>CM053624.1:166494234-166550621 GCA_028646595.1 Phalanger gymnotis | reverse complement strand
CTTCCTTCCTTCCTTCCTTCCTTCCATCTCTAAGAAACACTGTCCATTTTCAAAGAGTGTCCGTGGCATCATGGGATGATGTCTTGACTCAGTCGTGAATTGGATTTAAGCAAGTCAGAGTTGCACAAAGTCACCAGCCTCACTCTCTCTTCCAGAGTCATTGAAGTCCAGTTGGCAAGACAATACTCAAGATGACTGGTGAGGGCCGGGCATGTAATGGATGACCAAGCTCTAAGCATTCCACAGTGGCTGCTTCAGCTGTCTGAGAACTGCACTGTTCCCAATCCTGGGGATAAGACAAATAAATATAAGACTTGATCTCTGTACTCAAGAAGCTTACATCACTGTATGACCAGTCTACTTCCTTGTAAGGTACCCCTCCATCTCCTATTGTACATGGGAAGACACTAGAATGAGACTGTGGGAAAACAAAATGGAGAGACTAGCAGTTCTGGGGAACTGGTAGATCCAATGAGAAAGAGAAACAGGTTCTAAGACATCAGCATTAAGGGGGGCAGATCCAAGGAGAAAACTCCAGAATAAAATAAAAAATCACAGAATCTCAGATTTGGAATGTACCTCAGAGATCATTTAGTTTAAATATCTGCCTGATGGCATGAATCTACAGCAGCCTTTAGAAGCGGTGACCCAGCTTCTACTTGAGCACCTCTAATGATGAAAAAAACTCACTATCTTATGAGGCAGCCCGTTCTACTTTTGGATAGTTTTCATTATTAATATTTTTTTCTTAAACTGCCTCTTAACAGCAGACTGGAGCCCTGGATTCACATCGTACCTCAGAGGTACATTAGACCTGATGAAATTCTTGCAGACCTTTGGAAAATCTCAAATGATCCTTCAGTTTTTCAAAGGGACATCTTCCAACCAGCTCTTGATACGTGGCTCAGTCCCTATACCACTGTATTTGTATCATGTTTAAAATTTCTTCAGAACAGTCACCCATAGGTTTTTATTATTCTACTTCCAACAAAAGGGTTAGATTCAGAGAACTTGGGTTCAGATCTTGACCTTACCACTTAATTGATGTGATCTTTGGTAAGTGGCTTAACCTACTAGACTGCCATTTCCTCATCTTCTAGCTCAATAGCTATCATCGCTTGGATTTTGTGAATTAGGTAGATGCAAACTTGTTAGTCCACCTCAATAGATGGGCTTGGGGGAGAAGGATTTTTCTTTTTAGTTTTCAACATTCATGTCCATAAGATTATGAGTTCCAATTTTTCTTTCCATCTCTCCCCTCCCCCCGCCCCACCCCACCCCAAGACAGCCTGTGATTCAATATAAGTTCTACATTTACATTCATATTGAACCTATTTTCACATAAGTCATGTTGTAAAGAAGACTTAGAACCAATGGGAGAAACCACTAAAAAGAAGAAACAAACAAAAAAAAAAACCCAAAAGAGCAAATAATATGCTTCAATCTGCATTTAGACTCCATAGTTCTTTTTCTGGATGTGGATAGCATTTTCCATCGTGCGTCCTTTGGAGTTGGCTTGGATCCTTTCATTGCTAAGAAGAGATAAGTTAGTCATCACACATTGTGGCTGTTACTGTGTACAATGTTCTCCTGGTTCTACTTCACTCAGCATCAGTTCATTCGAGTCTTTCCTTCTGAAGTTTTTCTGAAGTCCACCTTCTCATCATTTCTTATAGCATAATAGTATTCCATTACATTCATATACCACAACTTGTTCAGCTGTATCCCAATTGATGGACATCCCCTCAATTTCCAATTCTTGGCCACCACAAAAAGAGCTGCTATAAATATTTTTGTACACGTGGGTCCTTTTCCCATTTATGTGATCTCTTTGGGATACAGCCCTAGAAGTGGTATTGCTGGGTCAAAGGGTATGCACACTTTTATAGCTTTGGGCATAGTTCCAAATTGCTCTCCAGAATGGTTGGATTAGTTCACAACTCCACCAACAATGCATTAGTGTTGCAATTTTCTCACATCTCCAGGGCTTATAATTTTCCTGTTCTGTCATCTGATAGGTGTTTTGATCAGAGTTGTTTTGATTTGCATTTCTCTAATCAATAGTGATTTTTCCTATGACTATAGATAGCTTTAATTTCTTCATCTGAAAACTGCCTGTTCATATCTTTTGACAATTTATCAATTGGGGAATGACTTACATTCTTATAAATTTTTAAATTATAAATTTATTTTTTATTTTTAGTTTACAACACTCAGTTCCACAATTTTTTGGGTTCCAAATTTTCTCTCCCTCTCTCTCCGCCCTCCCCCACGAAAGATGGCAGGTAATCCAATGTTGGTTCTACATATACCTTCACCTTGAACTTATTTACATAATATTCCAGTTGTAAAGAAGAATTATAATCAACAGAATGGATCATGAGAAAGTAGAAACAGAAGCAACAAAGAAGAAAAACAAAAGAGCAGATAGTTTGCTTCAATCTGCATTCAGACTCCATAATTCTTTCTCTGGATGTGCATTGCTTTTTCCATCACTAGTCTTTTGGAACTGTCTTTGAACCTTGCATTGATGAGAAGAGTCAAATCTGTCAAAGTTAGTCCTTAGAGATACCATGTGTCTGTAATTGTGTATAAAGATCTTCTGGTTCTGCTCCCCTCACTCAGCATCAGTTCATATAAGTCTTTCCAGGTTGTAATGAAGTCTGTCTGCTCCCCATTTCTTATAGCACAATAGTATTCCACTATATTCATATACCACAATTTGTTTAGCCATTCCTCAATTGATGGGCATCCCCTTGATTTCCAATTCTTTGCCACCACAAAAAGAGCAGCTAGAAATATTTTTGTCCATACTGGTCCATTTCCCACTTGTGTGATCTCTTTGGGATACAGCCCTAGAAGTGGTATTGCTGGGTCAAAGGGTACCCACATTTTTATAGCCCTTTGGGCATACTTCCAAATTGCTCTCCAGAATGGCTGGATCAGTTCACAACTCCACCAATGATGTAACAATGTTCCAATTTTCCCACATCCTCTCCAGCATTTATCATTTTCCTGTTTTGTTGTGTTAGGCAATCTGACAGGAGAGATATGGTACCTAAGAGTTGTTTTGATTGGCATTTCTCTAATCAATAGTGATTTAGAGCTTTTTTCCATATGCCTATAGATATCTTTAATTTCTTCCTCTGAAAACTACCTGTTCCTATCCTTTGACCATTTCTCAGTTGGGAAATGACTTGTATTCCTATAAATTTGGCTCAGTTCCCTATGTATTTTAAGAGGTGGGGCCGTTATCAGAGACACTGATTATAAAGATTTTCTCCCAATTTTCTGCTTCCCTCCTAATCTTTGTTGCATTTTTGGCTTTGTACAAAAACTTTTCAGTTTAACATAATTAAAATTATCCATTTTGCATTTTGTAATGCTCTCTCTTATTGGGTTGTGAATTCTTCCCTCTCCCATAAATCTGACAGGTAAACTTTGCTCTCCCAAATTGCTTATAATATTAACCTTTATTCCTAAATCATGAACTCATTTTGACTTTATTTTTGTTTATAGTGTAAGATATTGATCTATGCCCAGTTTCTGCCATACTGTTTTCCGATTTTCCCAGTAGTTTTTGTGAAATAGTGAATTCTCAACTCAGAAGGTGGATTCTTTGGGTTTATCAAAGAGTAGATTGCTATAGTCATTTACTACTGCATCTTGTGTACCTAATCTATTCCACTGATGCACCATTCTATTTCTTAGCCAGTACCAAGTAGTTTTGATGACTGCTGCCTTATAGTACAGTTTAATATCTGGTATGGCTAGGCCACCTTCCCTAGCATTTCTTTTCATTAAGGACTTTTTGTCCTTCCAGATGAGTTTTGTTATTGTTTTATCCAGCTCTGTAAAATAATTTTTTGGTAGTTTGATTGGTATGGCACTGAATAAGTAAATTAATTTAGGTAAAATTGTCATTTTTATATTAGCTTGGCCTAACCACAAGCAACTGATGTTTTTTCATTTATTTAGATCTGACTTTATTTATGTGAAAAGCGTTTTGTAATTGTGTTCATACAGGTCCTGGGTTTGTCTTGGCAGGTATATTCTTATAAATTTGACTCAGTTCTCTATGTATTTTAGAAGTGAGGCCTTTATCAGAGACATTGGTTGTAAAAATTCTTTCCCAGTTTTCTGCTTCCCTCCTAATCTTGGTTGCATAGAAGATTTTTCATATGTATTCTCAGAAAGTTGGCTTAAAGTGAGTTTTTCAGGAAATAGGAAAGCCAGAGAAGGGTGTCTTAAGTGGTAACTAATGCTGTGACTTGTAAAGGCTTGGGGACAGGGCATTCTACCAAAGGATCTGACTTGCCAAGATGAGTGTTTAACCAGCCTAGGTTTTGGGTGGTCAAAGAAGGGAGCCAGACTACAAATAAAGTGAACTATTTTAGGTTGAGATTAAACTTCAGAGGTGGAGATGAGAAATGTGGAGGAAGAGGGTAAGACTAAAAATATAAGCTTTTGTAGAGTCTATTTAAAAAGCAATGGTGAAATAGGGCAAGTAGGTGGCATAGTGGATAGGTGAAGAACTTGGAGTTAGGAAGGCCTGAATTTGAATTCTGCCTTAGATGCTGTCACCTTGGGCAGCCTCAGTTACTACATCTGCAAAATGGAAATGATAACACTATCTACATATTTTGTGAGGATCCATTGAGATGAAATATAAAGCTCTTTGTAAACCTTAAAGCTCTACATAAATGCTAATATGATTAAAATTTCTAGGAGTTCCTTATACAGTGGAACATAGTGGAAAGAACACAGAAGTGGGAGACAAGAGACTTAGGGTTCTAGTCCTGGTCCTGTCATATCTAGTTGCATGGCCTTAGGACAAAACATTTAACTCTCATGGGCCTCAGTCTACTCACATGCAGAATGATGGGTTGGATTGGATGACTGACTCCTAAAGTCCCTTTCAGTTTAGTGTTGCTATGATTCCTTTTTATATTTTTTTTTAGGAA
Source organism: Phalanger gymnotis (assembly GCA_028646595.1). Taxonomy (NCBI): domain Eukaryota; kingdom Metazoa; phylum Chordata; class Mammalia; order Diprotodontia; family Phalangeridae; genus Phalanger; species Phalanger gymnotis. Next base: position 166,545,657 of record CM053624.1, on the reverse strand, counting down.
TGTAAACAGTTTAACTTTAATAAATCCCTTATAATTTCTCTTTATTGTTTAACTTTGCATTCTTCTCTTGAGTCTTGTATTTGAAAGTCAATTTTTCTATTTAGCCCTGGCTTCTCAAGAGTGCTTGAAAGTCCTCTATTTCATTGAATATCAATTTTCCCCTCTCATTGATGACACTCAGTTTTGCTGGGTAGGTGATTCTTGGTTTTAATCTTAGCTCCTTTGACCTCTGGAATATCATATTCCAAGCCCTCTGATCCCGTGATGTATTTCTTTTGACTGCTTGCAATAGTTTCTTGATCTGGAAACTGGAATTTGGCTATAATATTCCTAGGAGTTTTTCTTTTGGGATCTCTTTCAGGAAGTGATCAGTGGATTCTTTCAATTTCTATTTTACTCTCTGGTTCTAATATCAGGGCAGTTTTCCTTGATAATTTCTTGAAAAATGATGTCTCGGCTCTTTTTTTGATCATGACTTTCTGGTAGTCCAATAATTTTAAAATTTTATCTCCTGTTTCTGTTTTTTAGGACAATTGTTTTTGCCATGAGATATTTCACATGGTCTTCTATTTTTTCATTTGTTTGGTTTTGTTTTATAATTTCTTGATTTCTCACAGAGTCATTAGCTTTCATTTGCTCCGTTCTAATTTTTAAGGAATTATTTTCTTCAGTGAGCTTTTGGACCTTCTTTTTCATTTGGCCAATTCTACTTTTTAAGGCATTCTTCTCCTCATTGGCTTTTTGGATCTCTTTTGCCATTTGGTCTAGTCTATTTTTTAGGGATTGTGACCCAGATCCAAGTATGGGCAAAGCAACAGAGTCCTGCCTCAGTGCCAGAAAAGAGATCCCTATAATCCCCTTGTGATCAGTTGTTTGATCTGCTTACCATCTATGGGCTGAGTTCTGGAAGCAGCGGCACTGCCATCACCTCAGGCTGCACTGGGGCTGGGGCTAGTTTGCATTCTTCTCTCACCCAGCTCCAACAGACATTTCCCACCTTCTAAGTTCTCTTTGGCGTTTGTGGGTTGAGAAGTCTGGAAACTGCCAAAACACCACAATTTTTTTGGTTACATTTTAAGTTCCAAGATGTCTCCTTCCCTCCCCACTCCAAACTAGAGAAGGCCACCATTTTGCACAGCTATATACATACATATACATATATGTATGTTTATATATATATATATATATTCATATGTATATACACCATAAACCATACTATGCATACTTTTATTTGTTAGTTCTTTCTCTGGAGGTAGATAGTATCTTCCTTCGTAGGTCCTTTGTAGTTGATTTAAATATATGTAACAATCAGAATACCTTCGTCGTTCACGGTTACTCTTTGAACAGTGTTGCTGTTATGTATACAACTTTCTATCGGTTCTGCTCATTTCACTCTTCTTTATTTCATGTAAGTCTTTCCATGTTTTTCTAAAATCAACTGCTCATAATTTCTTACAGCACAGTTGTATTCCATCACAATCATATATCACAACTTATTTAGCCATTCTCCAATTGATGGGCATCCCCTCAGTTTCTAGTTCTTTGCCAGCACAAAGAGAGCTGCTATAAATATTTTAGGACATATAGGTTCTTTTCCTTTTTCCCTTATCACCTTGGGAAACAGGCCTAATGGTGGTAATGTTAGGTCAAAGAGTATACCTAGTTTTATAATTCTTTGGGCATAATTCCAGATTGCTTTTCAAAATGGTTGGATCACTTCACAGCTCCACCAACTGTGTATTAGTGTCCCAATTTTTCTACATCCCCTCTTAACATTTCACATTCTACCATTTTAGCCAATCTGATAGGTGTGAGATGATATCTCAAAGTTGTTTTAATTTGCAATTCTCTACTCAATAATGATTTATAGCATTTTTTCATGTGAATATATGTAGCTTTGATTTCTTCATTGAAAAGCTGACTTCACTTGGGGAGTGATTCATATTTTTATAAATTTAACAAAGTTCTCTATATATTTGAGATATGAGATCTTTACCTGAGAAACTGTCTATAAAGTGTCCCCCCCCCCATTTTCTACTTTCCTTCTTATCTTGGCTAATTGGTTTTATTTGTATAAACCTCTTTTTTTTTTTGGAGGCAATTGGGGTAAGTGACTTGCCTAGGGTAACACAGGTAGTAGGTGTTTGAGGTTGGATTTGAACTCAGGTCCTCCTGACTCCAGGGCTGGTTGCTCTATCCATGGTGTCACCTAGCTACCCCTGTACAAAACCTTTTTAATTTAATATAATCAAAATTATGCATTTTACATCTCACAATGCTCTGTATCTCTTATTTATTCATAAAGTCTTCTGCTATCTGTAACTCTGATAGGTATTATGTTTCATGTTCTTCTAATTTACTTATGATATCTCCCTTTATATGTAGGTCATGTATCCATTTTGACCATATTTTGTTGAATGGTCCAAGATATTGATCTATACCTGGTTTCTGTCAGACTGCTTTCCAGTTTTTCCAACAATTGTTTACCAAATAGTGAATTCTTATTCCAAAGTCTAAATCTTTACATTTACTACTGTGTATTGTACACCCATGCTTATTCACCTTTCTATTTCTTAGCCAGTATCAGATAGTTTTGATAATTACTACCTTATAATACAATTTCAGATCTGGTACTGCCAGATCTCCTTCCTTTATAGTTTTTCATTACTTCCTTTGATATTCTTGACCTTTTGTTCTTCCAAATGAATTTTGTTTTTATTCACTATGGTTCCTTCAATGAAAAAGATTCAGGCCCTGAAGAAAACCCCTCATAGCAAGTTCACAACGGAAATTCAATGTAGAAGGCATGGCCAATACCAGAATTGTGTTGAACGCCAACAGTGGGCAGTGCCCATCTAAGATGTGAGGAGAGTAAAGGAGAAAGAAGAAATCACCTTGGTTTTCAGAATTTATAATCTAGGGCAGAGCCATAACTAGCAACTTTGGTACACAAAGCAATTCACCTGGAGGGTAGGGCTCCAGGGCACTGCAGATATGAGTTGGGCAGCAGGGATGGTGGGGACAGAATAAAACCTTACTTGGGGTACAGTGGTGGCCAGGGAGGAAGAAAAAGGAGGAAGAAGAATGTTGCCTAGCATTTTAGTTAAATTTTAATTATTTAATTTTAAAAATTAAATGAATTTAAATTTTTAAAAATCCTATTTTAATTAATTATCCTCGTCTTGGGACAAACCCCCAATTGCCCCTTATGGTAGGAGCAATATCTACCAAGGCCCTGCCACTTAGGCTGAGCTAGTTTCTCTTAAGATTCTGTTCTCTAGGTTGGGCTAGCTTCTCCCTGAAAGACAGGGAAGCTGTTCCCAAGGCCTTATTGTTCCAAGGGGCTAAGGTTTGAGTTATTGATATAATTTTCTAGTTGCTTAGGCTATATAGAGTCGTCTTAGATTTGGAAGACATCCCACTGCCACGAGAGTCACCACACCCGTCTGACCCAACAAACTTTTCTGACTATAAGTATTTCCATGTGGAGGTGAGAGTGGGGAATGCACATTTACCTAAACCATTGCTTTAAAAACAAATTAATTGAGGGATAGCTAGGTGCTGCAGTGGGTGGAGCACCAGTTCTGGAGTCAGGAGGAACTGAATTCAAATCCACCTTTGACACTTACTAGTTGTGTGACCCTGGGCAAGTCACTTAACCCCAATTGCCTCACAACTCCCCTCCCCCACAAGCAAACAAATATTAAATTGTATTTATTTTTAGTTAAAAATCTCTTTTCCTTCCCTGACTCGTGGGGGGAAACCAAACTCATGTAACAAATTTGCATAGTCAGGCAAAAAAAAGAAAACACATATTGGCTGTGTCCAAAAGATATATACTTCTATCTGACCCTGGAGTCTGTCATCTTGAATTTACTACGTCATATACTTTCCATACCATGGCTAAATAAGCTTTTTGTTAACTCTCACAGTCTACAAATTTCTCGTTTCATGCTGCTTCTGATTCTGAACTCCTGGACTGGTCTGAGTCAGTCCTGGCCCACGACACCTTCCTTTCCCCTGTCTAGTTATAGTATATATAGATATACTCAACATATCCAAAATATCTTTCCCCCCAAATTTTCCCCCAACCCCTGCCAAACTTTTCTGTTTCTGTCAGAGACACCACCTTCCTCCCAGTTTCTCAGCTTTGTAATTTTGGCATTATCCTGGACTCCCCACATATCCAATTAGATATTAAATCTCATTGTTTTCATCTCCCCAGCTCTGGCATCTCTACTGATACCTCCCTACTTAGTTCTAGCCCTTATCCTCTCTTGACTAGGTAATTGAAACAGTCTCCAAAATTGGTTTCCTTGCATCAACTTTCTCCCCACTCCAGTCCATCTGACATAGTGCTGCCAGACTGATTTTCCTCAAGTGAAGACCTGACCATTTGACTACCCGACTCAGTAAAACTCCTATGGCATCCTTTTGCCTCTAGGATAAAATAGAAACTGTTTAGCTCATATAGCTTTTTGCAGGCTGTTCTCAACCCATCTAACCTTGTTGGTTAGGCTAGGTTGGGCTAGCTTCTCCCTAATCTAGTAATCTATCATATATCACTGCCCCTCCCATGTTCTGTGATCAAAACTAGCCTCCTCCCTGGTCCTCCTACATGACACTCAATCTCTCATCTCCTGACCTTTGTACAGACTATCTGAAGGCCGGGAATGTACTTCTTCCTCACTCTTGGCTTCATAAAAGTCCTTTTTTTTTCCTTGCAAGGCATAGCTTAAAACCAGCCTCTTTCTACATGGATCCTTTTCCTAATCCCCCTCCACCTGGTTGTCCCTCAATTTATTATTTTTTTTAAAGCATTGGTTTAGGGAAATGTGCATTCCCCATCCCCACCTCCGTATGGAAATGCTTCTAGTCAGAAGAGTTTGTTGGGCCAGATGGGTGTGGTGGCTCTCATGGCAGTGGGATGTCTTCCAAGTCTAAGTGGATTGATTCCACTGGGCCTGGCCTTTATATACCTTAGGCAACTGGTAAGTCATATCAACAGCTCAAACCTTAGCCGCTTGGAACAATCAGGCCTTGGGAACAGCTTCCCTCTCTTTTAGGAAGAAGCTAGCCCAACCTAGAGAACAATCTTCTCTCCAAAAAACTACCTTGTATTTACTTTGCATTTATTCTCTTTCTAGTTATTTTGTTACCATTAGAGGGTAAGCTCCTTGTAAGTAGGGTTGTATTTGGATACCCAGTGCTTGATGCATAATAGATAGGTTCTTATTAAGTGGTTTTTTTTAGAGGGAAATGAGGAATGTAGAAAATATTCTTCAGTGATGGATAATTCTTTGGCAGTAGAAACAAGGAGGTATCTATCCATTCAGGCCCATCAAAATGCAAAAGAGCAGAGTAGGTGAACACGTGATTTTGTTGTCATCGCCATTCCTCTACCCCTCAATCAAGGACTTTTTTTTTTAAGTACCTGGAGGATCCTAAGACTCATTGGTTTCTGCCTATTCTCTGAAAAATACTGTAACACCTCTTTATCCAAAGATCATTTCTCTGCCAACTTTGACTATCTGAGACATAGCCAAGAACCCAGAAGGAAGCAAAAAAAAAAAAAAGGTCTGAGTAGCCAAAATAGATGTCCAAAAGTGTATACGCCAAAGCTCACACACTGAATAATTCAAATAACCAAATCACAGATGCTTGAGACATTGAGGTAATCTGGTTTCATAACGCTGTAGATCAGAAGCAGCCCAGGGAGGAACAGTGACAGCCTTATAATGAGGGGGCAGACAGGAAAACTATAAAAAGCAGATAGAAGCAGTATCTAAGAAAATATAAATCTGAGACTGTACTGTAGGGATTTCATATGTGAGCCCAAGATGACATTACTGTATTATAACACCAAACAATAAATACCTCATATTCGCAATGGGAGGCAGCATAGGATGATGAAAAGGACATTAGAAAAGAACTCTTGTCTGGCAGTCAGGAGATAGGAATGCTAGTCTTGGCTTTGTATTTCCTAGGTATATGTCCTTAGACAAGCAAGCTTGGCCCATTCTCCTCAGTTTTTTTTTTTTTTGAGGGGTGGGGGGAGGCAATCTGGGTTAAGTGACTTGCCCAGGGTCACACATCTAGGAAGTGTCTTAGGCCACCTAGCTGCCCTCTATTCTCCTAGGTCTATTCTGTGATGACTCTAAGCCTTCAAGAAGAGTTTAAAAGCAGGGCTTCTTAGCTTCTTATGTGCCATGGACTCTTTGGCAGTCTGGGGAAGCCTATGGACCCTATGTTTGGAAATATATAAAATAAATAAAACATAAAAATACATGAAATAAAATACATAGAATTATAAAGGAAACCAATGATCTTGAAATATAGTTATTGAAATATATCTAAAAAAACCATGTTCATAGATCTCAGGAACATTTACTAAACTATGTTCAGCATATTTTTAGTGAGTCAAAATTATTAGGTGCCTGCTTTGCATCAGGCACTGTGCTAAGGGCTAGAGATACAAAAAGAAACAAAAGAGGATTGCTGCCTTCAAGGAGCTCACAATCTAATGGGGGAGACAGCAAATATGTAGAAACCAGCGAAATGCAGGATAAATAAGAAATAATTAACAGAGAGAAGGCACTAGAGTTAAGAGGGGTCCGAGAAGGTTTCCAGTAGAAGATGAAATTTTGCTTGAGATTTGAAGGAAGCCAGAGGAGGGTGGAAATTTTTTTCTTTAATATAGCAAGAACGAGTATTATACATTTTAGATAGATTGCCATTAAAATGTAAACAGCCTTGGCATTTATGATTCATTTAAGAAATACTTATTAAGTACTACTGTACGAAGAGTGCTGTGGAAGATTTCAAAGTTTGAATACATATATGGCTCAGCCCTCAAGAGCTTATAGCATAGCTTAGATACAGACCTGGGGTTCAAATCCCATCTCAGACACTTATTAGCTGTTTGACCCTGGCCGACTCATTTAACCAACGTCTGCCTCAGTTTCTTCACCTGTAGAATAGTGATAATAATAGCACCTCTTTTCCAGATTTGTTGAGAGGATCAAATGAAGGAGCATTTGAAAAATGATTTACAAACCTTAAAGCAACACAGTGGGTAGAGCGCTGGGCCTGGAGTCAGGAAGACTCATTGTCCTGAGTTCAAATCCGGCCTCAGACACTTATCAGCTGTGTGACCCTGGCCAAGTCACTTAACCCTATTTGCCTCAGTTTCTTCATCTATAAAATGAGCTGGAGAAGGAAATAGCAAACCACTCCAATGTCTTTGCCAAGAAAACCCCAAATAGGGTCACAAAGAGTCGGACGCAACTGAAACGGCTGGACAGCAGCAACAAAGGACAATTTACTTTCTTTCCTAACTTAATGAATCCGTGGTCTTGTTAGTATGGGTAGATCCCAATCCTCCAATGATTCAATGATCTTCAAGATTTTTGTTGACTAAAAAAATTAATCACCCATCAGTCAAGCCCTCTCTAGTCCACAGATCACAAATACACAGTCCAGGATTATGCTTGAAGGTCTCTAAGGACCAGCCAGATGTTGTGTTTCTCAAGTGTAGCCTTTGAGATTTCAAAGTCCCGCCCGTGCCGTGATGGCAAAGTAGCTAGCATAAGTGTATAATAGAATGTGAAGCAAAGCATCATGGGAGGTCTGAGTAGGGAAAGGTTGTTATCGTCAGGAGGGGCCTGTTCTCTGAAAAATACTGTAAAGTCTCATTTTTATCCAAAGATCATTTCTCTGGCGACTTTGACTCTCTGAGACATAGCCAAGAATCTGGAAGCAAGCAAAAAAAAAAAAAAAGGCCTGAGTAGCCTAAATAGATGTTCAAAAGTGTACATGCCAAAGCTCACACACTGAATAATTCAAGGTATTTATTATACTGTGTTATTATACGATAGTGTCATCTTGAGCTCACATATGTAATCCCTGTAGTACACAGTCTCAGGCTTCAAGGTGGAGTGGTGCTAAAAAAAAAAAAAAGGTGTTTTTTAGCTAAGACTCTAAAAGATGGGTAGGATTCCAATGTGGAAGGTGGAGGAAGGAGAGAAGCAAAGAGACAGTGGCTGGAAAGTATGGGATGTGTAAGCAGGGAAAACAGTGAATAAATCCATATGATATAAGGGTGAAAAGCAGGGTAGTGCTAGATTATGGAGGACCTTGAATATCAGGTTAAGAAGTTTGATTCAGTGCCGCAGAAGGTTTTGGAGAAGGGCCAGGCCTATGTGCTTAAAATCTGGCAGTGGTGAGCTTCATGTTATGTATAAAATTCATTGATGTGAAATAGCTTATTTACTGAGGATGTAAGATAAATGAGATGCTACTGTAGTTTCCGCGTTATGTAAATCTATTTCATTCTAAGTGAGTTCCCTTTATTGAATTTTGAATGTCTAAAATTGCCCTAGTCGGGAACTAACCTGACACTTCAAATTTAAGAGTGTGGCTACACCTACCGTCGCAAAGAGGTATTACAGCGCATCATTAGCACATATTCAAAAATATTCCAGAGAGCAATAGGATGCTAGCAAAGTCTGGCAATTGCCATGTATCTTCAGGTATTTGAGAAATCACTTTTCCAATCAATATACCTTAGGCCACTGGAGTGTAAGGGAGTTCAAGAAACTCTTTAGGGTCAGGGACTATTTTTTGTTTTTATCTTTATACTCCTAGCAGTGTATGACATAACAATAATACCATTTATTATTATGACTTATTTATTTATTTACTAATTAAATTATTTATTATATTATGATATATTATGATCTTTATTATTTATTAAATATATTTATTATTATTACTACTTTAAGGGTTGTAAAACAAGTTACATATTCTATCTCATTTGATCTGTGAGGTAGATGCCCATTTTACATTTGTCCCCGCTTTACAGATGAGGTAACTGAGGTTGAGAAAAGAAAGTGATTTGTCCAGCGGTCTCATGGCTAGTGTATCTGTGGTAGGATTTGAAGTCAGGTCTTCCTGATTCCAGGTCTGAAACTCTATCCACTACGTAATATGTATAGTAGGTACTTAATACTTGTTGAATTAAATTGGTTCAAAAACTGACCCAAGAAGAGGAAGAGAGAGGAGGTAAGATCTGCCATTACATGAGATTTTCCACTATTTTAATTCCTTTCTCACTAAAATCTTTCAATTCAGACTATTGTAGGACTCATTTTTCTTTTGGAAACATATCTTTTAATTTTATGTATAAGGTGAATAGTTAACTATAATTATAGCCATTTGCTTTAAAGTTGTCATTTCCTGAACCACATCTGTTCTGTAGAAGAAAGGATACTCATTGAACTCAGCAGTGCCTCTAGCAATGTAACAGATCTATGGTGTCCAGGGGTCCTTGTTTTGTAGTTTGTTGTCACCTGACTCTACTGAGCTATATTTTGTTTTCTGTTAAGTCTGCCAGCTCTTGCTTGTTCCTCCCATATGTTAGAGAGCTTTCCAAGGGACTCTCTACATGAAGTGTTTTTTTTTTGTTTTTGTTTTTTTTGTTTAAAATACAGAACAGTGATATGAGTATCAATCAAAACTCTCAGGTTCTACCCCCTCTTGTTTGCCCCTTTTCTCCCCATATCACCTTCAAGATTTAAACAGGGTCAGCTTACAGCCTCTCCATTGCCCTTCCAACCTTTCACTCTCATGCCCAAGGTCCATCCCCCAAGCATTTCAAATCACTGGCATATGCGTGGGATTGATAAATCCAGAATGAAGTAGTAGCTGTGTATAATGTAGAATGAGACACTGGCTTGTCTTGTCCAAATCTATAGCCCCGTGAAAGGAATGAAGCCTGGAGGGATCACAGAGGAGTTATCTCAAGCTATGACATAGAAACAAGCTGAAACAAGAAGCTTTCAGAGCTCCTGTGGAGATAGCAGAGCAAAAGAGGACGTGTGTGTATGTGTGTGTGCACGCACGCGCGCGTGTGTAGTCATGCTGTAGAAAAGCATTCATTCCTAATTTAGCTTCATATTTTAATTTTTAAAAATTGGAGTAATTAGGATCTGTGAAATGTCAAGGTTCTAAATTTCAGCAGCTGGGGCTCTGAGAGATACGTCTTTGACTGGGAAGGAGTTTCTCTTGTTTTCTGGCATGTTGATGTCAGAGAGGATAGAATGTCTAGGTCAGGGGTTCTTACACTTGTTTGGATGCCCTCGACAGTCTGGTAAAGCCTATATGCCCCTTCTCAGAACAATGTTTTTGAACGTGTAAAATCAAATACATAGAATTACAAAGGAAGCCAATTATATTGAAACACAGTTATCAAAATATTTAAAAATAAGTTCATAGATGCCAGGTAAAGAATCCCTGGTCTAGGTGCAGCCTTCCCTGTTTGAAGGGTAGGCAGTCTCTCTATGGCATGTTTTCTAGACTGAGAAGGCCCTCCCTTTGGGGCTGGAACTTTTTTCTAGTGACCATAAATCTGCAGCTGGATAGAGAAAGGAGTGTAGGTGGGTTCCAGGTCTTCTTTGCCAGAGTGGTTCCTTCAGAGAAATGGAGGTGGGATGGGGAGTAGAGGAAATGGGAAGTGGAAGTTGTAATATAGGTGGAGAACTATAACTAGGAATTCCAGGACATGGGTCAAGTCTGTCGAACAGGGATATAAAGGTAGAAATGGGAGAAAAGGGAGAAAATCCACCACCTTGGGGCAAGCCAACTCTCTTCTCCTCTTCTCTGCATCTCCCTTTTTTTTTGGAGGGTGGAAGGCAGGGCAATTGGGGTTAAGTGACTTGCCCAAGATAACACAGCTAGTAAGTGTGTCAAGTGTCTGAGGCTGCATTTGAACTCCAGGCCTCCTGACTATAATAGCAATTTAGATTTGAAGATCTTTCCCATCCATTAATAGGCCATGTGACCTGCTTATGTCACAGGAAGCCTAAGTCACGTGTGGTGGGAAGTTTCCTGAGAGGAAAAGGAAGTTATGTCACAGAAAATGCTGAGAGAGAGAGAGAGAGAGAGAGAGAGAGAGAGAGAGAGAGAGAGCATGCTTGTGTGAGCAGTTATAGCTATTAATGGCTGTCATGACTGTAAAAGCTGAGGTAAGCCAAGTGGACCTCTGATAGGTGAACAGACTGTGATAGCTGTATTGTGAGTTTATTTTTGGGAAGACTCCAGCAGGGGGTCGGAGAGGTTTTGGGATGGTGAGTTTCCAGGTCGTGATATTGTGTGTGGAACGTTTTACTGCTCTGATAGACTGGATAAATGGCTTGTGGGATATGGTTCTCTGGTGTCTGAATAAACGGTTTACTTCTACCTTCTATGTGGAGAGTCTCATATATTTGGTGATGCAGAACCACATGGGCATTTCGACAATTGTCATCTACATTGTTATGATTGCCTTACTGAAACAGGAGGTAACGGTGGTGTCGAACCATCTTTGAAGTGCTTTTTTTTTTTCCCACAGGAGGAGCATAGGATGTTGGAGGTTCTAACCAGCCTTTCCTCGACACACACACACACACACACACACACACATACTTTGGTTTTTGGATCCCCAGCCATCTATCATTCCTGACTCTTGACTCCATTGGACACTTTGCATCCAAAACTGTGAAAGCAAAGAAAGGGAACCGGGAGGCAGAGGACGTGTGTCCTCAAGAATCATGAGTCAGACTGCTGTCTCCCTTGGAAAGGTCTTGCTCGCCTGAAGTTCCTGATACTGAACTCTCTGCAGATCCTTGATTGGCATTAGCTCTGCTGTGTGCAGCTCTGAACTTCTGAGCTCAAGCCATCCACCAACCTCAGCCTCCCTGGGAGCAGGGATTCTAGGTGTGGGCCACCGCCCCGGCCGAATCTTTCATTTTACAGAGAAGAGCCGGGAGAGAAAGCGACGAGGGCTTGATCCCAAATTCTTTGATTACAAAATCAGCACTTTAAATTTCTACCACATTTGGATGCCTCCCATAATAAGGGTTACTTCCTCATTTAGCCTTATCCCCTCAGTTTGCAGCTCAGTTGTCTCTGCTTATGCACACAAAGGCCTAACCAGAAGACTCTTTATGTTGCTTCCAAAGAATGACCCTCCTTCCAGCGGCACCCTCTTACCTGACTCCCTTGACAATTCAGTTTTTGTCCAAGGCTACAGTAGAGCATGGAGGCAGCTGGTTGACACAGTAGACAGAGCACCAGACATGGAGTCGAGAAGACTCATCTTCTTGAGTTCAAATCTGGCCTCAGACACTTCTTAGCTGTGTGACCCTGGGCAAGTCACTTCACCCTGTTTGCCTCAGTTTCCTCATTTGTAAAATGAGCTGGAGAAGGAAACAACAAACCACTCCAGTATCTTTGCCAAGAAAACCCCAAATGGGGTCATGAAGAGTTGGACATGACTGAAAATGACTGAACAACCATAGCAACACCACCACCAACAACAGAAGAGTTAGTAACATTGAGATTATTGGCAAGTGGAGTGACTGGAACTTCAGCCAACCTTGTTTGTCTTTCATATAGTTTAATAAATATTTGCTGCATTGTCCAAGGGAGTACTCCCTGATGATTCAAGAACACCCTAATTCTTCCACAATTTGTTCTCTTTAGGTACTTTAGTAAGATTACTCAAATTACCTGGGATAATCCCAGTCACAGAAATCTATCTGAGTTAGAGCTCATCTGGGTTTTCAGTAAATCTATGTGTCTTGAGGATCTACCCATAATTCTCCCAAATAAGCTTGGGGAGTGGGAGGTCAGAGCTCAGAATCTTCTTCCATGCCAGACAGGAATAGAAATCCACATATTTTTTCATTGGCACAGAACTTACTGTTTCCCATATGATTGGTGGCTTCCTATCTACATTAAATTTTTTTCAACAGATATTCTTTTAACTTATCATGGATTTAATTTTTGACTATAGGATAATTTAGTATCTGTTTCCTCAGTGTTTATATGGATTATCTATGCTGAGATTTCACATTTGCTTGAGTTAAGAATATTATGTGGAAAATATCTTTGGAAAACACAGGAGCTATGCATGTCCTTATTAGTTTATTTATCATCTCTGACCTTCCAGATGCTGGCCTTAAGTCTTATATGGGAGGAAATATTCTGATAGTGTGTATTGCCTCAGGATTTTTCCTTATTGTACAAATGGATGCTGATAGGCAATTCTGGGATAGGAGGGGGGGGAAAGGAGATAAGCCACATACAAAGAGAGAGACAGAGACAAAGAGACCAGGAGAGAGAGAGAGAGAGAGAGAGAGAGAGAGAGAGAGAGAGAGAGAGAGAGAGAGAAAGAGAGAGAGAGAGAAAGAGAGATCTGAAGATCTGAAGTGGACAAGTGGGCCAGGGTCTAGTGGCCATTTCCCCTAGGCTCTGATGGTCATCTTAGTTATGCCAATGATCTGAGAGCAGGGATAGTCTGCCAAGAGGTGTAAAATTAGATTTAGAGTGGATTAGTTTGGAAGGGGACTGAATGCTATAAGCAACTTGGAGGATGCCAGATTTTGGGGAGGAGATCATTGTATTTGTGGTCTGTTAGTTAGTGTGATACTCAGTTATGCTCAAATGCTGCCTTCCTTAGGCTTCCAGGGAGAACCTGTTACTTATTAATTACTGGCAAGTTTAGCTGAGCGCAATATCTTATACATCCACCAGGTGGCGCCAGGCTTGACTTACCAGCCAACTACTCTTCAGTTACACTTGGTCAAAGGGCAAAAAAAAGATACTATACATAGTACACATAGTGCCTGGTACATAGTAAGCACTTAATAAATATTTTCCTCCTTCCTCCTCCCTTCTCTTCCTCTCACTCCTCCTCCTTCCTTCACCCTCCTCCTCCTCTCCCTCTTGCACCTTCCCCCTCCCTCTTCCTCCCTCCTCCTCCACTTCCTCCACAGGCCTTTAGCCTACACACACCTAGTTTGTTCCTCCAAGTGTTTAGCATTTAGATCTAAAGTGGCTTCTGTTAACCACTCTATGGTCGAGTCCTAAGTTAGCATTGGGGATGAAATAAGATATTGTTCAAAGTATTAAAATGTGGAATCTAATATCTTTTTCCAGAAAGCCCTTACCTCATGTAATGTTTTACTCTCTAAGGCTGTTTCCCAATGCATTCATAGATTCACAGACTGTAATTACTCTTCCACATAGGATAAAGTGAAAAAAGAGAAACAGTTGACACCAACCCACCCCCATCTCTGGCTTTCTCCCAGATCTTTTGGTGCAGATGGAGAGAATCCTGATCGCATACACCCATAGATTATAGAAAGCGAACCATGGACTAAAAAGGGAAAGCTCGCCCACCTCAATCTCCTACAAGCACACACAAACATAATGTTGGTTACCAGGCCTTGGTTGCTTCTGGATGGCACTGCCTGTGGCTCTTCTCTGCCCAGTTTGGCCTAATGGCCCCATTTGTATCAATCACAATGGTCATCCTTCTGCTCCCTTGGTTCAGAAGGCACCATCATCCAGAAGAGAAGTCCTGGTTGCAAGGTCAGAAAAAGGTGGGGATGAAAGAGAGCCATGACAAAATATGTACAGCATTCCTTTTATCTTGTTTCATGCCTTCTACTCCCGTAGGGAATCATCAAGAGGATTGTCATGGCCCTCGATGAATAAGAGCAATCTCCTTCGTGCCAAGATCGTCAGATGATTCTGCCGGTTTCTCCTTCTGTTTCAGGCCTAGAAGAAAATGACACAAAGAGAGGAGAGGACAAACAGAAGCATTGGTCTACATTAGACTTCTCTAATAGTAAAGAGATGGCATGATGTAGTGGAAGTATAATCTGCCTGAAGAAGAGAAGATTTTGGAAGACTGTGATAGATGCTATAATGGCTATAATTATATTTATTCTACTTGACCCCAAGGATAGAACTAGCTAGGAACAATGTTATGGAAGTTATAGAGAGGCAAATTCAAGCTTCCCGTAAGAAAAAGCCTTCTATCAATTAGAGCATTTCCAAAGAAGAATGAGCGATCTCAGAAGGTGGTAGGTTTCCCTCTATGGAGGTATTCAAGTAAAGGCTGGATGACCACCAGGTTAATAAAAGACAAGCATTAACTAGCAGAGACTTTAGTTTCTCAACTTCAGTATGAAAGGGGTAGACTAAATGAGCTCTAAGATCCTTTCAACATTAGCACTCTATGATTCTATTCATCTCTTATTTGTATCTTCTGTTATTTATTTCTCATTTTATTAAATATTTATGCAAATTCTTCAAGGCTGTTTTTTTTTTTTGAAGGGGGAGGAGGCAGACAAAATGTTAGCCCCAGCAATCTTATATAGAAAATTTTTTTTCAGGTGACCTAAAGGAGAATGGAAAGACACATTATGTGTCTTAAGTAGAACACAGCAGATTATCAGCAATGACTTGCTTATGAAATGTAGTATAAAAAGACATTATCAAAAGCACGTATAACTAGAAAAGATGGCAATCTGGGCAGGTTGTGAGAGTGATGGCCAACTTGAGCATTATCTTCATTTCCCCACAACATTATAAGCTCTCCAGTGTTTTGGTTAGATCCTCAATGGAGGATTTATGGAAAGACATAGACAAGAACTGCATAGGATAAGAAAATATCTTTCTATCTGTAATTATGGATCATGGCATTACTGAAGTTAAGGATGAAGTTGAAGTTATCGGATATTTTCACATAAATTCTCTAAAGAATTTCAGAGATTTGCCTTTGGGGGCACAGAATAAATTGTATATTTACATATGTACATATATATATTTAGGTTATTCACATGTATATTATTTATATGTACCATGTGATAATATATCACGTGCATTTATCCATGCATTATTCATAATGCACATATGCATTTAGTACATTTACATATATACATGTAATTCATTAGATAATTTGTGTTTATGTGTGTCTGTGTGCACATGTGCACATACCTATGCACGTTTAGGTCCAGACTGGAAATGTCAGGGGGAACTCCTGGTGTGGAAATTCTCTCCACTAATGAAGGTTAGCAACTTATCTGTAACTTACGACCTTAGAGAGTTATCTGGGCGTACTGAAAGATTAAGTGATTTACCAGTGATCACACAGCTAGTATTTATTAAAGGCAGGATTCAAACCCAGGTTTTCCTAGCTAAAAGAGTATCCTTCTATTTATTATGCCATGCCTTGTATTAGAATATTGATATTATTAAAAACTAGGTTTCCTATAATTATATGTCCCTACTGTGTCTATTGACTTGATTTTTATTTTTATTTTATTGTTTATATTGACTTAATTTAAAAAATTAGTCTTACCTATGCTAGATATTGCTACATCTGAATTTTTTATGAATTGAGAAGTAGATTTTATCTCTGAAAACATTTTTATTTCAACTAAGTTTCTCATATACAACATACACAGGGTATCCTAAAAGTCTTAGTGAAATTTTAAGCTTTTGTATCTTTTATAAGTCGATATGTTTTTGGTATATTTAAGCTATTGAACTGTACTAAAACTTTTGGGACTTCCTATATAGTGCTGTTCTTTAAAAAAAAAAAAAGATCCATTCTCCAAATCTCACATACTGAAGTTGTACAGTTAAAGTCTCATACATTTAATGAAATAAGTTTTATTTCTGTAGCCATTTTTACTTCTTTTCTTCTCCCTCTCCTACAACAAATCTCTTATTTTTCTTTTTCTAACCAACTCTTCCTTATTCATGTCAACATATCAATCATCTTGTCTAGCATAAGGACAACTGGAACTGGGTTCCAGTTCTAGCTCTGCCCTTTATTTTGCTGTGTGCCTTGGAGTATGGGAATTCAAAGAGGACAGACCATGCGGGTCCAATGAAAGCCTCGATTTCTTTATCTCCATGGGGATAATTATGACACTGCTAACCTCACAGAAGGTGAACACCAAATGAAATAGGACTACAAAGCCTTCTGTATTCATCAGGTACCCAATACATGAATTGTTATTATTTTAGATGTAAGGGGATGGATGTAGGCCAGCTAGGTAGGGCAATGGATCGAGTGAGCGCCAGGCTTGGAATCAGGAAGATTCATCTTCCTGAGTTAAATCTGGCCTCAGGTACTTACTAACCATGTGGTCCTAGGCAAGTCACTTCACCCTGTAGGCCTCAGTTTCCTCATCTGTAAAATGAGCTGGAGAAGGAAATGGCAAATCATTCCAGTGAATTTGGCTGCCCTGACCCAAGATGATTGGCTGAGACTCAGGACAACTGAACTCATTGTAGGAGCTGCCCCTTAGTGGTGGATTATAAAGGAATATAACAGCCTCAAATCAGTCAGTCAATGAGTATTAAGCGTTTACTATGTACTCTATTTCCTATTTATCTTCTATGGAAGGAGAGGGAGAGGGAGAAGGAGAGGGAGGGTGTGGGGGAGAGAGAGAAGGGGGAGAGGGAGGTGGACAGGTAGGCGAGAAGGGAGGAGGAGGGTACTTTTGTATTGGTCCTCCTTTGTCTGTTGTCTCGCTCATTAGATTGTAAACTCCTTGAGGGTAGGGACTGTCTTTTGCCTCTTTTCCTATCTCCAGTGCTTAGTATGGTGCCTGGCACATGGTGCAAGTCCTCATCACCACATGCCTGGACTGTTGCAGTAGCCCGCTGCTGGGTCTCCTTGCCATAAATCTTTCCGTACTCCAGTCTTCCTCCATTATTCAGTCATCAAAGTGATTTCCTAAAGTGTAGGTGTTACCATGTCACTCCCCTCTCCATTCAGTAAGTTCTAGTAGCTCCCATCACCTCCGTGATCAAATACAAAATCCTGTTTGGCATTCGAAGCCCTTCATACCCTCTCCACACCGCCCCGCCCCCCACCTCTCCCTCAACACACACCTTTACAGTCTTCTACCTTACCTAGTCCCTTCCCCTTCTATCCCACTCCTTCCACCAAAGTACTCTTCAATCCAGTAGCACTGGTCTCCTTATTCCTGGAACAAGATACTCTATCTCCTGACTCTGGGCATTTTCTCTGGCTCTCCCCAGTGCCTGGAACGCTTTCTCTCCTCTTTCCCATTAGGGAGTGAGCTATTTGAGAGAAGAGATTGTCTTTTGCCTTTCTTTGCATCTCCAGTGCAGTACCTGATACATAGTAAGTAGGGACTGTGATGAATAAAAAGTTCGAGGGACATAGTTTTCGGGTAATTAATTATTTTATTAATCAAGCTAGCAGATAATTAATAAAAGGGGTCAGCGGAACTCTCGAATATCAAAGATTCCTCTTGGAACCCACTCAAGGCTTGTATGCCCTTGGAAGAGTGGCTATTCCTAAGGGTAGGGATCAACTCAGATTGGCTGGTTAACAATTAATGAGAAGAATGAATATTATAATGAGAAGTGGGTTTATTCTAACGAGGGGCCAGGGGACATGACCAATCACTTAGTCTTGGACAAAGAGACATCTCTTATCCAGACTACTAGCACCTGGAGCAATCTAGACTGCAGAGGGTCCACCTCTGCTCAGGCTTGGCTGTCTTAAAACACAATGGGTTGGATTTTATCTTAGATTAAATTCTTCCTAAGGTTCTCTAGTTGGGTGAGGTCTCCCATCCAGGATCGAAAAGCATGTACCCCAGGGATTTGAGCAATCTCATCCATTAACAGTGTCCTTCAGAGACTGAACAACCTACAGGTTTCTGAAAAAATCCCAGTCCTGACTCAATAATTGATTTGCTTAACAAATGCTGACTGACTGACTGACTTCATGGGTGATCCCAGGTTCCAGAGTTTTTAAGGTAGAGGAGAATGCATATGACA
The DNA here is from genome assembly GCA_028646595.1 of Phalanger gymnotis. NCBI lineage: Eukaryota > Metazoa > Chordata > Mammalia > Diprotodontia > Phalangeridae > Phalanger > Phalanger gymnotis. The sequence goes on along the minus strand of CM053624.1, from coordinate 166,526,997 downwards.
CTTATACAATTATGATATAAGGTAGAATGAAATAAAACAAAAAAGAGATCTGAGCAAAATGCTGTGAAAGATGTCAGGCCAAAGAGCATCTGGGAGGTCAGGGGTGGTTTCATGGAAGATGAAGTGACTTGGACCTTGAAGCAACAGAGGAATTTTAATGCAGAGAAATTGGGGGAGGGAGAGCAATTCACTTATAGTAACTCACTTATTTTAATGCAGAGAGAAGAGCAACATGTCTTCAATATACTATCAAGAGGGTCCTTCTTAAGTGCTGCCAGCTGGGGAGAATCAAGGGAGGCTCAGTGGAGGAGGTCATATTTGTGCTGGGTCTTGAGATGGCTAGAGACCAATAGATAACATTTCACTGACAATTAATTGACCTGCTTATTTATTACTTTTTCATATTTAAAATATCTTCAGATATTAACAGTACATTTTTATAAATTTATATGATAGATTTTAGGAATGTATCATTGATTACCTACAGAAATTGTTAAATATTTATATTATAAACAACATGTGTGCTGGTAGGCAGAGGTCATTATGGATGGCTCAGGGCAAGACTTTCTCATGAGGCCTCTATTCCCTTTCCTATCTGTCTAGTTAGTGGAGGAAGAAAAAAAAAAGCCCATGAAGGTCCCTGACACAAAGCTACCTTGGAGATAATGAAATTAGTTCATGAGGGTTCCATGTGGCTTTCTTTTTCTGCAAATGCAAATTGCAAATAGGACTCATAAATGCTTCAAGTCCCCAGGAAATCTGTTGATTGCCAAGCTGGTATGGTGATCTTGGAGCCAGTTGAATTTACCTCAGTCAAACAGACACAGACTTTCCTTCCCTCTTTCATATTTTCTATAGCAAAACATGAACTTGGGATGTCACAAAAATTATCCTTTCACTATGGAAAGAATGTGGAAACAAAACCACACCAAAAACTCAAAAAAAACAAACAAACTACCAGGCAAAAAGTCTAAATATCAAAGCAACCCTTAGGGATTAACTTGTGATCTTTTCACCTGTCATTTGGGGCAATAAAATGGAAGGGAGAAATGGAGAGAGGTGGAGATTTGCCATTATCCCAGCAGTTTTTCTAAGAAGTCCTCTTTGCTCAGCTCAGAGGAAGTACAGCTTTCAGGGTCTTTAGTGACTTATCCATCCCTAGGGAGGCAGTCTAGCTTTGTGGGAAGAGATATTATGTAAGAAACTAAAAAATTTCTTGACCTGACCAAATTTAAGATTCCCCTGGATTATTTTCCTGTCTGCTTTCCTTCCTTCCTTCCTCCCCGATGGCTTGCCTTTCGCAAATTTTATTTATGCCTTTAGTCATTTTATTACAGTCAATTTGATGTGTGGGGGGAGCATTATTCATGAAAAAGAACAATAAATAAGCCAAAACACCAGATAGAATGACCACATAGCAATGTATACAACATCGTGCCCTCAGTCCTCTGCCTCTGCCACGAGGAGGGAGCTATGTTTTATTATCTGTTCTCCAGCACCTTCACTGGTTTTTCAATTACACAGAGTTTGATTTCCTTTTAGTCATCTTTTCATTTACACTGCTGGAGTCATCATATAAATTATTCTTTTGCTTCAGCTTATTTCACTCGAAATCAATGCATATAGATCTTTCTATGTTTCTCCAAATTCCCCATATTTATCATTTCCTAAAGGATAATAATATTCCATTACATTTATGCATTATGTACCATAGGTTTTTTTTTTCATTGTTCACCATTAAATGGATGCTCACTTTGTGTCCAGTTATTTCCTAGCCCAGATGGCTATTATGAATGTACTGGTGTATACCGGATCTTTGTTTCTATCTTTGATTTCCTTGGCATCCTTGGCATCCAATGTGGTGATCACTGGGCTAAGGAGTATGGGTGCTTTAGGCTTTTTTACTGAATAATTCCAAGTTGCTATCTAGAACTATTAGATGAACACATTGACTGTTTTCATTTTTTTTTGTCATCTTTGCCAATTTGCAGGGTGTGGGATTAACATTGCTTTAATTTTCATTTCTCTTAATATTAGTTTTGGAGCATGCTTTAATATAGTCATTTATAGTTTGTATTTTTTTGGGGAAAACTTTTAATGTCCTTTGACCATATTGACAGTTACCGATATTGGATAATGGCTCTTGCTGTTATGTATTCATCAATTCCCCATATATCTTATATATCAATAATATTTGATGTAAATATTTTCCCATTTTTTCTTTTTTTTCTGGCGGGGGAGGACAGGGCAACTGGGGTTAAGTGACTTGCCTAAGGTCACACAGCTAGTAAGTGTGATGGTTTCTTTTTTAATTTTGTCTTCACTGGTTTCATTCATGGAAAAGCTTTAAAATTTTATGTAATTGAAATTACGTATTTTGTCCTTTATGGACAAAATTGGCTGCTGGGTGATGCAAGCACTGGATCTAGAGTCAGGAAGATCTGAGTTTAAATCTGACTTCAGACACTTATTAGCTGTGTGACCCTGGGCAAGTCACTTAGCCTCCCTCAGCCTTAGTTTCTTCACCTGTAAAATGGAGGTAATAATAGCATCTACCTCCCAGGGTGGTTGTGAAAATCAAATGAGATAATAATTGTAAAATGTTTAGCACAGTGCTTGGCACACAGTGCTATATAAATGTTATATATTATTATTAATTAATCTTCTCTATTTGAATTTTATTTTTTTCAGGTCCAAGTTTTCTCCCTTCCTCCATGTCTCTCTGTCCCATCGAGAAGGCAAGAAATCTGATGCCCTTTATCCATAAGAAGGCATGCAAAATATATTTCCCTATTAGCTATGTTTCTCCTCTATTGTTGGGTTAAGAAGTCTATTCCTAGCCATAGTTCTGGAAATTATCTGATCTCATTCTCTTCTGATTTTTTTATGATGCGACCTTTTGTATTTAGGTCTGTGATGGGCACCACTATGTGCCTCCTGGCATCTCACCAGAACTCTGGGGCAGATATAATAAAGCTAGGGTTTTAGGAGGTACGGCAGAATTAATCTCCAGATATGGAGATCACCTCAAGCTAATGTCTAAGCTCTGCTGAAGTGAAACGTGGGAAGGAACACCTTAGAATATAAAAACATAGTGTGACCCTAATGTGGTGGACTTTTCTTACCTCATGGAATGCTGCCCTGTCCAGTTGCTGTTACCTAGGAGTCAGGAGGACATCTTTACCAGGGGAATAAGCAGGATAGAGGAAAGTGCATCCACCTATCGTGTGTCCTTGATAGTTTAATAATCGTGCGAGTGGTACTTTGGCCATGAGGCCTTATTGTGGAAAATCCCGGAGCAGTTGTCATAGTCAGCAGAATCTATCACAGTGAAGTCTTGGTTCTGAAAAAGAGGAAGCAAAAGAAGGGACGGACCCTTCAGATGTCAGGATATGGTACTGATATCTGCTAGAGAGTCCAGTAGTCAGGCCTGCCAGGGAGATATCCCACCAGTGTGATAGGGAGGCAAGCTCTTTAGGTCTGGAGGGAGTAACACAATGGATTAGGAAGAAACTAGGAGCATAGTGAAAACGATGGTACCCTGGCTCTTCCTAACAGTTACAGGGGTGGGGAACCTGCAGCGTTGAGACCACATGTGGCCCTCTAGGTCCTCAAGTGTGGCCATTTGGCTGATTCTGTCAAAGAGCCACACTTGAGGACCTAGAGGGCCACATGCGGCCTCGAGGCCGCAGGTTCCCCGCCCCTGGCTTATGAAGAAACAGAGGAAAGAGATTGCTCAACTAAAAGGGAATTAACAGATGCAGGCAGGAATGGATCTCAGGTGGCACCTCTGGTCTTGTTGCAGAAGGTGTGGTCAGATAGATGGGAGATGTCAGACTGGTAGGAATCTGATATTGAAAGGGAAAAACCTAGTGGGGGGGATGGTCATCTTGGCAAGGAGAGTTAGAGAGTTAGGTTGGACTACAGGTACTACTCCTTCAGCTGTGCATCCTGCCTGACTCATCTTTGGTAGGAGGAAAGGGAGAGGGAACAAGTATTTATTAATCATTCTCATTCTAGAGGTAGGTGCTGTCATTATCTTCATTTTATAGTTGAGGAAACCAAGGCAGCTGGTGGTTAAGTGACTTGTCCAGCATCACTGAGCTAGTAAGGGTCTGAGGCTGGATTTGAACTCAGGTCTCACTAACTGAGGCAGCTAGGTGGTGCAGTGGATGGACTGCTGGGACTGAAGTCAAAAAGGCTTCTGACCTGACACTTGCTAGCTGTGTGGCTCTGGGCCAGTCACTTCACCCTGTTTGCCTCAGTTTCCTCATCTGTAAAATGAGCTGGAGAAGGAAATGGCAAAACTCTCTATTATCTTTGCCAAGGATACCCCAAATGGCAGCCTGGAGAGTTGGACATGACCAAAACAACTCAACAGCAACCACTTCATAACTCCATGCCCTGCCCCACTGTGACACTGAGCTACCTAGATGAGAAGACCCCTAAATTCTCCAACAACCTATCGTTGGAATTGTGCATATGGGACCAGCCACTTGTAGTCCCTCTGCTGATCAGTGCAGATCACTCAGATGGCCAGGGCAGAACACAGTGCAGTTCCAGGCTGCTTTCTGCTAAAGAAACAAGCCGGTTTCCAGTCTAACCACTAGAGGGAGCTTGTTAGAGAATTCAGACACTGGTGGTGCTGCTAGTTAGCAATGGCAGTGTCACTATGGTAACAAGCATGCATCGTAGATGCCCTCCAGCTAGGTTACTACACCTGTGGCCTGTCTTTACTTTCCCCTCCACTCTAGAAGTGATGATTTAGAATCATATTCAGGAAATCTGTCCGCTCCAAGCATCTCAAACCGAAGCAGTAACAGCTTTTCTTCCTTCCTTCCTTCTTTCCTTTCTTTCTTTCTTTCTTTCTTTCTTTCTTTCTTTCTTTCTTTCTTTCTTTCTTTCTTTCTTTCTTTCTTTCTTTCTTTCTTTCTCTTTCTTTCTTTCTTTCTTTCTTTCTTTCTTTCTTTCTTTCTTTCTTTCTTTCTTTCTTTCTTTCTTTCTTTCTTTCTTTCTTCCTTCCTTCCTTCCTTCCTTCCTTCCTTCCTTCTTTTCTTTTTTTCTTTCTTTCACCAATAACTGGCTTACTTTCTGACTTTTTACAAATGAGAAGAAGATAGGCCTAGGAGTATTGCACAGTTCTGTAAGGATGATGGAGGATAATACTGTTTCCTTCTCTTTGCATGTTTTATTCCAGCAAATGTGTCTTTCCACTCTAAAAGGGGGTAATTCTTCCTCCTCTCTTTATCGATGTCTGAAAATTGATACATCAAACAGCCTGGGTCTTTTTCTGGGCTTACAAAATTTATCACAGAGTTAATGACTTAAGCAGAAAGTAAATATTTGGGAAAAGAACAAAGCTTCCAAACCAATAGCTCTCAAACAACGAAGCAGAGGCAAATAGAAGCAAGGACTGACAAAGAATGAAGAGTATATATTGGTCATCTGGTTTCTCCCTAGGGAGGAAAAAAAAAGATGGGACTATTGAAGTCTCTTCCTTCCAGATCAGCTTGGTCAGCAATGCAGATTCAGTTTAGTCCGTACTTCACGCTCAGAACAGCTCCATCATCCAGGCCTCTTTCTCCTGTGCACTGTGGTGGGTGTTACTCTTCAACCTGAATGCTTATTATGCCATTGTCACTAACTAGTACCTATAATTGGGAACTGTACTAGTAAGGGGTTTTTGTAGGCTAGGCCTGACCCAGGCCACTCTGGTGGTTCGGATTCTGAATGGGAATAAAATGAGGCACTCGCATACTACTTAATGGTTAATGAAAGGAGGTTTACTTAATGATAGCAAGCACAAGATAGTCAGTAAGATTATAGCATTAATTCAGCTAGATGAGGCTTGCTGGCTTCTGTATTGGCCATGCTGATCTGACAATCAGAACTGTGAGCAAAGAACTGTGTTGTAACTACTGGTAAACTGGCCAGTAACTAACTACTTAGGCCAGCTAGAAGCTACTACATCAGTGGTTTGAATTCTCTTCCTCTAGAGTTTAAGCATAATTTAGGGAAAAACTAGCCTAGATTCTGATAACATTTATTGTTCTTACCCCAGAGTCATTGGAGTATCTACCTTGTAGGTCCTGGTGGGTCAAGCAAAATGGGGACTTTTGCAGATGCCCTGGGGAGATGCATCTTGGGCCACATATGTTAAATATTATAGGACACCAGGAGGAATAAGAGAAATATCCACTCTAATCATAGGAATTTAAGAGGCCAGTATTACATTCTATATTTTAAAATATGGCTAGTGTGGAATAACAAAGAGCTTTGGAGGCCCATGGTTGACCACCAACTGAATAAGCTGGTGCTACACACCTCCTCAACCACCCCAGATGTAGTAACATTGGTGGAAGGACTTTAACAGGTGGTCATGGAATCATATGGGGTGACTGACTTGGCCAATGTCTTCTCAATATATGTCACAATGAACAAATGAGCTTAGTTTGCTTTCACCTGGGAGGGGATGTTGCATATATTCACAGCTCTTTCATAGGCATGTCAATTCCCCTGTACGTATAGTTAGGTGGCACCTGGGGGATTGACACTCAGTGACACTGGCCACCACCATTGTGCACATGACCTACTGGTCAATAGCCAGAATGCGTATAAACAAAACATAATTTACTTTATCACTCCCAAGCCACTGTCCTCACTGAAAGAGAGAATGAGTGCCAAGACAAACCCAGGGACTATATGAACACAATTACAAAATGCTTTTCACATAGATGAAGACAGATTTAGAAATTAGGAGAAATATTAATTGCTTATGGTTAATAGGCCAAGTCAATATAACAAAAATGTCAATTCGACCAGATTAGTTCACTTATTCAGTGTCATACTAATCAAACTACCAAAGGATTATTTTGTAGAGCTAGAAAAAATAATAACAAAATTCACCTGGAAGAACAAAAGGTTAAGAATACCAAGGGATTCACTGAAAGAAAAATGTGAAAGTAGGAGGCCCAACAGTACCAGATTTCAAACTGTATTACAAAGAGGTAATCATCAAAGCAAGCTTGTACTGGCTGAGAAATGGAGTGGTAGATTAATGAAATAAATTAGATACACAATACTAAATGACCATAGTAATCTAGTATTTGATAAATCCAAAGATCTAAGCTTTTGAGGCAAGAACTCAACATCTGACAAAAATTTCTGGAAAACTGGAAAGCAATTTGGCAGATACTCCCTATAGACCAACGTCTTGAACCATATACCAAGATAAGGTCGAAATGGGTACATCATTTAGAAATGAAAGGTGCTGGGGCATAGAAATTTATCTTGCCCTACAAGAAAGGAAGGGAAAAGGGGATGGGAGGGGAGTGGGGTGACAGAAGGGAGGGCTGACTGGAGAACAGGGCAACCAGAATATATGCCATCTTGGAGTGGGGGGGAGGGTAGAAATGGGGAGAAAAGTTGTAATTCAAACTCTTGTGAAAATCAATGCTGAAAACTAAGTAAATTAAATTAAAAAAAGAAGAAAAAAAGGTGCTATCATAAGCAAATTAGGGGAGTATAGAAAATTTTTCCTATCATATCTATGGATAAGAAGAGTTTATGATCAAACATGAGATAGATAAGATCACAGGAAGTAAGATGGATAATTCTGATTACATGAAATTTAAAAATTTTTGCACAAATAAAAACCAATGCAGCCAAACTTAAAAGAAAAGCGGGCAACTGGGAAATTTTTTTTTTTACAGCAAACTTCTCTAATAAAGGCCTCATTTTTCAAATACATACAGAACTGAGCCAAGTTTATAAAAATAAGAGCCATGGGCAAAGGATATGAATGGGTAATTTTCAGAAGAAGAAATCAAAGCTATCAATAGTCACATGAAAAAATGCTCTACATCACTATTGATTAGAGAAGTACAAATTAAAACAACTCTAAGATGCCATCTCACCCCCATCAGATTGGCTAACATGACAGAAAAGGAAAATGACAAAAGCTGGAAGGAATGTGGATAACTAGGTACACTGATGCATTGTTGGTAGAGTTGTGAATTGGTCCAACCATTCTGGAGAACAATTTGGAACTATTTCCGAAGGGCTATAAAACTGTGAATATCCTTTAACCCAGCAATACCAGTATTAGGTCTGTACCCCAAAGAGATCAAAGCAAAAAGACTCATATATTCAGGAATACTTATAGCAACTCTTTTTGTGGTGACAAAGAATTGGAAATTGAGGGGATGCCCATCAACTGGCGAATAGCTGAACAAGTTGTGGTATATGATTGTTATGGAATATATATATGTGTATTATATATATATACATATACATATAATCATATACACAGACACACAGACATACACAGACAGACACATATATATATATATATATTTTATATATATACCTGGAATGCTATAAGAAATGAAAGGCAAGGTGGTTTCAGAAAAACCTGAGAAGACTTACATGAACTGATGCAAAGTGAAATGAGCAGAATCAAGAGAACATTGTACATAGTAATAGCAATATTGTAAGGATGATCTACTGAGAGAGATTAAGCTACTCTGATCAAGACAATCATCCTAGACAACTTCAAAGGACCCATGGTGAAAAATGCTATCCACCTCCAGAGAAAGAACTGATAAACTGAGTGCAGTTTGAAACATACTTCTTTTTTACTTTCTTTTGCAACTTGGATGATATAGAAATATGTTTTGTATGACTTCACATGTATAATTGATATCATATTTCTTGTCTTCTCAATGGGTAGGGGAGGGACTGGAGGGAAGGAGATAATTTGGAACTCAAAAAAAGAGTGTTAAAAATAAATAAATAATTTTTAAAAAGAGTTAGAATGGGCCTACTTAGCCACAAATTTTACATTTCCTCTCTGGAAGGAGAGGAAGAGGAAATGTCACATGAAATAAGTAAATGTACTATACACCTAAAAGGTGCGGTTGTAGCACAGAACAGCTAGAATATGGCCCAAACTAGAATGCTTCCAACCCACCATTTACTTAATGATGGTACCCAAAACGAAGGTGAGAAAGACTCACAATAGCAACTACCCTCTTATGAGAATATCTAAGAGTCTTTTTCATTTGGGGAACTACAAGACTGGGGGATGCTTCTCATTTGTATGTTTTCTTATTTGTGAAAATGAAGCTGCAAAGGCAGACAGACAGAGAACAGCTCCTCTGTCTGAATTGTTAGGGGGAGGAATTGCAGCCCCCCAAATCAAGAATAAATGTCCTGGATGAAACTCAGTGTCCCTCAATTTAAAAACTAACTTACTCTGGGGTGATTCAAGCAGTTCACATTTGAGTAAGGGTTTTTCATCCATGTCTCAGGGTTCTGACCTGAGCTTTCTTCTCTTCTCCCTCTCTACCTTCTCTCTTGGTAACTTCATTAGTTCCTGTGGGTGTAACTATTGGTCTTTATGCAGATGACTTCTGATTCTATATATCCATCTCCATTCTCTCCCCAAGCTTCTTTCTTGCATCAACAATTGCCTATTAGACATTTCTCTTTTTAAATTAATTTGTTTTAAACATAATATTAAAACTTAAATACCCAATAAGAAAAAGAAACATTATAACCTTAAATACTAAAACTGAAATACAAAATAAGAAAAAAAACATTGTCATGTGCACAGCAATAAATTTCCATTTCAAGAAAGCCTATAAAATAGGCTTTGTAACATTGTATTCAGAGCTGTCCATCTATCTCTTCTTTGCTTCCTTATAAGTTTTCTTTTGTTCTCTGCTATGCACTTTTTACTTTGTTCTTTTTTTCCTCCTTCCTCCCATTCCCCCAAGAAAGCTACAATTAAGCACTGATATTTATATGTATATATGTATATGCGTATATGTGCATATGTGTATATGTATACACATATATACATACACACAAGCATATATATATAGTACGTATACACATACATACATGCACTTACAGACATATACTTAGATATCTACAATCATACTCAAATATAGGCATATACTTTCATATGCATCCATTTATTTATCCTCTGTTTCTCTGAGGGTGTGTAACATCTTCCTTTATAAGTCTCAGCCATTCCATATTTTTCTAAATCCACCAACTCATCATTTCCTACACTACAGTAATATTCCAGCCTTATGCAGTTTCATCATTTTAAATAGTCTAAAACAATATTGGTTAATATGGCTGGCATATAGTGTAGTTTCCCTATTTTTCTCTTTTGGCTAAATCTATTTTAGTTTTAACTTTGTCTGATATCATGATTACTACCCCTGCTTTTTCCCTAATAAAGTCTACTCCTGATCTTTATTTTACAATTGTTCATATCTCTTTTTCCCAATCTCTCCTAACTCCTCTACTTTACTTCTACCTCCTATCTTGCCCTCCTATTGCTTAAGCTACCCCCCTCTCCAAAGATCTTTCCTTTATCCTCTCTCCTTACTCTTTCCCCTTACCCTCTTTTTCTATCTGAACTTAGAAGACTTTTATATCCTCCCAAATATATGTTATTCCCTCTTTGTCCTATTTCTGTTAATCTATACCCTTCTATACCCCTGCCTATTAGACATTTCAAACAGGATATCCTGGAGACATCTTATTATCAACATCTCTAGAACAGAGCTAATTATCTTTCCTCCTAAACCCTCACCTTCGAAACTTCCTGATTTCTGACAAAGGCACCATCATCTTTCCAATGTCTCAAGCTCTCAGGCCCATAATCTTGCCATTATCCTGGACTCCCCAATCAATTTCCTCAATCTCAGATATCCAATCAGCTGCCAAATCTTGCCATTTCTACCTTCACAGCATCTATCGCAACCTCCCTCTTCTACTCACTTACATAGCTATCCCATTGGCTCAGGCCTTTCACTTTTCATTTAGATTATTGTAACCTCCTCTTAACTGCTCTCTCTGTCTTATCTCTTCTCACTCTGTCCATCTTTCACATGGCTGCCAAAGTAATTTTCCTTAAGCACGGATCTGACTGCATCACTCTCCTACTTGACCATCTCTAGTAGCTTCCTGTTGTCTCTAGGATAAACTGGGGTGTGTGGGGAGTTCAGGGAGGACTGGCACTTCTAGTGTGAGGGCTCGCTGAGCCCTTTTTAGGGCTGCTTATCCATCTTTGGTGTCTACATATCATTTAACCCTCACCTGTGGCTCCAAGAACCTGTAGCATGAGCAGCAGCCATGTCCTGGAAAACCGTTTCAGGCTATAAAACAAGTTAAAAATGGGCCTCAAATCTATTGATGAGTTAGGGGGATGCCTACTCCAAGCACGTGAACATTTCCTCCAGTGGAATGGGCAGATGAGAACGATTTGTTCCAAAGGCCCCCCGCAGCAGGCACAATGGAATGCTTAGAGCTTGGTAAGAACTTAAGAGACTCCAAGGAGTTCAGTGACTCTGAAAGAGAGTGAGGCTGATGACTTTGTGCATCTCTGCCTCACTTAAACGAAGTCCATGCACAAGCCAAGACATCATCCCACGATGCCATTGGTCCTCTTCAAAAATGAAGGACAAACAACAAGGATAAACTATAAACTCCTCCCCTACGCAACCATCTTTAGTAGCTTCCTACTGTCTCTAGGGTAAAACAGAGACAATAATAATAGCTACCATTTATATAGCACCTACCATGTGCCAGGCTGCTGGGGGCAGGTAGGTGGCGCAGTGGATAGAGCACGAGGCCTCAAATCAAGAAGATTCCTCTTCCTGCATTCAAATCTGGCCTCAGACACTTATTACCTATATGTCCCTGGCCAACTCACTTAACTCAGTTTCCTCATTGTGCTGGAGAAGGAAATGGCAAGCCATCCAGAATCTGCCAAGAAAACCCCAAATGGGGTCATGAAGAGTCAGACATGACTGAACAATTATGACACCATGCTAGATGCTTTATAAATATCATCTCACTTGATCTTAACCACCCTGGAGGGAGGTGCTATTATTACTTCCATTTTACAGGTGAGGAAACTGAGGCTAAGAAAGACCAAGTGACTCGTCCAGGGTCACACAGCTAGGAAATATCTGAGGTTGGATTTGAACTCAGGTCTTCCAGACTCCAGGCTCAGGGCTCTCTTCACTGTGCCACCTTGCTGCCTTTTTCCTGTTTAGCTTTTGTCTTTGCAGCCTAATTAGATATTACTTCTTCTCCCATAGTCTGTGATCTTGATAAACTGTCCTCTCTGTTCCCCACTCATGATACGCTATCTCCCATCTCTGTGCCTTGATGCTTGCCATCCCCCATGCCCGGAATGCACTCTGTCTTCCCTTAAGATGCAGCTTGAGCACTGTCTTCTGCATGAAGGCTTTCCTGATTCCCCCAACTGCTAGTACCCTCCATCCCAAACTGCCTCATATTGAACTACTTTGTGTGTGCATCTATATGTGTAAACATACATATACGCCAATATATGGGGCAGCTAGGTGGCACAGTGGATAGAGTGCCGGGCATGGAGTCAGGAAGGCCTGAGTTCAAGTCCAGTCTTAAACACTTCCTAGCTGTGCGACTCTGAGTAAGTCACTTAACCGTCTTTGCCTCATTTTCCTCACCTGTAAAATGAGCTGGAGAAGGAAATGGCAAACCACTCCATTATCCTTGCAAGAAAACCCCAACTGGAGTCATGAAGAGTCGGACAAAAATAATCTGAACAACACCCATACATACATATATATATACCTGTGTGTTTATTTAACTTTATATTTATACTGTATATCTTTATATATGTACTTGTTTCCCCCATTAGAATTCAATCACAGCGGGAGAAGGGATCAATTAATTCTTTGTGCTTGTATGCTCAAACCAAGCATAATGCCCGACACATAATAGGTACTTAAATACTTACTTACTGATTGATTGAGAGTATGGCGGCATAATATTAGTTGATAGGGATACTTTTTATCTCCTTTTTATTGATGTTTGTAACTTCACTTTTGTTTTCTTGTCATAGCGTTTTTAGAGGTATATAAAATAACAGTGGGAGAGGGAAGTTCACTGATTTGTACTAGGAGAATTTCTAGTATTTCTCCATTCTGAACAAGACTAGCTCTTGATTTTAAATGTATGCTTTTGATCATATTAAAGCCCTACCATGCTTTTTAGGTTTTTAAAACATAAGTCCATAGTGACCGCTTTATTTTGCTAAAGGACTTTTCTGAATCTGTTGAATAAATCATGTGGGTTTTGTCATTTTCATTGTTTATATAATTAATTATGCTAACTGTTTTCCTGATGCTGAACTATCTTTATATCCCTGGACAAAGGCCAACTTTGTCATAATGGATTGTTTAATGAATGTATTGCTATAGTCTCCTTGATGTCCACTTCCTGGTGCTGAAGCCTCCACTTTTATTGGAAACTAAAGATCATGTCCTTGTGACTCTGTGCTCTGACTGGTGAAATTTCACCTTATCTTGCCTGGTCTCAGGCCAATACTCTACTTTCTAGACATCTCTGTCATACTGCTGACCGTGCACATTCCAACCCCATCTCCTCCCCACTCTACCTCCAACTTTAGCTCAGAGAACAGTAATCAAATTAACACCACCATTTCTGGTAAGAGTATAGTGATAAATGGTCCTATTAATCTAGGCACGCTTCTGACTTTATTGTGCAAAATACTCCTCCCTGGCTACCATCCCTCTATATTTTCTTCCCTTATTAGAGTGCAAACTCTTTGAGGGGTGTGATTGTTTTGTGTGCTTGTTTTTACATCCTCAGTCCAATTTTTTGTAGCATAAGTATTAACCAATCTTTACATAGTTAAAGTATTCTCATGTAAATCTCATGTAAAGCCCAAGGTTTCTTTCCTTTGGTAGTTCTTTAATTACTCATTCACTTTTATTTCCTTAGGTTAAGTTGTTTAATATCCCTATTCCTTGTTGTTGTTTTTAATTTGGGCATTTTCTATTTTTAGAGATATTCGTCAACTTCCTTTGAATTCTAAGTTTTGCTACCACTAATTGTATATGGTAATTTTGGGTAATTCTTTTTATTTCCTCTGTTATTTTTTAATTAATACAAAGTTCATTTAGCTTTTCTGTCCTTTATCAATCACTCACACTAAGGTGTTCTTGCTATTATTTGTTTCTTAATGCCATATCTTTTCTCCACCCTGTTTTCTAAGGCTACTCTCTTTAATCTCTAGGTTGATCCCATGGGACTATCTCTGAAGGGTTTGAGAAACAGTCCCTTAGGACACTGCTGAGGGGAGGGTTTTGAGAAGCCTTGGCAATCAGGCCTCTCTCCCTCCATCTTTCTATCATCTTTCAGCTGGCTGCTCATTTCCTCCTGCATTGTGTGAGATACTTGTAACCTATGCCAAACTTCTGTTCTCCCATAGTCTTGTCCCCAGGACTTCATGCTCCCTATGTTCACAGCTCTCCTTCCTTCATCTCTGTCCCAGTTGAATTCATGGGCTTTAATTTGTCCTAAGTTGGGGAGACCACCAGGGGGTGGTTTAGGACTGCTATGAGAATCGTATGTGGTTTTTTTTTTTTTTATATTTTCTACAAGGAGGAACAAAGGCACCCAACATATGCATTGTAAACCTGTGGTTACCTCTGTGTGGTGCCTAGAGGCCTTTTTAACACACATTCAAGGGGACCTAGACATAAACTATAACCAGGCTATATTCTGATATTTGCCAGAAACAATTTTTGGTGGAAGCTGTATGGTCTACTTAGAGTGATTTTTTAAATAATCCCCTAGATTAAACCCGGACCATGCAAACCCAGACCCTGTCATCTCGGGCCACAGTACACAAATGTTAAACAAGATATAAAACAGGAAGACATATGTTCACTAAAGATGTTCGCTACAGTTGTGGATGATGTCCCACACAAGATCCAATTGGAAAAATGATTCTAAACAGATGGGAAGGTCCTCCAGATATTTGTTTTTGTGGATGACATAGTGCTATTTGCATCATAGCGTCTCTTCAATAAGATCCGTTAATTCAGAGGAAATCATTTTAATGGTCCACACAGGAAAAATTAAATTGATAAAAAATGTATTTTGTCCTGACTATGAATAAACAAATGAAAAAAGCATTCTTTAAATGCTCACTATGTTCCAATACTGAGCTATACAAGCTGGGGGATACAAATACAAAAAGTAAAAATGACTGGATACAGGCTCTGGAAACCCCCTTGAAGGCTCCTTAAATTTTTCCTACTTGCTCAAGTCTCTGGCACTCACCTGAGGGTATAATCCTCTCAACTGGCCTTTCCTTGTTGACTGCCCAACCTCCCGATTCTCTCTTACCCCTAACCTAGCCCAGCCCTTCATTGTCTGTTACCTCTGGATCATCTCCAGCTACTTCTCATGCTTGATCCTATCTAGAATCTTATGTAGAATAATTCCAACCATGATCCTTAAATAAGAAGTGATATGAATATTCTTATCCATGAACAGAACCATAGCTAAGGAGTTCTGGGAATTTTCCTTCAAGATGCTGACCTTTAAGGATTGTGCTTCCTCCCTGAGGCAGTCCTCCGACCAGTCACTCCTGCTCCTCATCCTCTTGGTCCAGGAGTTCGACCTCCAGTCATCCCAGCCTACTGGCCATTTCCATCAAGATCCTTCCTGGACCTCTCCTCCAGTTACCCCAGACTACTTGGCCACTCCTAGATCCTTCCCATAGTCTTTCTGTATATAAGATCCATATCAGCCTCCATTAAGGTGCTCAGATTCAATCTGGCCCACTTGCATTAGAGATACAAATGTTCAGATTGCTTGAGCGTCTGGCCAATATGGCAGATTATGGCAATAAACCTTGTTTTTCTTTGGCTGAAAGAAGGCTTGGTTCGAATTCATTCGGGTTGGATTGGCATGTCACTATTTCAGGGTCCCTGTACCTCTAAACCTCAACAAAACAGTCCCTGTCCTTAAGGAGCTTACAGCCTAATGAAAGAGATAATATACAAAAGGGGAATGGTGGTTAGGGAGGGGTATTTTGATTTAGTTACCATGATGGTAAGTGGGATCATAAGAAAATAGATTGTTTCTGGATGGGGTGTGTCAATGGCAGGGCTGATCTGATTGTAGTTCATGGCCCACGAGAGGCTGTGGGACAAAATGGAAGCCGTTGAATCCAACACCCTTATTTTATAGTTGAAGAAATTAAGTTATACAAGGTTAGGTGACTTTCACAGAGACAAATGGTTCATAAGTGTCTGAGGCAGAATTTAAACCAAGGTCTTCCAGACTTCAAGTGTAGTGCTTATTCATTACACAAAGCCTCCAACACATACTGGCTGTGTGCCTGTGGGCAAGTCACTTAACTTTCCAGTGCTCTAAGCAGTCTTCTTAGACTATAAATTTCAGAGGTAGTGTCAACCTGTATTGGTAAATGGAGTTTCTTCATCTGGGAATTTCCTATACTAATATAATCTCAGGTACAGTCCCTATCTTTAGCCTATTAAATAAAAAGTGAGGTTCTTTTTTCCATTTAGAGGCTATTGTGGTAGGATATATGGAAGGCCCAGTGGTTCTCCATCTTTAAGGATGGATTGTTGTTGGTTACTTCCTGCTTATCAAAGTGGTATGTGTTGCCAAGTCAATATGGCAAGGGGGCCATATGGCTACCACCATCGTGAAAAAGGGAGTAGATCAAAGGGTTGAAATGTGGTTGAGCTTCTGAGTTCTCTCCCAGGGGAGAGAGATGAGGTAGAATCAGCATCTAGCCAGGACCTGGAAAGGGGAAGGGAACACTGGCCAGCAGGCTGGTGAGGAAAGATTCCTAAAGTGCCTGCTGCCTGCTGGGCCCTGTGCCCATCAGAATGGGGTGACAAAAGTGAAAAGCAGCCTGTAGTGCCTTATGACGTATAATTGGATAAATAGTCCATTGAGACAGTGAGACCACAGCATGTTAGAAGGGAAATAATGCTAGATTAGAAGTCAGGAGAGACTTTCAAAACCTGCCTCTGACACTTACTAGTTGTATAACTATGGACAAGTCACTTAACCTTCTTAATCCTAAATTTTCTCATCTGTAAAATGGGGGTAGTAATAATTATAGGGTGTTAACTACATGAGGTTGAGGTAGAGGGAAGTTGAGGTGAGGGTCAAGTGAGCAAATAACTGTGAAACACTTAGTACAGTGCCAAGCACATAGTAAGCGCCATGTAAATGTTAGTTATTGTTATTAGCTATTATGGACCTCAGAGGGTTGAGGTAGAGGGAGGCTGAGGTGAGGGTCAAATGGGATAATGTTCGTGAAGGGCTTTGCACGTTTTAAAGGGCTATATGCTATTGGCTCTTCTTACATTATACACATATCTAGGATAAGTACTTCAAGTGGTTGATGAGTTGAGTCTAAAATTGAAGATGAAGAAAACAAGTTGAATTTCATTTGGGAGATTGCACTGTGTTTTCATCAGTTACAAAATTCCATTTTGTCTATCTGTCTGTCTGTCTGTCTGTCTATCTATCTATTCATTTAAAATATTTTTAGAAATTTTGAATAAGACATAAAACATTAAAAGTATTCATTAATGTCATCCATGAAATCCTGTAAAGGGTCCAATAGGAAAAATGATTCCCAATTAGATGGGAAGGTCCTCCTTTATGGATGGTGTAGTACTATTTGCTTTGTGCCCCAGAACAACATGGGGCCACCTCAGTGAGATCCATGTTAATTCAGAAGAAATCATTTTGATGTATTTTTTTTTACTTTCTAAGTGTAAATATAAAAAAGAGGACCATATATACAGTATACACATATATATTCATATACATATATGTCATATATACCATAGAAAACAAGAGGATTGTATATGAAATCATGAATTTCCATTTATATTGCTTATTTCTTTAAGTATATAATAAATTCCACACATTACTTTCAAAATTGTCCTACTTAATTGTGCTTCACTCTCCCTCTAATCCCCCAAGTTAAAAAAAAAACTGAGAGAAAGAAACCCTCCTCAAAACAAATAAGCATAGTCAAAACGATCTCATCTTTTAAATATATATGTATGTATATACATATATCATATATAATGTTTTCTCAGTGATGTACAATTGTGAATACTGCAGTATCATAATCTCTGAGTAGTGAAAGTTTTAGGTAATTCAAAGGGCAATGGAGGGATGAATGGTGTGGGAAAGTAGGCTGTAGAATAATTCCAACCATGACCTTTAAATAAGAAATAACATGAGTGTTCTTATCCATGAACATAACTGTAGCTAAGGAGGAGTGCTGGGAATTTTCCTTCAAAGTGCTGATCTTTAAGGATTGTGCTTCCTCACTGTGGAAGTCCTGTGACCAGTAATTCCTGCTCCTCATGGTCTTTTTCCTGTCCCATCCCATAGCCCTTTGCATTTGCAGCAATACTGGTCTTTCTCTTTTGCTTGGTTTCAGGTCCATTACTCCTAAGCATTCTGTCAACTGTTGTGCTCCCCTTCTGGAGCCTGCCTTACTTTACTGATGCATCTCCCCTTCTACTCTGCTCCTCTTCTATGGGTTGGGTGGTCAAGAGTTATTAACTGCACATGTGAACACGGGTGGGACTCTTTGGGGATTGGCTACTTCTTCCCTGTGTGACCATGTGTGTTGGTAAGCAAAATGGGCTCCTTAGCACTTAGTTCAACAAATGCCCTTGAAGAGTTTGGCTTTTGTTTTTGCTGAGTAATTCAGTGTATTTCATTGAGTCTTACTAAGTTCTAAGCCCCAGGCCCAAACCCCTATTAGGTGTAAAACCTATGTGGGTGTGGATTGGCAACTAAGGTGGGGCCCAAGGTGGGGCTAACTCCAGGGAGGGCCTAGTTTACATGTCTGGGACAGCAGAGACTCTTAGACCACATGGGTTTAAGTCCCCCTCTTTGTGACGATTTTAGGTCACGTGGGTGAGTTGCATGTGTGACTCACCCCTGATGCTGACAAAGATATAAAAGCCAGGGGTTGGCCTCTTCTTCCTTGGAGCTCTTTGCCGCAGCAGTGGTGGCACGCGTGACTCTGGGCCAGCCCTTGTTCTGAGCTCCCGGGCTGAGCCTAGATGTTGGTAACTATGAATCGTATTGGGTCTGTCTGTTGATGTTTGTAATTTGTTTGTAATTTGCTCTGAAGTTCAGGGTGCTGGCTTTTTCCCCTCGACTAGGTGAATGATATTTGTGTGCTGAATTAAAATAAGCTTGCCAACCCCTTCACCTTGCTTTCCTTCGTTAAGCAGATCAAAAGAACCTGTGTTTTTGCGGTGTGCTGGCAGCTTTCTGGGTGCTGGCTGTGGGTGGATCTTACACCCCCACAGAAGCTGCTAGCCAGATTGTGGAAACACCATGCTCTAAAGGGACAGATTTTCTATCACCTCTTCCAAACAGAATTTTTCTGGGCACCAAGAATTTTACGTATGGTCCAGTGTATAATTGGAAAAGGAGATGGGACAGTCATGCAACAAAATCATTAATAACGGAAATCCACAAGATGTGAAACAACCCAGAGAAAGGTTTCCAACTAGATGGGCAACTCCCCTGTAGAAGTTCTATGGGAGAAGATGGACCATAATTGCAAAAGATAAGTCATGAATGAGATAAATTTCAGTCTGTACCATTGGAGGGAGTATCTATATCCATGTTATCACTAATTCACTTGTAGCAGGTATGATACAGGGTTTGGGATCTGACCACATTTACTTGTAAGCCACCTTTCCTCTCTGACTGCCACTGAACTCATTGCTATGTCTAATTTATTAATGCTGAGCTCTATAATGATCTAGGGATATGTTGGATAATTTCTCATTAATAAATTTGCAATCTCTTTTCATTAATTAGCTTGAGCCAACACTCAAATTCATTAAATTCAATGAAACCTCTTCTACTAGTAATTATTCATTCATCTTGTATCAACATTAAGATTACTAAACATATATAATTTATTAACAAATGAGCAGTAATAAACATATGTACTATATATAACAGTAAATGGTCTGACCAATGTTACTTCCAAAGTTACCTCATGCCCTCAAAATATCAGTTATTGATTCCTATTCACTCTTCTGAAAACTTAGCCTCAAAACCTTCAACTAATGTCAGCGCTTTTTAAACTGTAGGTTACGACCCCATATGGGGTCATGAAAAATTTGGCAGCACTCAAAGGTTTCTGAATGCATAACGACCAAAAATTAATTCAGAATCAAACACATAATGAATCCAAAGTGTTTTTGGCAGTGCATGACTGTGTTGCATCCCACAACTTCACTGCAGCCTTGGTTGCGCATGCCCCAATGCAAACAAACTGCTGAAAAGGGGTCAGGAGTAGAAAAAGTTTAAGAAGCCTGCTCTAGATAATGGCCAAAGCCTCTTAAAAACAACTGAATACTTCTCAGGATTGGTCCTTTCCCTATGCTCTCTCTTCCATGAACATAGGAAAATCTTCCCAACAATACCTTGTACTTCTAGCTTCTCACAGGTTCTTCATATATTTCTCTTCATACAGTTCTTTTTATAATACCAAGGCTAAAATAGTTCCAACAGAGGAATGTTTCCCCTTTACTTCCTTCTTGTCTTCTCCACAGATTCTCCACAGATCCTGATGGATCACAGAATGAAATCACATTTTCTTCCTGATTCCATAAGGAGAAGGGCTTTATCCTCAGTCATTTTCACCACTCACTATTCATAGATTTCTAAGGATCTCAGATAAATAACTCATCTTCTCTTTAACTTCATAGGAAGAGGTGCTTTACGTCAAGACATTTTTTAACTACCATATCCAACTACCAAACCATGTTTTTCTCACAACATTCTGAGTTCTTAAAACTATAGTAACAATATCTGAGTTCTTATTTTAACAGTCTTCATGGCCTCCATAAAATAGACATTCATAGCAAAGGTTATACATTGAAATATTGAAATGTGGAAAATAAGTTATTTTCTCTCTATTTTTTCTCTTTAATTTTAGGAGCCCATTCTCTGATATTTCCACTCATCTGTTCAACATTTTCAGTCTGCTATTTATTGCTTCAAAAATTGTCTCATTTGCTTCAAGTATCAAGAGCTTAATTTGTTAAAAAATTTTTGACTGGAAAAATGTCCTCCTCAAATCTTTCTGTTCCTGAGAGTTGCCTTTCTGCTCATTTGCTCCATCTTTATTTTTTCTTAGAGTACAGAGTGTCAGAGAGAGAAGGACCTTAGAGATTATCTCATTCAATCTCTTCATTGTGCAGGTAAGGAAGCCTAGGAATAGGTCAGGTGATTTGATCAAGGTTATGGTGAATTTATGTCATTCTAGGAATATAACCAAATTACTGAATCTCAATCCAGCATTCATACTATCAGATCATCCACTTCTAAATCCTTCCTTTTGATTAGTCATCATTAATATTGCCTTTCGGAAGCATCCTTTGGTATCATCACTGTTTCTTTCTTGGGCTGACTCATTTCTGAACCTTTTTTAGGAAAAAAAATTGGAGAGTGCGAAAGAGCTAACACATTAGTGAGACAGATGACACATTTTAGACACTTTTATTCTGCCTGGTTATTTGGTGACATTGTTGGTTCTTCTTAGTTGCAATATTTATCTTGTTTTCTACTCAGAAATCTCAAGGCACTTGATAACTCTTAACTCTGAGATCTCTTCCCCCCTCCCCAGGCTTCAGAATTCATCTCTCAATCAGGGATTTGTTAACAACACATTTCCCAACCGGAACATATTTCCCAGTGCTTACTGAGGGCTTTCCCCATCTGTGCTTTGGCTCACGCTGTTCAGATGGCCTGGAATGCCCTCCTTTCCCTTCTCTGCTTTCTGGGGACACTGGGGATACCAGCCAGATTGGAGCAGAGAATTTATGGAGGGGAATAGTGCAATCAGAAAAGTTCTATTAAAAGAAGCATAATGTTCAGAATGAGAAAGGAGAACGTCCCTCTGCACTCTGACCTGTCAAATTGCATCTGAAGCATTATATTTCATTCTGGGTACTGATTTTAGTAAGGACATTGACTAGCTGTAATACATCCAGAGGAGAGTAAACAATATGGTGAAGGGACTGAAGATTTTGCCATTCTAAGGTTTTTTTGGAGGCATAGTGGATTTTTAACTTGGAAAGGAGACTTAGGAGGGACATCATTGAGTTCTTATAGTATATGAAGGGCTGTCATATGGAGACGGATTAGACATATTCTGGTTTTCACTTGAGAGAAGGACTAAGAACAGTGTGTGGATGTATAAATGTTGCAATCAATCAATCAACAAGCATGTCTTAAGTACTTTGTGCCAGACATTATGCTAAATGCTGGGGATACTGTTGGAAGCCAGCATTTTATGCTGAGCCCCAGGCCCCTCAGATAAGCACACCCGGAACACCTGTTTCCAAGGGACAGGCTTGCAACAGTACACTCCGCCCAGCGGAAGTCCCCGGAGTCAAGCTCCACCCAGCAGAAAGCTCACACCTACATCCGCCCTTTCTCCTTGCTAGCTCTGTATAAGCACTGCTGAGAGCTGAATAAAGCCTTTTTTGCCAGCCACACTTTGCAGCCTCCCGCTCCTTTTTCACCCATTCCCTTTCAGGCTGGGTCCTCCTCGGACTCCACGTTAACTGGCCCTGCTGGACGGGGCAGGATACAAAATTAAAAAAACAATGTAGTCCCCCACCTCAGTGAGATTATATTCTAGTAGGGAAGATAATATGTGTCTGTGTGTGCGTGCGCGTGTTTGTGTGTGTGTGGTAGCCATGAGAAGTAGGGTATTATGTTGCTATACTCATGAGGAGGGTTAGTCACCTCCTTTCACTGGCCCCAACTTTCCTATGGGTTGGGTCATTACTTGCCAACAACTGCGTCTGACCCCTTCCCTTGATCATGGCTTTCCCTCCACTCACATAACTGCCCCAGAAAAATGTGGTTTTCTTTCAAACTGTCATGGGAAAAAAGTAAGAAGGAAAAAATGGCCAATGTGCCGTTTCTAAATGAGTTTTAAGGCAAAAGAGAGAGCTTCCAAGTCAAAGACCAATAAGATGACACATTAGTCCCTTTCTAAACACTCACATTAACCCTCAAAACCTTCACAGAGAATAATTGTGCATTATATGTAGAACAATTACAACTGAATTCACAAGAGGAAGGAGAGAAATTCCACAACAAAATTGTTATGAATCTATATCTGCTGACTCTAATGTTAAAGTGGTCACTCAGTGCTTCTCCCTCCCAGCTTCTACATATCTTCCTACAGTTTAAACACTGACCAATGGGCATGTACCCTGAGGTCCATCTTGGTATACCTCCCTCCCTCACAACCCCTTTTCAGAGAATCTGTCATCATTTTCCTGCCCTCCAATCCTTCAATAAGTGATAAACACTGACCTTTTAGATCATGTGAGGAGGAAAAGAATGAAAACATGCTACATTCTGCCTGGGATATGGTACTGGAGTGGGGGCCTCTGTAGCCAGTTATAGACTTATTTTTAATATCCTTACCTTTTCTTGACTCTTTTGTTTGTATTTCAAAGTTTCTATGCAGCTTTGGGCTTCTCATCAGGAATGCTTGGAAGTGCTCTATTTCATTAAGGCTCCATTTTCCCCATGTAGGATTATACTCAGTTTAGCTGGGTAAGTTATTTTTGCTTATAAGCATATTTTCTTTAGTCATATGGAATATCATATTCCAAACTCTCTCTGGTCTTTAATGATAGTGGCTGCTAAATTCCATGTGATTCTGACTACAATATTTTGGTGCTTGAATTCTTCCTTTCTGGATGCTTTTGGTTTTTTTTCTTTGATCAAGAAGTTCTGGATTTTGGCTACAATGTTACTAGTTTTTACTTTGGGTCTTTTTTCAGGAAGTGGCCAGTGGCTTTTTTTTTTGTAACTTGTTGGTAGTCTAATGATTCTTAAGTTATTGCTCCTTGATCTGTTTGTTTAGTCAGTGGTTTTTGATATGATATACTTAAAACTTCTAATTTTCTCCATCTTTTGACTTTGTTTTAATACTTCTTGTTGTCTTATGGAGACATTAACCACCATTTAGTCTGTTCTAATTTTCAAGGAGTCTATTGCTTAGGTAAGTATTTATTCTTCTTGTGACAGCTGTTAATTCTCTTTTCAATTCTTTTTTTTTCCATAGCTCTCACTTCTTTTCCACTTGTTTCCTCTAGTGCTGAAGCTGCATTTTTCTTTGAGGCTTTGCTCATAGATGTTTTAGACTCATTTGCTTTTTCTGGGTTTTTGTCTTGGATGTCCTTTTCACCATAATAGCTCTCTATGGTGAGATTCTGTTTTGTTGTTGTTTGCTCATTTTTCTTGCCTTACTTTTTGCCTTTAGGATTGAATTTAGGCCAGGTCTGCACAGTTCTGGAGGGAGGATCTGGGCTGTGCTTAGCCCTATTTTGTGATCTGAGGTCCTACTCCATTCCAATGGTCAGAGCCACACGACTAGTGCTTACTTCTCTACTTGTTCCTGAATCAGTGTATAGTCTTAGGTCCATGACTGCTCATTGTCCTGGACTTCTGCTTCTAAGTAATGGTCTCTTCTCTAGTCCCTACTGGATATATGAGTGACAGAGCTTCCTGTTCTCTGTATAAGATCAGGCATTTCTGTGCCAGATTTGAAATTTCTTCTTGTTCTGGTACATAGTTGTGTTCAGTCCCTTAGATTAGTCCTTGTGCTCGAAGGCTTTGCATGGTAAGTTCCTAGCTAGACCCTCTCTTTTGTGTCTCACAGACCTTTCTGACTGTTCCCTGATGCAGACCTGGGTTGGAAATGTGATTAACTGTGATTTTTTTTTCTTACATTTTCTGATCAGACCTAGATCTGGATGTTTTCTAGATCTTTGTGGAGTAATTGTTGGGGAGAATTTGACTATTCTATTTCCTTTCACTCTACCATCTTGGCTGGTCTCCTCATCCTTCTCTTTTAATTCAAACTGCATTGGTTTTATTTGTGCAAAAACTTTTAAATGTTAAGAAATCAAAATTGGCTATTTTATATCTTATCTATCCCTTGTTTGGTGAAGAACTTTTCCCTTATTTATTGTTATGGAGTATTGACTTCCATACCCCTCTAATTTATTTATGATGTGACCTATCTTATTTCAGTGATGAATCTTTTTGAAGCTTATTCTGGTATATGATGTGAGGGGTTTGTCTAAACCTAATTTACACCATATTTGTTGCCAGTTTTCTCAGAAACTAGGATCGAATAGTGAGTTTTCTTTTTGATATTACAATTCTATTTATTAATTTTTTTATTTTTAGTTTGCAACAAACAGTTCTACATAATTTTGAGTTCCAGTTTTTCTTCCCTCCCCAAGAAGGCATGGAGTCCCGTATAACTTCCATGTATAACTTGGCATTGAATTAATTTACACACTAGTCAAGTTGTGGAGAAGAACCATGGCCAATGGAATGACTCATGAGAAAGAAGAAACAGAACCAAAAAAAAAAAACACAACCCAACAACAAATACAAAAGAGAGAAAAAAAAAGTGGGGGAAGGCGAGTATGAAGTGTGCCTCGATTTGCATTCATACTTCATAGTTCTTTCTCTGGATGTAGATAGCCCGAATAGTGAGTTTTTACACCAGTGATTAAGAGTCCTTAAATTTATTAAATATTATTGAATACTGTTATATTTTATTGCTTCTGGGTCTTGGGTGCTAATTATTTATCAACTTTGTCAACATTTATCAATTTTATTTATCAACACTTATCAACTTTCGTATTTTCAACTTTTCATATTTCAAAACCAAATAGTTTTGATAATTATTACTTTGTAGTATGATTGGAGATCTGGTACTGCCAGGCTGCCTTCATTCCCCATTTTAAAAAATTATTTCCCTGGAAATTCTTTAAAAAAATTTTTTTTTGTTTTTTTGGCAGGGCAACTAGGGTTAAATGACTTGACCAAGGTCACACAGCCAGTGCATGTGTCAGGTGTCTGAGGCCAGATTTGAACCCAGGTCCTCCTGACTCCAGGGCCAGTGCTCTACTCACTGTGCCATCTAGCTGTTCCCCCCCCCCCCCGCCCCCGCGGAAATTCTTGATCTGTTGTTCCACCAGATGAATTTAATTATACAAAATGACCCTTCGGAAGTTTGATTAGTTTGATGCTAAATATATAATTTAACTTAAACACTATTGCTATTTTTATTATATTCACACAGCTCAACTGTAAGTCATTGATATTTCCCAAATTATCTAACTTTGTCTTTTATTTCTGCAAAGAGTGTTTTGTGGCGATATTAATATAATTCCTATGTGTGTTTTGGAAGTAGACTCCCAAACATTTTATGTAATTGTTCTTTTGAATAGAATTTCCTTTTGTATCTCTTCCTGCTGAGTTTTGGTGATCATATAGAGAAAGGCTGATGATGTCTGTTCATCTATTTTTATAGCTTGCTAATTCACTGATGTTATGAATTATTTCAATAAATTTTTTAGTTGAATCTCCAGGATTCTAGTAGATGTGGGAAATTTTATTTTATTATATTTTAAAACTTGCTATCTAGGCTTTTTGTTTGGCCATGACTTTTAGGGATTTTGATGCTTCTGAAATTATCTCTCTTTGCCTTATTATCCAGGTCAGTAATTTCTGATAGCAGATGTTCTGTTTTTCCTCCAGGCTTTTCTTTTTGTTTTAATATTTCTTGTCCCAAGGAATCACTGATGTCTCTTTGCACCCTTCTATTTTTCAGGGAGTTCACTACTTTAGTAAGGTTTAGTACGGTTTCATACTTTATGTTGTAAGTTATTTATTTGTCCAGTTTTTTTCCTCTACCTAATTTTGTTTCTTTATCTCTTGTTCCTTTCTTTGAGGCACTCCTAGAGTCATTCCTTTCTATGGGTACTACTTTATCTTTGTTAAATTGCTCTCTTCTCTTTGCTTAATCTTTTAGGTTTCTCTTAATCCACAGTATTTTTCCTTCAGTTCACTGATTCTTTCTGTTTACTCACATCTCCAGCCTGTTTTTTCACTGGGACTTTATGCAGGGCAGGCTCCTTTCCTTCCAGCATTTTTAGATAGGGTGGGCAGGCCCTGTTTGGTCCTGCCTCCTCTGTATTCTGGATGCCGCTGCCATTTTCACTCTGGGGGAGGTGGCTGAGTCTAGGCCTTGCCCTCCCCTGAAATCCCTTGCTTATACTTGTCTCTTCTGGTGGTCCAATGTGGTTGTTGGCAGGGAGCAGAACAGGGACAAGCCAGAGTCAAGATCCCACTGGCTTCATGTTCTCATTACTAGAACTCAGACTGGCTTCTACCTTTTCTGGTGAAATCTCACTCAAGGCACCTGCAGATCTATTAGAGCCAGTGGTCCTGGGAAAAGAGAAGAATCAAGTGACCTCCAAGGAACATTTAAGCATGGGATTGGAGTCTACAGATTCACCTACATTTTTTGACCTTCTTCAGGTTGGAGGGTGTTGTCCTAGGAGCTGAGTAAAAGCAGAAGGATTTAAATTAGTCATGTGTCATCCACAAAGTGAATGGTCTGGATGTGGGCTGTTGAGTGAACTGTAATAAAAAGCAACATAGCAAATCCTTCCCTCCCTACCTTGCTTCTTGAGTGTAAAAATGCCCTAACTATAGGACATTAATTTAGCAAAGAGCTAGCAGTGGTAACAGGTCCATTAAACATCTTGGAGACTGGATAATCATCCACTCATGAGGCAGCATCAAATGAGGAAAAAGGGCTGGATTTGGAATCAGAGAATAGGGATTCAGATACCAGCTTTGTTACTTGCTACCTGTGTGACTTTGGGAAAAATCACTTAATTTCCTTGAATTTCTATTTTCTTAGAGATTAAACTAAAAGTTCTCTCTTTCAGCTCTAAATTTCCATATGTCACTTACTATTTTCTTATTCCTTTAGCCACTGTTACCCATAGTTTAGGCTTGTTAGTACAGGTGGCTAGGTACAGTCTTAATAGTGATGATCATAACCAATCAATCAATTAACAGGCATTTACTAAAAGCCTACTATGTAGGGGCCAAATACTATCCTAGGTGGTGGAGAGAAAAAGATAAAAATGAAACAGTATTTACCTTCAAGGAATATATATCCCATCAGAGGAGACAACATAGACACATATGAGTGTGTATTGGTGCATTAGGAGCTGAGAGAAGGAGGCAATAACAACCTTGTGTAGAAAGTGTTATGTACAAACTGAGTTTTCAAGAAAACTATGGATTCTAAGAGGAAAAAGTAAGGATAGCTAGATGGCACAGTGGATAAAGTGTTGGGCTTGCAGTCAGGAAAACCCATCTTTCTTGGTTCAAATCCGGCCTCGGACATTTTCTAGTTGTGTGACCCTGGGCAAGTCATTTGACTCTGTTTGCCTCAGTTTCTTCATCTGTAAAATGAGCTAGAGAAGGAAATGGCGAACCACTCCACTATCTTTGCCAAGAAAACCTCAAATGCGGTCACAAGGAGTCAGACACGACTGAAGTGACTGAACAACAAGAGGAAAACCAGTGCAAAGATAAGGAGACAAAGATGTAATGTCATGGGTAGGGATGGTTGGATTGTACAATACACAAAGGAGAGTAACGTATATTGATGCTGGACATACATGCTGGAACCAAGTTATGAAAGGCCTTAAATAACAGGCAGAGGTGTTCATAATTGCTTTTTTTGCATTTATATTAAACATTTTCACATTAGTCATGATGTAAAGAAGAATTGGAATTAATGGGAGGAACCATGAGAAAGAAGAAACAAAACAAAAGAGCAAAAGAAAAGGAGAGCAGATAGTATGCTTCCATCTGCATTCAGACTCTAAAGTTCTTTCTCTGGATGTGGAGAGCATTTTCTATCATGAATCTTTTGGAGTTGTCTTAGATCCTTGCTTGGCCAAGAAGAGCTAAGTCTTTCAAAGTTAGTCTTCACAGAATGTGGCTGTTATTATGTACAATGTTCTCCTGGTTCTGCTCATTTCACTCAGCATCAGTTCATATAAGTCTTTCCAGGTTTTCTGAAGTCTGCCTGCTCATCATTTCTTACAGCGCAATAGTATTCGTATACTACATTCATATACCACAACTTGTTCAGCCATTCCCCAGTTGATGGGCATCCCATCAATTCCCAATTCTTGGCCACCACAAAAAGAGCTGCTATAAATATTTTTGTACACATGGGTCCTTTTCCATTTGTCTGATCTCTTTGGGATACAGACTTAGAAGTGGTATTGCTGGGTCAAAGGGTATGTGCAGTTTTATAGCCCTTTGGGTATAATTCTAAATTGCTCTCCAAAATGTTTAGATCAGTTCACAACTCCACGAACAATGCATTAGTGTCTCAATTTTCCCACATCTTCTCCAGCATTTATCATTTTCCTGTTTTATCACGTTAGTCAATCTGATAGGTGTGATGTGGTACCTCAGAGTTGTTTTGTTTCGCATTTCTCTAATTAATAGTGATTTAGATAATTTTCATGTGACTATAGATAGCTTAATTTCTTTATCTGAAAACTGCCTATGCATATCCTTTGACCATTTATCAATTGGGGAATGACTTGTATTCTTATAAATTTGACTCAGTTCTCCATATATTTTAGAAATGAGGCCTTTATCAGAGACGCTGGTTGTAAAAATTCTTTCCCAGTTCTCTGCTTCCCTCCTAATCTTGGTTGCATTGGCTTTATTTGTGCAAAATTATCCATTTTGCATTTCATAATGTTCTCTATCTCTTGTTTGGTCATAAACATAACTGATCTTAGATAGATTAGGGAGCAACTAATTGAGTAGGGAAGGGACATGATCAGAGCTGGGCTTTAGGAGAAGTACAGTTAGTAAGCCCAGGCCTATTTCCTAGGTTTCATCCCTGAGCGGAAGACAGTACCTTTACCCCCTGCCATGATAAATGGCATTCTGCCTAGTATTATAAGAGGATGAGAAATAACTCTGTACAAGTCAGCACAACGTTTGGAAAAAGAACTCTAAATTCATTCAAGTTCATGGTGGGTCAAGAGCATCATCTCCCTCTATGAAGGACATTCTTACATTCCACTTATAAAGTAGGACATTGGAAAAGATAGCAGCTGTGGCTAGCTACCTTTGGAAATTTCATGTTATCCTGGGTTCCTGGAAGCATGCTAGGAGTCATCCAATTCTGTGGGAAAATCATTCACAAGCTGGTTATTTTTTTCTAGAATTTTGGGCATAAGAATTTTCACTTTCCGAATTGGTTTTTTAAAAAAGGGTAGGTTAAATATTTTCTGACTAATATTTTTGATGTTTTAAAATCAGGGTCAGGAGAGGAGACAGTGACATACAAAACTATTTTTTTAAAAGCACTCATGCCTACTGGGAATAGCTAGCTAAAATGGCCTGTTTTGCTGACTCAATGGTTTTTACTCTCTCCTGTTATTCAAGCAGGCATATTACTTCACAGGACAATTTTTGAACAAGGTTACGGAACTGAGGGAGAGTCAATTAACCTGATGTATGGGGTGGCTGGTAGATAATAGCAGGAAAGAGTATAGTTTTTACTTCCTTTTCTAGCTCTGTTTTGACTGGCAGGAGGACTTAGGGAAAATCCATGAACAAGTGTTTATTGAGGGTCTACTATGGGCTCACTTCTATACTAGCTGCTGTTAGGTTTGCAGAAGAAGCATAAAACATATGTTACACATAAGATCTAGCTGGGGGGAGAGCCAAGATGGTGGCTGGAAAGCAGGGACTTGCATGAGCTCCACCCTGATCCCTCCAAAAACCTATAAAAATGGCTCTGAACAAATTCTAGAGCTGCAGAACCCAAAGAATAGCAGAGGGAAGCAGGGCTCCAGTCCGGGACAGCCTGGATGGTCACATTGCACAGAGCTGGGAGCAGAGCTGAGTGGAGCCTAGGGTGGGCTGCGCCCGGACCAACCAGACCGGGAGCCAGGCGGAACTTTCCAGGCCCTAGCGTCCTGAATCAGTGAGCTGTGGCAGTTACCAGACCTCTCAACCCACAAACACCAAAGACAACAGAGAAGGTTAGTGGGAAAAGCTGCAGGGACAGAGTGAGAGGAGTTTGCAGTTAGGCCACTGCCCTGGGGGCAGCAGAGGTGGTGCAGCTCTGAGGACAGAACTAGAGCTGTAGTTGCTTCCAGCCCCAGGCCCACCTGATGGGAGGAATTAAGTGGTGGATCAGAGAGGGAGTGCAGAGCCTGGTTAAGATCTGAGTCGCAGTTCGGGTTGGTGGTTCTTGGGGGAGGAGGAGCACTGGTATGGCAGAGCATGCTGTGTAGAAATAGCTCTGAAAACAACAGTGCAACCCCTCAAGCTTGGAACAAAGTACTCTCTACTCTGCAAGCAGTCATACCCGGAGGAAAAACCCAAGGGTCGAGTAGTTGGATGGGAACATGACCAGGCAGCAAAAATGGACTCAGATTCAGACTCAGACTTTGGAATCTTTCTTTGATGACAAAGAAGATCAAAACATACAGCCAGAATAAGTCAGCAAAGTCAAAGAGCCTATATCAAAAGCCTCCAAGAAAAACATGAACTCGTCCCAGGCCATGGAAGAGCTCAAAAAGGATTTGGAAAAGCAAGTTAGAGAAGTAGAGGAAAAATTGGGAAGAGAAATGAGAGTGCTGTGAGAAAACCATGAAAAACAAGTCAATGACTTGCTAAAGGAGACCCAAAAATACTGAAGAAAATAACATCTTAAGAAATAGACTAACTCAAATGGCAAAAGAGCTCCAAAAAGCCAATGAGAAGAAGAATGCCTTGAAAGGCATAATTAGCCAAATGGAAAAGGAGGTCCAAAAGTCCACTAAAGAAAATAGTACATTAAAAATTAGACTGGAGGGGGTGGAGCCAAGATGGCGGCTGGATAGCAGGGACTAGAGCTCTCCCCCAGGACCCTCCAAACAACCATAAAAAATGGCTCTGAACAAATTCTAAAACTGCAGGACCCACAGAATAGAGGAGGGAGGCAGGGCTCCAGCCCAGGACAGCCTGGATGGTCGCTGCGTAAGGTCTGTCCCATGGAACGGGAAGTGGAGTGCAGCAGAGCCCAATGTGAGCCACGCCTGGACCAACCAGACTGGGAGCCTGGCGGAACAGGCTCTAGCTCTCTGAATCAGTGAGGTGTGGCAGTTACCAGACTTCTCAACCCACAAACACCAGAGGCAACAGAGAAGGTTAGTCGGAAAAGCTGTGGGAACAGAGCGAAGGGAGTTCGCAATTCAGCCACCACCCCAGGGGCAGCAGAGGTGGTGCAGCTCTGAGGACAGAGCTGTAGCCACAGTTGTTTCAGCCCCAGGCCCACCCGATGGGAGGAAATGGGCGGCAGATCAGAGCGGGAGTGCAGAGCCTGCTCAGATATGTCACGATACAGGTTGGTGGTTCTTGGGGAAGGAGGAACACTGATATGGCAGAGCTTGCTGTGTAGAAATAGCTCTGAAAACAACACAGCACAGCACCTCATGCTTGGGACAAAGTACTCTATACACTACAAGCATTCATACCCCAACGAAAAACTCAAGGGTCAAGTAGTTGGCTGGGAACATGGCCAGGCAGCGAAAATGCACTCAGATTCAGACTTTGGAATCTTTCTTTGGTGACAAAGAAGACCAAAACATAAAGCCAGAAGAAGTCAACAAAGTCAAAGAGCCTACATCAAAAGCCTCCACGAAAAATGTGAACTGGTTTCAGGCCATGGAAGAGCTCAAAAAGGATTTGGAAAAGCAAGTTAGAGAAGTAGAGGAAAAATTGGGAAGAGAAATGAGAGTGCTGTGAGAAAACCATGAAAAACAAGTCAATGATTTGCTAAAGGAGACCCAAAAATGATGAAGAAAATAACACCTTAAAAAATAGACTAACTCAAATGGCAAAAGAGCTCCAAAAAGCCAATGAGAAGAAGAATGCCTTGAAAGGCAGAATTAGCCA
>CM053624.1:166434921-166493734 GCA_028646595.1 Phalanger gymnotis | reverse complement strand
GGAAAGAAGGAGGAAGAAGATTAAAAAAGGGGGGATAATAGAAGTGAGGGCAGATGGGGAAGGAGGTAATAAAAAACAAACACTTTTGAAAAGGGACAGGGTCAAGGGAGAAAATTGGATAAATGGGGATAGGCTAGGAAGGAGCAAAATATAGTTAGTCTTTCACAACATGAGTATTGTGGAAGGGTTTTACATAATGATATGCATGTGGCTTATGTTGACTTGCTTGCCTTCTTAGGGAGGGTGGGTGGGAAGGGAAGAGGGGAGAGAATTTGGAACTCAAAGTTTTAAAAACAGATGTTCAAAAACAAAAAAAAAATGTTTTTGCGTGCAACTAGAAAATAAGATACACTGGCAATGGGGAGTAGAAATTTATCTTGCCCTACAAGAAAGGGAGGGAAAAGGGGATTGGAGGGGAGTGGGGTGACAGAAGGGAGGGCTGAATGGGGAACAGGGCAAGCAGAATATTTTCCATCTCGCAGTGGTGGGGGGGAGGGTAGAAATGGGGAGAAAATTTGTAATTTAAACTCTTGTGAAAATCAATGCTGAAAACTAAATATATTAAATAAATTAAATAAACTAAAAAAAAAGAATGCTTGAAAGTCCTCTATTTCATTGAATGTCCATTTCCCCCTGGAAGGATGATACTCAGTTTTGCTGCGTAGGTGATTCTTGGTTTTAATCCTAGCTCCTTTGACCTCTGGAATATCATATTCCAAGCTCTTCAATCACTTAATCTAGGAGCTGCTAAATCTTGTGTTATCCTGATTGTGTTTCCACAATATTTGAATTGTTTCTTTCTGGCTGCTTGCAATATTTTCTCCTTGACCTGGGAACTCTGGAATTTGGCTACAATATTCCTAGGAGTTTTCTTTTTGGAATCTTTTTCAAGAGGTGATTGGTGGACTCCCTCAATTTCTATTTTACCCTCTGGTTCCAGAACATCAGGGCAGTTTTACTTGATTGTTTCTTGAAAGATGATGTCCACGTTCCTTTTTTGATAATGGCTTTCAGGTAGTCCAGTAATTTTTAAATTATCTC
Organism: Phalanger gymnotis; assembly: GCA_028646595.1. Classification (NCBI taxonomy): domain Eukaryota; kingdom Metazoa; phylum Chordata; class Mammalia; order Diprotodontia; family Phalangeridae; genus Phalanger; species Phalanger gymnotis. The sequence goes on along the minus strand of CM053624.1, from coordinate 166,492,693 downwards.
TCCTGGATCTGTTTTCCAGATCAGTTGTTTTTTCCAATGAGATATTTCACATTGTTCTCTATTTTTTCATTCTTTTGGTTTTGTTTTACAATTTCTTGATTTCTCATGGAGTCATTAGCTTCCATCTGATCCATTCTAGTTTTTAAGGATTTATTTTCTTCAGCAAATTTTTGGACCTCCTTTTCCAATTGGCCAATGCTATTTTTAAAAAACATTTTTCTTTTATTATTTAGTATTTTTGGTTTTCAACATTGATTTCCACGAGATTTTGAGTTACAAATTTTCTTCTCATTTCTACCCTCCCCCCCAAGATGGCAGATATTCTGATTGCTTCGTTCCCCAGTCTGCCCTCCTTTCTGTCACCCCACTCCCTGCCCCCACACCCGCTTTCCACTTACTTTCTTGTAGAACAAGATAGATTTCTATACCCCATTGTGTATCTTATTTCCCAGTTGCATGTAAAAACAACTTTTGTTTTGAGCATTTTTTTTAGAAATTCGAGTTCCAAATTCTCTCCCTTCTTCCCTTCCCACCCACTGTCCTTGAGAAGGCAAGCAATTCAACATGGGCCACACATTTATCATTATGCATAACACATGTTGTGAAAGACTAACTATATTTTCTTCCATCCTATCTTGTTCCCCTTTATTCAATTTTCTCCCTGGACCCTGTCCCTTTTCAAAAGTGTTTGCTTTTGATTACCTCCTCCCCTGATCTGCTTTCTCTTCTATGATCCCCCCTCTCTTATCCCCTTCCCCCCTACTTTTCTGTAGGGTAAGATACCCAATTTAGCGTGTATGTTATTCCATCCTTAAGTCAAATCCAATGAGAGCAAGATTCACTCATTCCTTTTAACCTGCCCCCTCTTCTTTTCCAATAGAATTGCTTTTTCTTGCCACTTTTATGTGAGATAATTTACCCCATTCTATCTCTCCCTTTCTCTTCCCAATATATTCCTCTCTCACCCCTTAATCTAATTTTTTAGATATCATCTCTTCATATTCAACTCACCCTGTGCCCTCTGTCTATATAAGTGTATATTCCCTTCAACCACCCTAAAAGTGAGAAAGGTTTCATGAGTTACAAATATCATCTTTCCACGTAGGAACGTAAACAAAACAGTTCCATTTCAGTAAGTCTCTTATGATTTCTCTTTCCTGGTTACCTTTTCATGCTTCTCTTGAGTCTTGTATTTGAAAGTCAAATTTTCTATTCAGCTCTGGTCTTTTCATTGAGATAGCTTAAAAGTCCTCTATTTTGTTGAAAATCTATATTTTGCCCTGGAGTATTATACTCAGTTTTGCTGGGTAGGTGATTCTTGATTTTAATCCTAGCTCCCTTGACCTTTAGAATATCATATTCTAAGCCCTTCACTCCTGTAATGTAGAAGCTGCTAAATCTTGTGTTATCCTGATTGTGTTTCTACAATACTTGAATTGTTTCTTTCTGACTGCTTACAATGTTTTCTCCTTGACCTGGGAACTCTGGAATTTGGCCACAATATTCCTAGGAGTTTTCTTTTTGGGATCTTTTTCAAGAGATGATTGGTGGACTCCCTCAATTTCTATTTTACCCTCTGGTTCCAGAACATCAGTGCAGTTTTCTGTGATAATTTCTTGAAAGATGATGTCTAGGCTCTTTTTTTGATCATGGCTTTCAGGTAGTCCAATAATTTTTAAATTATCTCTCCTGGATCTATTCTCCAGGTCAGTGGTTTTTCCAATGAGATATTTCACATAGCCTTCCATTTTTTCATTCTTTTGGTTCTGTTTTATAATTTCTTGATTTCTCATAAAGTCACTAGCTTCCACTTGTTCCATTCTAATTTTTAAGGTAGCATTTTCTTCAGTGGTCTTTTTGCCCACCTTTTCCATTTGGACAATTTTGCCTTTTAAGGCATTTTTCTCCTCATTGTCCTTTTGAAGCTCTTTTGCCATTTGGGTTAGTCTATTTTTAAGGTGTTATCTTCTTCAGCATTTTTTAGGTCTCCCTTAGTAAGTCATTGACTTGTTTTCATGGTTTTCTCACAGCATTCTCATTTTTCTTCCCAATTTTTCCTATCCTTCTCTTACTTGCTTTTCCAAATCATTTTTGAGCTCTTCCGTGGCCTGAGACTAATTCATATTTTTCTTGGAGGCTTTTGATGTTGGCTCTTTGACTTCGTTGACTTCTTCTGACTGTATGTTTTGATCTTTTTTGACACCAAAAAAAGGTTCTATAGTCTGAGTCTGAGTCCTTTTACACTGCTTGCTCATGTTCCCAGCCAACTACTTGACACTTGAGCTTTTTGTCAGGGTATGACTGCTTTCAGAGTGGAGAGTGCTTTGTCCCAAGCTTCGGGGGCCTTGTGCTGCTGTCTTCATAGCTACTTCTATTCTGAGGTGGTATGATAATCCTTTCCTATCCTGTGCTTCTGATCTGTGAGTGCAAGCACTCCTTTCTGCTGTGTATCTACCAGGACTTCTCTCCATGGTCACTGCAAGCTATGCCACACCAGCGCTCCTCCTCCCCCAAGAACCACCAACCAGGACTTCAATCCAGATCTAAGCAGAGCAAAGCAATAGAACCCTTCCTCTGTGCCAACAAAGTGCTCCCTGCCCTCCCTCTCTGATCCACCACTTGATTCCTCCCACCTTGTGGGCCAGGGGCTCTGGAGGCAGCTGACACTGGAGCTCTGGAAGCAGCTGCCAGAGGTTCCTGCTGCTGCTGTTGCACCACCTCTGCTGCCCCCAGAGATAAGGTGGACTGCACACTTCTCTCACCCAGATCCAGCATTTTTCCCACTGACCTGCTCAGTGGTCTTTGGTGTTTGTGGTTTGAGAAGCCTGGTAACTGCTACAGCTCAGTGATTCAGGGCCATGATGCCTGCTCACCCAGTCTCCTCTGCCCTGGTCTGTCCAGGCACAGTCCATGCTGGGCAGTGCTCAGCTCCCAGTATGATGTGATAGACCCTTCCCAGTGACCATCCAGGCCATCTTGGGCTGGAGACCTGCTTCCCTCTGTTATTTTGTGGATTCTGTAGCTCTCGAACTTGTTCAGAGCCATTTTTCACAGGTGTTTGAAGGGATTTTGGGGAGAGCTTAAGCGAGTCCCTGTTTTCCAGTTGCCATTTTGGTTCCACCCCCCCCATTCTGCTTTTTAAGGTATTCTTCTCCTCGTTGGCTTTTTGGACGTCTTTTGCCATTCGGGTTGGTCCATTTTTAAAAGCATAATTTCCTTCAGTAATTTTTTGGGTCTCCTTTAGCAAGTTGTTGACTCATTTTTCTTGATCTCTCATTTCTCTTCCTGATTTTTCCTCTACTTCTCTTGCTTCATTTTCCAAATCCTTTTTGAGTCTTCCGTGGCCTGAGACCGATTGATATTTTTCTTGGAGGCTTTGGTTGTAGGAGCTTTGATTTTATTGTCTTCTGCTAAGTGTATGTTTTGATCTTCTTTGTCACCAAAGTAAAATTCTGTAGTCTGAGTTTTTTTCTGCTGTTTGCTCATTTCCCCAGCCAATTATTTGACTTTTAAATTCTTTGTTAAGGTAGGGCTCTGCTTCCAGTGAAGGCATACTGTCCCAAGCTTCAAGGATTTTGTACAGCTGTTTTAAGAGATACTTCTAGGGATCTGCAAGTTTTCAGTTCTTCTATGGTGGTATGATCAAAAGAGAGGTGTTCACTCCTTTTCTAGCCTGTACTCTGGTCTGTGAGTGACCACGAGCACTCTTTTCTGCCTTGGAACTGTGAGGAGTGTTCCCTCTCTGGGGCTGCCACAAGCTCTGACACACTAGCTCTCCTCCTCACCCCAAGACTGCCCTCTAGGACTGCGACCCAGATCCAAGCACAGGCAAAGCAAGAGAATACTATCTCGGGGCCAGCAAAGAGATCCCTGCAATCCCCCTCTCATCAGCTGCTCAATCCCCCCACTGTCTGTGGGCTGAGAGTTTTGGAAGAAGCTACAGCTACCACTGCCACTGTCACACTAGGACTGGGGCTGGACTAGGGTCCTCTCTCACTGAGGTCTGACAGACCTTTCCTACTGACCTTCTAAGTTGTCTTTGGCATTTGTGGGTTGAGAAGTCTGGAAACCACCACAGCTGCCAGTGATTCAGTGCCCTGAGATCTGCTCTGGCTTGTCTGTGTGGTGTGGCCAATGCTGGACTGTGCTCTTTTCTCAGACTGGTGCAACAGACCTTTCCTGTCAACCTTCCAGGTTGTCTTGGGCTGGAAATTTTTTTCACTCTGTCATTTCGTGGGTTCTACTGCTCTAGAATTTGTTTAGAGTCATTCTTCACAGGTATTTGGAGAAGTTTGGGGGAGAACTCAAACAAGTCCTTGCTTTTACTCTGCCATCTTGGCTCTGCCCCACCTCAAGACAATTTTCTGATGGCAGAAAGTGAAGAGGGATTAAGAAGCCTCTGGATGAGGGTGAAAGAAGAGAATGTAAAAGCTGGCTTGAAGCTTAATACAAAAACACCCTATGATTTTTAGCAATTGGTCCCATCACTTCCTGTCAAATAGAGAGAAAAGAAATGGAAACAGTGTCAGATTTAATATTCTTGGGCTCAAAGATCATTGCAGATGGCAACTGCAGCCATGACATTAAAAGATGCTTGTTGCTTGGAAGGAAAGCTATGGCAAGTCTGGACAGCACACTAAACAGCAGGGACACCACCTTGCTGACAAATATCTATAGAGTCAAAGCTATGTTTTTTTCCCCAATAATGTATGGCTGTGAGAGCTGAACTCTAAGGAAAGCTGAGCACAGCAGAATTGATGCTTTGGAATTGTAGAGCTGGAGAAGATTTTTGAGAGCTCCTTGTATAACAAGGAAGTCAAATCAGTCAATACTTAGAGAAATTAATTCAGGCTATTCATTGGAAAATCAAATACTAAAGCTGAAGCTCAAATATTTTGGCCACATCAAGAGAAGATGGGATTCATTGGAAAAGATCCTGATGTTGGGAAAGATTGAAGGCAAAAGGAAAAGGGGATGGCAGAGAATGAGATGGATAGATATTATCATGGAAACAACAAACATGACCTTGGACAGACTTAAAGAGATAGTGGAGGATAAAGGGTCTGGTGTGCTATGGTTCATGGGTCACAAACAGTTGGTCATGACTGAATGACTGAACAACAACAAAGCAATCTTGGGTTGGGGAGGAAGCACTCCCACCTGGTGAGGACCAGTAAATAGAAATATATCACTCTATAGCGAGTAACCTGGCTCATTAACTTCTGAGAACTGACAATAAAAATAATGACAGAATACAGCTGCAAATCTTTGATTTGAGATCCAGCAACCCAGGCTGAGTAGAGGACATGCCTGCACATTCTGAATAGTTGCTTTGATAATTTACTATGCCATGGGTTTATATGATGGCACCTTTGGGATTGTGTGAACCTTAGTTTCCTCATCTGAAAAAATAAAAATGATACTTGATACTCAATAATACTTAATGAGGGCTTTGAAATCCTTTGGTTGGAGATCCTAGATACATTTCAAGATTCTATGTTTTAGTTTTCATCCTCAAGAGAAAGTTACAATGTGTAAGGACTCCTGAACATCTTGGAGCAAGATAGGAGGGATATCCCTAAGGATTCCCCTAAATCCTCTACATAATAGTTTGCTAACGCTGCATAGTGTCTAATGTGTTTTGTTACTAGCTGTTTTTTCCTGGTGTGAATCTTAATGGCTCCTTTAGAGGCATTACTGTATATTTTGAGGCTCCATAATGGACCATATTCCACTTTCAGTTGTGCCTAAACAATTCCCACTGGCTCTTAAGTAATTGGGGGCTTAGGATTTAACTCATTAGTAGTAGGATTACGGTAGGGTATGTGGAATCCTCTCTGGTACATGCATATAAAATATGGTTGAAATTTACATTCCAGTCTACCTTCCAGTGTCTATTAGGGAGGTCTAAAATGATCTCAGATTATCCTAAGGCATCAAAACATGTCATGGGTTTCTTATTCTTAACCTAGGGATCAGAGATAGCACTTTCGTGTGATGTGGCTCAATACTCTCCCTTTCCCCCACCCCACTGCCTAAAGAAGAAAAAATGAGGGGCATGTTGATCTCCAAGTTACCTTCTAGCAATGCTATTTTATGATTTTTTTCATTGCTACTGATAATACACAGCAGAAAACTCCCACTGAAGTCTGCTATAAAGGCTGTAGGCTGTCTGATGACATATTCACCGGTGAAAATTGAAAACTGATTAGACCAACATGTCCTTTAGGAGGGTGATTGAATGTGGGGCCCACTTGATGTGAAGCTTTAGGTCAAGCCCAAACACTGGTGTGGGGCCAGCCTTCTCAGAGCCTGTACATATAGCTTCTATCTGGCTTCCTGAGCAAGATTATCAGCACCATTTATGACCTGTGGGCCTGAAATAGCAAGATAATTCATTAACAGTAGGGTTTGGAGATGGAGAGGGTCATTCTACCAGCTGGGAAGTAATGCTCAACAGACTACACACACACACACACGCACACACACACGTATACATATAATACATATGTACATACATACACATATACATACATACACACATATAAATATCCACATATACAACCACATACATGTACGTATGTGTATATATGTATGCATATGTGTATCTATTTATATCTATATCTACATATCTATACAAAGCCAAGTGGTATAATGGATATAGTGCTGGGACTGGAATCAGGAAGAGTCATCTTCCTGAGTTTAAATCTGGCCTCAGAAACTTCCTAACTGTGTGACCTTGGGTAAGTCCCTTAGCCCTGTTTGCCTCAGTTTCTTTTTCTGTAAAATGAGCTGGAAAAGGAAATGGCAAATCACCCCAGTGTCTTTGCCAAGAAAACCCTAAATGAGGTCACGAAGAGTTGGACAGGACTGAAAATGACTGAACAATAACTATATATAAGTATATGTATATATGTACATTATATATACATATATACATAGATATATATGTATTATATATATATATGTATATATATATATATATAGAGAGAGAGAGAGAGAGAGAGAGTGTCAGAGAGACAGGGAGACAGAAAGACAGAATCAGAGATAGGAAGACAGACAGACAATGTCAGAGAAATATAAGCAGCTGTCTCAAAATAATAATTTTACTGTTTATAAAATAATTTACCTATATTATTTGTATGGCGAGCTAAGTATGGTGATGATAACTGAGAGTGGAGATGGAGTGAGTTGTGTGTATGTGAATATTTCTTTAATAATGTTCTGAAACTGGGAAGTCACAGAACAAATTTTGGTACTATATATAAATATAGTGGAATATTATTGTGCTACAGTCTGTGGTAAAAATACAGAAGGGAAGACACATGAATTGATTCAGTGAAGCTGAACAAGGGGAAAAATATGTACAATGATCATAGCAATGTAAATGAGAACCCTCACCGCCACAATGGCAGAACAACTCAATGCTGTGTAATTAAAACGATCAATTTTGGTCCCAAAGAAGAGGAGAAAATGTACCCCACCTTTCTTTGCAGAGGTGGGGTACTATGTGTGTGGAACATTGGATACACTGATAGCCAGCCAATTTTCTGCTTTTGTTTTTTTGAAATGCTTTCCCCACTGCTTTCTCCTTTCTTATTCTTTGTTATAAGGAATGGCTTGCTGGCTAGGGGGTTAGGGAGAGATATATTTGCAAATACGTGTCGCCATCGGCTCTGGATCATTGAGTTCCCTTGACTGTGTCCCTTTAACTCCAGAGACTTTCTAGGGATGCCTGTTTCAGCCCAAGTTTCAGCCCACACATTTGTGGCTTCTGTTTTTCCCCAAGTGCCTTTCCAGTGCTCTGGAGGCCTTTCTCAGATCAGACACATTCCTTGTATCCTAGCTCCTGCCTCCTGTGTGGTGTTCCTCCAGGTCATATCATTACCTATTCCTGCATATTGTGAGTCTGGCCTCCAATGCTTCTCAGAATTCAACATCCAACCTGCTACAAGGGATGACGATTGAGGCATGATGGTTTTGAATAGACTAATCACCTGCCTCCCCTGAAACTCTGCTTGTCCTCATTCTATAGTGGTCAGTTAACATACTCCTATCCCATTATGATGTCTCCATTGTGATGATTCTGAGCCCCTGGTTATCATTCTATGAACTGAATTCCTCATCCTTCATTGTCTGTTTCCTTATTACCATCTTCTTCCCCACTAGTTGTCCCACTCCAAATTTACCTTCTTCTTCCACTGTGCTCTTTGGAATGGTTTGTTCCATAGTTAACAAACTTACTTTCATCTTGACCCTTTTCCTTTTCTATTACCTCTGTCATCTGTCTCACACTGAGCCTCGATGATCCTGCATCCTGTCCACCTCAACAAATTCAGTGCTGGGCTATCAGTCTTCCTTTCCATCCCAACCCCTGCCCTCATAGCAGGGAACTTTAACATACATATCAATACTCTTTTGAACATCTCACCTCCCAAATTCCTCAATATACTCAAGTCTTTACTCTTCTACTCCACTTCACCTATATAGATAGATGGTAATACCTTTGATCTTGCCTAACCTAAGTGTTCTACTTCCCTGTTCATGAATTCTGAAATGTCTTTATCTGATAGTAATCTTTTATCACTCTATCTTTACTTCTGCTGTATGACCCTTAATCCTGACTTTTGTCTTTAAGAAGACCTTCAATTCCTCCACTACTTCATTGTTTTCTAGGCCATTACCCCATAGAATGGCCATACTCTTGTTCCTTCCCTATCTTGACCCCATGGTGAACCAGTTCAATTCTACACTAGACTCTACACTGGAGTCACTTGCCACCTTATCCTAACACCAATAGGGTAGTGGGGGTGGCACAGTGGATAGAACACTAGGCTTGGAATCAGGAAGACTTATCTTCATGAGTTCAAATCTATACATACACATATAATATATACGTATAAATATACACACATATATGTCTATATATGTGTGTGTGTAATGACTGTAGTAATCAGATTATTACACAGATTAATCATTCTTGAACATAAAGTTCCAGAGGAGCAATTGGGTAGTTAAATATATTCAAGTATTTCTGTCAAATGAATTTTTACCCTTACATCCAGATAGACCTAAGCAGTTAAAAAAAATGTAAGAAAAATTAAGGGCTATTAGGTATGCATTAATGAAGCAACCACATCCAAACCAAAAAGTAGAGGAAGGGAATGATGGAGAAGAGCTGAAAAAAAACCACTCATCGATTTGTGTCCTAATAGCTCCAATCCATTTAAATGTTGACCAGTTAAGTTTAGCTCTTAAACTACAGGATATGGGTACAGTTTAATCTTAATGGCCAAAACATTTACTTAAGATGTAGCTCCTTCAGAATAAAATGTATACAGAAACAGCTTGACATTTTTCATCTTGCTTTTCACAATTGTTATGAGTTTAAAAGGATTCTGCTTTTTAAAAAATTCTCCCACAGGTCAGTGTAACTGTCCTCCCCCACCCCAAACCATGCAATGCCCACCTCTGCCTTTGCATTGTTTTTTTTTATTTATTTTTTATTTTTAGTTTACAACACTCAGTTCCACAAGTTTTTGGGTTGCAAATTTTCTCTCCCTCCCTCTCCCCCTCCAAGATGGCATGTTAATTCAATATGGGTTTGCATTGAACTTATTTACATAATACTCCAGCTGTAAAGTAGAATTATAACCAATGGAATGAATCATGAGAAAGAAGAAATGAAACCAAAAAAGAAGGAAAAAAAAGAGAGAGCAAATAGTTTGCCTCAATCTGCATTCAGACTCCTTAATTCTTTTTCTGATGTGCATAGCTTTTTCCGGATGTGCATAGCTTTTTCCATCATGAGTCTTTTGGAGCTGTCTTTGAACCTTGCATTGATAAAAGGAGTCAAGTCTATCAAAGTTAGTCTTTACAGATCCCATGTGTCTGTAATAGTGTATAATGATCTTCTGGTTCTGCTCCCCTCACTCAGCATCATTTCATATAAAATTTTCCTGGTTATAATGAAGTCCATCTGCTCCTCATTTCTTATAGCACAATAGTATTCTATTACATTCATATACCACAATTTGTTTAGCCATTTCCCAATTGATGGGCATCCCCTTGATTTCCAATTCTTTGCCACCACAAAAAGAGCTGCTAGTAATATTTTTGTCCATATTGGTCCATTTCTCACTTGTGTGATCTCTTTGGGATATACCCCTAGAAGTGGTATTGTTGGGTCAAAGGGTATGCTGCCCTTGTTTATCCAATTAGGTCAATACTTTGCAATACTTTTCAGGTGCTTTTGAAAACAAACAAATCAAACTTCTCCCCTTCAGCCTCCTATTTGATTTATAAACTTATTAGTTGTCTCATATTGGGCTGAAAGGCAACCAATTCTTTATGAATGACTAAAATGTAAAATCTCTCTAATGTATTAATCAGCTCTGAGCCTCCACCCCTAAACTGGTGTTTAAATCAAGAGAAATCTATCTTCCCAAAGTTTTCTCTTTTCTCCCAATCGTTAACCCTGGCCTCGAAAGCTCAGAGAAACATAGTATTACTGTCTGTATAACAATAATTTATTAACAGTAATATATAAAGCAAAGATGTAAATTAATATTTCAGCTGTTGGAAGGGTCATCATCAGAGTCACCTTTCCAGGGGCATGCTGGAATAATCCAGTTCTCTGAAGTAGGAAAATAGGTTTGTATAATACATTTTGTATTATTAGCATTTTTCTCTCACTTTCTTAAGTCTAGAGATCAACCATGCAATAAATCAAGTCCCAATTTGTAGAATTTGCCAACTTCTGAGGTATAAATGCTTACACTGAAAATTTAACAATTGTCTTTAGCTGGCTCTAGCACACCCTTGCCTTTAACTATTGGCTGCAATTGTTGACTCATCCAAAATATAGGCACCACAATATTTGTCTCAGGTTGGCAGTTAAAAGTCTTTTTCCAGGGATGTCCTCTCCACAAATGCCTTCTCCATAGATTAAAAGCTAAATTCAGTTCTCTTAAAATGTCTCTTCAGTATCTCTTAAAGATGAGAGTGTTAATTCTCTTCAGGAAAGAAGTTTTTAGTTCTAACGGAGTCTCACTCAGATGCTTTCTCTGTGTCAGTTAATTTCCTTGGTCTCTCACAGACAGCCTTCTGCTATTAGTTAACTGTACATCCTTTCTTCCATGACAGTTAACTTGATCATTCACTCGTAGATTTTTGCTAAGGTAGCAGTCCCTCAAATTTTATTCCCTCTCTTTTAATGGTACAGTATTAATGTGCAAAGTGTCTATTAGAGGGGCTATTGAAACTGGGTTTACATGCATATATTTCCTAAGTGAGACTTAGGAAAACTTCTGACTACTCTGTTTTACACAAATTTATCCAAATTTGTTCAGTTGTGAGCTACTTGATTAGGAATCCAAATATGTGTGGACTGCATTTTTTTAAATAGCAGTAGTATGACACACTACATTTTCTTTTAAAAAATTGATATGTTTTTATTGATATATTGCTTTTATTTATGAACATATCCTCATTCATTCTTCTACCCAACAAGCTATTCTTGCAAAAAAGAATTCTAAAAAGAAAAAAAAGCAGTTCAATAAAATCGATGAACACATTAACTGAGTATGATAGTGTATGAAGTATTTTCTACTTATTGTCTCTTACGTCTAAGAAAGAAAGGAGGGAGATGCATTTTTATCAACTCTATTCTGGGGCTAAGATTCTTGATTATTCTAATTACATGGTATTCAGTTTTGAATTTTTTGGGTTGTTATTTGCATTAACACTATTGTGGCCATTGTATATATATTTTCCTGGTTCTATCTATTTCACACTGCATCAGTTCATATAAGTCATTTGATGCTTTTCTGAATTCTTCATATTTCTTACAGGGCAGTGTTGTAGGAAAGGCCTGACTCAAGAAAATTCCCTGGTAATTAAGGTTTTATATTTGAAAGAAAGGAAACAATCATAGTTCATATAGGTTAACATAAGGTGCTTCATTTGACTATAGCAGGGGAAAGGTATTTGGCAAGGATATTTAGTGAGGATGTCTATTGTTTCAGGCAAATGCAGTTCTCCTGACACTGTGGTGCCCATGGTCAATCCCCTTCCCTTGCTGCCCCTCTCCACAACATCAGAGTGAAGCTGGCACACCTTTTGGCTTTTTGTACCCAAGCAACAGGAAGCAATATCAAATACCTGAACCTCAGTCCATTGAATCAGTTAAATCTTAAGGTCAATTTCAATACCTCTGAAGGAAAAACTAGCCAAACCAGCATGGGGATATTGTTCCCACCACACTTAATGTTTCTTTGTATTCTTGTACTACAATTAGCTTATTCATTTCCTAATTGATGGACATCTGCTTTGTTCCCAGCATTTATCTTCCATAAAAACTGCTTCTATGAATATTCTGGTATATGTAAAACTATTCTTTTTGTCTTTAATGAAATTGGAGTATATGTCTAGCAGTGATCAAAGGTATTAACAGTTTAATCACTTTCTTAGTATACTTCTAAATTGCTTTTCAGTGAGCCAATTCCTTTGGGGCTATCATTGTTTTCATCTCATCATTTTTGCCAAAATGCTTTTCCAGGAAAAAAAATTTTCTGAGTGGGAGGTGAAATCTTAGAGTCATTTTGATGTTCATTTCTTTTATTATTACTAGTGACTTAGAATTATCTTTTATATGGTTTACTGATAGTGTGAAATTATTCTTCTGAGACCTGTTTATTCATATCCCTTGATGACTTATTGATTAGGTAATGGTTCTTGGTCTTATATATTTTTTTCAGTTTCTTTAATATGCCATATATCTGTAATAGTAATTTAGATTTGAATATCTTTCCCATCTATTAATAGGCCAGCCTAAGTCACATGTGGTGGGAGGAGCTTGCTGAGAGGAAAAGGAAATTGTGTCACAAGAAACACAGAGAGCTCAGTTAGAGCTGAGGGAAAGAGCAGACATGCTGTGCTGTGGTGGCTGTGAGTGAGTTTTTTTTTGGGAAGGCCCCAGCAGTGGGGCAGATGGTTTTGGGATGGTGAGGCTCCATGCTGTGATATTGTGTATTAAATTCTTTGCTGCTGTGATGGATTGGGTGGATGGTTTATGGGATCTGGTCCTCTGGTGTCTGAATAAATGGTTTACTTCTTCTACTTTCTAAATGGAGAGTCTCGTATATTTTGCGATGCAAACCATACAGCATTTTGACAATTATCATCTATATTGTGATTGTTGCCTTGCTGATACAATATCAGACCCTAAAAATACTTATTTTCTCCCATCAATGGCTTTCCTTCTTTTCCCTATTTGAATTAATTTTGTTGTACAAAACTTTTCAATTTCATATAATCAAGATCTCTATTTTATCTTTTGTGATCTACCTGGATTCAGGAAGAAAGACCTAACTTCAAAACCAGTCTCAGACAATTACTAGTTGTGTGGGAAAGTCACTTAACTTCTGTCTGCCTCAGTTTTCTCATCTATAAAATGGGGATAATTATAGCAACCACTCCCCAGAGTTGAAGTGGGGATAAAATGAGATAATATTTGCAAAGTGCTTGCAAACCTTAAAGCACTTTGAATGAATGAATGAATACAAATGCTAGCTATTTTTATTATTATTTGGTTAAGAACTCTGCCCCAGACATAGTTTTAAAAGTATGGCCTCATTCTCTTCTAATTTTTAAAAAAATTCTGTGACCCTTTATATTCATGCCACGTATCTATTTGGAGATTATTAGATGTGGTATAAAGGTGCTGGTTGAAATCTAATTTCTGCACACTTCTTTCCAGTTTTCCCAGTGCTTATTTTAAAATGGAGTATTCTTTCTTCCAAGTAATTTATTTTTTTAAGTTTATTGAATATTGGGTAATTGATTTTGATGGTTTCTGATTCTTTCTTATATATTTTTCTGATTTTTAGCCAGCACTAATTCTCTCATGATTACAGCTTTATAATGTAATTTGATAGCTGAAAGTGCCGTTCCTTTTCATTCCAACTTTTTTCTATTATTTCCCTTGAGATTCTAAACCTTTTGTTCCTAGAAATAAATTTTATTATCTTGTCTAGCTCCATAAAACATCCCATTTGATGGTTTGATTGGTATAACACTCCAAATCTGTAAATTATTTTAGGAAGTAGTAATTTTTATTACATTAGCATTGCTAAACTATGAGCAACGAATAACCTTCCAATTATTTAAGAGAATTTATTAAAGAGAATGAATCTTCACAGAGCCAGATACATTAGCAGACATTTTGGATAGACAGAACCTAGAGATGTTGTGGCACAATGGATAGAGAAGATTGCTGGACTTGGAATCAAAAATACCTGAATTTGAATCTTGCCTCAAATACTTGCTAGATATGTGATTTCCAGCAAGTTGCTTAATACCTCCAAGCCTTGATTTCTTCATCCGTAAATTGGGGGCAATAATACCTATAGCTTTTATCTCAGGAGCTAGATATCTTATTTGAAGCTTGAGACATTGTATAAGTTACATTTACGATCAAAGAATTTGATTAGTAATTTGGTTCCATTGCTACCACCAGTGACCTCTTGTAGTAAAAACTGTGGAGTTCTTGAATTATACTCAAAGTCACTTGTGATGAAGTCTGTGTAGCATTCTAAAGTGCTTTAGACTTGAAAGGAAGCTCAGATATCATCTTCATCTCAACTCCCAACCCCGCTTTTTAGGATCTCCTATGCAGTATCCTTAACAAATGAACCCTTCCATTAACAGTAAATCAATAAATTTATTAAGTGCCTACTATGTGCTTTTGTCATTGTTCAGTGGTTTCACTCATGTCTGACTCTTCATGACCTCATTGGGGGTTTTCTTGGCAAAGATTCTGGAGTGGTTTGCCATTTCCTTCTTCAGCTGATTTTTACAGATGAGGAAACTGAGGCAAATAGTGACTTACCCAGAGTCACACAGCTAGTATCTGAGGTCAGATTTGAACTCAGAAAGATGAGTCTTTCTGACTCCAGGCCCAGCACTCTATCCACTGTACCCAATATACTAAACACTGTGATAATCATTGGGGATACAAAGAAAAATAAAAGTTCCTGCCCTCAAGGAGTGCACAATCTAATGGGGGAAGACAACACATAAAAAGAAGTTGAAAAATTGGGGCAAGGGGAAGGAGGGGTACCTGGTGCTGGGATGTGATGATGTCTAGAGGAGTGCATCAGAGTGAAGCAGGGTGAGTGGGTGAGAGGAATAAACAGATAGCTGCTCTAGGGGCCCTCCTTAAATGGAGGATCTGGGAGGACTTCTTCAGTGTTCCACCCTTCACCCTCCACAATTGGGGGGAGGGGCAGAGAGTACAGAGCGGTGTGTTTCAGGGCTAGTGTGATCTTAAGGATTATGAGATTCTGATGAAATTCAGGGGTGCAGCCAAGTGGGAAAAGAAGAAGAACTTAACTGGGAATGCCAGTTTGCCTTTTGAGTCAGTCCATTCCACGACTGGATAGCTCTAATAGCTAGAAAGCCCTTCCTTATATTGACCTAACTTTTATCTTTTTGTAAACTCCATCCATTCTTTGAAGTTCTCCTCTCTGGAACTCCACAGAGTATGTCGAATCCATTCTCCTCATGCATGCTCTTCATGTATTCGAATGAAGTTATTATTTCTCCCCTAAATCTTTTCCCAATTATAAGTTTTCATTTTTTTAAACCATATGACTTCACCAGCTGTGAGGGATCTGTCTCTAGGGCTTAGCTTTTGAATGATGTCCAGTCCCTTGGGTCACCAGCTCTTTTCTTGATTGGCTTTTAGGAGACCTAACCCTTGACCCAAGAGCCTTCTCTACTAATTTTAGTAGTTTTTTAAAATAATTTTCTATAGGTTGACTTATCAAAGTTTGGATCAAAATATGAGTCTTCACCTTGGTCCTTGGGCCTACTTCACTCTCTGGGTTCAGAAATATCTGTCCCACATAAATTGCTTCAGTTGGTGCCACCACAACTGAGTGCCTGAATCTTGCCTAAGGTTACAAGGTTAGTAAGTGTCTGAGGTTGGATTTGAACTCAGGTTTTCCTGACTCTATTCACTTTACCACCTAGCTGCGTAGAATAGGATTAGAGAGCAGCATAAATAGTTCTGGACTTGGATATGGAGTCTGGAAGTCCCAGGTTCAAATCCCAGCTCTGACATTTGTTCTGTTTGACCTTTCTAAACCTCAGTTTCCCCATCTGTAAAATGAAGATAATACCTATAGGATCAAATGAGAGAAAAAGCATTTTCCAAACTTTAAATTGATATATAAATGTAAGCAATTGTAATTAAGGTAATTAGAGGTGTGTTTGACAGAAAACTAGGCCCAGATTAAGTAGTATCTTAGTTTGTCAATTTAATCTTTAACTGAACATTCCTCCAGGCTTAGCTTGGGTCATGATTTCGCTTAGAATTCACATATGGAGTTCACTAAAAACCCCAAATAAGGATGGACACTCATATTTCTCATTGATATTGTAGACTCCAGCTTATTTATTGGTTTATAATCCAGATTTCCCTCTTAGTCAATCAGGAGATTCTTCATTGGTGGTAGGCTTTGGGTGATTCACTTACATCCTTATGAAATTCCTTAACAGTTGTGATTAAATAAGCTAAGACACTGAATGTCCATATGGGGAATGTCCACATTGAGGAATGGATTGAAAGAATCATATATCGCCACAAATTTGTTCAATGCACAGAAAACAGAATAATTCAACTAGAATCTAAAGTCACTCTCCCAAAATAAAAAAAAATTACAATAATCATTTTCATTATTCAATTCTGGTTTCTCTTACTATAAGCTGCAGTGTACCACTGTGCCTCTTAAAATGTGGCACCTCAAACTGGACTTGGTATTCCAGATGTGATTTTACTAAGGCAGAGAGAGATGGGGCTATCACCTCTCTCTTTTTGGACCTATATTTTTAATCCACAGCAGACACCTACCAGTTTATTTCTTTCCAAGCACATTTTCATGGGGCAATAAAGTGTGCCAGCACATACTCCTTTAAATAAATGATTATATCTAAATTCATGCTCTACACCTTCCCACCTCTGGGGTCTCTTTAGATATTCTTGTTCTTATCCAGAGTATCTTTTACTACCATCCTCCAACTCATTAAATGGATTTTCCTCTCTTTTTAATTGAGGAAAAAAAGCAGTGAAAAAAGTCGGTGATGTTTTCACAGACGTGAGAAGTGTTCAACATCCGTGGCCCTCCTCCCCCTTTCTTTTCTCACTCTCTTTCTCTCTCTTCTTTCTCTCCCACTTCTTCCTCGAAGTTAATCACCAGCTGTATTATTTAACAGGTCTGGATGAGCAGAGGGCTTCAGAGCTGCGGGGATTCTCGTCCTTTCGTTATCACTTGAGAATAGAGGAGAGAATCCGGTTGCTTCCGACCTCAGTGTGCCTCGCCTGACCCCTGCAGCCAACGAGTGGGGGGAATGCTGGGTTTTTTCTTATGTAATAGGCTCTCTGCAATTTTCATTCAGATCTGGTTGGCTGCAAGCTGGCAGGCAGCCTGAGCTACGCCTCCAACTCAGATGAGCTCATCCATCCCCAGCTCCCAGTCTATTTATTTATTTATTTTAGGAAATGGAAAGCTGGGGTGGGGGGTAGAGGTAGAGAAAAGGGATGCTGGGAGGGGGTGGGGAACTACTATAGCCAAAATCCTTGGTGCTTCCACATTAAAAAGCAGGCGGCCACCCACTACACCCCACCCCCACTTTAACATTCTTCCCCCACTGAATGCTGAGACCCTTCCTATCCTCGCCTTCTCCTTCCTTCCTTTCCTCCTCTTTCCACACTCCTTCTACCCTTTTTTATTCCCTTTGAAGAAGACGGAGGGGGAGGTGGGGGGCGGGGAGGGAGCGAGAACAGGAAGAAATTTACCGCAATGGGTTTCACAGTTGATTCTCCTCTGGTTCAGATTTTAATTGCCAGTGGGTGTCACTGGTTAGGAATCGGCCAACGAGGGAACTCCCCCTCCCCCATCTCCCTTTGCAATTAGCAGAGGCATTCACTACCAGACTCACTTAGCCCTGTGCCTCTGCCAGCCCTCGCCAGATGCATCAGTCTAGAACCGGCTGCAAGTAATGCTTCGGCTACAACGCGGCAACAACTGTTTCATTCGGGATGATCTGATTCAGAAATAGAGCTGCCCCTACTTCTTTCCCCTGCCCTGCCTTGTCCTGCCCTAAAAGGCAAGGCAAGGCAAGGCAAAGGAGGGCAACCCAACCCAGCCTTTACATCTCTCTCTCATTCCAGCTCTTAAACAGCTGAAGGCAGGTGTAATTAAAGAAGCACAAATCTCGCGCCGAGCCTCGGACCTCAGATCAGGGCTTCTGGAAGTCAGTCCAGGGGCTCCTTTCAGCACCTTGGAGAACTCCTGCATGTGGGAGCTCTAGATGGCGCCTTAGCCCAGAGACTGCCGGTGGGAGATAGCAGTGAACCCGAAGCCCTCTCTACAGCTTGCCCAGAGGAGGGACCCACCCGATTCCAGGGTCGAGCAGATGGAATTGAAGCACTTTGGACAGATCTCCCCTTTCTACCTGGACTGAAGCTGCGGCTTCAGACCCTAAGCAGTCTTCCTAGCTCATAAAAGGGAGGCATGGAGGACGACGAAGAGAGAGACATAGACACGTGCATTTTCTTCTTTCCGTAGGTCCAGGGTGACCTTTATCAATAGGAGCACATCAGCGTCAATCTCTAGGAGTTTCCTAGTGGGCGGCTCTATGAAACCTGGGGAGAGGCGGCAATCGACAAACTCTACCCTCATGGCTCTGGGTGAAATTATTCATCCTGATATGCGTGTTGCTTATTTGTTTAAGTTTATTCAAATGCAAGTTTCTGGCTGTTTAAAGGGAAAATGCAACTGCCTCGAAATCAGAAAGGATAGAAAATTTTTAGGTACCTATGAATAAGAGCCTCCTGCCTGCAGCAAGCTAAGACTTGGAACCTATCTGAGGACTCTCAACTCCTGTCAGGAGAACTGGCTGCTGAGTGTTTAAACTGCTCGGGGTTTTCATGCATCATTTTAAATGTGCACTTTGCCTAGAGTCTACTCCATTTTCTTCCTATTACCATTCCTGATAGAACCTTCTCTCCTCTCCTCTCTCTCGCCTTCACCTCCCCCATTTTTCTCCCGGGTTCTGTGGACATACGTAGCAAGACAGAGCTAGGGTTTGGACCTCCCTGCAATTGCCTTGACTTTTGATTTTTTTACTTCTTCCTGGATTGCAAGATTGGATGGTGCACCGCTAAGTCCAGAAACCCCGATGAGCCGCAGTGTTAGGAAGAATCCTGGTGTGAGTGTGTGTTTGTACTGTTGTGTGTGTGGGGGTGCAAGAAAAAAAACACCTTTGGATCCCCAAAGCCCCCCTTTCCTCCTCATGCAAGTTTCTTTGGAAGTCGTACGATGAGGAATTCTTTTGCATATAGCTGAGGGCAAAGCCCAAACAGTACCTGGGGGAGGGGGGCAACGCTGCAACGGGAAGGGGAAATAATATTTGCCCCCAGTATTCTCTACAATCAACGATGGCAAATGAACCGGTGATTTTGAATGTCTATGATATGGTGAGTATGAAATGGTAGGAGGTTGGGTGCAATGACAACATATATGCCCCTTGTGATTGGACACAGCCGGGCTAATAAGAGGAGCCCAGCGCAGAGTCCTGGAGGGACCGGCTGTCTGTCCGGACTGACAGACACATAGACAGATTGACAAGGTGCTTGGCTCCTGCTGCTCCCATCTCATCTCCCAGGAGTGGAAGGTAAAGCGCTCTGCCTTGACTAGTTGGTGCGCTCTTGGGGAGGGGAGACATGATTGCCTTCCTTTGCAGGCAGCTCAGGCTTCCCAGGAGATGCAGGCACCTCTGGTTTCTAGAGCTCAGCCGGTTTGCCCTTGAATTCCAAGGTGGGTAGAGCCCAGATGCCATGGAGAACTCAAGTTCTTGTAAGGAAGAGGAATTATTTAGGAATCTTAAAAGGAGAGTTCCAGTGTGGGATGGACTTTGGCTTTGGAATGTAGAATCAAGATCTTGAGAGTATTCACTTAACAGTGGCTGTGATATGTCATAAGTTCTGCACCCAAATGCAAAATTCTGCAAAATTCACAACTCAGAGAAATTTTTTTCCAAACCTCCCCTAATGCACCCACTTTCCAATCCTCCCCCCAAATGCAGCCACTCCTCATCCATTTTCTTCTGACATTCAGTTACACTCATTTAAAGGGCTGAGGACACTTTGCACTTTTGCTTTAACACCTCCCTTAGAGAGACAGGCAGATTGCCTGGTTTATATCGCACATGCGATCCCTTAAACAAATCCACACACAGTAGATTAAGGGTAAGAAGAAGTATAGTTCTGAACCAGAAAGGCTATCTTTGGGACCAACTGTTATCCTCTGTGTAGAGGGCTTCCATTATTCATCCTGCCACCCAAGTTAGGGTGAGGTAAAGGGCTCCATGAATCCTGTAGCCTTAGCTTCTTTCAAGACGTCTTTAGGAAATACACAAGGGACTCACATTTTGAGATAATCTTACATTGGGGAAAATATAATTCAAATAGACAAAGGTGGTGCAGCAATACCAAACTCATGCTACCATAGAGGTAAAATTGGATAAAGACAACAGTCAAAAAATAGGATTGCCTAGGGAACATGCAGAAATCACACACCGAATAAATGATAGGTGTGTTATAATGAAAATAAGTGTATATACAACATGAAGCTTATATTTTGGCATCTACCCACAGCATGGAACCCTTGTTTCTCCATGTGAGTGAAACTGTTTTTTTTTTGGGAGGGAAGAGGAAAACTGGGGGTGTATCTTAAAATAGCAGATGTGGAAAAAACTGCCACAGTGATGGGAGCTCTAACACCTACTCCTGCTTTAGGAATTACTTTCAAAATTCACCTTGCCTGTAAATGGTTTCAAATAATTGTCATCAGATAAAATCTATTTTTACAATTTGATCAGACTCATGTGCATTTCTGATATAAGCAGGTTTAAGTTCTTATGTACAATGGACTGTAGGGCCAGAGCTGACATTAGCTTTCTTGTTTTCCCCTAAAGGCCCTTTTTTAGTGAGGTGGTCAAGTCACAGTCACAGACTCCCCAACCTTTCCCCCTTTCTTTGACTACAGTGAGCTGGATCTGTTGCTTAAGACCTGGTTGCTCCATTTGTTCAACAAGAAAAACAATGTTTATTATTGGATGATTTTGGGTAAGCTGTTATCCTTGGACAGATGGAACCTTTTTCCTGTTGCCAAGAGGGTTGAATCTTTCTTGGAGGTTCTGAACTGAGAATCTAGATTGATATGTTCATCTACACAGAGGAAAACATAGAAAGGTGCATTCAGAGCTAGAAGGTACTATCTAATCAAATCCTTTCATTTTACTGAGTTTGTAAGACTTTGTGTGTTTCTGACATCCCACAGAATCTCAGAATTGAAAGGGATCTCAGAGGTAATTGAGTTCAATCTGTATCTAAACAGGAACCCACTTTACAACATTTCTACCAAGTTAAAAATTCCGGAAAAGACTGGGGCATTACCTCTCTAGCAACTTTGGGATAAATCTATTGTAAGAAAGATGTTCCTTATATCAAGCCTATATCTACCTTTATGATTTCAACCTGTTGCTCCTTGTTCTGACCTCTGGGATCGACAGCTCTTTAAATAGTCAATAAACATTTATTAAGCACTCATTGTTTGTCCAGCACTGTACTAAGTGCTGGAGATATGAAAAAAAGGCCAAAGACAGTCCCTGTCCTCAAAGAGCTCACAGACTGATGGGGGAGACAACAAGCAAACAAATACAATATGTACAAACAAGCTAGACACAGGATAAATAAAAATAATTAAAAGAGAGAAGTCGTTAGAATTAAGAGGGGTTGAAAAAGGTTTCCCAGTAATTTTAGTTGGGATTTGAAGGAAACCAAGGAAGACAAGAGGAGGATATAAGGAAGGAGACCATTCCAGGCATGGGGACAGGCGGTGAAAATGCCAGGAGGAGAGAAATGGAGTGTCTTGTTTATGAAACAGCAAGGAAGCCAGTATCACTGGATTGATCCACTGGATTGAAGAGTATGTGATGAGGAGTAAGGTATAAGAAGACTGGAAAGGTAGGAGGAGGCTAGATTATGAATTCCACATAGAGGATTTTGTTTTTGGTTCTGGAGGCAATAAGGAGCTACTGGAATTTATTGAGTAGAGGGGTTACATGGTTTGACCTGTGCTTTGACCTGGAAGACCACTTTGGTAGCTGAATGGGGGATGGATCAGAGTGGGAAGAGACTAGGGGCAAGCAGAACCAACAGCAGGCTATTGCGATATTCCAGGGGTGGGGTGATGAGGGCCTGAACCAGAGTGGTGGCTGTGTTAGAGGGGAGATAACTGAAGACACCTATCACAGAGGCAGCATGATCCAATGGAGAGGGCACTAGATTTGGAATCAGAGGATCTGGTTATATCATTTACTTGACTGCTTGACTTTAGCCAAATGACTTAATTTCTCTAGGTCTGAGTTTCCACATTAGTGGAAAATAAGATCATTAGACTAGATGGCCTCTGAGGTTCCTTTCAGCTTTCAATGCATGATCACAATCTATGATTCTCCAGGCTAAGCTTCTAAAATTCCTTTAACTAGTCCTCGTGTGGTATTGCTTCCTTTCCTCTCAACACTATGATCTCCAACTTCTGGATACTCACTAGTGGATGTCTTTCCTAAAAGTCAGTGCAGGGTAGAATATTGTGGGAATTTCCCTTATTTTGAACATACCCTTCTAAATGCAGCCTAGGATTCAATTATCTTTTTAAAAAAATAATTTCCATATATCACTGTTGCAGTTGAGCTTGAAGTCCTTTAAAATGGCTCCAGACTTTTTTTTTCAACATAAACTGTTGTTATGATGCTTTCTCTTTCTTGCATTTGTGTAGCTGATTTTTCAAAACAAAAGCTCTACACTTAGGATTATTATCTTGCTAGATTCAGTGCCTAGTTTTCTTCACCTCTCAATTATATTTTTGGATCCCGACTGTCATCCATTATGGTAGTTATGCCTTCGATTTTGTGTCAGCAATTTTAGAAGTATGCCATCTCCTATTGACATAAATGTTAAAGAATACAAGGCAAAGGGTAGATCTCTGGGGCACTCCATTTTAAGTTGATAAGAATCCATTAATTGCTTCTTTTTGGATCTAGTCTTTTGCCAGTTGCTTAGACAAACTAATTGGGCCTCATTTAATCCACAATGCTCCATCTTGTCCATAAGAATAGTCTGAAAGACTTTGTCATGTACTTTTCTGAAAATTACGTAAACTCTTGTCTACAGCTGTCTTTTGATCTGCCAGTCTAGTTACTGTAAAACAAAAAGAGTCTTTCATACTTTCCTGCTTTTCCAGTCTTCTTACACTTTTCTTTCCTCACATATTCTATGATCCAACAACATTGACCTGACTCTTCATTGAGATAGACCACCCCATCTACTGATACTATGCCTTTTTATTGGCTGTCTTGCATGCCTGGAATGAATGCTCTACTCTCCACAGCTCTACCTTCCTTTAAGATAGTTAATATCCTACCTTCTGCAGGAACCTGCTGCTAATGTCTTATTACGGCACCTTCTAAGCACTCTATATACAGGTATCTTATATGTATATGGTTGTTTGTATGTTATCGCCTCCATTAGGTTATGGCTCCTTAAGGGTATGGATTTTCCTTCCTTCCTTCCTTCCTTCCTTCCTTCCTTCCTTCCTTCCTTCCTTCCTTCCTTCCTTCCTTCCTTCCTTCCTTCCTTCCTTCCTTCCTTCCTTCCTTCCTTCCTTCCTTCTTTCCTTCTTTCCTTCCTTCCTTCTTTCCTTCCTTTCTTCCTTCCTTCCTTCCTTCCTTCCTTCCTTCCTTCCTTCCTTCCTTCCTTCCTTCCTTCCTTCTTCCTTCCTTCCTCCTCCTCTTCCTCCTCTGACTGATTCAGGAGAATTTATTAATTGCCTATTACTGTGACTGATTCATTGATGAGCTCCTCTTCCTCCTCCTCCTCCTCCTCCTCTTCCTCCTCCTCCTCCTCCTTTTCCTCCTCCACACTGATTCTCAACCTACAAAGTAATCCTCCACTGTTCAATCTTACTTATCTTCCATATCCATTCAGTTGTTAATTCTACCTCATCAGTACCTTCCAAATCCTCTCCTTCTCTCTATTAATAATATCACAATCATTGTGGCCCAATCCCTCATCATCTCTTGCCTGGACTATTGCATTAGCTTATGGGTCAGCATTTTTTTCTGTCAATGTCTCCCATTCCTAATCCATTCTTAGTTAAATTGACAGTAGTTAAATTGACATTCCTTTTTAACTTTTAAATCATTTTAATTTATTTTGTTAAATATTTTCCAATTACATGTAAAAAATTTAAATAATCATTTAGAAAAATTGGTGGGGCATCTAGGTGGCACAGTTGATAGAGCAGTGACCCTGGAGTCAGAAGGATCTGAGTTCAAATCTGGTCTCAGACACTTACTAGCTTTGTGACCCTGGGCAAGTCATTTAACCCCAACTGCTTCCAAAAAAATATTCGAGTTCTAAATTTTCTCTCTCTCCCCCCTCAACTCTCCTAGGACAAGCAATTTATACATGTGAGGTCATGTAATACATATTTCCATATTAATCATATTACAAAAAAACTCCCCAAAGCAAAACAAAATAAAACACTAACAACAAAGAAAGTTTTTTTTAAAAGCATGCTTCAATTTGTATTCGGGGTTCATCAATTCTCTTTTTGGAGCTGGAATGTATTTTTCATCATGGGTCCTTTGGAATTGTCTTGGATCATTGTCTTGATGAGAGTAGCTAAGTCTTTCACAGTTGATTATCCTCACGATGTTGCTCTTACTTTGTACAATGTTCTCCTGGTTCTGCTCACTTCACTTTGCATCTGTTCATATAAGTCTTCCCAGGTTTTTCCTGAAAGCAATCTGTTCTTCATTTCTCAAAGCACAATAGTATTCCATCACAATCATATACCACAACTTGTTCAGCCATTCCCCAATTGATGGGCATCCCTTCAATTTCTAATTTTTTGCCACCACAAAGAGCTGCTATAAACACCCTTGTGCAAATAAGTCCTTTACCCTTTTTTTGTGATTTCTTTGGGATACAAATCTGGTAGTGGTATTGCTGGGTTAAAGGGTATGTACACTTTTATAGCCCTTTGAGTGTACTTCCAAATTGTTCTGCAGAATGCTTGAACCAGTTGGACAAAACTCTTGAACCAGCTCCACCAAGAGTGTATTAGTGTCCCATTTTTTTCTGTATCCCCTCCAGCATTTGTCATTTTCCTCTTCTGTCATGTTAGCCAATCTGATGGGGTGAGGTGATTTCTTGGAGTTGTTTCAATTTGCTTTTCTCTAATTGGTATTGATATAGATTATTTTTTTTCATTTAACTATTGATAGCTTTGATTCCTTCTTCTGAAAACTGTCTGTTCCTATCCTTTGGTTATTTATGAACTGGAGAATGCTTCTTATTTTTATCATGTTGGCTCCATTCCCTACATATTTGAGAAATGAGGCTTTTATCAGAGAGACTTGCTGTAAATTCTGCCCTCCCCCCAGTTTCCTGTTTTCCTTCTAATTCTAGCTGCATTAGTTGTGT
This sequence comes from Phalanger gymnotis, assembly GCA_028646595.1. Lineage (NCBI taxonomy): Eukaryota > Metazoa > Chordata > Mammalia > Diprotodontia > Phalangeridae > Phalanger > Phalanger gymnotis. The sequence continues at coordinate 166,467,075 of CM053624.1, read as the reverse complement.
TTGTACAAAAGTTTTTTTTAAATTCCATGTAACCAAAAATATCTATCTTACTTCCTATAATCTCCTCTATCTCTTTTTTGGTCATAAACTCTTCCATTATCCATGGATCTGATAGGTACATTTTTCCGTGCTCCCCTAATTTATTTATGATTTCGCCCTTTATGTTTAAATCATTTACCCATTTTTGACCTTATCTTGGTATATGCTGTGAAATGTTGATCTGTGCCTAGTTTCTGCCAAACTGCTTTCCAGTTTTCCCAGTAATTTTTTGTCAAATGGTGAGTTGTTATCCCCAAAGCTTGGATCTTTGGGTTTATCAAACACTAGATTACTATTGTCATTTACTACTATTCACTACATTTATTACTACTATTGTGTACCTAATGGATTCCATTGACCTACTGCTCTATTTCTTAGCCAGTACAAGATTGTTCTGATGATTACTACTTTGTAATATAGTTTGAAATCTGGTACTGCTAAACCTTCTTCCTTCATATTTCTCCCCATAGATTCCCTTGATATTCTTAACCTTTTGTTTTTCCAGATGAATTTTATTACTATTTTTTTCTAGCTCTATAAAATAATAGTTTGATTGGTATGGCACTAAATAAGTGAACTAATCTAGGTAGAATTGTCATTTTTATTATATTGGCTCAGCCTACCAATGAACAGTTAATATTTCTCCAATTGTTTCGATCTGTTTTTGTTTGTGTGAAAAGTGTTTTGTAATCATATTCATGTAGTCCCTTGATTTATTTTGGCAGGTAGACTCTCAAGTAATTTATATGGCCTGCAATTATTTTAAATGGAAATTCTCTTTCTGTCTTTTTCTGCTGGATTTTGTTGGCAGTGTATAGAATTGCCGATGATTTCTGTGGATCAAACTGATTTTCCTAAAGTACAATCTGACACGTTCCTCCTCAGCTCAAGAAGCTTCAGAGGCTCCCCATTGCCATTAAGATAAAATACAAATTTCTCTGTTTGACATTTCAAGACTTTCACAATCTCACTCCCGATTATTTTTCAAAGCTGATTGCACATTACTCTCCCCATACACTATGTGCTCCAGCAAGCTGTTCTATTTGTTGTTTTCTGTCCACAAGATTCCATCTCCTGTTTTTGTGTCTTTGTACAGGCTGTCCCCCTTGTATCTTAGGTGAAAAAGATTTGTCTGCAGGCTATGACCTTGTGAGTTTTGAAAGGCTAAGAGTGTGAACTGTCTGAGGTCCAGGAGTGCTTTCCAGACTGTCATGCTTTCCAGCATATCTGGCATCTAGGAGTGAGGAATGAGCTTTGGAACCCAGCCTAGTAGCTGAGATTAGGATTTATTTTAGAGTGATGTCACATTTGGATGTGAACTTGATGGAACAATGCTATGTAGAAAGTGTGCTAGATTTGAGCCTACTATCTCCATAGGCCAAAGTAGTTTAGGAAGGAGTGTGCCCCTGAAGCATTAGGAGAGATGTTTTTGCTATAGCTTCAAAATGAATATCCCTTTGTAAAGCTAATTGATGTTAATTGGTTAAATGGAACTGGGGCAGTTAGTGACTGGCAGCAAACCTTTACATTAGAATGAGGACTCAAATTGATGGTATTCCCTAATAGAGAACTACCCCTAGGACTTTGATGGAGAAATATAGCAGGTTTTACTCTGGAATAATGAACCAAGAGATATTTATTATATGTTGGCCTTGGAGGGAAAGGACCTGAGGCCTCTTTCCTTACTGAATTGTTACTTTTCTTTTTTTTTCCTTATAAATAGTATTTTATTTTTTCCAATTACATGTAAAGACAATTTTTAACATTCATTTTAAAATAAAATTTTGAGTTCTAAATTTTCTCCCTCTCTCCTTTCCCACCCTTCTTGCTAAGACAGGAAGCAATTTGGTATGGGTTATATATGTGCAATCATGTAAAATATTTCCATATTAGTCATAGTTGTGAAAGAAGAAACTGACCAAAAGGAAAAAAAAACTATGAAAAAATAAAGTGAAAATAGTATGCTTCTATCTGCATCAAGATTTCATCAGTTCTTTCTCTGGATAGCATTTTTCATTGTGAATCTTTTGGAATTGTCTTGGATGATTGTATTCCTGAGAAAAGCTAAGCATCATAGCTAATCACTGCATAATGTTACTGTTACTGTGTACAATGTTCTCCTGGTTCTGCTCACTTCACTTTGCATCAGTTCATGTAAATCTTTCCAGATTTTTCTGACATCCACCTGCTTGTCATTTCTTATAGCACAGTAGTATTCCTTTAAGTTAACATGTCACCACTTGTTCATCCATTCCCCAATTGATGGGCATCCCCATAATTTCCAATTCTTCATCACCACAAAAAGAACTGCCATGAATATTTTTATACATATACGTCCCTTTCCCCTTTCTATGATCTCTTTGGGATACAGACCTAGTAGTGGTATTAAAGCATTGCTTCTAATTAGATAATGTCAGCCAGGAAGAATTCACATGAAGAGAAACATCAATCCAAGAACAGTTGTATGAAGAGGGAGTAAGAGACTGAATAGTCTACTTTACCTCCTTTGCCATGTGGTCAGCAGACCAGAACCACTGATAGAACATCTACACATGTCTTAGATCTCTCCAAGGTATTTCCATTACATGTTATTATTACTCTCTCAGAAGCAGGTTGCTCAGCTTCTTCCATGTGGGGAAATGTATTTGTGGCATTTGTGCCTAAAGACTGGGCTCAGTGGTCAGTCCCTTGTTATACTGAGTATTGATATTATTGCATTATATGTAGTATCTTTAAACATTAATATATTTTCCTTACTTGTTATATCTTTTAAATATGTGTATTTTTTATTCTTACTTTGTCTAAGGCCATGATTGCCATTCTCAGTTTGTTTGTTTTTTGATTTGAGGCATAATAAATTTTGCTCTAAGCCTTCATTTTAAATATTTGTGAATCTTTATGTTTCAAGTATTTTTTTTAAATAAATGATTCTTTGTTGTTTTCTGCTTTCTAATCCATTCTGCCACCCTCTTCCTTTTTATGGGTATGTTCATACCATTCATATTCATAGTTATGATTGTTAATTATATACTTCTCTGCTTCATATCCTTTTATTTTTTTCTTCTCTTTGTGCTCCAACTCTTTCTTCACAAAGACGATGGAGGTGATAAAAAAGATAGAGTCATTAACACTAGTAATCTATAATTAAACTGCTCTGCTTTGGATCCACAGCCTTTCCTCTTTTTAGCTAACCTAGACCCTGATCTCTCTTTCTCATACTTTATTATCCCTAAATTGTTTTTCCTTTATGATCCACCTTCTGAAGTAGGAGTTTTGTTTTTTTCTTTTGTGGTAGGAACAATATCTAGAAGCTTTGTTTCATGAAGGCTAGGCTATTTTTTCCTTGAAAGGTACTGGAATTGTCCAAAGGCCTTAATTGGCTCAGAGGAAACCTTAGGACACTCATGTAGCTTCCTGGTAGTCTAGGCACAAAAAATCTAGGGAAAATAGAGTCATTGCTAAACGTCCCTCAGGCTTTTGATTTATGGGCCATGATAGATAACACAGAGGCAGGGAAGCTGTATTCAGCTGAATCAATGATATATCCTGGCTGAATGTCCTCCCTCCTCATCCCACCATGGCTAAGTAAACCTTCTTTTATTAACTAAGATGTCGTTTGAGTGTCTCATTTCATTATAATGTCAAACTTGAACTACTTATCTGAAAGAGGCCTGGCTTATCACATGTGGTATAGTTAAAATGGTATTGGATTGGACTGGCTTCGTCAAAGTGGTGAAGGAGTGACATGGAGGAAGGCAAGTCTCCATAGTCCCTTCTGTCCTCCTACTGGTTCTTATGACCTCTTATATCCCTTACTGGCCTGGGTCGATTAGAGAGTACATGATCTCTAGGCATGTAGCAACTAAAGAGAGATATGAATGTGCTCTGCATTGTGAAAAACTATGCCCAGAAGATGATAAATGTTGTAAACTATTTTTGGTTGAATTTTCATGATTTTTGAACTTGGGAATGATGGTGATTTTTAGGGCCACCCACTATTATGGCAAGATTTGACCTTTTCTAAAGACTAGAATTTTGAGATCATCTAAAGTGTGTGCTGAAGGAACTACTTGGGACTTTTTATATGGCACCTGGGAGGCCATTTTGTATGTGGACAAATGTAGTAAATGCACCCCAGTTGATTCACTGAGGACAGGGAGGATTGCATCAGTTTAAAATGTTTAAAGATAGAATTCTATTCTTGATCCATTTCATTCTCCTTCTCTCTCTCTCTCTCTCTCTCTCTCTCTCTCTCTCTCTCTCTCTGTCTCTCTCTATCATTCATTGTCTCTCTGTCTCTTCCAGTGAGAGGATAGAGGTGGGTCTGTCATATCAAAGCTCAAGCCCATCAGTACTGAGTCACACATGGTGGCAAGCAGCTGAGGTTCATTATCTCCAAATTGCTTATGTCCTGAGCTAGCACACATGGTTGGCTGGAATCAGGAAGTACAGCTTTGTGCATGTTCATGATTACATAAGAAAGTGGGAATGATTGATGGTGTGAAGTCTTGAGGATCTGGAACAGGATGGAATAAAAAGCATAGTTGGTGAGATATCTTGTCTTTGCATCTCCAACACCAAGCACAATGTCTTGTGTGAGGATGAGGAAACATCATCCTTATTTAAGCAACTAAAATGATCTGTATTTTGATGCCTGTATCACTCACTCAATCAAAAGCATTAAACTGATCGAAAACAATCTAATCAAGTTGGAAAGGGGTAGAGTGCTTCAAGATGTTGGATGAAATGAAGAAATCACAGGAAGTGTATTGGGATTGCTTAAAGTTTCATCTATTTCTATGGTGCCTGGATAAAAGAACCAATTTAGAACCCAGCATTCTATTGTGGAGCCAGCAAAGAAATTTCGGCCAAGTCACTGATTGATAATTGTTGGGGGTGGGTGGTGAGAGGAGCAATTTTATTTCTCCTCTCCCCTCACCCCTCTTGACATGAGGAAGAACTTGTGAACTTCAAAACATTGCAAGATTATGGATTTCCCATAAGGATCCTAGTAGTATCCCTGGAATAGCAGAATCTAGTGGCAGCATCTGTATTGGGAGCCAAGGACAAACTAGACACCCCAAAGAAAGGCAGCTTGAGGACTCTAGAAGGGTCTCAACAGAAAATTATGCCATGCTTAAAGGGAACTTAATGAGACCATCACAAAGGACTGAAAAAGGTCTCCAGCACTAGAATTGTGAGCACTCTTTTGCTGAATGACTTCTCTAAACTTCATTCTACTGGATACACTTGTGGGAGAGTGTGCCCCCAGTTTGTGGGGAGTCTGGCAGGCTAGTTGATAATAGGGGAGCACATTGGTGGGGGCTCATCAGATATAGTACAAGTCAATTCTGCTACAATGCTTGTTTTGAAAATGTGAATTTGTCCCAACTCAATTGATATATTAGGAAAAATATTTGGACATTATATGAATTTCAAGTATGGTTATACTTGATTTCATCCACAAGAAATGGTGAGAATGTGGAATGCTGCACTATTTCACAGTAACTCATAAGCTGCAAGCTGGAAGGCAAGCAAAACCCAGGGCTTTTTCGGTTAAGATATTGTATATCTTCTGGCGTATTAGAAGCTGTGGGTGGAGGAGAGCTGGCTCTTTACTTTATCTCTAGATTTCTTTTTTCCTATGGCCAAGCCCCCCAGTCGTGGCCTCCTCACCCATAGCCTTCAATTCTGTCAGCCCAGCCACCTAAAAACTGGTGTGTAAGCTGAACAGCCATGCTTGCTACCACTATTTATTGTAACATTTATATATTTTGAAACCATTTAGCATGTATAAAACTGTGCTACCTTTTTAAAATTAGGTTAATATTTTTTTAAAAACGTGTCACTCATGAAGTTTTTGAGTGTCGTACCCCTGACCCCATTTCCCCCATGAGCTATGAGGTTTTTATTATACAATTTTGCATAGCTCAGTGATTTTTAGGAATGCATATGCTGCATTATAGCACAACTGACTCTACTAGAAAACCACCCACAACCCTTCAGGATTAACCCTTAGAATGAAGGCACAGCTAAAATTAGACAGCATACAATTATAGTGAATGGATCTGGACCCAGTCAGCATGGCTTCGTGACTTGCTGCCAGCACTTAGCAGACACCTGGGAAATCACGTGAAATAGATAATGAGAGTTTCCTACCATCAGGAATAGCAAGGTCAGAATTGTTGAAGGTCAAATGGGTTCTCATCTTGCTTTCTAGTGGAGAGAAACAGGATAATATTTATAGATCCTGACTGGGATATTTGGTCACCCTCAAATAGAACATGGTCACAAGTCTTTATAGATAGCAGGTATGTAGTTTCGGTCGTGGGGAGAGAGATTTCATTCCAGCAGAGGGTCATCAGGAATAATTCATTTCTAGAATGTGAAATTTGATTTTATCTGTGTTATAGATTAGGAACTTATAGCTGACAGAAGTTCTGTATAAATAAGTGGCGACTTTGGAATAGTGCTGCCAAGCCATATGGCTAGGGAGTTGATAGCATAGAATAGGCCAACTAGTGAAACACTCTTCCAACAGACACATTACCTGGGCATGGGTTCTTTATATTCAGTGTGCTCTACAGAGATCTTGGCAGATTGAGCCCCTCTATTGGTGGTGGGAATTTTCTTAATCATTTTAACATCTATGTTGGAAAGTGGCTTTCATTAGTAAGGGATATGCTAATTAAAATACCTAAGAATAGCTAATAGTTACATAGGGTTTTAACTTAGACATTTCAGGAAAGGGAATCTACCCACTTTCATCTTCCTCTTCCAACTCTGGTCAGGTCCAGGAGCCTCAGGCTGAAGTATGACTAAAAAAAAATCATTCTTATCACTTATAGCCTGGGCCAGAATCTACAGACTAGACTTGTCCACTTCCCAGAAGGCGGTGTTTATGTGAGTCTAATGAGTGCCACCTTCATAAAAAAATGGAGACAGCTAGGTAGCATAGTGGACAGAACATTGGACTTGGAGTCAGGAGGACCTGAGTTTAAATCTTGCCTTAGACACTTCTCAGCGATGGTACCCTGGACAAGTCATATTACCTTGCTCAGCCTTTGATTCCTCGTTTGGAATGTGATGATACTTCCCAGGGCTGTCGTGAGGACCAAATGAGATCATATGTATGTATGTATGTATATGTGTGCGTGTGTGTGTGTGGGTATGTATCAATATGTATATATGTGTATGATCAACTAGGGGGCAGAGTACTGGGCTTAGAGTCAGGAAGAACTGAATTCGAATGCGACCTTAGACACTAGCTGTGTGATCCTGGACAAGTCACTTAACCCTGATTGTCTCACTTTCCTCAGCTGTAAAATGAACTAGAGAAGGAAATGGCAAACCACTCTAGTATCTTTGTCAAGAAAATCTTCAAAAGAGGTCTTGAGGAGTTCGATGTGACTAAAGATGACCAAGTGACAACAACAACAAAAATATGTTTATGTATTTAAATATGTAGATATGTGTGTGTATACATATATGTATGTATTTATGTATGCACATATCTTTGCAAATCTTAAAGCCCTTTGTAAATTCTAGCTATTCTTGTCTTCCAGGATTCTCTTCTTGTTTTCTTAATGAATTCAGTGCCTGGTTCATGACTTTCTTTCTACTCTAACTCTTGCCCTGGGGTTGTCAGCATGCATATATTACTCCCCCAAACAGCCTCACCTCCTGATTCCTCACTATACTCCTTCCCCATGATGTACCTTTTAGCACACCTATATCACAGTTACACATAGAGATCATTACATCTTTGATCTTGCCTTTACCCACAAGGGCCCCACATCTGTGTTCACGAACTCTGAAATTCTTTTATTTGTCATAATATGCTGCCATTTTGCCTTTCCCTCTCTCTTGCAACTCCAAACCCTGTACTTCATTCTCACTGTGACCTCCAATCTCTCTATCCCTCCCTTCTTTCTAAGCCATCACCCTTGCCTTGGCTACATTCTCTTTCCTTCTACAGATATATTTCGCATCAGCTCTTATGATCTTCATTTACCAAATGAAGAATTCAAGTATAGAGAAGTGATATTGAAGTCCATGGTATAATTGGGATTAGAACCACTAGGCTTCTGGATTTATCAAAAGTGTTTAATAGGCAACCCCCTGGCTGCATTGCAACACTACCACTGTAGGCTAGAGCCAGGTTAAAATGTAATTAGGAAATATTCAACAAATTTCTTAAAAAAATAATAGGACATAGATAATATTAATATGTGGCTTTATAAGTCAATATGCAGCTGGCAGGGATCCTCATGTACAAGTTAGTGGCCCCCTTTCTATTTGAATTTGAAGCTGCTGGTGTAAAGCTTTGGAAGAAGGATAAAAGGTAAATAACTAGGATGTTGGGGGTGCTGAAGTCAGACTTCAAAGCAGTGCATACGGGGCTATGTTTCTCCAGGTTAGGCCTTCCCCCCGCCCCTCATTCTCCTCCTGACTTACTGGTTTTAGGAGTGAGAATCACAATTTCTTCTTTAGCTATATACTAAATGCTTTATTATTCCAATCCTGTTTCTCTTCATCTGTGGTTCACCCCAATGTGTATATTTCCCTGTGTACACTTTGATCATGGTTAGGGAGAACAACTGGGGAAAAAAAAGCTTTATTTGCTAGCATGTGTGTGAGTGGATAGTAATTTGAAATTAGTCTGGAAAGACCGGTTAAAGTCAGATTGTGAAGGGCTTTAAATAACAAATAGATGAGTTTGTATTTGTTCCTAAAAGCAATGAGGAGCCACTGAAGCTTCTTGAGTAGGGGAGTGATCTGGTAAGATGAGTGGTTTAAAAATATCAATATGATGGCTTTGTGGAGGAGGTATTATAGACTGGAGAGATTGAAAGCAGGGAGACCAATTAGGAAGCTATTGTAATATAGTCCAAATGAGCCATAATGAGGAAATGGTCATGTGAGGAGAGAGAAGGGGACAGATGTAAAAGTTGTTTTAGAGGAACAATAAACAATATCAGGCAATTGACTGGATATAAAGGATGATACTGTGAATCTGAGTGACTATAAAAATGATGATGCCCTTGATAGATGTGGGGGAGTTCAAAAGAGAGATTAATTTAAGGCAAAAGATAATGAGTTCCATTTTGGACATATTGAATCTGAGATACCTATGACGTAACATTTATTTGGAGATGTCTAAGAGACATATAACATGGGCCTTACACTCAGAAGACAGTGTAGGCCTGGATATATAGATGTGAGAGTCGTAGTTATAGAGAAAATATTAAAACCTATGAGAGCTGGTGAGATACTGAAAGAGAGGGTATAAATAAAGGAAAGAAGTGGGCCCAGGATAGAGCTTTGGAGAACGCTCAAAGTCAAGGATGGGGCATGGATGATTATCCCATAAAAGAGACCTTTGAGCCTTTTTTTCTTCTTTTTTAAATATATATTTTTATTTTGTTAAATATTTTCCAATTACATGTAAACATTTTTAAACATTCATTTTTTAAAAATTTGAGTTCTAAATTCTTTCCCTTCCTCCCATCCTACCCACTTTGAGAAGGCAAACAATTTGATATTGATTATACATGTGAAGTCATACAAAACCTATTTCCATATTAGCCATGTTGCAAAAGAAAAAACAGGCCAAAAACCTGAGAAAAATGAAGAAGGTTAAAAATATGCTTCAGTCTGTATTCAGAGAGTTCATCAGTTCTCTCTGGAGGTGGATAGAATTTTTCATCATGGGTCCTTTGGAATTGTCTTGGATCATTGTCTTGATCAGAGTAACTTAAGTCTTTCACAGTTAATCATCTTCACAATATTGCTGTTACTGTGGACAATGATCTCCTGGTCTTGTTCACTTCACTTTGCATCAGTTCATGTAAGTCTTCCCAGATTTTTCTGGAACCATCCTGCTCATCATTTCTTATAAAATACCACAACTTGTTAAGCCATTCCCCTATTGATTGACATCCCTTTGATTTCCAATTTTTTGCCATCACAAAAAGAGCTGCTATAAATATTTTTGTACCAACACGCTTTTCTCCCTTTTCTTTGATGTCTTTGGAATATAGATCTATTAGTAGTATTGCTGAGTCAAAGGTTATGCACAGTTTTATAGCCCTTTGGGTACAATTCCGAATTGTTCTGCAAAATGATTGGACCAGCAGTGGAGTTATGTGGAGCATTAGTGTCCCATTTTTTTCTGCATCCCCTCCAGCATTTCTAATTTTACTTTTCTGTCACGTTAGCCAAACTGATTGGGTGAGGTGATATCTAAGAGTTATTGTAATTTGCTTCTCTCCAATCAGTAGTGATTTAGAGTATTTTTTCATATGACTATAGTTAGCTTTGATTTCTTCTTCTAAAAACTACCTATTAATATTCTTTGACCATTTATCAACTGGGTAGTGACTCTTACTTTTATAAACTTGGCTAAGTTCCCTACATATTTGAGAAATGAGGCCTTTATAAGACAAACTTGCTGTAAATTCTTCCAGTTTCTTGTTTTCCTTCTAATTTTGGTTGCATTAGTTTTGTTTGTGGGTCTTATTTCTTCCTAATTCTACTACTTTCATCTGATTCAGTCTCTGCTTTCAGATCTTGTTTGAGAATCCACCCCACTCAAGGCACATAACCTTGGATTAACCGGAATAGTGTAGTGGATGAAAAGTGTTACAGCCAGCATCAGAAAGACCTGAGTTCAGATTCAGCCTCAGACACTTACTAGTTGTGGGCAAGTCTCTAAATTTCTTCCAGTTTCAGTATTCTTGGCTATAAAATGATGATAATAATAGCACCTACTTCCCAGTATTGTTGTGAGGATCTAAAGGGATACTCTTTGTAAATTACTTAACTCAGCACATAGTAGAAGCCTAGTAATTGCTTGTTTCCTTCCTTTCTTCTAACCCTTAAAAACCCCAAAACTTGTCAGGGTATGTTTTCAGTAGGAAACAGTATCTGAAAAGCCTTCCTTCTTTTTCTCTCCATTTAGCTTTACGGGTTGCATTCCAGAACCCAGCAGAGGACAACAAGTGTCAGTTGGAACCACTCAAAGCCTGTGCAGAATTAATTTATACGTTTGAGGAACTGCCAGGCATATATTCCTCCCCCAAAGCAAGGAAATGACCTTAAGTTACTCTTCTGTTATGTTCATGGGTATCTCTGGAAAGACTAAAGCCTATGTAGGAGAGAAGGAAAAAGGTATGGGATGGTGGAGAAATAGAATAGAAATTAAATGAAATTCATTACTAGAGAAAAGAAGAGGAAAAGAAAAAGAAAGAAAGTGATAAAGGGGAAAAATGTGCATCAAGGGCAGGAAAAGAGATTGCCTTCAGTTGTCTGACATGCCACTCAGACCTGGATTTGAATCTGGATTGGTTTGTGGGCCTTGTTTCTTCTTAATTTTACTAGTGTAGGTAGTACTCTTTCACAAATGAACTTGGAAGCTGCTTAAGCCTACAAGCTTCTCCATTCTTTGTTGTTGTTTGGTCATTTCAATTGGATCTGACTCTTTGTGATGCCATTTGGGGTTTTCTTGGCAAAGATACTGGAGTGGTTTGCCATTTCCTTCTTGACTTCATTTTACAGATGTGGAAACTGAGGCAAACAGAGTTAAGTGACTTGCCCAGGGTCACATAGCTAGTAAGTGTCTGAGGCCAGATTTGAACTCAGGAAGATGAATCTTCCTGATTCCAAGCCCAGCACTCTATTCATGTAGCTGCCCCTTATTCCCTTAGGGTACTCATTTTCCCCCATGGCTAACATATAGCTTTTAACCTCTTACTCCTCTAATCTCAGTCATCTGGAAAAGCCGCCCTACACACAAACTCCAAGTTTCTAAGCTCCATCAATCTGCTACTTTGCTGTACTTTTGTTCAAATCCACTCTAGCCCTATCTATCCTCTTAGTCTCTATCCTCCCCTGTCTATCCCTTCCACTGGGTCTCTTGAATCTCCCCCACTCTACCATTAACAAACTTCCCTTCCCTGGGTCTCTTTCTCCTATACTTGTTCTACTTTTTCCGCAATTACCAAAATCTGGCTTTTCTCCGAGGATTCTTCCCTTCTATCTTCTCTTTCTAATGCTGACCACTCCTTTCCCTACTCCCTTGTCTTACAAGACTTAGAGGTGGAGCTGTCTTATTCTTTTCTCTTTGCTGCCCATTCTAAAACACTCGCTTTGCCAGCACTGAGTCATAGTAATAAATAATAATAAATTAATAAATACACTTAAATAAATAATTAAATTTAATAAGTACTTGTTGATTTAATTTCATCATTATGCAACAACCTTTCTTCATAGGAGCTTAAATCTAAAGCTGGAAGGGTCAAACATCAGAAGTCATTTAGTTCAACCTTCTCATTTTATAGATGAGGAAACCAGGGCTTACAATTAGAAAATGATTTGTTCAAGGTCACCTTTGAAGGTAATTCCATCCAACTTTGCCATTCCCTCCCAATTCTTGTAGCTGTCAGTTACTATTCTTTTTAATATCCTCCCACTTTTCTTCATGACGTCGGCACCTGGCTCACAGTCAATATCCACAATGAAGCCTCTTGTAATATCACAGTATCACACTATCTTGAACTCCTCAGTTTCTATGACTTCTACTTCCACTCCACTTGAGTCATTCAGCAGGTTCTCTTAACCTTCACTGCTGCTTCACTCCACTCCAATTCTAAAATTTGAAATTATCTTCCCTGGTCCCAATCTCCTATCTTTTTAACTCTCTTTGTCCTTTACTTGCCCTCTACCTAGTTACCTTTGTCAAGACTATAATCTGTGGCCCAGAACTGAAGTCCTGCATTTACAAGGACCGTGTTCAGTTTTGGGGACTTCTCAATAATCATACTCCCACTGCTTCATGTATCAACTTGTATTTTTTCTGGGAATGCCAGAATTTGGCATACGTCCAAACCTCTACTGAAAACATGAAAAGGGCCCTCACTCAACAACCACAAGAACAAGTAAATCAAAGGACTGACACCCTAGTTCGGGATCAATCAAAACAACTTCCTTCCTTTTTGGGTGAACTCTGTCTCGCCAAGCTTTCCTCAGTCGCAGAATTACTGAATCTTAGAATTACTGGGAGGGATCTCAGAGACGTTTGAATCCATCCCATATTTGTATTGGAAATCCCTCTACAATATCCCCAACAAGTGGGCAGCCTTCACTTGAAGGCCTCTACTAAGGGGAAATCCATAACCTTCCGAAGAAATCCATTCTACTTTCACAAAACTGTAATTTTAAAGTTTTTCTGCATATTAAGTCTAAATCTGCCTCTCTTCAACTTCCAATCGTTATTCCTAGGTTTTCCCTTTGGGACCAAGCAGGATAAATTTAACCTTTCTCCAGCATGAAAGTCCTTCAAATGTGTAAAGACAGCCATCATATTCCTCCTATTTCTTCTTTTCTACATACTAACATCTCTGGTTCCTTCAAATGATCTTTATAAGGCATCATTTCCAGTCCCCAATCAGTCTTTTCTAAAATTCGGCATTCAAACCTGGTTGATCTAGTGCGGCATACAGTGAAGCTATTATATCCCTGATTTAGACACTGTCCTGCTTTATATAGACGAAGGCCACATTAGCTTTTTTTTTGCTGCTACATTGTATTATTGACTTACATCGAAGTCAAAATCCATCCCTAGGTATTTTTTTCTTTCAAAATATTTTATTGATATTATTATATCATTAAATTTTATTTAATAAATTTATTTAAATTATAATTTTGAGAAATTATAGTTTCTCAACATATGCCTTCCTCTATCTCCTTCCAGTGAGCCTTCTTTTGTAAGAAAAAAAATACTTAAACAAAACCAACTGATGCATTGACCTATGCAACATTTCACACTCATAATCCACTGCCACCTCTCTAATGAAAAGAGGGAGATATATAACACCTTTTTTACACTAATTAGCTCATTAAAGTCTAGGAGAAATATAATGGCTGCTAAGGTCCACGTGGTTCTTTCCTCTTTGGCTTTAGAGGAGTTTATTTTAGATGAAAAGCTATGAGTTCAGTCAAAATTTTTCTGGGTCCCCAGTTAGGAAAATGGCTAACATTTATTCCACCTAACTTGTCATTTATAGCTACTTCTAGTTAACCTCTGGCTTCTTTGTGGTTTAGGAAAAATGCAGTTTACTGAAATCATCTGGGTAACAAAATAACAAATTACATTATAGTTTCTCAGGATAGATAGACATTGGGAAGAGAAATTAAGACTTCTCTCAATCCAAATTTTCTCTTCTGAGATGCTGACCACCTTCCTTGCTATCTCCCTTCTTTGTCACACCTCAGTGCTACTTTTGCTCCTGATGGGTGTGTCAGAAGACTACAGTTTGTTCAATTTCTAAAATGAATCTGTTTCTATCTAACTTGATAATTTATAGACGATCCTGGTGTTGGCCAAGTTTCCTATCTGAACACAATTATTGTGCAACATCTCTACATTTTGAAGAACTTTTCCACATGTAGCGTAAAGCTTATAAGATTGACTGGGTGTCTTATCACTTAATTTAAACAGGGTGGGGTTGAATAAAATCAATCATCCCACCCTTACAAAGCAAGATTGGACATTATAATTCCTCAGCGTTCAGTTTCGTTTATTGTTCTTTTTATTGACATTATTGGGGTCAATTTGGTTTGTGCAAATTTTCCTTTGTTTCATTGAGCTGAATTTCTCTAGGTCTTTTTCACATGAATTGAAGCCTCCCTGTCTTATATCTGTGAAGTCAATTTTTTTCCTCTTCAGGTTTAGGATTTTACATTTCTTTTTATCTAATTTCATCTTATTAGATTTGGTCCATGGTCCTAGTTTGCTGAAACTTTTTGGATTGTGACTGTCATTCAATGGGCTGGCCATCTCTCTCAGTTTTGTATCATCCGCCAATCTGATACTGCAGATCTATGCCTTCATCTAAATCATTGATAAAAAATGTTCAATGGTGCAGGGACAAGTATAGATCCATTAGAGATCGCCTTTTGAATCAACATTAACCTATTAATGACTACTCTTTGGATCAAGACATTTAAACAGTTTCTAATCAGCATAACTCTACAAATAATTTTGCCCACGTTCCTTTATCTTGACTGTAAGATTAGCATGAAAGACTCTCAACTGCGTCAAAGGATACAGTGAATGACCTTCTCCTCCCATAGCTTCATCAGACAATTACGAGAACAGTAAAATTTAGTGAATGCCCTCATGTAAAGTACTCCTTTTTCTTCCATCAAGGAGAACCTGATTACTCAGATTCCTACACACAACAATCACGATCTCCTCGAGTCCTCTTCCTACACTGTTGCCTTTGATGGTCACATATTTACCTGTACAAAGATGCTATTGTGGTTCCTTAAAGTGTAATTTATTTTATGGCCTGTATCAATGCCCCCAGCCACCCTCCAGAGTCATAGGAGGTGAGTTTGAATCCTAGTTCTGCTGTTGTGTGTGTGACCTTGGCCTTGACCTTTTGAAGCCTCAGTTTCCTTCTCTGCAAAATAAGGGGTTTGGACTAAATATCTCTTAGAGCTTTTCCAACACTAGACCTATGAATCTATCATCTATGATCTGACTGTCCATCATCAGGGAATAAAAATGAGCAAATTAATGAATTAGAATTTTCTCATCTTTGTTTTATTGTGAAGGACAAATGCTTATTAGTTTAAATAATACTTAAAATTTTAATTGTAGAAGGCAAGATATTAAAGTAATATTGACATTTTAGCATATTTCTAATGATGTCATGTATACACAAGCATTTTGAATGATGCAAAAATAACACAAATGTAAGGCATATTGGTGAATTTTAAGTGGAATATCATTGACTAAATATTGATCATAATGCAGAATACCTTTTCAAATCAATAAATGGTTGGAATTAAAAACAGATGTTCAAACAGGACTATTTTAGTGGATATTATGCTCATTGATCTTTTTTTGTTCATTTTTTATTGTTCGTAAGGCAAAATGATCTGAGACTTACGCATATATTCTATGCTGTGCACATATTTTAATCTTTAATAGTTTAAAACTAAATAAAGACATTTGGGACATTCTATATATGCCTATGCACATAAACACATCTTACATACTTACATGCTAGAAAGTACTAATCACAAGCATCATATAGTTTGTTTTGTATTTAGGTATTTCGCTCCTGTAATTTCCAATATTTATATGGAAAATATATATTTTTTGTATGCTAAAAGGTATGGATGTTGTGGGTAGAGTCCATCTATCAGCCAAAGGGAGATGATATTCAGTAACAATTGCCTAGCATTACAAAAACAGTATTACTGCTCATCATGCAAATTAATTTTTATTGAATTATTGAAAATTTAATGAAGTTATTGAAAAGAACAATTTTATTCTAATTTTTAAAGTCAAAATCCTTCTCTTTTGCCTTTTTTAGCCAAAAATCCTTGAACCCGAATTCCTTGTCCATTTGGAACAAGGGAAATCCTGGGAAATGAAGCCTTTTTTATTTCTGTCTATGCTGTCTTTAGTCCATCTGTCCTCACCCACTCCTAATACGCTGAAGAACAGAGCATCTGGCATCGGGCTTTCAGAGATGCATAATTGACCATGTGACCTTATGTCCTATGCCAGTATGGTACTAATGACCATATGACAAGAGACAGCATTCCCCCCAACCCAACCCCCAGGAATTCTCCTTTTTGTCAAAGATTTCTTTTTCCTTGGCATCATTGAGAAAACAGTCTCCTTGCTTTTCTGATTAAGAAATCTCAGACTCTCCAAGTTGGAATACATCTTAGACATATTTTAGTCTAGCTGATATCTGAACAGGGATTCCACTCTGCAATATCCCAGGCAAATGACAATCTAGCCTCTGTTTGAAGACTTTCCATAATGGGGAACTCTCTTCCTAACGTAGTCCGTTCTATTTTGGAACAACTCTAATAGTTTAGGAGGCTTTTCCTGGCATAGAGCTTTAAATTTGTTTCTCTGCAATTTCCACCTATTGCTCCTAGTTCTATTCTATGGGACCCAGTAGAAAAAAAATCTAGTTTGTCTTCCCTATGACAGCTCTCCAGATACTTGAAGACTGCTAATATATGCCTCCTAAACCTATCTTCCAGCATAAAAATCTCCAGTTTCTTCGGTTGAATGCCATATGGCGTGGTCTCTACTCCTCTCACTTTCTTGGTTGCTCTTCTCTGCTTACTTTTCTAAAATATTGTAAATCATCGCTCTAATAATTCATTCTAGAAATTTGCCATGAATTAGAGTAAAGCTTATAGACCGATATTTCAAAGAGTCTACCTTTTTTCTCTTTTTAAAAATTGAGACGTGTCCATTTTCAGGAGTGGAATTGGGACTTGAACCCAGGTCTTTCTGGCCACAAAGAACGTCCTTCCTGATATGTTGCTTTTGCCTCTGTATTTACACATTCCTTTGAGTTATGGAATTCAATTCAACTCAACAGAGATTTATTGAATATACTGCTACCAAGGCACTATAGGCATTGGGAATACAAATTTGAAAAAATGATGTTAATATGTTTTGTATGATTTTACATGTATAGTTGATATCATATTGCCTGGCTTCTCAGTAGATCAAAATGAAAAAAAAATTAAAGAGAAATAAATAATAAATATGAAGAAAAAAAGAAAGAAAAATTAATCCTTATCCTTGAGAAGCTTACAAAGAGGAATATTACATATATGTAATAATAATAATATGTGTAGGGGAGAGTGGACGTAGTATTTGTCCTCCTCCCTCCAACTCTGCTGATATATTCATAGGATATAATTATGGATGATGCTAACAAATTGCTAACACACAGTGATCCCTTTGGGAAGTATGAACATCTCTCTCTGATTGAGTCAGAAGGGAACAATATTATTGAATGACTCCCCTCCTCCACTCCCGGCAATGGCTATGCCCTTGCAGGGATTTAAATAACTAAGTCCTAGAGACACTCTTCAGTTAAAATTAGCCTGGGAAGGTCAAGGTTTCAACTTATCATTTCTCTCCTCAGCCTTCCTTCCTTGGTCATAGCAGAAGAATTAGTCACCCAGAGGCAGACACCCCATTTAGAAGTTAGAGTTAGTTCAAAACAGTTTGAGACACCTTAAGAGAGAGTAAGCAGATGCATATTCTCCAAATCAATAGGTACAGTGAGGCACTTGAGTGCACTTGAGTCTGGAAGCAGCTTTTGAGGAGAAGAGCCTCTTGGCAGAAGAAAAGAGAGGTGGCTATATAACCCCAGAAACTGAGAAGGGAGCAATACAAGGACTCCACAAAGAGAGAAAGGACAGCAAATCTCTCTTGTACTAAAGTTGCAAATTGTCTTGATTACATATGTTCCGTATGTATGTTCCATATGTGTGTGTCTCACTGCTATTGTATTTTGAGTGTACTATTCCAATGGATACTGTGTGTATTTATGGGAAGATATCTAAGTTTTCTGAGTAGCTTATGTTTTATAGTTCCTATTTTTACTACATCACCTTTTTCTAAAAGCTAATTGTGACAACTGGCTGATTGTTAATGGAAACATAGTGGTGGGGGCTCATGAGCTATAGTGTTAAGAGGGAGTACACACTCACAAACTGGAGAGATTCTCCGTCCAGAACTCTCCCTCTTGGATATCCTAGTCTGCAGGGAACTACTGAAGAAAAAAAAAAGCATTTTTTTTTTCTGTTATTAGTAGATTTACTGATGGTACTGTTGCATTGCTTTGTTCTATTGATTAGACATGTTTGTTTGTATGTGCATGTACTATTATGACATGTGCATGTAATATGTCCTACACATAATCTATAGATTGCCTAGAGTAATATAGTTAATAATAATAATAATAATAATAATAATAGCTTTATATAGTGTTTTAAAGTTTGCAAAGCTGGCAACTGTCTGAGGGAGGATTTGAACCCAGTTCTTCCTGATTCTGAGTTTGACACTTTTTTTACTGAGTCAAATTGCCTAAGAAGAATTCCTTATTTCCCTTCTCTCCTTTATTAATTTTAAGTATAGGATAAAACTCAGAGAGAGAAAAAGTCCCAACAAAGTATGTTCTTTAATAGATGTTTATTGCTCCCCAGGAGGGGCAGCTATGTGGCACACTGGATAGAGCACTGGCCCTGGAGTCAGGAGGACGTGAGTTCAAATGTGGCCTCAGATACTCGACACTTACTAGCTCTGTGACTCTGAGCAAGTCATTTAATCCCCATTTACCTCCCCAAAATTTACTTCTTTAAGAGGCCTACCTCACTCAAAGTGAGAACCTGAAAAAAGCCTTAGCTTGAAAAGGCCATGGTCTCCTAATGCATCATCCTGGGCCATCTTCAGTCGTCCTGGTGAATATCAGGCCACTGGACCCAGATGGTTCTGGAGCAGAAAGTGAGGCTGGTGACCTTGCACAGCCTTCCCTTGCTCAAATCAAAGTCACCTGCAAGCCATGTCATCATTTCCCTGATATCATGGTTGTCTTCAAGAACGAAGGACAAACACACATGGCTTCCTAGATACTGTTCCTGCAATTCAGGTAACTGTAATCAAGTGAATGGTGTTAGCTACTGTAGGTTAGACCAAGACAGCAGGCTTTCCTCAGCAAAGGATTACTGAGTCAAGATAAACTTAGCACATTTCCACTAATTTAGATATTGGGCTAAACCTATTTTGCACCAAACTACGTTTTGGTTTTCCTAGCAACAAGGAGTTTCTTCCCTAGTAGTCTGTTTTCCTGGATTTGTTGAATTATTGTCGTTGAGTCGTTTTTCAGCTGTGTCCGACTCTTTGTGACCCCATTTAGGGTTTTCTTGGCAAAGATACTAGAGCGGTTAGCCATGCTGGCCTACAGTTGTCTAGATCTTGCTGTCTAGTCTATCCCACTGATCTACTCTTGTGTTTTATTAATCAGTAACAAATAGATTTTGATCATTATTCATTTAAAATGTAATTTGAGATCTGGTAATGGTAATCTCGCTTAATTTTTTCTACTTCCTACTTTCTAAAAAATAACTTATTTTGTATACTTTTGTAGTAGGAAAGCCGAATTTATAATCTCAAATATAATCATGTATATGTTTGAATGGTTCAAAATAGAAAGGTATGAGAGATTCTCTAAGTAGAAAGCAACAATATTTCCTCACAGCAAATTGGTATTTCCCTTCAGGTAAATTTAGGGTCATACCCTTCAATATTTCATTTGTTATCAGTTTCACTGGCATATAATTGGGTAAAATAGTTTCTAATAATTTCCTTCATTTCTTAGATAATTTTTGCAACTTATTTTTCCTTTTCAGTTTGCCTATATAGAAACATTTACCTTTTCTGTTTTTTTCCCCTTGTACTTTGGAATAGATTATTCCTTATTCTTTTCTGCAGTCTCTTAAAACGGGGTTAATCCAATTACCTGATATCTCTCAAAGGAAGGAAAAATTGGGAGAGGATAAAACCTCCCCCAAGGCAGAGGTGTACATTGTGCAAATATAGAGCATTGGATGCAAAAGATGAGGAACAACTAGAATACAATGTTACTGCGCAAGAAAACAAAAGAACAGTTTAAGGTGCAAGGGTGGTGGGCAAGTACCTGATAGTATATCTAAGCGATTGGATTGGAGTCTGGGGGTGGACTTGTGTCCTGGCCACTTCCGGGGACACATATGTTCTGGCTGTCTCCCGTGCTGGAATTTCCTCCCTCCTTGTCTCTGTCTCTGGGATTCCCTGGCTTCCTGCAAGTCCCAGCTAAAACCCTACTTTCTATAGGAAGCCTATCCCTATTTCCTTAATTCTAATCATAATCCCTATATTGATTATTTCCAATTTATCCTGCATAGAGCTAGTTTGTACATAGTTGTTTGCACATGCCGTCTCCACCATTAGATGGTGAGCTCCTTGGCAGCAATGACTGCTCTTGTATTCCTAGAGCTTAGCACAGTGCTGCTGAAGGCGAGATGAGGTCCAGGAACCCCAAGACTGGAGATCCTAGACAGGGTCGTTGAGGAGGGGTATCGCTCAAGGACCTGGGTACTGGAGAGGGTCTGGGCCATCTGGAATGAATTCGCAGACTCAAGCATTCTTTAAGTCAAGGTGGCAAAGGTTTATTACACTTTTCAGTGGGTAAGAGTTCTTAGGGAACCTGAAATCTTAAAGGGGTGCAGGTAAAGTTTATACAGGATATTCTATGGTAAAACATGCGCCAAATATGTTAACTAGGTATTTCAGGGTAGTATTAGGGAGTGGTTAAGGAGTGGTCAGTTCTTAAAGGAATATGTACTTTTTGTATCTACTGCACAGGTATCTTACTCAGAGTTCACTTGGAAATAGCCCAAAGAAGGGCTACATGGAGGTGTGGTTTTAGGCCTGAAATGTCACTAAGTCAAGTAACGGCCCGGGCTGACTGAGGCTGCTCCCATCAATGTCTTGTTAGACAAGATAAATGTAAGGGAGTACACATATGTCTAGATCTAGCATGCATATGATAGGCCAGTGAGTAGTAAATATCTCTATGATCCAATACACAGCCAGTTCAGCACGTACACAGTTGGTTCAAACTAATAAATTCTGTAGGTACAGCTGGCCACTGTATCGGGAAGAGAGATAAGTGTTTTGCTAGGGCTTGCTGTCCTGTTTTGCTAGAGAGAAACTGCTAGGGACAGTGTTTTGAGGCTAGGGAGAGATGTGATTTTGGAACTGGATGTGATTCTGGATATGATTTTGGAACTGATGTCCAAGCACAGGGACCCAAGCACCCCATCAGTGCCTGGCACAAAGAAACTTAATAATTGCTTGTAGATGTGACTTGACTTTCCCCTAGGCCCTTATGACTTTGTGAGACCCTTGTTTTTGGAGGTCTTTGATCATAGAGACCAGGCTGAGTAGAACCTTTGGCAAGCACTGAAGGGGTGGCCAGACCAAAAGACTATTGGGCTTCTGGAACTCCAAGCTCCCCAAAGCAGCCACTTGCTATAACACTTTTGGAAAACATTTGCTTGTCCATTATTAAGCCTTAGTTGGTACTGAAACAGGAACACCCTTCATGCAGAGTTGCCTGTTAGGAGTTGGGTGATATCAGATGGTCCTTTTACTGAGATGGGTAAGACACAAGAGACCTCTATTATTAAATGGAAATGATACTTTTAAAGATTGCAATCACCCAGGACCCTTAGTGTCAGTGCCTCAGACAAACAGATTGTGACTCAGCCAGAGTCTGGGGCCTCCAGTCCCAGACCCCTGTCTCCTCTGCTAGCCCTCCAGGATCCTGCCTATGAGAAACTGCTTCTTGCAGTTGTTTTTTTGTCTAGTTCATCAATAGCACTGCCTACCACAAGAGAGGCATACACAAATGACCTTTGGTGGCTGGCCATTAACCCATTAATGAATGATATGGGTCCTGGTAAGTCCTCTCAGAAGGCTGAGCAGAGGACCTAATGGCTAACTTACAAGAAATAAGATCTTTGTCTAGACTGGTTACTAGCAACCACAGGTATAGGGGAGTGACCTAGAGGGAACAGCACTGAAATATCAAAGGCTCTCTGCTTTGGAGTCAAGACCAATAGAAGAATTTTGCTGATACCTCTCATTACAAGAATTGTTTGTAGGCCATGTTAATACCCATCAGAATTATCATGTGCCCTTTGCTGAACTAAACAACCAGACTGATACCTTAATGAGAAAAAAGCTCTATATCTTGAGGCTGATATTCAAACCTCATCAGACATAGA
Organism: Phalanger gymnotis; assembly: GCA_028646595.1. NCBI lineage: Eukaryota > Metazoa > Chordata > Mammalia > Diprotodontia > Phalangeridae > Phalanger > Phalanger gymnotis. The sequence goes on along the minus strand of CM053624.1, from coordinate 166,444,368 downwards.
CGGTTTTTTTTCCTGCACGTCTACTAATTAGCTATTTTATATTTCTACTTGCATTGAGCAGTCCAACCAAACAGCAAGCAAGATCTCCCTTCCGTTTCTCTCTGTGTGTGTGTCTCTCTCTCCCTCTCTCTGTCTCTGTCTCCCTATCTGTCTCTGTCTCTGTCTTTCTCCCTCTCTCTGTCTCTCTCTCCCTCTCTCTGTCATTGTCTCTCTGTCTCTCTCTCTCTCTGTCTCTCTCTCCTCCCCATGCCCACTCTTCTCCAGCTTACTCCTGCTGCTGCTGCCACAACTATAATCACTCCAGTAGATTCTTCTTGCCAGTACTCCAAGGCCTTCCAGGACATTTTGATTCCCACGAAGCCAATGCTAAAAAAAGAAAATACAAGAGAAACGAGGGGGAGGTAGAGGTCCTAGAATACTCTGTTTGTGGAAATCTTGCCACCATTATGTCAGGATACAGAAAAAAAAGCAGTCCCTTTTTATCTTTTACTGAAATCACATTTTGTCACCTGGGAAGTTGCAGTCAAAGAGAACCATTAGCTGAAATCCTTTTCTTTTGTCAGAAGCTGCCCTTCACTCACTTTCAGCTGTCCCAGGATGTGGAGACAACCAAGGGACCGCTACAGCTCTATTACATCATTCCAAAGCATCAAAAAGTCCTTCCATCCCTGGGCTACTATGTAGCCTGGAGTAGCTAGGAAGTTCATCATCACCAAATGCCCAAGCAACTGAATAATTGTAAGAGTTTCTAGAAGATTCTAAGGAAGCTCTGGCTACATACTTCCCATTAAGGCCTCTCTAGGCTCATTTAGCTTCACTACATGCATTTACTTGGAAGAAAGTGACTCTCCAGCTGACTTGGTAGAAATCTTGTGTCCCTAGGTGAAAATAAGGTAGACGAAGTCCTTACAGAGGAAGGAAGAAGAGAACAGACCCTCAGCACAGGGCATTAAATGGGCAAGATTGCATTCTACCCTCTACTACCATGGGGCTCTCAGGGAACAAGAGGTTTGGGGTGATTGGCTGGAGATTATTGAGATGATGATGGTACAGGACAGGACTTAGCAGACACTGGGACAGGTTTTATGCAAGAGGGTAACAACCTTTCCAAGTGTTTCCTTACCTCGTTTCCTTACTGCGTATGACCTTGACCTGTGACAAGGAGATGCGATTGTGCCAAGTTACCACTCCTTCTATAGTTCTGATGTCCCTAGGGCTGGGCCACTCGCTGTCGTTGCTTTCTATCAGTAGATCGACTATGAACTGCTCCCAAATTTCTTTTTGTTGGCTGTTAGATAGTCTTTGAGAATCTCAAAAATCTCCAATCCTGAACCTCAACTACCTGAGCCACCTGAGTCAGACCTGGCCTAAAACACAGCCTTTTCCTGGAAGGAACTGCATACTTTTTCTTTCCCAGATACAATAACACCAACCTGTGACTCTAGGGCTGAGAGGCCATCCAGTACTGGATTTAATAAAACTTAAAAATATGTGAAGTAGTGTCCTTCCTAGCTCCACCTCCTTCCTCACTTCCATCAATCACCTTAAACTCATCCATACAGTATAAATGACTGTAATATTTAATTCCCACACGTTGCTCAAGTACCAAATGTTCTTGCCTTATTGAGATTTTTGGCAAGTTACACACACACACACACACACACACACATCTAACTAGTTACTAGTTAGCAGTCAATTGATCAGTTACTAAGCATGTATTGAATGCCTATGTTCCAGGCACTATCCTAGGTTCTGGGCATATGAAGACAAAAATTGAATAATTCCTGCCCACAGGGAGCTTATTTCCTATTGGGTGAGACTTACACACATATATTTGTGTATATAAAATATATGTCTATTATATATCACATATGCCTGTATACACATATACACACATATATACACACATACACACATGTTTGTATATGAAATAAATACAAGGCATTTTGGGGGAGGAGGCACCCAGCCAGATGTAGAAGACAGTGTGCGCAAAGGCATGGTAGATGGAATTTCAAGTGTAAGCAATATCAACAGAGCCAATTTGGCTGGACCATAACGTGCATGATGATGAATAACACAACTGTTGGGAAAGGTAGGCTGGAGAAAAGTTGTGAAGGGAGAAAGGGGAAAGAGGGAAGAGGGAAAAGGAATTGGTTCAGAGAGGAACAAAATATGGCTAAGACTGATATTTGGGGAGACAGTCAGGATGGACAAGACTATCTCCAATCACCTTAATTTAGTGAAAGGATGGCATTCATAAGTTGATCATGGTAGCAGACCTCTGGACCACTTTATGAGAAGCTGGCACGCATGTATTATTAGGTCAGTAGAGCTTAATCATCCGTCCATTGCTGCTGTGTAATATACTGCCCTCAGGTAAGGCAGTAAATCTGGCAGACTTGGATCAATTAATAATTGCAACAGAAACTAAATATAATTTAATGACACAATTAAACTCACGCAGTCTGCAATTGTAGATTTCTGACCCTGTTTCTCCCTGGACCTCAGGTCTAATATGTTACCTTTGCCGAGAATATTTGCATTTTGATGGGGGAAAAAGAAACGAAATCACGCCGTTTTGCATATCAGAGAGACATATTGGATCCACATTGGGGTGTGGGGCAGGAGAGGAACTTTTGGGGTGTCCTTGCAATCCTTCCACCCCAACTTCTCCTAAGGAATTCCTGGGTTCTATTACCATCGTCAGCTCATGAACGCTAACCTTCCACTTAATTAAGACAAATAGATAGTTGTGCCCTTCCCAACCTGTTTCCCTTCTCTCTCATTTATGTTAATCATCAACACATTTTATCTCATTTAAAAGAGGCAGTCGGGTGGCCTAATGGATAGAGTGCTGAACCTGAGAGTCAGGTAAGATTCTTTAAGACTTTAAATCATGCCTCAGTCTATTTAGCTGTGTGATCAAAGGATGCTGTTGCTTAGTAGTTTTCAGTCATGTGACCCCATTTGGGGTTTTCTTGGCAAAGATACCAGAGTGGTTTGCCATTTCTTTCTCCACATCATTTTGCTGATTTCAAATCTGGCCTCAGACGCTTCCTATCGGTATGACTCTGAGCAAGTCACTTAACCCTGTTTGCTTCAGCTTCCTCATCTATAAAATGAACTGGAGAAGGAAATAGCAAACCCTTCCATTATCTTTGCAAGAAAATCCCAAATGGGGCCATGAAGAGTCAGACATGACTGAAACCACTGAACAGCAACAGGATTGGAGCAAGGGTTAGCAGGTTGGAGAAAAGCCATCTGAGGAAGAGTTCTCTAAGGATATACCTAATGAGGAGAAAATATGGCTATATAGTAGCTTTCTATTTTAAAATTTAACTATTTTAATTCTTCTTGCTAGCTAGGCACTGACTCACAGGCTAGGCCTTTATCTACCACACCACCTTTACCTCTAAAACAAACTAGCTGCATGACCCTGGGCCAGTTACTTAACCTCTTAATGCTCCAGGTATTGAATTTCTGAGACCATAAGTTAAGTAAGACTTAGAGACTAAGTTTAAATGTATAGAGTTAGTCTATAGGCTATAGACTTATATTCTAAGGCTATAAGGAGAACACATTCCTGACCTGCATTGAGGAACGGAGTTTCTCTAGTAAGAGTTCATTACACCGATTAAATGATTGGTCTAGGCCAGTCTAGATCAGCTAAATGCTAAGTTCCGTTGTTTTGATATTTTTGCAAAGATGGAAAAAAGCTCTCGGTGCTCTTGAAATTGGGTGTTCTTGGGGAACACCCTAGGTTCCCCATAATGAGGAAAGCCCCAATCATGCCCAGGTTAAGTTCAATTAATTAAGCCCAATTAAGGCCCAATTACGCTCTATCCTAAAGGACCTTTCCTTCCTAGCACTAACCACTTTTCTTAGGCTATATGCCCTACATTCTCGAAACCCTGATGGCACTACTGAATCATTTAGCATTTATCAAATGCTTGCTATGGGCTGGGAATTAGTTGTACTAATTAGCATTTATCAAATGCTTGCTATGGGCCAGGAATTAGTTGTATTAGACATTGAAGATATAAAGAAAAGCTTAAATCTGTCTTCAAGGGGCTTACATTTTAATTTAATTAAGTAGGTACATACAAGATAGATGTAACAGCTAATATTTATTTGGCACTTACCATATACTAAAGCATTTTATAATTAATATCTTGTTTGTTCCTGACAACAACCCTGGGAGGTAGTGCTATTATTGTCCCCATTTTGCAGATGAGGAAACTGAAGCTTAAGTGACTTGCCTACGGTCACACAGCTAGTATGTACTGGAGGCTGGATTTGAACTCAGGACTTCCCACTCTAGGCCCAGCGCTCTATCTACTGCATCACGTAACTGCCTACGTATAAAGTAGGTACGTGGTAACCTTATGCAGAGCTGCAGAAGGTGGTATTTGAGCTGAGTCATGAGGGAAGCCAGGGCTTCCAAGAGGTAGGGGCAAGGAGGAAGAGCATTCCAGGGATGGGGATGGCCACCATAAAAGCATGGAAATGGGAGAGAGTGCTATGGGTGAGAAACAGCAAGTAGGCCAGTATAATTCAATCACAGGAAGCATAGGGGAGAAGAGTGTAAAAAGACTGAAAAGGTGGCCAGGTTATGATCCATCACATTGACTGCCTTAGCTTTTCCCAAGACCCTACTTCCATTAGATTGTAAATTTCTTGAGGGCAGGAACTGTATTTACTTCTTTTTTGTATCGTCAGGGCTTAGAACAGTGCTGGCACATAATTGTTGTTTTTGGTCACCTCCAATTCTTGGTGACCCCATTTGGGTTTGGTTTTTTTTTTTTGGTAAAGATACTGGAGTGTTTTGTTATTTCTTTCTCCAAATCATTTGACAGATGAGGAAACTGAAGCAAAAAAGGTTAAGTGACTTGCCCAAGGTCACACAGCTAATAAGTATCTGAGGAGGGATTTGCACTCAGGAAGGTGAGTCTTCCTGACCCCAAGTCTGGCACTCTCTCCTCTGCACCACCTAGCAGCCCTTTTGCACATAGTAGGTGCTTAACAAATGTTTATTGATTGAATATTTATGATCGATATGCCTAACAGGGGAGGCTGTTTTTTTCCTTAAGAGGTATTGAAATAGTCTTCCCTGCTTAATTGGTTCAGAGGTCTAATGTGCAATCATTGATGTAGCTTCTTTGTGGTATAAGCAGAGAAAACCCAGAGCATGAGGCATTAGGAACTCTTCCCTCAGGCTTGATGGCTGCACAACCATGATAAATGCAGAAGCTACACCCAACTAAATCAATGTTGTATCTTTGCTATATATTCTTTCCATGCTAGAGCTGATTAATCTTCCTCTTGTTAACTGTCAGATGGTCTACAAGAGTCCCATCTCATTCCAATCCTGAACCTAAACCACCAGACTGACCTGTTGGGCCTAACCTATAAGAAGAACATATCTCATAAGAGTAGCCTTCCTTGTACCTGAACCAAACCCACATACCAAACTCTGCCTGCTACTGCATTACTGTTTATTATTGTACTTCTATATAAGAGCCTGGCAATTCTCTTCACCAGCATTGTCAGTCAGCCAGCCCTTATTAAACACCTACTATGTGCAAAACACTATTAAAAATACTGGGGATACAAAGAAAGACAAACACTTTGTCCTGGCCTTCAGAGAGCTTACATTTCATTGAGAAAGACAACACAGAAACCTTCTGTGCCTGTGTGAGTTGTTGTATCCAGAAGAGTTCACCAGGTTGTAAAGAAGTTCGAATGCAAAAAAAAAAAGGGCTTTTTTGATCCTGGAGGTAATGGAGAGCTCCTGGAATATATTGAGTGTGTATATGGAGGGGGGGTGATATAATCAGATCTATACTTTAGAGAAACCCCTCTGTCAGCTCTGTGGAGGAAGGATTGAAGTGAGGAAGAGACCAATTAGAAGGTTATGCCAATAGTTCAGGACAGGGGAGAGTGGTAGCTGTGTGAGCAGATATACAGATATATACATATATACATATATACATACACACACATATACACACATGTATATGTATATATATGATATGAAGGTTGAAGCAACAAGATTTGGCAAATGATTGGATATATATATATATACATATATATCTATATCTATATCTGCATATATATATCTATATATCTATATCTGTATATATATCTATATCTGTATATATACACATATATATATACATATACATATACACATACATATATATGTTTGTATATATGTGTGTGTATATATATATATATACATATATATATATATAGGAAGTAAGGAGTTGAGGATGACACTCGGGGTTTTGAACCTAGGCAATTAGGAGGTTGGTGGTACCCTTGACACAGGAAAGTTTAGAACCTAGGTACCATTTAGGGGTATTTTGGACATGGTGAGTTTGAGATGTCTGTGGGAATGCAGTTAGAAACGACCCATAGACAGTTGGTGATGTGGGATTAGAGCACAGAAAAGACATTAGGGCTGGGGATCATCTGCATTGTCTCCTTGTCTCCTTGGGTTGGTGCTTAAGAATGAATTAGATTTATAGCCCCTCTCTTCTTTTCCTCAGACTGGCATATCTGAAATCTGGTCACTCTTCCATGAGTCTTGGTGAATTCCCCTAGGGTCTGTGAGAAAGGGCTGGAGCTGGGGTGGGGGGTGGATTCATTTGCTCTCTGGCTTTTGATGCTTCTCTAGCCTTTCTCCAGTATTCCAGTATTTCCTCTGTCTGGCTCCAGCTGGTTGCCAAACAGGAAATAGACTGTCATGCCAAGTGACAGAGAGAGAAAATTGCTCAAACTGTTTCAAATGACATTTTTTAAATCCATCCAAAAAAAAAATCAGAAAATTATTTGATATCCTGCAAGAACCCACCCATTTTAAAGTGTCTAATTTTGGTCATTTATTTCTAATAGACTTAGTTGTTCAGAGCTATATAGCCTTGCTGATAGCCTTGCTTCACAGAGGGAAAATAGAGCAGATTTTATTTTTGGGTGGGGACAGTAGGAGGAGGTAGCTAGGTGGCTCAGCGGATGGGTGCTGGGCCTGGAGTCAGAAGGCTTAAGTGCAAGTCTGGCCTTAGACACTTATGTGTATGTGTCCCATGGTAAGTCACTTAACCCTGTTTGCCTCAGTTTCCACATCTGTAAAATGAGCTGGGGTGGGAAATAGCAAACTGCTCTAGTATCTTTGCTAAGAAAATCCCAAATAGGATCATGGAGAGTTGGACATGACTGAAACAAGCGAATAATAAAAAATAGAATAGGATGCTGGCTCTATGAATTTAGGGGCTGTATGCTTTTGTAAAGCCAGTGGGGTAGGCTAGTGCATTTTAGATTCTTTTTTTGAAAAGGCAGTGCAGTTTCCTGTGCATTGTACTTAGGGTTTATTCTATTCCTTAGAACACCTAGTGCATTTTTTGATGTTTGTTTCTACCTCTATGGCATTTGCTTCTCTTCCTCCCTGTCCATATGTACTTCTACATTTTCTTGACTGTGTGCATTTAAATGTATTCAGTTTTCATGCATTAAGCAGGGATAAAACTATTTATTTGTTTTTTCAAGGCAATCCGGTTAAGTGACTTGCCCAGTGTCACACAGCTAGTAAATGTCAAGTATCTGAGGCTGGATTTGAACTCAAATCCTCCTGACTCCAAGGCCAGTGCTCTATTTACTGCGCCACATAGCTGCCCCAGGTATAAACCTTTGTTACACCTGTGGGATGCATGTGACACTTGAGGCTCTGCAGTAGTACAAATAGTTCATATACTATGTTCCTTGGGCTTATGGAAAGACAGCATGTTACTATATTTATTATCCAAAGAGGAGTGCAATACCTGTGGCAACATACTTTATTCTCAAGTCATCAGCTAAGAGGTCTGATCAGAGTTGCCTTGGTCTTGTGACTGTGTGAAACAGCCATCTTAAAAATCTATACCATTCCCACTGAACCCAAGATGGTCTTTGGCCTACAAATGCTCAGACTACTCTCCCTTTCAAGGAACTTCTTACAGAAGCACAGGCCAAGTTCTAGATTAGACTAGGAGACAATGAAATATTACTCAGAATTATTTTTAAAACCATAAAAATCTATGGTACCCTTCACTCTACATATGGACTTTGCTTTCTCATTCTGAACAACTCTCTACATTTATAGAAAATGGTTACGCTATTTATTGTGCCCAGTGTTGAAGCTTGGAGCACTAAGGCCTCAGTTACATTATGATATATTAAGAGATAATATCTGGATAATGTCCTAGTTTGAAGTTCTGGGGTCACTTGGATCGAAGATCTAATCGACATTCCTTAATTTATCAGTTTCAAGAAGGGGATCTTGATTCCTTGAAACTAAGAAACTTGTCACTTTTTTATGGCGACCAAACTAAAAAGAAAAATTTCTTCTTGTTTAATCCAATTAAAAGAGGTATCTTTTGTTTATCCTCACCAAATTAGAGTGGAGTTAAAAAGAGAGTGAATTATTAGTTTTTAGCAAGATGTTTCTCCTTGGGTACATTGACACTAACATTACTATTGTTCTGTCTAAACAAAACTAAAGACCTCAGAGCTAAACTAGGTATTTTTGTTTTATCTTGCCTTGAAATTTATCTTTTGTTTCATGATTATTATAAAATATAAGGGGAAATTGGTTGAGGAAACAGTCCGTTTGGACCTCTCTCTTAAGAGAAATGTTCATATATGAATAATTTTTTTTTAAAACAAACTTTGGGGGGCGGAGCCAAGATGGCGGCTAGAAAGCAGTGACTGGCATGAGCTCCCCACCAAGTCCCTCCAAAAACCTATAAAAAATGGCTCTGAACCAATTCTAAAGCTGCAGAACCCACAAAGTGGCAGAGGGAAGCAGGGCTCCAGCCCAGGACAGCCTGGATGGTCTCTGGGTAAGGTCTGTCCCGCATGGAGCTCCCAGCTCCCAGGTGAGGGGAGCGGAGCTGAGCCAAGCAGAGCCCAGCTCACGCGGTGAGGACCGCGGACCGACCAGACCACGAGCCAAGCGGAGAGTGCCCCAGCATCCTGAATTACTGAGCTGTGGCATTTACCAGACCTCACAAGTCACAAACAGCAAAGACAACAGAGAAGGTTAGTGGGAAAAGCAGCTGGACTGAGTTTGCAGTTTGGCCACCGCCTCTGGGGCAGGGGAGGTGGGGCAGCTTTAGAACTACAGTTGCAGTTGCTTCTGGCCCCAGGCCCACCTGGTGGGAGGAATTAAGTGGCTGAGCAGAGCAGGAGTGAAGAGCCTGCTGAAGATTTAAGCCCAGTCCAGGTAGGGGGTTTTTGGGGAAGGAGGAGTGCTGGTGAGGCAGCACATCCGCCCAAGCGTGGAACATAGAACTTGTTAGTCTACAAGCAGTCATACCCCACTGAAAAACTCAAGGGTTAAGTAAGTTGGCTGGGAACATGGCCAGGCGGCAAAAACACACCCAGATTCAGTCTCAGACTCTGGAATCCTTC
>CM053624.1:166393654-166434421 GCA_028646595.1 Phalanger gymnotis | reverse complement strand
CCCCCCCCCCCCCCCCCCCCCCCGTCCACGGGAACCTTCTTTGTTCCCCTTTCCTGTTTCTAATACCATATGTTGTAGGGTAGGTGATTTCTTTTCTGCCGTGTATCTGATTGTCTCCCTCCCCTTTTCTCCTCTTCCCCACCCCCTCTCCCTCTCAATACTCGTTGATATCCCAAATCGTCCCAGTAGACTGTGGACCCAGCTGTCTCATTTGAGTCACGTTTCCTTCCTTGGGGGCAACTGCTCTGTTCTTCCTTTGTTGAGCTACTGATGTATTTGGGTGTTTGGACTAAGCCCCACTGCATTTTCTGACCTTTTATATTGACATGAACCATGTCTTAGGACCCGGGAAGCAATAATTTACATGATGGACAGCCCAGCCCAGGGTGTTTGAGCTGCTTTTGTATTTGGTGAAGTTAAAAGCTCTTTAGAAAATCAAATTGAAGCTGACACAGAGCCAGCTGCTGGGTCCAGAAGAAACTCTTTGCTAATGGAAGGAATGGGGGCCAGGCTTAACCATTTCATCTGTTGTCAGAAGCCAGCAAAAACTTGGAAATAAAAGGAAGGAGCAGGTGTGGCTCCCCAGAAAGCTTCTTTAATGGCAAATCAGAGATAAAGCCCATTCAAAGAATGCCTGATGAAATGAAAAGGGAGTGGGGGAGGGGGGGCAGGGAGCGGGAAGATTACAATATTCTGCAGCCCTAGCCTTTCCTACCTTCCTAGGAATGAAATCCTTTAGGGCTCATGACAGATGGTGGGAAAATGAGTTATAAAAAGAGCACTCTGTATGTTTATAAGTGCTTGTTCATTTTCTTCCCAAAGTAGCTCAAAACCAATTTTCGTGTCATTCATCTTTTTTTTTTCTCTCTGTCTCTTTCATTCTCATGGCCCCTGTTTCTTCCCTGTGTGGGTTAAGATGTGCTCTGGCCCAGTGAACACATATTTATGGAGCCTCTGAGATAAGGTATCTTTCGTATTTTTCTTTATTCTGCCACATGTGTCTGGATCCATGACAGAAGTTTCTTGGTCTAATTTTAACTAGCATTTACTGAAGAACAATTCCAGAAAAGGTAAGTTACTTACTGTCTGTTGCAGATGGGTATGTAAATGTTTAGCGCCTCTGTTTTGGGACCAATTACTTTAAAATCAGACAATTACTTGTGACGCCACAATTAAATCGGCACAACGATTTGTTGTTCTGATGATTTCTTTTTCCGAACCACCTCTAAAATGTTATAGGATTTCATAGAATAGTAACTGACATTTATGTGATGCTTTAAAGTTTATCAGGCACTTTACATATATTGGGAAAAAGAGATTTGGTTCTTTCTTTTTTCTCTCTTCTCTTCTCCCTCCCCCTAGCTCAGTTGATGTAGTCATAGGATATATCACAGATGAGGCTTGAATGTGTTAACACCCTGTTACCCTTTCACAAAGTACAAACTCCAATTGAATCAGAAGGAAGCAACATCATTGGCTGAACAATGGACCATTTCCCTTCTAGGATTTTAAATAGCTAAGCTGTAGAGTCGAAGTTTGAGTTTGGAAAATTCAGGTGAGTCCAGGCAGGTCCAGGTGAGAGTCAGCTGTCAGATAAGAACCCAGCTCTTCACTTCTTGTAAGAGAAAGAGAGGATTTTCTTCTCTCACTTTCCCCACCCTCATTGGCCATGACTTGTGATAAACACACTCTCTCCAGACAGACACATGTGTAGTTATTACTGAGAAGAGAAATTCGACTGAAGAGCTCTTTTTTTCGTCTCCCTTTGGGGAAGTGGGTGTACTGAATTTTCTTGGTCATCCTTGTCTCCACCAGTCCCCTACTGGAACAAGTCAGGGTATGACATTCCCTGCTTCTATTTTCCTTCCTTTTTTTCTGGTATCCACCCTACCAGAAAGTCTGAAGGCCCCCTTATTCAAAGGGACCTATCAGCTGGGAGATAAAGACACTGGCGCGTGAGAATTTCAATATAGGGCAAACATTCTGGTTCCATGTGGATTTTTTTCTCTGCAAAGTTAGAAAGCTTAAAAATACAGATTATTGGTAATATCCATAAAAATCTAACCCTTTAGGTAATCCTTTTGATCACCAGGATGGAAACATGGCTTTCCATCTGGTTAAATTTGGGGTAGCTAATTATTTACTGAGCTTCTTCCCTTATGCACACGTTCTATAGCAAAGGCACCAATGTCGGAGGCAATAAAATTATTCTGCCTTGAGGACATCAAACAATCAGTAAGCAGATTTAAATGAGCAAAGAAACCCTTAGTGGCAAACACTGCTGACCATGTATAGGCAATGATAAAAAGGAGGGAAATGGGGAGACAGGTGGTTTTTAATCAATACTTTCTCTGATTAGTTCTTTTGTTCCCTGCTGGGCTCTCTTAATAAGCTAAGTGGTGAGACTGGAGGAGGAAGAAGCTATCGATACCACAAAGTTTAGAGTCAGTCTCCTGGAAAACATTTTCCATCTTCTGCTGTTATGTTCAGTCATAGCTCTATTCTCTCTCCTTGTTTTTCTCTCACAGAGAGCTTTTTAGAAACTGCTGCTGCTCTATCTTCTAGCTTCAACTCTCTCAGACTAGGAGGCATTACAACTCCCAGGGTCTTTAGACACTTAGCTTCCTCACAGGGCAGTCACTCCAAATGTCCTCTGAATGACTATTACACCTCAAGTTACTTGAGGACAGAGGCAACTCCAAGAATCAAGGCCCGGCAACAGAGAAACAAAGAAAGGAAGTAGCCCTGCTAGTGAAGAGCTGTGAAGAAAAGCAGACCCTAGGAGCTCAGGCAAGCAAGTGATGATTCACTCTAAAGGGGCTTTGTGGGTATTCCACAGGAGAGAAAGGACTTTGGGATAGAGCACTACCAGAGGTGTTGAGTAGCCTTGGCCACATACATTCCCCGTATTTGTGCCTAATTGCCATTGCACTTTGTGCTCACTCTTACCATGGACAGTGTATATACTTGCGAGAGACTGCACCCTTGATTTCAGAGGTAGGGATGTTTTATAGCTACTGGTCTTACTATGATATTTTAATAAATGCCTTTCCTAAGAGTTAATTGTGTCTACTGGCTGACAGTTAATGGGAAGATCTACTGGAGTCACAAGCCCCCATGATTGTGCTTCCCATCAACAGTTAGCCAGTACATATTATTAACTCTTCAGAAAGGCTTTTATTAAGATACCATAGTAAGAACAGTAGGTACAAAATGTTCCCCATAAATTTTTTGGCCCACTTTCCCACAATATAGCATCCATGGAAAGAGTGAGGTGGTTGAACTTGATGGTTTACAAGGTCCCTTCCATCTCTAAATCTATAATCTTATGATTTTAGGAAAATTAGAGTTTTGATAGCAGTGTTTTGTCAGGTATATTAAAGGAAGGACAAATTAGAGGCAGGGCAGCTAGGTGGATAGAGTGAACAGAGCCCTAGACTTGGAATCATAGAGACTTACCTTCTTTGGTTCATATATGGCCTCAGACATGTACCAGCTGTGTGACCCTGGACAAGTTACTTAACCTATTTGCCCTAGTTGGAGAAATGAGTTGGAGAAAGAAATGGCAACCCATTTCAGTATCTTAGCCAAGAAAACCCCAAAATAAGGTCACAAAGAGTTGGATACAACTGACCACAACCAACAACAAAAATTGGAATCAAGAACAATCAGGAAGCTGTTACTGTGTACAGTCTTACCTCATTTTATTTCACTTTGCAGATATTGTGTTTTTTATAAATTGAAGATTGGTGACAACCCTGTGTCAAATAAGTCTATCAGTGCCATTTTTCCAATAGCATGTGCTCACATCATATCTCCGTGTCATAGTTGGAATATTCTCACAATATTTTAAACCATTTCATTATTGTTATATCTGTTTTGGTGATCTCTGATCAGTGATCTTTGTTGTTAATATTGTAATTGTTCTGAGGCACCACGAATTGCTCCCATACAAGACAGTGAACTTAATCAATAAATATTATGTGTGTTCTGTTCCACCAACTGGCTCTTCCCTGCCTCTCTCACTCTCCTGGGGCCTCCTCACCCTCTATGATACAAAAATATTGAAATTAGGCCAATTAGTAACACTATAATGGCCTTTAAGTGTTCGGGTGAAAGGAAGAGTCAATCAATGCAGTAAACTTCATTGTTGTCTCATTTCAAGAAATTACCACAGCCATCCCAGCCTTCTACAACCCCCACCCTGATCAATCAGTAGCCAACAATATGGAGGCAAGACCCTCCACCAGCAAAAACATTATGACTCATTGTAGGCTAAGATGATGTTTAGCATGCTTTAGCAATAAAGTATTTTTAAATTAAGATATGTACATTGTTTTTTTTAGATATAATACTATCGCACATTTAACATACTACAATATAGTATAAACGTAACTTTTATATGCACTGGGAAATCAAAAAATTTGTGTGGCTCACTTTATCATGATATTTGCTCTACCATGATGGTCTGGAACCAAACCCACAATATCTCAGAAGTCTGCTTGTGGTCATTTAGTCATCAGATGGTGAGGGTATGGACTAATTGGTAACATGGGAAATAGGGAAGAGGAGAACATAAGATCATCAGAGTGCATTTTAGATGCTTAAAGGAATCGTCACTTCTGCCAATCCTTTTTTTTTTTTTATTAAAGTCACTTTTCACATCTTTAGCAACCTTCTTCCTAGCTTTTGGAAAGCCAAGATAACCCAGTAGCTCCCAGGGATTTTGGTGGTTCAGATTTAACTTTGAGGTTTAGAGAGAGGTGATGTGGTCTAATGGAGAGAGCACTGTGTTGGGAATCAGGAGACCTGGAATCTAGCTCTGGTTTTGCCACTAAGTAGCTTTATAACCCTGGGGAATTCATTTCACTTCTCAAAGCCTTGGTTTCCTCATGTGTAAAATAAAGGTATTGCTCAAGAACAGACCTGCACGACTTGGCAGTAGGTAGGGGCCAAAATTAAAATAGGCTAAACTTATTCTGGCCGCAGATAGGTTTTTAGCACTTTCCAAGTAAAGGTATAATTAATAATTAAATTATTTTGTAAATAAACCATATTAAGAAAGGGAAATTTCAATTAATATCAATTAATTATACTTATTGCTTAAGATTTTTATTTATCATGAAATCACATTAATATTAAAAATTACCTTGCTAAGTGGTACAAGTTTTAATACATTTTTCAGGTTTTCTTACTGTTTACATTTAGATGATGGGATGTATTACATTTCTTGTCAATGATCAGTTTATTATACTCTGGAATCACATTTGAAATCAATTACTTTAGACATCTGAAAACTAACCTTAGTAGCCACCTCATTTTCTGAGCTTACTTTCTTGAAAAATCATTGTTCCCCACTGAGATTTTTCAACAGTTTGGATGCTTTAATTTGTTTTTCCTTTGGTGTCCAATTTGCTTAAGTCAGGATGTTTTGAATTGAAATGGCGATGAAGATCGTATTCCTCCGTAACAGTTATTACTTCTCGGCAAACAAGGCACAATAATTTGTCTCTCTTGTAAGTAAACAAGTATCTATTTGTCTACTCCAGATTAAACACTCTGTTCTGATTTGATCTTCCATTTATTTTTATCACCCATTTTACAAAGTCACCCCAAAAAACTTTAATGTTAGAACCAAAAAAATCTCTACAGCAACTGCTCACATACAAAGAAATACTGAACTGAGAGTCTGACCTTGGAGGGAACACCGGACCCTCATGTAACTTGGAGGGGGCCATGCAGCAAAGGAGGGGAAGAAGCCCCGTTGTTGCTGCTCATCACATAGGAAGCATCAGCTACATTGGCACGTCTGCACTTGCTTTGTCCCTGTTCGACACCAGTAATGACCAAAAACACAGCAAAAAGATACGACTTTTATTCTTCTCAGACTAGACAGACTGACAATGGTTGATTCTTGTGGGTCACATGACAAACAGGAGAGCGTGGGCGATAGCAACCCACCTGCCCAGTTATATGAGGGGCACAATAGTGACTAGTGGAAGGTTAAGCGGGGCATGGACGAGCACTCCCTACATCTTTACTTTCTTTTACATCCTCTACATTTTTTGTGGGCCACCTGAAATCCTTTGGCGGGACACAAGTGGACCGTGCGGGCCTGGTCAAGAGGATCTCTGAGGCATCTAGCTGGCACAGTGGATAGCGCACCGGACAGGGAATCAGGATAGGCCAGAGTTCAAATCCAGCCTTAGATACTTACTAGTTAGTTGTGTGACCCTGGGCAAAGCATTTAATCTCAAATCTTAAGTTTCTTCAATTATAAAATGAGGCTTATAATAATAGCATGTGCCTCACAAGAATCAGAGAAAATAATAGTACCAGCTAGCATTTATATAGCACTTTAAGGTTTGCAAAGAACTTTATAAATATTGTCTTATTTGATCCTCACAGAAGCCCTGGGAGGTAGGTACTTTGTTAGTCCCATTTTATAGGTGGAGAAAATCAGGTTAAGTGACTTGCCCAGGGTCACATGGTAAATAAGTATCTGAGGCAGGTTTTGAATTCGGGTCCCCCTGACTCCCAGTCCAGTGCTCTATCCACTATGACACCAAGCTCCTCTACACAGCTACTAAATACTATCTTGGCAACCTCCTGATACTAAAAGAAGCTAGGAAGGACTCCAGTGTGTTGGATGGATTCTCTCTGATTCGTTTAGGGAAACACATGAATGAAAATCCCATAGAATGAAGAGGGGTGTGTGGGGGTGGTAGAGGAAGGGGTTGATTTGAAGTAGTGGATCGATCTATGAATACTTGGTCCCTGAACTAATGAGATCATAGACCCAGCTAAGTACCTTATCCTGGTTCTGTAACTTACTCCCTGTATGACCTTGGGAAAGTCACTTCTTTCTTCACCTCAGTCTCTTATAAAATGAGGGAGCTGGACTAGATGACTTCTATGACCCTTTCCAGCTTTAAATCCTATGATCTTTGTTAAAAAATATTTTTTATTCCCAATTACATGTAAAAACAAATTTTAACATTCCTTTTTAAACTTTTTAGTTCCAAAATCTCTCCTTCCCTCCCTTCTCCTCCTCCCTAAGACAGTAAACGATTTGATATCTATATAGATTATACATCTAATCACGTAAAACATATTTCCATATTGTTGTTTGTCCTTCATTCTTGAAGAGGACCACGACATCAGGATGGTGATGCCACGAGTTGCAAGTGAATTGGATTTAAGTGAGGAAGTGCTATGCAAAGTTACCAGCTTTACTTTCTCCTCCAGAGCCATCTGGGTCCGGTGGCAAGACATAGATCAGGATGACTGGAGATAGCCTTCATTTTCTGTATTAGTCATGTTGTGAAAGAAAACACAGACCAAGAAAAGAAAACCATGAAAAAAATAAAGGAAGTAGAAAATAGCATGCTTTGATATGCATTCAAATTCCATCAGTTCTTCCTCTGGAGATGGATATTATTTTTCATCACGAGTCCTTTGGAATTGTCTTGGATCGTTGTATTGCTGAGAATAGCTAAGTCATTCACAGTTGATTATTGTACAATTAAATCCTATGATCTAAACATGGAGATGTCTCACAGGAAGAGAAGATGTGGAAGAGCTGTAATTTGCATGAATAGAAAAGAGTACACACATGGAAGAAATTACGGATTTTTCAAAATTATTAGATTAGGTAAAATAACTCACATTTTTTACAGCATTTGTGGCTATAAAGCATCTTACATACATTAAACCATTTGATCCTTATAACAATCCTATAAGTAATGTGAGTAGTATTAGTCCAATTTTATATCTGTAAGTATGCATTTACAAAAGAAACTCAGGCTAAAAAAATTAAGAGCCATTCCAAGGACACACAATTTAGAACTGATTCTTTTATAGAGCCTTAACAATATTTTTTCTTGACACCTTTCATTTTTATACCACCTTAGTTTCCAAGTATATCCCTTCCCCTTCCCTCCTCAGGGATCCATGCCTTAGAACAAAAAAAAAACTGGGGGGGGGCAGTAAAGAGCAGTTCAGCAAAAGTAGCTAATATATCAGAGGAGTCTGACAGAACAAGGTGTCCCAAAAGTCTCTGTGCAGTTTTAAGGTACTAAGGTCCTAAGACTATATGTTATTCATTCCTTTGACAGGCATTTATTGTCATTTCTTCTAGATATTGTGTTAGGTGCCAGGGGTATAAAAACATAGGGGTCTCAGACTTCAGGGAGTTTACATCCTTTGTGACACCCTGTTGTATGTGCAATGTTCCACATCCACAGTGTCCGGCCTCATAGAGCCTGGTAAAGCCTTTTTCACATATTATCTCATTTGGTCCTTTCAAAACAACCCTGAGAAGTAGGTAATGCAAATGATATTATTCTCATTTCATAGACAAGAAAAGTAGGGAAGGGAATAGGCATTTACATAGAACCAAGCACTGTGCTAATCGCTTTACAAATATTATCATTTGAGACTTACAACAACCCTGTGAGGTAGATGCAGTTATTATTTTCATTTTACCATTGGGGAAACTGAGGTTAACTGACTGCCCAGCTAGTGTCCGAGGTCAGATATCAACTCATGTCTCCCTGGCTCCAGGAGCAGAACTCTACTCACTGCCGCTAACTAAAGCTCAGAGACATTAAGTGACTGGCTCACGGTCACATGGTTAAGTCTCAAAGGCGGGTTTGAAGCCAAGTCCAGCATTGTACCCGCTGTATCACACCCGCTGAGCCTGAAGTCTTCTGATATCCTGGTAGGTATTGCGTCGATGTGTGTGTTTAAACACTACCACACTGCTGGAATCGTTCTGTACAACGCTGAGTTGATTGGCAGGGCGCTGGTATTCCAGCCTTGCTACAAACGCTGCCTCGTGCCCTCCAATGTCACTGGTACATTCATCCTAGCTACAGTCAGACGTTGAATCAGTGTTCAGTGCCAAGGAAGCCAACCATCTGGTCACAAGGTCAGCGAGGACCTGTCTGAGCAAGATCGGATGGGGAGGGAGAATGGGTCTTGTGTTATTCGTGGTTCTAAATGAAGCAGCTGTTGGAAAGATTTCCTGGCTTACCCTCAACCTTCTTTAATCTTATGGTTCTTTCCTACAGTAATAGCCATAGAGCTAGATGTGGAGTGGGGGTGGGGCAGCAGGAAGAAAGAGAACAAGCATTTATTAAACCCCTACTATGCGGTAGACACTGTGCTAAACACTTTACAAATATTATCTCATTTGACCTTAGCACAAATCCCTTATTTTATGGACTCAGATTCAGGCCCAGAGAGGTTAATTAGCTCTCCCACAGGCAGTTAGGGGTGGGATTTGAACCCAGATCTTCAGCTTCTTGCCTGTTAGTGTACATAGGTTGAGAAAGAGAGGCAATATTGTGTAACAGAGAAAAAGATGGCCTTGGAGTCAAGAAACTTGGGGTTCAATTCTGATTCTGATGCATACTATACTGGTTTTGAGGGCAAGTTACTTAACCTTCTTGGGTCCCAGGCAGTTCTAATACTATATGTTATTCATTCCTTTGACAGGCATTTATTGACTTTTCTTCTAGATGCTGTGCTAGGCACTAGGGGTACAAAAATATAGGAGTCTCTGACTTCAGGGAGTTTTCATCCTTAAAAAATATTTCCCTCCTGGGAAGCAGGGGGATAAAATACAAAATAAACTTAGGTAATTAAATGCAGCCTCTTGAAGCTTCCTTGAACTAAACCTTAAAGAAAACTACGGAAGGAGTGGATTGAAGACATGGGAGGTGTCTATGTGCAAGGAAGAGCAAGTAGGACATGGAACATACCTAGAACATGCCTGGAATGTAGTTTACCTAAAGAAGAGTAAGGCATAGTAAGTCTAGAATAGTAGAACTGGAGCCAGATTGCAAAGGTCTTTAAATGCCAAACAGACGCTTTTATATTTGATCCCAGATGCCACTGGGAATCATTAGAGTGTCTTGAGTAACATAGTCAGACCTGTGCTTTAGAAATATCAGTACCATAGCTATATGTGAAGGATGGTTTGGAGAGGGACCAAGACTAGAGGCAGAGAGAATAAATGGGAGGTCATTGCTGTCATCAGGGTGATAAATGAAGAGGGTCTGAATTGGGTTGCATGAAAAGAGAAAAGAGAATGGCAATAGAATTGATAGAACTTGTGTTATGGTAAACATAAGGTAGACTGAGGCACAAGGTTCTGAGCATGATCGATTTATTAGTAATATGTGAATTTACCAATAAATACTCAGCTTCCTTAGCAAAGCTAAGATCTTGAATGAAAGGGACAGTTCCCTTTTATAGTTTTTGGAAGTTTTTATTGGTTTTGGAAGAAACAACAGGACTTTGTAGCTGGAGAACAAGTTATGATTGGTTGCAAGAGCTTGACATCATGAATGGTGAAATCAGTATGATTGGTTACAGAGTTGAGATGTCAGGGACAATATGATTGGTTGGAAACTGGGAACGAAGGGCTAGCAACAATCCCCTTCTTCCCTTCTGTGACTAAGAAATTGTCTGAGTCCACCTTCAGAGTTAGAGAGAGTGGACCAGATTTCTTTAGATAACAAACCAGACATCCCTGAAGGATAGCTTGGTGGTGTAAAGATACTAGACCAGACCCCCTGGTGTCCACCCACATCCTTCATGGATAAGAGATTTCCTTGAGGCAAGAATAGAACAGTGATTAGCAGAAGAACTAGATTTCTAAGCTTGACTCATTACAGGCCAGCTGAGTTTCTGAACTAAGTTCAGAGACAAAGAATCATGACTTACATGGTTACAAGGTCAATTGATTGTAAATTGATCAATTTTTTAAAAGACTCAGAATCAACCTGATTATTTTGCTTGGCAGCTGATTAGATGTTGGGGTGAGGTAGGAGAGAGAGAAGAACTGGAAACGACCCTAAGGTTGTGAATCTAGGTGTCTGGGAGAATTGTGGCATTCTCAACTGAAATTGAGAAAGTAGGATTAAAGAAAGGTCTGGGGAGAAGGATAATGAGTTCTGTTTTGGCTATGTGTTTAAAATGTCTATGGGACATCCAGACGGAAATGTCCAAGAGGCAGTTAGTTGGTGATGTCCAAGGGAACTTGGAGCTCAGGAGGGAGACGGGCTAGTAGATGTATGAACGCAATCAAGCTTTCTCTCCCAGGTACAAATCATTTTCTAATGTGGCAATCTCAGGGCTCTTTGCTAGCAAGGGCTTTAGAGTACCCTTCTTGATACGATCTACAGCCCTAATTTAGAAAGGCCAAGATCACCTTCTGCATTCCAGACCATTGCCAATTGTCTTGACTTTTGTCTTGCCACTGGACTTTTATGACTCTGGAAGAGAGACTGAGGCTGATGACTTTGGGCAACTCTGCCTCACTTAAATACAATTCACTGGCAAGTCAAGACATCAATCTTATGATGTCATTGGCCCTCTTGGAGAATGAAGGACAAAAAACAGCAACAATAGACTTCACATAACTTCAGTTGAGGGGCTGTAGTCATAGATGTTGTCTCCCCCAATAGAATCTAAGCTCCTCGAGTGACTATGACACTTTTGTCTTTGTATCCCCAGCACGTGGTATGGTTAGATTTTTAACAAATGCTTGCTGGTTGATTAATCGATGTGATCTGTGTGGGTAGATTGAATGAGTGGATGGGATTTTCATACTGGGAGTTCCCTATACTAATGAAATCACAGGTCCAGACATTCTCTCCCTACCTTCTACCTCCAACCCAGAGAATGGCTTCCCTTTCCCAAAGGTTGACAATAGTGGTACATGGGTAGTCACTACTGATTTGTACTGCAGTATAATTTTATAGGAGTGTTAGTATGCAGAACATGTTGACAAGTCTAGTTTCCTAAGGTCAGGATTAATTACTCATACCAGCAACATCATAGGATTTAAAGTTGCAGCAGACCACAGGGATCTAATCAACTCCCTCATTTTATAGAGGTAGAGACTGAGTCCAAAAATGGGGCAAAGGGACTTTCTCATGGTCACATTGTTTAGTAAAAACAAAATTAGGAGTTAAATCTGGGTCCTCTAGAACTCTTTCCATTAATAACATCAAAACCAATAACAATAGCTAGCAATTTATATAGCATTTCAAGGTTTACAAAGTACTTAACAAGCATTATTTCATTTTATCCTCACAATAATCCTGAAAGGCAGGTGATATTATTATCCTCATTTTTACAGATGAGGAAACTGATGTAGACAGAGGTTAAGTGATTTTCCCAGGGTCACACAGGTAGGGAGTGTCTGAGGCTAGATTTGGACTCAGGTCTTCCTGAGTCCATATCAGGTGCTCTATCTACTGTGACACTTAGCTGTACTCAACAAATATTTGTTGAATTGAATAATTACAATAATAATATACCTTGCATACACATTAGTATTATGCTCCTGAGTGCATAGTAGCATAAAAGGAACTATCAAATATATATGTATATATATGCATATGCACATACATACATATATATGTATCAGAAAAGGATAGGGGACAGTTATATCTCAAAAGTCGGAAACGTCATTTTGTAGCCTTTTGAGGGAAGTGTGGCTCAATACAACCCTTTGCTGTGCCTGAAAAATAACTTGGCTCAGCAAGTCTGTTTTATAATCTAGAGAGAAAGGGCATGTTTTAGCCAATAAATATGAATAATTCAGATAAAACTACTAGCAGATTTATTTTGCACTCTCCATTTTACACTGACATAGACCTGACTCCCAGATCCATTCTAAGGTTGACAGAATTCATTTGTCAAGGTATCTACTGACATGTACTGTCTGAATTCCAAGTATTATTTTATTAACAAAGCTGATTATTCATTTTCTTTATGCCTATTCCTTTTTATTTCTATCGCCCTTCTCTCTGTGCCCAACTCTACCTAATGAGCTAAAGAGGCACCTGTCATGCCACTTCTGTGCTTAAGTAATTATCACTTCAAAAACATCCAGGGACCATTAGGTTGGGCCGATTTGGGATATTTATCCATTAGACTGGTGGGGGTGGGACAGGGACCAGACAATAATTGGGCTGCTAATCCTTCATCTGGCAGGGATTTGGCCACCTGGTTGAAAACCTCTCTCTCCTTCTGGAGGACCAGAAGGAACCTCCCGCCGTTTGCATACAAAACCATAACCTGTTTTCCACTGGTACTCATATTCTCTGTAAGTCTCTATGTGAGGTAATCCTAGCATCTATGTTCCAACTTCAGTATGGGGTGGGGTTTCACTTCTGAATTCTCTCTTGATACAATTGACTAAGCCAAGGGATGTCCAGACATAGAGGGCTGTATAATACCGGAAATGGGATAAAGGGTCTTTTGTTCTGGGATCAAGGAATTTCCAACTCTCCTTACTAGTGAGTATATCTTTTGCTGGCTTTCTGACCTCTGAGATGCTTGCACTAGACTTACAACTTTAACAATTATAGAGTGCTTTAAAGATTGAAAAATCTTGACATATATTTGGTGATTTGAGCTTCACGAAAACACTGCGAGATAATTATTTTAAATATTGATATCCTCATTTTACAGAGAAGGAAACTGAGTCTCAGAGAGAATGAGGAAAGTTTGGCATGACCGTCTATGGCAAAATTAGGCCTGATGAAGCAGGGGTTGTTTCATGGCTACCATGAGGGCTTCTGTCCAGGCTTTGGGGGCTGAACAAATTTGAACTAAACCCATTGATCAATTCCTCCATGTGTTTTAATATTCTGGGGCATCAGGTTTTCTGATTTTAGGAAAATCTGGTGAGGATGGATTCCAGGCTTTGTCCCAGTATGCACCACTGTTTCTTTTTCTTGACTAAAACTTTAGAAAGAGAGGGGGATATTTTTGTAGTGGCTAAGAGTTGGACGTTAAGGGGCTGCCCATCAACTGTGGAGTGGCTGAACAAGTTGTGGTATATGATTGTAATGGAATATTATTGTGCTATAAGAAATGACAAGCCGATTGATTTCAGAAAAAACCTGGAAGGACTTACAAGAATTGATACAGAATGAAATGAGTAGAACCACGAGAACATTGTACATAGTAACAGCAACACTGTCTGATGAACAACTGAGAATGACTTAGCTAGTTTCAGCAATACAATGATCCAAGATAATCCCAAAGGATTCATGATGAAGCATGATATCTGCCTCCAAAGAAAGAACTGAGAGTGTCAGAACACAGACTGAAGCATACTATTGTTCTTTCTTTCTTTCTTTCTTTCTTTCTTTCTTTCTTTCTTTCTTTCTTTCTTTTTCTTCCTTCCTTCCTTCTTTCCTTCTCTCCCTCCCTCCTTCCTTCCTTCTTTTCTTCCTTCCTTCCTTCTTTCCTTTCTTTCTTTCTTTTCTTTCTCTCTCTCTCTCTTTCCTTCCTTCCTTCCTTCCTTCCTTCCTTCCTTCCTTCCTTCCTTCCTTCCTTCCTTCCTTCCTGCCTACCTACCTACCTTCCTTCCTTCTTTTCTTTCCTTGTTTGGTTTGAGTTTTCTTCCACAAAGTGATGAATATGGAAATGTTTTACACGATTGCAGTTGTATAAATTATATCAGATTGGTTACCATCTCAGGGAAGAATGAGGGGAGGGAGGGGTAGAATTTGGAACTCTAAACTTAAACAATAAATAAACTTAAACTTTAACAATGAATGTTAAAAATTGTTTTTACATATAATCGGGGAAAACAAAATATTATTTAAAAAATGAGAGGAAGATGACCCAGATGGTAAGGGGATTGGAAATCATGTTAAATGAGGATTTCAGAATCACAGTATCTGACTTTCCTTTTAAATAATTCAACCTGTACTTGTACCAAAAAAAAAAAAAACAAAATTAAAAATCCTCTCCACTGAACTGGGCATGTTTAGCCTGCAGAAATGACTTTAGGGATCATAAGAGCAGTATTCAAGGATTTGAAAGGCTTTCATATGGAAGACTTAGACTTACTCTGAGGGAAAGCAAAAGAATAAGAAGCAACGAGTGGAAATGACAGAGAGGCAGTTTTCAGCTTGAGACAAGGGAAGTTGGAGCTGTCCAAAAAATTGAATGAGCTGCCTTGTGAAGGGAATGCATTTCCTATCATTAGAAATCTTCAAAGAGATGCTGGATGACTATGTGTGTGCGCGCGCGCATATGTGTTATTGTAAGGGAGATTCCCCATTCTGGTACTGGTTGTACTAGATGACATCCAAGGTCACTTCCAGCTCCGAATTTCTGTAAGCCCAGGTGGATTGTCACTGGAGGAGAGGAAGTTCATCTATACCATATGCAGAAATCCTAGAGATTTCTGAGGGGGCATCCATTCCTCTTGCCTATTTTATTCTGAAATCAATGTGGCTTGGGTCTTTCCCAGCAAGAGGTTACTACCTGCTTTCTACTACTTGGTTTCCTAGATCTGTAGACTCTGGCAGTGAAAGTTTCCTCTTGTATCAATCTTTGTGTCATCAGGGGATTTTTTTTTGGTGTTTGGGATCATGGTTCAATGATTTCTCTTCCTCCTTTTCCTTTTCCCTCTCCCTCACCCTCTCCCCTCCATCTGTCCCTCCTCTCCCTCTCTCTCTTCATTCTCTCTTTCTTTCTCTTCTCCCTCTCCTCATTCTTTTTATTTCTTTCCTTCTTCCTTCCTTCCTTTGTTTCTTTCTTTCTTTGTTTCTCTTCTCTTTTCCTCTCTTCTCTTCTCTTCTCTTCTCTTCTCTTCTCTTCTCTTCTCTTCTCTTCTCTTCTCTTCTCTTCTCTTCTCTTCTCTTCTCTTCTCTTCTCTCTCTCTCTCTCTCTCTCTCTCTCTCTCTCTCTCTCTCTCTGTCTCTCAGTACAGAGCAGGGGCAAGACTTGAACCCAGGTCTTCCTGGTTCCACTATCTGTTCTGTATCCATTAAGCCATGTTGCCTCTTACTCCAGTATTCTGGGCTCCAGTCAGACCCTACTATTTGTCACTCCCAGATTGTTTGAGGGAGCCAAGAGACAGGAGTTGTCTTTACATCTCTGTGTGCCCTTAGATAAGTAAATCATCTGCCTTTTTGAGCCCCAGTTTCCTCCACTGCAAAATAAAAGGGGATAGACTATCAGAGGCTCCACCTGCAAAACTTCTAAGGGGGCCAACCAGATTGTAATGTAACTGGGAAATGTTTAACAAAATAAGCGAAAATGCAGTGCAACATGTACAATGTTAAGTTGTGGTTTTCTAAGTCAATATTTGGAACAGGGATCCATTTTTTTTAGTTTGATGCCACTGGACCAGTTTGTAGGGAACATAGGATTTAGAGTAGGACCTAAATAATGATCTAGTCCAAGTTTTCATTTTGCAACTGAGGAAACTAAGGTTCATAAAGGAAAAGTGACTTTCCAGAGGTCACACAATTAGTTAGCTCCTGGCTCCCAGTACAATTTTTTTTTTTACTATATATACCACGATGCCTAAGGAGCAGCTAGGTAATGCAGGGCTGGAGTCAGAAAGATTCATCTTCCTGAATTCAAATCCAGCCTCAGACATATACTAGCTGTTTGACCCTGGGCAAGTCACTTTACCCCATTGGCTTCAATTTCCTCATCTGGAAAATGAGCTGGAGAAGGAAATGGCAAACCACTCCAGTATCTTTTCCAAGAGAAACAAAAATGCGGTCATAGAGAGTCAAACACGACTGAAACAACTGAACAACAACAAATTCTACCTCCTTCTACATAGCATTTTCAGCATCAGGATAATCCTCAGAGCCCACTAAGTATTTATCCCCTCTCTGCCCTTGGTGGTATGTGGCAATAGAAAGCTCCATCTTAGCAGACTTGCCATTTTAAGCTGACTGCTGTAGCCTCATACCCATTTTTTTTCTTCCAGAGCTATACGTGAGCCACTCTTCCTCCCCCTCTGAGTCTTCATTATACCTTGCTTTGCTTTGATGTTCTGCCTGGGGACCATCAGAGCAGGGAGGGGGGAGTGAGCCTAGGTTCACACCTGCCTGGCTTCCAGACTCCCTATCCAGGACCTCCTTCAGTTTCCTGAATCTGCCAGCTGGCACAACCCCTTGGCGCTCTCTGTGCTTCTCTTCTGTTACAAGCCTCCCCTGTGGAAAGCCTGCTTCTGGGTCAATGTTAGAGCAGGTGAACACCTTGAAGCTCTGTAGGGGAACTGGTCCATCTGTCACATTCCCCGCTCCCATCCTCATTTGTCTCTTGATTAGGCAGGATTTCCTGCTTTTAATTGAACTTGCTGAATCTGTAGTACTTGTAGGCACCTTAGCCAGTTCAATTCAGGCAGCATTAACCATTGCTCCCTTTTTTCAACCCCTTCCCATCTCAGCCTACTTTCCCAAACTTTGGAGCCTGGGATTGTAACCCTTTGCCAATCTGAGTCTGGTGAGATCCCCATGTAGCCTTTAAAACTGGCCCCTCTTCAGTCTCTAAAAGCCATCCCCTTTGTCAACCTCCAGGCTTCACCTTCTTATAAATTATCTCCAGCAGCAAACTCCGAAAACAAGGGGATGATCCTGGGAAAGGCATTTAACCTCTCAAAGCCTTAATTTCCTTGTCTTTAAAAATGGAGGTAATAATATTTGCAATCCTACCTTATGGGAGAAAAGTGCTCTCTTCAAAAAACTTAAGGCATTATATGATAATATTCATGAAAATTCCCTGATCCCCTTGATGAGGTTACAGGGACAGCCTTGGTCTGGGGCTTTGATTGCATCTCCCTGTGGAAGATATCGGGAATTCCCATTGACAACTTCATTGAAGGGATCAAAGACCTCTCCTCGGCATTACCAATAATTTGGTGGGCTTAGACTATCTCCCTCCCCACCCTCACCCGCAGTTCCTTTCCTCTCTGCCTTTTGGACTAGGTGTTTAAAAACGGTTTTAGTACAAAATCTGTCTTTATTTTTGGAGGCAATCAGGGTTAAGTGACTTGCCCAGGGTCACAAGCTAGTAAGTAAATGAGACTGGATTTAAACACAGGTCCTCCTGACTCCAGAGCCAATGCTCTAGCTACTGCACCACCTAGCTACCTCTTCTGTCTTTCCCCTTTCAGAATAGAGCGATCTAGAGCAGAATTCTTAACTAGGGTCCATGAACCAGGCTTTTAAAAAAATATTTGATATCTATATTTCAGTATAATTGGTTTCCTTTGTAATTCTATAGCTTTTATTTTAAACATTTAGAAACATTATTCTGAGAAAGGGGTCCATAGGCTCCACCAGAGTGACAAAGATAGTGTCTAAAACCAAAACGGCTAAGAATCTGTTCCTCACTTCTTAAAATTTTATTATTTATTTATTTTTACAATTCTTAAAAAAAAACTTTTCTTGAGTTCCAATTTCTTTCCCTTTCTCTAGATCTTTCCCCACACATTGAGAAGGCAAACAATATAATATCAAACATACATGTGAAATTATGCAAAACGTATGTCTATGCTAGCCATGTCACAAAAACCCAGGAAAAACAGAGTGAAAAAATTACACTTCAATTTGCACTTAGAGTTTATCAGTTGTCTCTCTGAAGGTGGATAACATTTTTCATCATGAGTCTTTTGGAATTGTCTTGGATCATTGTATTGATCGGTATAGTCTTTCACAAGCAATTGTCATTACAGTATCCTTATTAATGTGTACAATGTGCTCCTGGTTCTTCTTACTTAACTCTGCATCAATTCATACAGGTTTTTCTAGGATTTTCTGAAACCATCCTGCTCATCATTTCTTATAGTATGATTGTATTCCATCACAATCATATAACACGATATGTTCAGCCACTCCCCAATTGATGGACATCTCCTCGATTTCTAATTCTTCGCCACCCTTTGATCTTTTTGATAGACAGACTGAGTAGTGGTTTTGCTGGGTAAAAGGGTATGCACAATTTTATACCCCTTTGGACATAGTTGCAAATTGTTTTCCAGAATGGTGGACCAGTACACAACTCCACCAAGAGTGCTTTAGTGTCCATATTTTCCCACATCCCCTCCAACATATATCATTTTTCTTTTCTGTCATGTTAGCCAATCTGATAGGTGTAAGGTAGTACTTCGGAGTTGTTTTAGTTTGCATTTCTCTTAATCAATAATGATTTAGAGCATTTTTCATGACTATAGTTTTGATTTCTTCTTCTGATAACTGCCTGTTTATCTCCTTTTACCACTTATCAATTGGGGAATGGCTCTTATTTTTATAAATTTGACTCAGTTGCCTATGTATTTGAGAAATGAGGCCCTTATCAGAGAAATTTGCCATAAAATTTTTTGATATTA
The DNA here is from genome assembly GCA_028646595.1 of Phalanger gymnotis. Classification (NCBI taxonomy): domain Eukaryota; kingdom Metazoa; phylum Chordata; class Mammalia; order Diprotodontia; family Phalangeridae; genus Phalanger; species Phalanger gymnotis. The sequence goes on along the minus strand of CM053624.1, from coordinate 166,415,247 downwards.
TTTCATTATCCATGTTAACTTTTAGCAAAATGTAGTTTCTTTGATTTCTCTTTCAATTAGATCAATTTTTGCTTTTGCTTTGTCTGAGATCATGGTTTTTACTTCAGTTGAAGAATAACGGATTCTTATTTCTTACTCTGTGTGTGTATATCTTTCTGTTTCTAGTGTGTCTCTTGTAGACAACATGTTATTGGACTCTGGTTTCTAATCCATTCTACTATCCACATCTATTTTATGGGTGAGTTCAAGGCATATAGTCCTTGATCTAGAGAGAACTGAAATCAGAGACTTTAGAGCAGAGTTTTGTCCTTAGGGGGTGACTTCCCCTCTCTGGGAGTGTTCATCTGCCCCAGTGAAGACAGCTCCTTAGTGCAAATGATACTGGCATCTGGTGTAATCATGGAATTATGAGCTTCTGTTTGGCAATCAGTTAGTTAATAAACACTTATTAATTGCCTACTACGTGCCAAGCACTATGCTAAGCACTGAGGACACAAAGAAAGGCAAAAGACAGTTCCTTCTCTCAAGGAGTTCACAGTCTGATATGGGAAACAAGGTAAAAACAACTGTATTCAAACAAGCTATATACAGCATAAATTGGAGATAATCAACAGATGGAAGTCAACAGAATAAAGGAAGGTTGGGAAAAGCATTCCTTTCCTTCAGGAAAGAAGGTGGGATTTTAGATGGGACTTGAAGGAAGCCAGGGAAGCCAAGGGCTAGAGATGAGAAGGGATAGAATTCTAAGCAAAGTAAGTGCTTAATAAATGCTTGTTCTTTGATTCCTTGACCCAGTCATGGAGAGACATCAGCAGGGGCCCATTGCAGTTATACATGCTCTTTTAACCCCATGGCCTCAGGATAGGGGAACCTCAGATTCCAAGAGAGGGAAGGGGGGATTTCTTAAACAGTTCAAGTGCCTAAAGAGAGTTTAGGGAACCAGGCTTTTAGAGGTAGGGAAGCATTAGGGTTGCGGTTAAGGTTAATGGCAGGCTAGGTTTGCTTCTAGCAAACTCAAGTTTGAAAGTTTGGGGATCCAACCTTTGAGAGAAAGAAAGGAAAAGAGGAAAAAGAGGAAGAAGAAGAAGGAGGAGGAGATGAAGATGAAGAAGATGACAAGGATGATGAAGATGAAGAAGAAGAGGAAGAAGAAGAAGAAGAAGAAGAAGAAGAAGAAGGGGGAAGGGAGAGGAAGGAAGGAGAGAAGGAGAGAAGGAGAGGAGAGGAGAGGAGAGAGAGAGAGAGAGACAGAGAGAGACAGAGACAGAGAGAGAGAGAGAGAGAGGGCGCTGAGCTGTGGCAGATGAGGAAGAGATTATTGAAGGCCATTGGGTTGCTGATGTGTCTTGGAACAAAGATCTTGGACTGAGGCTGCCAATTGTGTCCTCCCTTTCAAGGATTGAGGTATATTACAAAAGATCGACCTTTTCTCCAATTTCCCCTCTTTGTTTCTCTCCAATAGCTCGTACTGTTATATACTCTTTTCTTTTTTTCTTTTTATTTAAACTATTTTATACAGATTTTGCTTCATATTAAAAAAAACATGACTGTAAATCATGAAGGCTTGAATAACATGTTGTATAGTTTATGCCAAGAAAAGAGGAATGTTTCTCTTTTATTGGGCAGAGTCATTGGAGAACTAAATAAAAAAAGTTTTCTTCAGGATCCAGGTAGCACTGAGCTAGCTGAGGAGGCTGGGCATCAGACCTGGGCTCGGTCTGGAGGCCTCAGCCTGTGGTAAAGTCCAAATCTATTCACGAAGGGTGCTAATGAATTTGGAATTAAGCCCAAAGGGCTATAAAGCTGTGCATACCCTTTGATCCAGCAATACACTGCTAGGTTTATATCCCAAAGAGATCATAAAAATGGGAAAAGAACCCACATGTACAAACATATTTATAGCAGCTCTTTTTGTGGTGGCAAAGAATTGGAAATTGAGGGGCTGTCCATCAATTGGGGAATGGCTGAATAAGCTGTGGCATATGATTGTAATGGAATACTATTATTCTATAAGAAATGATAAGCAGGTAGATTTCAGAAAAACCTGGAAAGACTTACATGAACTGATGCTGAGTGAAGTGAGCGGAACCAGGAGAACATTGTACATAGTAACAGCAACACTGTGGGATGCTTACTCTGATAGACTTAGCTCTTCTCAGCTCTTCTAAGACAATTCCAAAAGACTTAAGATGGAAAATGCTATCTATATCCAGAGAAAGAACTATGGAATCTGAATGCATATCGAAGCATACTATTTTCTCTTTCTTCTTTCTCATGGATTTTCCCTTGTTCTGATTCTTCTTTCACAGCATGACTAATGAGGAAATATGTTTAATAGGACTGTACATGTATAGCCTATATCAGATTGTTTGCTATCTTGGGGAGAGGGAGGGAAGCGGGGAAGAAAAAAATTTGGAACTCAAAATCTTATAAAAGTCACTAATGAACCAGGGGCCTAAACAAGCATGGTCTTGGTTAGATCTTTTCTACTTAATAATGTAAGTCTCCTAAGCTCTACCCATCTTTTTAGAGGGATCACCTTATATACTTGAACTTATAATAGGAAACTCTAGTTGAAGGGTGATGTTATAACCTATTATTATCCATTCAGTAGTAACCGAATTTGTTACTAGTGGCTAATGGCAAATGAGTAACTTTTTTTTTTTGAGGAAATGGGGGTTAAGTGACTTGTCCAGGGTCACACAGCTAGTAAGTGCTGTGTCTGAGGCTGGATTTGAACCTAGGTCCTCCTGACTCCAGGGCTGGTGCTCTATCTACTGCACCACCTAGCTACCCTTGAGTAACTGCTTTTCCAAAGTGGTATAATAATCAATGACTATGGGGAGCTTGTGCTCTGGAAGCCTAGTGATCATAGAAACTAACCACTTCCTTATGGACAGAGACATTCAAAAACATCAGCACCAAGGAGTCATGAGGGACAGGAGACTGCTGGACAACTGTTCTCCAGGATTGTAGCTTATTCTGGACACTACCTGAAAGAGTCAAACTTGCAAATGACTGCTGTTCACCAGTTTACTTAGGTAGAGACGAAGAGTCCGATAGCTTTTGGGTTTCTGTTTTGGTTTGTGGTGAAGTAAGCACCAGCAGTTTGCTCCGGCTCGTGCCTGGAATAATTTGAGTTCTCCCCACTCATAGCATCACACCATTTTTGAATGGGTAGGCTAGACTCCGTATTTTCTTTAGGTTGATCTCCTACTTGTCCCCCCTCATATAGGCTACTTTCCAATCAAGAGTCTTTGCCACCATGGCCTTATCCTTGGTCAGCATGAAGCCATCAATGTGGATATCAGTGCCTTCAGGGAGTGGGACCTCTTTCAGGTCTTTGCTTACCAGACCATGGCTCTACCAGGTGGAGTTCAGTTAGCCCCAAAAGATGATGAAAGTATACTGGACTCTTTCATATATGCATGCAAACTCTTCTTGGCTAGTTTCAACCTCAGGAATAGAGAAAAAGGCAGAACCCCATACCATTCACCTGTAGTGTGGGCTGCCTGTTCTACCATATAGGAGGTTTGGAATGGTTACAGTAATTGGCATGACAACTCTGTTCAGCATCTTGTAGTCTACTGTAAGTTGCCAGATGCTATCCATCTTCCTCATTGGCCTCACAGATACGGAGATGGGGTAACAAAGTACTTTGGCTTTCTTTGTCTTCCTTACTAGAGAAGAAATAGCTTTCATACCTCTTGGACCTGGTATTTGGTGCTAACTATATAGGACTGATTAGACAACTCCAAATGTTTCCATTTAGCGTAATGCACAGTAACTGGCATAGAGGTTCCTAACAGTGCTCACATAGCTACTGAGTTCTAAGAGTGCATGTTGTACTTGGCTGGCCTGGGAGTTCCTTATAGGAAAGGGTATCAATACCCTCTACCCATCTAACAGGGTAGAGGATGATACACTTTATCCTGCTATCCTCAGTGTGCTCCAAGTCCCTTTTTGCATTGATAGTTGCTGTGCTGATATATTCAGATTTCACTAGTTGGTGTGTGTGTGTGTGCACGCGCGCATACACATCTCACAGCTCCTGACCTTGACAGATCATAGGAACTAGGGGACCACGGTAGGGTAATTTATAGCCAGTCCACCAAACCCATCTTTTTAATTTAATTAATTTAATTTAAATATCTTTTAAATTTTATTTTTAATTTAACCCCCTCCCTTGACAGTGCCCCAGCGGAGACCTACTGCAAAGAGAGATCACCTTTGCTAGGCTGATATGTGAAACTTCCTATCTTAGCCATCTGAAAACAGAGAGAGTCCAGTTCCTATCTGGGGCCACTAACTATTTTAACTGACATGGCAAATGCAAATCCTCCGTGAGATTCCCCAAACTAATGGAATTGGAAGCTGTAAGGAGCAATGCATCCTCCCATTTGGACCACGACCTCACCAACCATTGTTCCAGTGACTCATCAGTCTCGTGTAAACATATCCTACAGCCTCCCCAACTTCTTGTTAGTCAGAGACCACATGCTCTCTCCCTACTCCAGGGGTGGCGATAGGTTATGTTCAAGATTTTTTCGCTATTGGCGAAGGTTTCTTTTTTCTCCCTGCTCTCATTCCTATTATGTCCCTCTATGGCTCTGATTTCAGCAGGGCTATTTCACTTCTTTTTTTTTCCCTGAGACCTCCAGGCTGGACACTGTATACCGTATTACCCCATGTATAAGATGCACCTTAATTTTGGGGCCCAAAATTAAAAAAAAAGTGTTACATAAAATTATTGAACTCAAATTTTATTCATCATAAAATTCATACAATAATACAATGAAATTCAAGGACCTTCTGCTCATAGTTTTCAGGCATCTTTTGGGCAAGTCTGGTGCATGTACACGTGCTTAGGCCATTCCATTTCATGAATCTGAAGCACCAATTGTGTCCTCCTTTGAAATCAGTAACTTCTTTTTCATCAGCAATTCTTCTTGCCTCATGCTGAACCATCTTTGTGGACACAGGAATTTCAATTGCCCTTTGCTCTTAGTTCATATCTTCAATTCCCTCTCTAAATCAGGCCATTTTGCTGACTTGCCTCTCATGGCCTTCTTCTGCCATGGCGTTTTCAGTAGGGTTTCTTCTTCCCATAGCCAGTCTCGGACAGTTTTCTCAGTTGGAGGAGGACCAAACTTACGTTCAGCAGCACGATTTCCATTCACTTTTGCAAACTGGATCACTTTTAACTTGAATTCAGCACTGTGCAAAAATCTTTTCTGAGCCATTTCTGGGCAGAATGTGGCAAAACATAACCTAATATACCGGTAACAAACACAAAACAATGAGTGCAAAGACAACAAGCGCAAAAAAGCAGGAAATGCAACTCGTGTTATTGTTCAGTTCATTAATTGTTCCTCTGACTTTAAAGTAGAGTCCTTAAAGACCAAATGCACATTCACATCCATTTCCAGCTTCTGACAGTTTGCTTTGGGTTTCTTTAAGCTGTCAATCCAGTTTTTCTAGGGCCATTTTAGTCAGGGAATGAATGCCAAAGGATATCTTTATTCTTCCTGTCAACTTCCTTGAAAACTTGGGGACTCATCCAATTGTGTCAATGAAGGCCCCTTTTTGATCTCATAGAGAGGACTTGCTATATATGGCTAAAAGTACCAGTATCCTCTATCAGGCCACCCAATCACATGGAGCTCCTCTCTTTTCCAACTTCGGTCACAAGATATGACTTGACTGATATGATATGACTGATATGATATGACATATGACTTCTATAGTCTATTTCAAATGTTCAGGGCCAGGTGAATCTGGTGTTTCAGGCTAGGAATTAGAATGAAATGAGACACTTATAAATCATATAACATTTAACAAAAGAAGTTTATTCAGCAGTAGCATGGAAGAAATATTTAGCAAGGATATAATATTGGTTCACTTGGATGCAGCTCAACTTGGTCTAATTTCCCTAATTCCCTACAGTGGCATATTTAGTCAGAACCACATCTCTACCCCTCTTTCACATAATAGTTTTTTAAATAATTTTTTACCGTTTGCTAATTTTTGAGACACTTCGATCATGTAAAGGGTGGGAGCCGCTTCTTTTAAAAAGCTGTGTTCCCCAGTGTGGCCAGCCGTTTTGAAAATAAAAGCTTTTAGCAATCATGCCTGCTAAAACAAAGTATTTTTTATTCTACAATGGATTGTATAAAATGGAAAGGATTTTTCAAGAATTAATATAATTAGAATGAGAAGAGAAACAGTGAGCCAAGAAAAATCTTTGTAGAAATTTCTTTGACAGAGGTCTGCTATGCAATGTATATGGGGAATTGATACAAATATATAAAAACAGGAGCCATTGCCCAATAGATAAATGGTAAAAGGACATGAAAAAATCAGTTCTCAAAAGAAAATAGATGATGTATAGATAACTATATAAAATGCTCCAAATCACAAACATAAATAGAAATTTAAAAAAAATAATTCTGAGTATCTACCTCGAACCCATCAGGTTGTCAAAAATGACAAAAATGGAAAACAACAATTGTATGTATGTAAGGGGATATTCAAGGAAAGGCACAGTAAGTGCTGTTGATGGAATTTTAAATTGATCTAACCATCCTGGAAAGCAATTTGGAACTATACACGAAAAATCACTAAACTCTGCATACCTTTTGACCCAGAGATGTCACTACTAGGCTTATACCTTAAAGAGATTAAAGAAGGAAGAAAAGGAACCAATTGTTGAAAAAACATTCATAGAAGCTATTTTTGTTGTAGCAAAGAACTGGAAACAAAGTGCATTCCCATTAATTGGGGAATGACAACAAATCATAGCATGTGAATGTAATGAAATATTATTGTGCCATAAGAAATGACAAAAAAAGATAGATTCAGAGAAACCTGGGGAGGTTTCTAATGCAGAGTGAAGTGAGCAGAGCCAAGAAAATAATTTGTATAGTTACTACAATAATGTGAAGAAAATAATTTTGAAAGATTTAAGAACTCTGATTGGTGCAATGACCAATCATAAAGATGATAATGAATCATGTTTCTCATCTCATGGTAGAGAGGTAATGAGTCAGAGGCTAGAGACTGAGAGATACATTTTCAGACAGGTCCAATGTGTGAATGTATTTTGCTTGACTATGCTTATTTGTTACAAAGTAGGGCTTTTATTTTGGAGTAGAAGAGGAGAATTGGGAGATTTGTGAGATAGTGACAATGAAGCAAAAAGGAGAGGAAAGGGCACCAGTGAACAAGAAAAATACACCAAAGAGAGCATAAGGATGTTCAGAAGTGGACATTGACAAGCAGGGTATATTGGCACTATTGTGTTAAATGCAATATATACTTTACAAAAGAAGTTGTATGTAATGGTGATTCACAGTTTCATGTACAATGCTCTTTTTCTGTTCTTTGTAAATACATTTGTTAAGTTCATAATGAACAAATGTTTTAAAATAAAATAATTTATATAATAGGGCAGATTCCAGGATTTAAGAGTTGAAAGAGACTTCTGATATTGCCTCATTTTACAAATCAGTAAGGTGCAGACTTAGGAGGTAAAGTGTCTTGGCCAAATTCATGCATCTGATAGTGGCTGAACTGGGCTTAGGAGCCAAATCGCCCAACTCTCAACTCCGTTCTCCTTTCTTTATGCTAACAAATGATTTATCTTCTGAAGTGAAATAACAATAACATATTGATTATTTATTCTCAGTTATAGCATGAAGAATTCTATAATTCTTCAATGTTTTAGGTCACTCCAGTTATTTTAATCTGACTGTCTATGGTTGCCTGCCCTTGGCCTAGAGTTCCACTTACGACTTTGGCTGTCAATGGGCTGGATTTTTTTTAGAAGGGGTTCATGAACTGTGGAACAAGAGCTTTCCTGGGATTGTGACTGCCCTTCTAATGCTCTTTTCTTCTCCCTACAGTACTGGATCAACGAGTACACCTCTACCCTGGGCATTGGTGTGTTCCATTCAGGCATCGAGATTTATGGCCGAGGTAGAGCCTCCTATACACTTATATATCTATACTCCTATACACAACTGGGGTGTGGGTGAGGGTGCTGCTGATTTAATTTGGGGCTTTTCCATGTGGAATGATGGGCCTAATCCTGTGAGAAGAAGGTTGCACAAAGTCTGTGAGTAAACACACAGATTATTGGGAAATGCAGAGGATAAGGGCCAGAAGAAGTAATAGGTCTGCTTTCTGTAACCCTCTTGGCAACTTTTACCTGAGAAATGAAACTGATTGGGGAGGGAAGAGGGCAACATGGGGGAATTCTTGAAGGGGGTCATTTTGGTAGGCTCTGTTCAGGTCAGATACAAGGGCATCTCCTAGTCAGAGTGAGGCAATGGCCCCAAAGTCTGGGAAAATTTTCATGATGCCAAACTACTGGGCAGATGGTACAGTGACTCACACCATTGCATTCTGGAAAAATGATCAAAGGGCAGGCCCCTTAGAGGCCTCGAGGTAGATTATAGACAATAGATTTAGAAGTGGTGGAAATTTTAGCGGTCATTTAGTACATCTCCAACTCCCTCACTTTACAGATATTATAATCCTCCTGCAAAAATCTCTAATATCATTTCCTTTTATAAATTATTTTAGTACTTTGAACAGAATGGAAATAAAAATCTCATTATAAAAAAGTCTTGATAGCCACAAGAACTCAAACTCTTGAGTAGTTCTGGTCTGACTATACCAAGACTTAAAAACTTGGAGTTCTTAAGTAGGATAGTTGCAAGATGATCTTGTCACGTCATTTGTATAATTAAGTGTATAACTGCATTGTTTTGTTTTTGAATAAAAGCTTCTTCTGCCAACAAGGAAATACAATTTAGTAAAGTTATACCATAGGGCAGGTAGCTGGTGCGGTGGATAAAGCCTGGAGTCAGGAAGATCTGAATTCAAATTTGACCCCAACACTTACTAGTTGTGTGACCCTAGATAAGTCACATACCCCCTGTTTGTCTCAGTTCCTCATCTGTAAAATGGGGACATGCTAGAGAAGAAAATGGCAAACCACTTCTGTATTTTTTCCCAGAAAACTCCATGTACAACATCCATGGGGTTATGTAGCGTTGGACAGGACTAAACAACAGCAAAAATTATACCATATTGATGGAAAGAGTTTAAAAATGGACTAGTTGGTTTGTTAAAAGAGGGGGAAAAGAGTGAGTTGCATATTGAAGCTCTGGCATGTATGTAGCACCTCGAATTTATGAGCCCTATACATTTGAGATGAAGAAATGCTCATGTTTTGATAGGTGAATCATACCTTGATGTGTTCCAGTTCCAATGTGATGTCATTTCTAATGAGGTCAAGAGAGGTTAAATCATTTGTATGAGGTCATATAAGTAGTAAGTGGCAGGGCTGGGAAGCCCAGTAGTACTCTGCCCCCTTGTCCTTCATGTGAACACTTTTGGGGGTCGGTAGATGGACAGCTCTTCAAGATGAACTTACTGCCATGTTACAGGAGAACTTTGAATTAGACACAAGTTTTGGATTCAGAATTATTCATGATTTAGGCTATGTCTGGTAAGAGAGAGGTGGTTATATGTGTGTTCTGGGCAGGAAAAACCCTGTGGGAGCGTAGGGTATGCCTGTAGGAATATTCAAGGAACCAGAATTGCCCTAATAGTGTAGAATGGGTCCTAGCCTCCTCCTGGGAATGGTAAGAATCTCTGTATTCAAAGCCTTCATAACTCTCATTGATAATGTCTGTTGTCTTCACCGAAATGGACACATGCTAGGCAGGTGGGTTTTACTATGATTGGAAAAGGAAACAGGGGAAAATCAGAAAGGAAGGAACTGGAGCCCTATGCCTAGGCCAGAATACTGTAACTTTAACTTTGGGAAGTTATAGTCAATATTGGGATTAGGAAGAAGAACACTGATGAAGATCAAGAGGCTTATGATGAGAGAGTTGGGAGAGTTGTGAAGGATGGGGGACTATTGGGGAAAGAATGAGACAGAATAGGAAGGTCCCAGAGGCAAAGGCAGGGACTACTGCCATGAAAACACAGGCCAGGAGGAACCTAATGGGGGTTGTCTCTGAGGCATCTTCTTTGATTTACTTGACTCTCATGATCACTTTTTCCCTTCTCTAGAGTTTGCCTATGGGGGCCATCCTTATCCTTTCAGCGGGATCTTTGAGATTACACCTGGAAGTGCAGTGGAGCTCGGAGAAACCTTTAAATTCAAGTAAGGACCCTTCTTCCTTTCTTTGACTCCTTTCAGGCCTGTTAGTCCCCTTCCTCAGTTGGCTGAAGCTCAATCAAGGGTCTGTCCCAGGGGATTTCTTCAATGGAGAAGGTTACAAATATGATCCAGAGATTGCTGAGGTAGCAAACTGGGGACATGAGGGTATTGGGGGAAGTGTTCAATGACATCTACTTAATGCAGGGAAAGAAAGGAAGGAAGGAATGGGGCTTGACCCATGTCCTCAAATTGGAAGAGTGATTGTGCATGCTTATTTATGAAGTCACCCAACGTCCTGCGTCATTCAGCATCCCCAAGGTATCCCTCTGAAATAGGAATTGGGAGGTGCTCAGAGGTTCAAAATTCAGATATGCTGTGCTGGAAAGAATCTGGTTTTCTGGACTTTCATTATTGCTGACTCCATGCTGGTATATCCTGGGAGAATGTATGAAACACTAGGTTAAAGCCCAAGTCTCAGTCTCTATTCTCACTTTCCTGTCCCCCTCACGACAAATAGGAGATTTGGTCTAGGTCCATTGTTCTCTTGCTCTGGCCACTCACTCTTCTCTCACAAGTCCCAAATGTATTGCTGTGGCTCCCAAGTCCTGCCTTCACATTTGCCAGCACTGATTCTCGCCCTTCAACCTCACAAGAATGTATACTGAGAATTCTCTCACCCAACGAGAATATTTTCTAAGCTTCCATATTCCCAGCACCCAGGGCCACATGCTACTGCTTAAGTTTGCACAGCACTTTACAATTTCAAAAGATTTCACAAATATGATCTTATTTTATCCTCATAACTACATAGGGGATCAGGTAGTACATGTATTGTTATTTATTATTATTTCCGTTTTATAGAGGAGGAAATTGACACTTGGAGAGCCTTGTGTCCACACAAGGTCCCATGACTCCGAGTGATCTCCAGTGGGCACTAATCAATATTCACCATCCTGAAACTTTTTTTTGATGCTTCTAGTAGGCTTTTAATAAATATTTGTCAATTTATTTTAAATACTCTCCTCCTTCCCCCAACTGCAAATATCTGTTTCTCCCTCTCAGACACTCCCATGAAGTCAGAGAAGGGGAGAAAGAAATCATAAAAGAGCACAGTTACTTTCATTTTCCTCCCTTGGAACCACAGTGTTGTGTGTGTGTGTGTGTGTGTGTGTGTGTGTGTATGTGTACAGATATATATATGTATATGTATATACATATATATGTGTGTGTGTGTGCGTGTGTCTATGAATGTGTGTGTATATGTGTGTGTATGTATATGTGTATATATATATATATGTGTGTGTGTGTGTGTTCATGCATATATTGGAGGATCCATAGCTTTCCAAGTTGGGGGATACACATTGAAGACTTTAGACGCTGGCCTGGTAAATAAATGGAATGATCATTCTCTACACACTAGAGGAACTCTTGGTGAACCAAGCTTCATTTTACCTTCTTGCTTCTCAGGCCTCTTGGTCAATGGGGTTGTCCCTACTATCCACAGGGGTTGGCTGTATACAGCTGGAGGTCTTCTCTCACCTTAATGTTTCCTGCCACAGAGAAGCCATAGCTCTGGGCACCACTGACTTCACAGAAGAAGATGTGGACAAGATCTTGGAGGAGCTGGGGAAGGAGTACAAAGGCAATGCCTACCACCTCATGCACAAGAACTGCAACCACTTCTCAGATGCCCTGGCAGAGGTGAGCATCAGCAGGGGCCTTGGGTTCATTCATTCACTTCATTCCTGGCCTAGGAGGGGAGTCATGAGACCTTGGTCCTGGTACCAGCTCTGCCAGTACCTATGTGACTGTGTTTGAGTCACTACTTCTCTCTGGACCTCATTTATAAAATTGTAGTGGGGGTTTGGCACACACTTAGACCCCCAAGATGGCATCACCAACCTTATGTGGTTTAAACATGTGCTAAAACCCCATCATAAAAGTAAATGGGGTAGACTATATGGGTCAGATTCAGCATGGCCTAAAACAGGGATTCTTAAGCTGGGATTCGTGAACTTGTTTTTAAAAAATATTTCGATGACTTTATTTCTATATAATTGACTTCTTTTATAATCTCATGAATTTAAAGACATTCTGAGAAGAGATCCTCAGGCTTCATGAGCCTGCTAAAGGGAGCCATGACACAAAAAAGAATAAGAACCCCTGGCATAGAGGATAATGGGTCAACCAATCTTGACATCGGGAAGACCTGGGTTGAATCCCTGCCTCTGAAATACACTAGTTGTGTGATTTTGGGCAACTCACTTAACCTGTCGGTGACTTAGGGAACTTTCTAAGTTGCAGGTTAGTCGCTGATCTTCATTGATAGTTGGAATTTCCACACACAAGTTCTCTACATCAGTAGGTCTCAAACTGTGATCTGGGGGCCCATGGTAGTCCCCAAGATCTTTTCAGGGCATCAGGGCGAATATGGTAAATATCGATAGATTCCACATAAATAAAAGCTCATGGGTAAGAGCCCTCAATAATTTTCAAGCAGTCCCGAAACCAAAAAGTTTGAGCTGCCTTATATTGGTGAAATGATAGATTTAGGGGAGAAAAAATCTAAATAATTAATTGCAGCTCTAAGTTCTATAACAATGACTACTGAGCAGTTACCACGTTCAGACATGGTAGAGATTTAGAGCCTCACTTCAGATCTCTAGGCACTGTCCTAGGTACCATGAGAGGATTTGAAGGAAAAGAAACAACTAGAACACAGTGCTAACATATGAAACATTTAAAGAAAAAATTTAAGGTACAGTAGGAACGAATGCATGATAGTGTATTCGGGTAATCCAGATTGGGTTGAGGGGATGAGCCTATGACCCACTTCCAGTGGCACATGCATGAATTCTGGCTGTCTCTCATGGCTAGAATTTTCTCCCTCCTCATCTCCATCTCTCGTCTTCTCTGGCAGAAAGGAAATATGTGATTATTACAGGTAAAGGGAATAGCCTGAGATTTTTATTGCTAAAGCCAGGGAGTTTGAAAGGGCAGAGCGTGGTAGGAGCCAGAGGAGAAATCTTTCAAGTCTGACTCAGATCTCTTTCTTGGCAGTGGCTTCTCTCTTATCACAGCTCTGCAGCAAATGTGAAATTAAACCCTGCCCTTAGCGAGCTTTGGTCTTGTGACCACACTGCTCCTCTGGGTTTACATCCTAGTTCACCTAAAGCAACTGTTCTCAAGGGTGATGTTCTCAACATCTTCCAGTCCATGATGCTCCTCCATGCACCCCATAAGGCCAATTGAAAATGCAAGCCATGTGAAAATGTACTGCTGGTGCTGTTGGTGTTGTTTCTAAAAAGTCTATTTTATCATTGAAAATCTGACTCTAACCTAAAGTGCAGTGATGCAGTGAGATGGAGTTTGTGACAAAAAGAGACTGACCTTTGTCTTTAGAAGTCAGGTATCTTTAAGACTGATCTTGGTCTCTCCCACCCTCCCACCATGCTCCTGCCTTCCGTCTCTGTCTCTTTTGGTGGAGTTTCCATAGTTGGAGATTTTTAGAGAATAAAATGTGTCTTGCTAAATGAAAAAAAAAAGACAAAAATCCCTGATCTTGGTTCAGTATTGACCAATGAGATTGGAAGCCATGTCTGAGAGTGGCCCCTTAGTGGAATGGAAGAGGAAGAATAAACTAGCCCAGAACTGGTTTTTGTTGTTACATTTTAGATCCTTATTCAGGAACAGAAGGGCTGGTTCTAATCAGTGTTGAGTAATTAATCCCTTTCTGGGAGCCACTTGTGTTGGCATTCATCTGAATTTTGTTTTGTTTTTGGTCTGCTTGTCCCATTGTGGGATGAGTTCAGAACTCTATTTGGATTGTTCTGTGCATAACAGAGGTCCATTAGGATGTCCTGTTATTTTCTCAGGGATCTGTTGGGGAAGTTTGGGATACCTCAGAGTAATTTTCGTTCCGGACAGTTTTGGTATTTTGCCCGAGAGTGAGACTTCCAGTCTAGTCCCTAAGGGGAGAGGCCCACGTATTATGGTAGCTCTCTAGGGACTAGAGTCTTCTCTGAGAGAAGAGACTATTTTTTCTTCTCCTTTTCTGTATTTTTTCACAAATGCTAATTTGTTTGTATTATTCTAGTTTTCAAATTGTTTTTTTCTGCTACTTGGTTGGGACAAGCCCTTATAAGTACTAGGCAGACTGTGATCAATGATAAGCTTTGTAAAGTGCCATTTGTTGAATTTGCAAAACTTTGTATTTGGAAGTGATTTTAATCCTCAGCCCCCTCTCCGCCCCCCCCCCCCCAGTAATGCTAGGCCTGGGGTCTCACAAAAAACCACGACTTTTGAAAATGTCTAAGAACTGTGCTGAATAGAGTATTTGGGAGCCTTTGCATGTCATTTAGGAGATTATTAAGACTGCCTAGTGGAGTTTATTGGGACTTTTTAGGGCAAGGCACAGGAGGAGGCACTTGAAAGGACAGTATTGACTTCCCTCCTCCTCTACCACTGCCCAGCTTTCAGAGAACTTTTGAGAATTAAGAATATGGACAACTATTCCAGTTGCACTCCAGCGTCTCCACTTTCCCTCTTGTCCTTCACTTCTTGATTCTTGCAATATGGCTTCCAGCCTCATTACTTAACTGAAACTGCTCTCTCTAAAGTTAACAGTGATTTCTTAATGGCTAAATTTAATGGCCTTAGCTTCAGTCTTCATCTTCATCTTTCTTTATCTCTCTGCAGCATTTGGTTACCTTTTCCTGTTGATTCCCTTCTCCTCCTGGATTTTCTCTCTTTAGCCTCTCATGAAACTGCTTTCTGCAATTTTCTTCCTACCTGTCTGACTGTTCTTTCTCTGCCTCCTTTCATGGATTTCTAATCGTTGTTCCCATTAAGCATGGTCGTCCCACAAGGCCTTCTCTTTTCTCTCTATACTATCTCATCACTTCCCATGGGTTCAGTCCCATTTCTCTGCAGATAATTCCAAGATCTATATATCTAGCCCAAGTCTCTCTCTGGAGATCCAATCCCATAACACCACCTGTTACTGAACATCTCAAATTGAACAAAAGTCATTATCTTCTCCCTCTCCCCCCAACCCATCCCTCTTCCAAACTTCCCTATTATTGTTTCAGACATCACTATCTTTCCATTCAGTTTCTCAACTTTGGTGTTATCCTTTACTCTTCACTCAATCACCTCAAAAATCCAATCCACTTACAGCTTTGTTTCTATCATCACAACATGTCTTGTACAGGCAGGGCTCCTTTTCTCCACTCACATTGTTGCAATCCTAGTTCATGCCCTCCTCACCTTTCAATTGGACTATTGCAATAACCTTCTAATTCATCTCCCTGCCTCAACTCTCTCCCCACTGAGAACCATCATCCACACAGTGACCAAAGTAGTTTTCCTAAAGCACAAATGGCTAACATTAGGCATTACATTCTGTCCGCCCCCACCTCCCCTGCAAAGTGTAGATGTGATAATATACTCTTACCCCAATGCCCCATTCAATAAACTCAACTGGTTTGTTATTACCTCCAGGAACAAATATAAGTCCTCTGTTTGGCCTTTAAAGCCCTTCATAACCTGATCTCTTCCTACTTTTCCAATCTTTTACTCTAGCCCTCCAGCCTACTTGCTGATGCTTGCAGCAATACCTCCTCTCCTGTCTCTGTGCCTTTCCATTGGCTATTCTCAAAACCTTTCCAAACTCACTCACTTCTGCCTCACAGAATCCCTGCTCAGATCCACTGCCTCTACGAAGCCTTTCCCAGCCGTTCTAGAGAGCCTTGCCCTCTAAGGTTATCTTCCGTCTGCTCTACATATATCTTATATGAACCTACTTATTTACATGTTGTCTCCACCATTAGACTGTGAGCTCCTTTGCTTTTTCTTTTTGTATCCCCAACATTTAGTATATGGTCTGCCACAGAGAAGTGCTTGATTACTTATTGACTGAAGAAAAATTGCTAATATTTTAATTTACGTAGAGATATTATGGCTTAGGCAGAAATTGACTTGCCCACAACAAAAGAGGTTCTTGAAAATGCTTATTTGTAGTCTCTTTTTTATTTGGAAAAATATTCACATTCCATTTATATTGTATTTTAAATGGCCAAGGAATTCATTTATACGGTTTTCTTTGTCTTTTTGAAGCCTATTTAAAAGACCATCTAAAATGGAAAAAAATACTGCATTAGCTTTTTTTGGCTGCCATATTACTCTGGCGATATATCTATGTTTATGTCTATATCTCTTTTTCAGATGAATGGATCTAGCCACTTCTCTCTCATATTGTAGTTGTAAAGTTGCTTTTTGAGCCCAAATATAAATATTTACTTTAATCCCAATTACATCTCATCTTATTTAGAATCAACCCAACATTCTAGTCTATGAAGATCTTTCTGTATCCTGACTTTGCCATCTAACTTGTTAGCTGTCTCTCCCAGTTTTTTGTCAACAGCAGATTTGATTAGCTTGACAGCTTTGCCTTTATCAAGGTAATTAATAAAATGTTAATCCTCCTAGTGGCAAACACAGATCCCTGGAGCGCTCAACTAAAGACTTCTATTGAAGCTGACGTCAAGTCTTTTAGTCTGTCTATTCAATCATTTCTTAGAGCATTGAGATGTATTTTTGTTCAACTCCCCACTTTTCATAAGGACCATACAAAATACTTTGTCAAATGATTTACTTAAAATTTAGGTAAACTATTTCTATAGCATCGCCCTTATTTCCCCAACCCTAGGAATGGGTGCCAGTTGTTTCTATAACCTGGACTGTCATTTACTTGGACCTTGTGACTGGAACTCATCAAACGCTTTCCCATTTTCTCTTGACTTATTTTGGACTTCAACTTCCTACTAATAATAGCTAACATTTACATAGAGCTTTAAGCTTTGCAAAACAATTCTGCAGACTTCTCATTTTATCCTCACAACAACCCTGGGAGGTAGGTGCTTTATTTTTCCCATTTTACAAATGAAGAAACTGAGGCCAGCAAATGGTAAATGACTTGCCCAGGATCATACAGTTAGTAAATGTCTGAGGGCAAATTTGAACTCAGGTCATTCTGACTCCTGGTCCAGCACTCTGTCCATTGTACCACCTAGCTGCTGCTAGACATTTTTGCTCTATCTCTTTCAGTCCAAATATCTTTCTCCTTAACACAGAAAATGGAAACAAAATAAGAACTGAACAGCTCTGTCTTCTCTGTCATCAGGTGTCATTGTCCCATCCACCTTGAGCAATATTTGAACCTAATCTTTTCTTCAATATAGCTAAAAAAATAAAAACTTGTTGTTCTTAACTTTCCTTCCCATCCTTGGCTCTGTCATTGTCCAACCAACCCTGAGCAGTAATCCTAGCCTTTCTTTGAAATTAACTCCCTCTCTCAATTTAGCTTAAAAGTTAAAATCCATCCTTTTGGTTGTCCGTAGCTTCCCTCGACATCTTCTGTTGTCTGAGCTTTAGTATCCTTGACTTGACATTATTCTTCTGATTGTATAATGTTTTTAACTTCTTCCATCCATTACTAGCACTTGCTTCTACTGTAAATCTCAGTTATTAGATAAGTTGTGTGTTCATTCACATGGCTCACATGAGACATCACATCTTTTCCTCCTTTTCATTCTCAAGAGCTTCCTGGACTGACTTCCCCAGTAGTATTATAGGCCATGGAATAATACTTAAACTTTCTCTGAAGCCTTTGAAATCCACATGTCAGATTATGCTTTTCCTTTTTTACTCCTTTTAAATTTATTTTATTTTTAATTTGTGGACTAAATCAAGCATTTCCATAACATAACATAATAAAAAGATGATTGTACATGAAACTGCAAATCTGTTATGCGCAACTTCTTTGAAATATATAATAAAGTTATCATGTAAATTTCCTTTTTTCTTCTCTCCCTCTTAGAGTTGGCTACCATTAGATACAAATATATGTATGTATACGTGTACGTACATGTGTACATACATATATACACATACATATGTAAAATTACTCTATACACACCTCTATTTATCAGTTCTTTCTCTCAATGCAGATAGCATCTTTCTTCATATTTCCCTTATTTTTAATTGTGTATTTATAATAGTCAAAATGACTAAGGCATTCTTAAAACAAAATTGCTGTTCTTGTATACAATGTTCTCTTGGTTCTGCTCACTTCACTCCACCATTTTTTTTCTCTATCACCAATCCTAAGATGGAGTAGTTATGCCTCCCAAGATTCCCATCCCTTCTATACCGACAAGTTACTCCTTTTTGGTAAGAAAAAGAATAATAATTCCCCTTGTTGGTCTTCCACCTTTTGAAAGGTGAAAATATTGACTCAAACCAAGAAAGTATTATCCACTTCACTTTTTACAGAAAAAGAATTCTAGCAAAGATATTAATAATGGAAGCTTTCCATCTATACTATTCCATTTCTCTGTTCTAGGCTTGTGATCTGTTACCTGAATTCATCTATTCTTACTGCACATGTGGTCTGTGGTACATTCTAATGACAATAGGCAATTGCTTCTGTTTTTACTTCCATTGTTCTTCTCCCAAATTCTCTCTTTATGCTCTTTTCCTACTCTTGGTACTGGAGCCTTCCCATAAACACATCTCATTAACGCTACTATTCCCACCCACTCCCCTCCTCCTTTTCCTTTTCCATTTGAACGTGGTTTATCATTCCAGATCCCTATTCTAGCCATGGGTCTCATCCTACTAAATTTCATTGATAACCCAAGGTCACCTATACTCAGGAGAGGAACACCAAAAAGAAGAGACATTCAGAGGCTCAAGGCTCAGGCTCAGGCTTTTCTAGGCAGGACCTTTGCCTGCTGCCGGGGTCAGGGAGGACACCAGTCCCTCCCTCTCTCCCTGTTCCAAGGAGAGGCTTGAAAAGTCCTGACATACTTCACGTATGGGAAGAGAGAGGGAAATAGAAGGTAGGATTATTCCCTTTAAGGGCCACCAAGTGTTTCACTTTTCCTGGTTGATTGGCCAAACCTCTTAAAGCAGTACCTTTTGCTGCCACCATGGAACCGAGAGACCAATGAAGGAATTGCTTCATCATGCCCCCAATTCTGAGTGCTTCAGTGGTGAGCCAGCCCATGTGGTTGGCCAGAAGCAGTCAGGGCAGTTCAGTATAAGCTCTATGGAATATACTCCCGTCCAAACCCTACTAATGTTCAGCATTCCTTCTTCTCTTTCTCTTCCATGTCACATTCTTCCATCCTCTAACCTCCTGGCATTAGTTAGGATTCTTTTCTCCACATCCTTTCCCAGTCCTCTTTTTTCACATTTACTAATAATGTAACCTTGATTTGTGTCTATGAGGTAGATTTATAAAATATATTTTGCATTTAGAGTATGTTTGCACATAGATGGCTGGTTATAAAATGATTTGTGCTTATGTTCAGAGTTATAGAGTAAAACTTTCTACAATGGGCTGGAGGTTGAATTCCCAGTTCCCAGGAAACTAGGAAAGACTTCTGTCTCCTTTGTGGCTACCACTGCATGCTACAAACAAAGGGACACCAGATAACACAAGGGTACGTTCAGCCACAGATATTTATGAGAAATAATGTTAAATATGGCTAACGTATACTTTCTTTAAAATTTTTTTATTCATTTCAAACTTACGTAAGAAATGAGAAAAGGAAAAAAAAACATTTCCATGTACATAGCAGAATATGAGAGGATTCAATGTAAAACAATAAACCTCCATTTCAAGAAAACTTATGTAATAAATACTATACAATGTTTTCAAAACTACCCAGCTTTTTGGTGCTTCCTTTTAGGTTTTCCTTTGTTTTCTGCTGTGTACTTTTATTTTATTTTTTTCTCCCCCTTCCCAAGAAGGCTACAATTAAATGTGACTATACATCTGCATACATATCTATAAACATGCACACATCTATATGCACACATATTGTATACATGTACACACATACAGACACGCATATATAGACACATATACATAGTAAGACCACACTATGCATATTTCTATTTGTCAATTCTTTCTCTGGAGGTGGTCAGCATCTACCTTCATAGGTCCAAGTTTTTTCTAAATTAACTAGCTCACCATTTCTTATGTCACAGTAGTATTCCGCCACAATTATATACCACAGCTTGTTTCAACATTCCCCCATCGAAGGGCATCTATCATTTTAGTCAATCTGATAGGTGTAAGATGATACCTCAAAGTTGTTTTAAATGTATTCTTGAATAGAATAAAAATAAACAAACAAATAAGCTTGATTAAGTAAGGCCAGGGTGGGGAGGATGAGTTCCTCTCAAATGGCTTTTTGCTCTCAGTGCTTCTGCTACCAGTGTCTATGATAAAAAAGCTCATGGTCACTCAAACCACCCATTGTCTCTCAGGGTCCAAAGAAGGCAATTGTAGGTGTGGCAGACACTGGCTGCTGCCATGTCACGACTGCCTCATTCTCCCTTTTCTCTTCCTTTCTCCCAAAGCTCCTGACATGAGTGAAAACCTCTGCCCTGCTATCTAAGAGCTAACCCTGCATTAGTTTCCTCTTTTCCAAAACTTGAAATATGAAACCCAGGAGTGTGTGTGTGTGTGTGTGTGTGTGTGTGTGTGTGTGTGTGTGTGTGTGTAGGCACTAGTAAACTCCTTCTTAGGAGTTAATAGTAATAATAATTGACTTAATACTAATAATAACAGTATGGCAGCTTTTAATGATTGGGGGTTATAGTTGTGATTTGATTAATAAAATAACCTGGTGAGGAAACAGCCTCTACCAATGTAGACCAGCACCTGCTTGGTCACCTATAGTCTTAATGAGTTGCCTGGGGGCACTGGGGGTTACATGATTTGGACTCTATCATACGGCTATTCTGTGTCAGAGGAAAAATTGAATTTGGGTTTTCTTGACTTCAAAGCCTCCTATGTAGCACTTTAAAGTTTGTGAAGTGATACTCTTACTTGAAATTCACACTCTTCCACTCTTTTTTGAAAGGAACATATCATTCTTCTTGATAACCTAGTAAACTGAGAGATGTTCCTTGGAAGGATACCAGATTCCCCTTTGATATCCTTTATAATCCACATCCTCTGAATATGAATTATAGTCACTTGGGCTTGGTATACTTGCGTACTCTAGGAAGGTCACTGCAATTTTCTCTCTGCTCTCCATACTTGATGGGCAAACCATGTCTTTGTTGCTAGTTGCTCCCCAAGAGAACTGCAGGGCAAGCAGCCTGTGTGGATTGTCATTCTCTTTTCTCACTTTGTTAGTATCTTTCTTTCCTTCTTCCTTCCTTCCTTCCTTCCTCCCTCCCTCCCTCCCTCCCTCCCTCCCTCCCTCCCTCCCTTCCTTCCTTCCTTCCTTCCTTCTTTCTTTCTTTCTTTCTTTCTTTCTTTCTTTCTTTCTTTCTTTCTTTCTTTCTTTCTTTCTTTCTTTCTTTCTTTCTTTCTTTCTTTCTTTCTTTC
>CM053624.1:166330346-166393154 GCA_028646595.1 Phalanger gymnotis | reverse complement strand
CCTCTCCTCTCCTCTCCTCTCCTCTCCTCTCCTCTCCTCTCCTCTCCTCTCCTCTCCTCTCCTCTCCTCTTTTTTCTTCTCCTCTTCTTTTTTCTCCTCTTCTCTTCTCTTCCCTCATCTTCAAACTCCATTAAGCTTCCACTCTTCTCTGAAGCACTGGATTCTCACAGAAGCCTAGAATGTTAGGCAGGGACTTTGAGAGATCCTATAGACCAGCTCTTATTTCACAGATGAGAAGACTAGAACGTAGAAAGGTAAAATGGCTTGCCCAAGGCGACACAAATAATTACTGGTAAGTCAAGACAAGAAACCAGGTCGCTGGCACCTAGTATAATCTCGTTTTTCAGGATAATGGGCAGTTCTGAGGCTGCCTCTTTAGATCACTGTTTTTTATACCCTCTCATATTTTAGTTTAATGAGAATATAAAGAAATCCCAAACTCCTGTGCTTTTTGTACAATGGCTCTCTCATTTGATTCACCAAATTGACCTAGGTTATTATCATTATTATTGCAATAATGATGCAATGCTTCAAAGCCTCAAGACTCTGTGATTTCTCATCACTGTGGATGCTCCCTCGATCACAATCCCCTCCATGTCTTAGTAAAGAGTTTTTATGGCCCCAAATAACTCCATTACCTGGTGGCTCACTTTTTGGTGATGTCCCTCCCCCAATTTTAGCTAGGTTAGTTTTCAGATGTCACATATACAGGGGCTTCGCTCTTCGTCTATACAATGGGAGCTTTGATCTAGATGACCTCTAAAGTCCCCTTGAATGCTAAATCTATGATTCTATGATCACTGGGTTCATATTCAAAGTTCCCCTTGGTAGGACCCACCAAAGCTTTTACTCTGCAGGCATAAATCTTCAAGAACTCAGAGTCACCTCCATGCCATGATGGGGCACTGGAGGAAGATTTGGTGAAGAAATAATAGTTTGAACTTTTGTAGCTCTTTTAGCTTTTCAAAGGACCTGTGCATCTATGATCTCCTTCATAGCAGAGACTGACATATTTTAGCACCAGCCACAATTCCCAATATTTGTTGAACTTTCTTTATAATTCCTATCTTACCAAGCATAGGACCTTGTATGTAGAGAACTTAAATGTTCATATCCTTTAACTTAGAGATTCCACTATTAACCATATATCCCAAGGATAGCAATGACAGAAAGGTCCCATGTAAATCAAATTGGGCTATAAATCAAAATATTCATAGCAAACTTTGGAAGCCAAGTCAATGCCCATCAATTGGAATATGGCTAAACAAAATTTTCTATATGATAATAACAGAATAATTTTAGGCTATAAGAGAAAACCAACATGGACATGCCAATAAAGCATGAGAAAATATATGAATTGATGTAGATTCAAGTAAGTAGAGCCAGTTACTGTAACAATATACACGAAGAACAAAACAAAAAAAATCCCAAATCCAGCAAAATGTAGTAACCGTGTTGGGTCCTAAAGAAGAAATTATAAAACGAACTTTCTTTGCAGATATAGGGAATTATGGGTGTGGAACTTGGCATCTATTGTCAGATATTGTTGATATGTTGGTTGTTTTGTTTTTTTGAAGGGGGGAAGTCAAGACAATCGGGGTTAAGCCCAAGGTCACACAGCTAGTAAGTATCAAGTGTCTGAGGCCGGATTTGAATTCAGGTTCTCCTGACTCCAGGGCAGTGCTCTATTACTGCACCACCTGTTTGCCCTGGTTGGTTTTACTAAAAAGCTTTCCCCCTTTCTTTTTAAAGCTTTGTTACAAGGGATGACTTATTGGATAGGGGAGGGATATATTTGGAATGAAAATAATGTAAAAACAGGATAGCTATAAAAATAAGAGGAAAAAAGTTCACATATAAAAAACAACTTATATTCATATAGTGCTTCAAAGTTGATAAGGTACTTTTCTCATAACTTCTTAATGATGTGATACAAATATAGTTCCCATTTCGTAGGTAAGGAAACTGAGGCTCTTTGAAGTTACGTACCTAGCTATACAAAAGATTACTTTTACGGATATAATCTAATTCTCAATGAAATATCAAATTTTCACTCCATGATGGCGTTTCCTAAGAGGATATGATCTGATAAAGGGTTGATTAAAACCTACCTTGTTTATTCCTTTCCTTCTTCTCAACAGCTGGAAAAGTCTATGTGGGCCAACTGAGATTGACTGGCTCTAGAGTTGTTCCTTGTCTATCCGGCTTTGGGATTGGGGTTCCTATTATTCCCTTTGATCCTCTGTTTTCAAGTCTGTCCCTCTTTGCAGAATCAGTTATCTAGTGGAGGAGATGCTACCAGGAATGAAGTGGAATAGTAGATTAGTGTAACCATGCAGAGGTTTTGGTAACAGAAATTTCTGTCTGGAGTAGTTCCACTCAGATCCTGAAGGTAGCGAGGCCTGAAGCTGGCAAGCAGAACGCTGAATAAGGGCATTCAGGATTTTGACCCAAATCGTTTGCCCTACCCAGCAGCCACCTGGGCGTACTCAAGCCTATAGGGTCTCCTGCTTAGTCTAGCAGTGGGTGCCACTACAATAGGGGAAGGTGGTGAGGGGATGGGAAAACCTTCTAGCCCAATTAAGACCCCAGTCCACCCTTACTTGGAGTACTTCCCAGGAGCTCCATTGGGTTTTTGGGGGGTTTACAATGGCTGAAAGTCATTCCCTGGATCTCCCTTGGTGGCAGTATGGGACAATGATAGGATTGTTGGATTTAGAGCTAAAAGACCTGGGTTTGAATTCTAGCTCTCTTGCAAATGATCCATGTAAGGCCTCGGTATCTTTGTCTATAAAATGAAGGGACTGGGCTGCATGATTCACACTTTTCTGCCATCTCTACAACTATGACCCTATGATCCTTTATCTTAGAGGCACAGTGAACAGAACCAGGGATTTGCACTGGTGGTGTGGTGGGGTGTCTCTGAAAGTCCTTTGCTATATCACTATGCATCATTAGCATCAAATGTGTCCTTTTCTCTGTTTGCTCCTCCTAGATCCTGTGTGGTCGAGAGATACCTCGTTGGGTGAACCGCCTGGCCTACTTCAGCTCATGCATCCCTTTTCTTCAGAGCTGTCTCCCCAAGGAATGGCTAACCCCAGCAGCCCTGCAGACCCATATAGGCCTTGGTCTACGCAAAGAAGACTCAGGCAGCACGGCAGATGAGGAGGTCCCCTCCACCTCGGGCACCTCGAGGACCTGCAAACATACCCATGTCTGAGCTGGGCCCCGACATCCTCCTCCATCTTGAATACTCTCTCCTTTTAGCCACCTGCCTCATTCTTCCATCTTTGACTTCTTCTATCCCTCCTCATCCTCCTCTTCCTTTTCCTATTCTCCTCCATAGAGGCTGGGGTGTTCCTAGCCTCTAGTGCTCTTAATGACAAGAAAGTGAACCACCTCACTGTTCCTTTGGGCCATTGAAACCTCCAGTGCAGCACCAAAATCACACGTGGATGAATGGGGAATGGCTCCTTCCAAACTGTTAGACTCTGTGGGACAGAAGATTGGGGACTGAGATATATTCAAGTTCTCCCCACCCTGGAAGAGTTGTTCTTATTCTAGCATCCTTGGACAATCCGTCTTACTCCCTCCTTGACACAGCTTTACTGTCCCATAGGCCCCTTGCTATCAAAGGAGGGAAGAGGAGCTATTCGGGGCAATGTTTCCATCAGACCAACAGCAACAGCCCCTTCCCCTAAGCATTCTCCCATTTGGGGGAATCAAGGATTTTCTGAGGCATTTGGATTACAGGGTGACATTCTCCAATTTTTTCATTGGGGGATGTATGTGTATTTGTGTGTATGTTTTGGGTGGTGTTTTATATTTAAAAATTCACAGGATTTCACTTTAACAAAGACAGCAGAGTGAGGTTTGTTTTGGGGATGGAGGAGTAGAATTAGGATAGGGAAAGAGGAGGGTTAAGCAGATGAATGAAATTGGAAGAGAAACCTTTTAAAAATGAGATAAAACAATTTCTGGGGTGTCTGTCCTTGAGCCCTTGTGTGGACTGCACAACACTGCAGGGCAACTGAAGGCAGCACCCTTTCCCCCTGATAGCTAACTTCCTCCGATACCTGACCCCAATAGGAAAAAATGAAAAGAGAGTCAAGAGTTGTCTCTTCAGCTCTCCTTTTCCTTCTTATCTATCGCTGAGTCTCACGCATTACTGGGCTAAGGCAGTATTCCTAAGAGCTCTGTATGAGTTTCTAAATGTGAGAGCCCAGAGGATATCTGATAAGAGGAATGCAGGTCCAGAAAGATCTGCTTCCAGAAACTCATCCAACACAGACCATCAAGGCACCTCCTCAGGTTTCTCCAGAGGCCTCTTTGCTCTGCAGAAGATCAGCCCCATACTTCTCATAAGCCCTGTGGGGTCTGTGCTTATATTAGAGGACAAAAGATGATGTGGGCATAGAATGTCATGACCGGAAGAGACCTTGGAGATAATCGTGCAACCTTAAGATTTTATAGATAAAGTAGCAGCCTCGGTGAGATGAAATGACCTGTTTTCGGCCATGTGGTTAATTAACAAGAATAACAAGAATAGACCTCAGGTTATTTAACTCTCAATCTGAAATGACCCCTCCATTCACCATAGGTTTAGAAAGTAGAGTCGGAAGGAATTCTGAATTGATTCCCTCTGATGGTGAGTGTGGGTATATCTATGTGTATGTGTGTGTCTCTCTGTGTATGGGTAAAGAGGAATAGGTGAGTGGTCATATGATCAATGCCCACGCATGGATCTGGAGTAAAATAAACGGCTATATGTGTGAACGTGAATGGTTGTAAGCATGTGCAGCGTGGTGAGAAGTTTAGAAGGGTATCTGTTTATACATGCAGCGTTTGAATATGTGTGGTTAGGAGGACACTACCAAGACTACTTTCAGAAGAAGTACCTCTTTTCCTAGGAACTGCTGCGGTCAGCACCCCTTCTTTCTCAAAGAAAGCAAACAGAAGGCTCTGGTAGCCTTTGACATTACATCATGCCTCTGCTGAAAATGAAAACAGTGGTGCCTGGGAAATGTGAAGAGATAGGATTCAAGTCAATGACTATTTGACATGAGATAGTTGGTCTCTAAATGGCTTTTAGGTGGGTTAACACCAACGACAAAGCCTCTTTATATTCTCTATAGATTGGATGAAGCTTATGTGTCATGGTTGTTCCATTCACCTCTTCTAAGGAGTTTCATCTCCTAGTGAGGAGGGCTAGAGTCTTGGAATCTTATTGGTTTTAGTTTAAGGTGTGTGTGTGTGTGTGTGTGTGTGTGTGTGTGTGTGTGTGTGTGTATGTCTTTGTATGTGTGTTTAAAGTCAATTTCTTGCCTCTGTCATTCATTTCTCTTACTCCACAATTTTTCACCGATGTGAATACACATTTTCTTTCTAGTGTTGGTTCATCTGGTAGAAAACAGAAAAAATGTAATAAGAAACACTGGATCCACCTTTCTGACTCTTGACAAGACAAACAGACTGGCATGGTATCCGGGTGGCTCTTTCTGGGACTCTGCCAGATTGACTTGCTTTCCTGGGTTTCTGTTCCAAGAAAAGTCGAATTGCTACAATGAGAAGAAATGCCATGGCTGAGCCAGGCTTTTTATTGTTTTATCTAGAAATGGGACTTAACCCAAACATAATTCAGACATTCGTAAAATAAATGAAAAATAAAACAAAAATGAATTGGAAAGGCAGTCTCTGCGGCTCACCATCATTTGCAGTGGAATTGCATGCATCACACAGCACCACTGTGTATTGCTGTTTTCGTGCTCATCTCAATTCCTATACAATCACTCTGATAGCCAGAGGTAGAATTCACACACCAGGCACCTGGCCTCCTTGCTCTAATAGAGCCAATGGTGCATTGTGCTGACATGAATCAGATCCATCCACAGAATCAAATCAAAACATTTGCTCAACCTGGGCAGTTTTATGGATAACTCAACTCCCACATCTTTTTCACAAGAAATTCTGTCTAAACTCTGCCTCCACACCCCCATCCTATACTTACAATTTTCTAAACTAAATGCAGGGTTTTATATCTGTTTCTATTAAAGTTCACTTTGCCAGTTTGGACATATTGTTTCTGCCTCTTAAGGTGCCTAGAAAACACAGTCAATGAAGAAGGGCTAAAGGAACTAGGATTATGTAAGTCGGAGAAGAGAAGGCTGAGAGGTATCAATCACTAAAGTTTACGAAACGTTTATGAGGAAGATACCAACAGTTTTCTGTGTCTGTGGATGACCACATAATAGAAAATGGGCCTAAATTAGGACCCAAAAAGCCTCGATCCTAAAGAAATGACAGAATTATAGGCAATTACTGCTTGAAAGGACATTGGAGATCATACAGTCACAGAATCAGAGAATTGAGAGATACTTGAGAGGTAATTTAGTCCAACTAGAATCTAAATGGGGAAGCTAGCTAGCACAGTGGCTAGAGTGCTAGGCATAAAGTCAGGAAGATTCATCTTCCCGAGTTAAAAGCCTCAGGCCCTAGCTGTGTGACCCTGGGCAAGTCACTCAACCCTGTTTGCCTTAGTTTCCTCATCTGTAAAATGAACTATAGAAGGAAATGGCAAACCACTCCAGTATCCTTGCCAAGAAAATCCCAAATGGGGTCACGGAGTGTCGGACATGAGTAAAATGACCGAACAACAAAAGAATCTAAATATCTTTCTACGACATCCCTAGCAAGTGGTCATCTAGCCTGTTTCTTTTTTCCCCCTTAAATATCATTTTGATTTAACATTTATTTTCCCTTAATTACACGTAGAAACTTTTTTTAGCATCTGAGAAAAAAGCTGAGTTTCAAATTCTTTTCCACACTCCCTTCTCTTTTCCTTCATTAAGAAGGCAAACAATTTGATATAGGCAATACATATGCAAAACGTATTTCCATATTAGTCATGTTGTGAAATAAACCACAGACTAAAAAAAGAGCAAGAAAAAAATAAAGTAAAAACAAGTATGCTTAGATCTGCATTCAGACTCCATCTGGAGGTGGAGAGCATTTTTCATCATAAGTCCTTCAAAATTGTCTCAGGTCATTACATTGCTGCGAAAAGCTAAGTCATTCACAACTGATCATCATACAATATTACCGTTACTGTGTACAATGTGCTCTGGTTCTGCTCACTTCATTTTGTATCAATTCATGTAAGTCTTTCCAGGTTTTTCTGAGAGCATCCTGCTTGCCATTCCGTATAGCACAATAGTACTCCATCACAACCATATACCACAACTTGTTCACCCATTCCCCCATTGATGGGCATCCCCTCAATTTCTAATTCTTTATTACCACTAAAAGAACTGTTATAAATATTTTTGTACCTATAGATACTTTCCCTTTTTGTCTGTGATCTCTTTGGGATACAGACCTAGTAATGGTATTGCAGGGTCATACGGTATGCACAGATTTTAGCCCTTTGGGCATAGTTCCAAATTGCTCTCCAGAATGATTGCAACAGTTCACAACTCCACCAGTGCATTTAGTGTCTCAATTTTCCCACATCCCATTCGACATTTGGCATTTTCTTTTTCTGTTATATTAGCCTATCTGTTAAATGTGAGGTGGTACCTCAGAGTTGTTTTAATTTGCATTTCTCTAATCAATAGTGATTTACAGCATTTTTTTCATATGACCACAGATAGCTTTGATTACACTGTCTGAAAAATGCCTACTCATATCCTTTGACTATTTATCAACTGCGGGATAGCTCTTTTTTTTTTTATAAATTTGACTCAATTCTCTACATATTTGGGAAATAAGGCCTTTATCAGAGAAATTTGCTGTAAGATTTTTTCATAACTATGATTATTAACTGTATTTCCCTCTATCCTATTTTCCTTGTTTAACCTACTCTCTCTCTTTTCCCCTTGTCCCTCCTGAAAAGTGTTTTGCTTCTGACTGCTGCTTCTCCCAATCTGTCCTCCCTTCTCTTATCCCCTTCCCCTCTTACTTTGCTGTAGGATAAGATAGGTTTTCTATATCCAAATGAGTGTGTTATCCCCTCTTTGAGCCAATTCTGATGGAAGTAAGATTTAAGTGCTTCCCCTTCCCACCTCCACCTCTCCCATCTTCCTCTGCCCTTGTAAAAGCTCTTTTGCATTTCTTTCATGTGATGTAATTCACCTCATTCTGCCTCTTCCTTTCTCCTTTTCCCAGTGCATTTATCCTTCTTGCCCCTTAACTTTATTTTCTTAGATATCATCCCGTCATATTCAACTCACACCCATGCCCTCTGTCTATGTATACTTCTTCTAACTGCCCTAATAAGGAGAAAATTCTTAGGAGTTACAATAAGCATCTTCCCATGTAGGAATGTAAACAGTTTAACCTTATTGAATACTTTATGATTTTTCTTTATATGCTTCCCTTGAGTCTTGTATTTGGAAGTCAAATTTTCTATTCAGCTCTGGACTTTTCATCAGGAATACTTGAAAGTCCTCTATTTTTTTTTTGAATGTCCATTTTCTCCTGAAGAATTAAACACAGTTTTGTTGGATACATGATTCTTGGTTGTAATCCTAGCTCAGGGGTGTTCTGTGAAGTTTGAATTCAGTCAAAGGGCCACACTTGAGGACCTAGAGGGCCACATGTGGGCTCAAGGCCGCAGGTTCCCCACCCCGGTAGCTCCTTTGCCCTCCAGAATATCATATTCCAAGTCCTCTGAACCTTTAATGTAGAAACTCCTAAATTTTGTGTTATCCCTGACTGTGGCTCCATGTTGTTTGAATTGTTTCTTTCTGGCTGCTTGCGATATTTTCTCCTTGACCTGGGATCTCTGGAATTTGGCTATAATATTCCTAGGATTTTCCATTTTAGGATCTCTTTCAGGAGGTGATAGGCAGATTCTTTCAATATCAATTTTACCCTCTGATTCTAGGATATCAGGGCAATTTTCTTTGATAATTTCTTGAAAGATGATGTTCAGGCTCTTTTTATGATCATAGCTTTCAGGTAACCTAGTAATTCTTAAATTATCTCTCCTCAATCTGTTTTCCAGATCAGTTGTTTTTCCAATGGGATGTTTTCCTATTTTCTTCTATTTTTTCATTCTTTTGATTTTGTTTCATTGCTTCTTAGAATTATTAGCTTCCACTTGCCCAATTCTAATTTTTAAAGAATTACTGCACTTTTCTGCCTCCTTTTCCATTTGGCCAATTCTACTTTTTTTTTTAATTCTGAAAAGTTTTCTTTTAAAACATTTTTTATTTACAGTTTTGAGTTCCAAATTCTATTCTTCCTTCCCTCCCTCCCCTCCCCTCCCTTCTTCCTGAGATGGTAAGCAATCAGATATGGGTGATATATGTGCAATTATGTGAAACATTTCCAAGAAGACTTGAATAAAAGAAAAAGAATGAAAGAAAGTGAAAATTAGCATGCTTCAGTCTGTATACAAACACTATCAGTTCTTTCTCTGGAGGTGGATAGTTTGCTTCATTATTTGTCTTTGGGCTTGTCTTGGACCATTGTATTGCTGAGAATAGCTAACTCATTCACAATTCTTCATTGTACAAATATTGCTGTTACTGTGTACAACGTTCTCCTGGTTCTATTTGCTTCATTATGCACCAGTTCAAGTAAGTGTTTCCAGATTTTTCTGAGATCATCCTTCCTGTCATTTCTTATAGCACAACAACATTCCATTACAATCATATATCACAGCTTGTTCAGCCATTCCCCAATTGATGAGCATCCCTTTGATTTCCAATTCTTAGCCACCACAAAAAGAGCTGCTATAAATATTTTTGTACAAATAGGTCCTTCCCCCCCCCCTTTTTTGGATGTCTGTGAGATATAGACCTAGCAGTAGTAATGCTGGGTCAAAAGGTATGCATAGTTTTATAGCCCTTTGGCCATAGTTCCAAATTGCTCTCCAGAATGGTTAGATCAGTTCACAACTCCACCAACAGTGCATTAGTGTCCCAGTTTTCCCATATCCCCTCCACATTGAACATTTTCCTTTTTTGGCGCTCTGATAGTTAAGAGGTGGTACTTCGGGATTGTTTTAATTTACATTTCTCTAATCAATAGTGATTTAGAGTACTTTTCATATGACTATATATAGCTTTGATTTCTTCAGTTCTCTACAAAATTGAGAACTGAGGCCTTTATCAGAGATACTTGTTGCAAAATGCCCCCCACCTCAGTTTTCTACTTTCCTTATAATTTTCATTACATTGGTTTCATTTATGTAAAAACTTTAATTTTGTATAATCAAAATTAACTGTCTTACATTTTTTAATGCTGTCTATATCTTCTTTGGTCCTAAATTCTTCCGTTATCCATAAATCCACAAGATGAACTATTCCATGCTTTCATAAGTTGCTTATGACAGCACCCTTTAGGTGCAAATCATGTACCCATTTTGACCTTATCTAGGCATACAGTGAGAGATGTTGGTCTATACCTAGTTTCTGCCATACTTTTTTCCAGTTTTCCCAGCAGTTTTTGTCAAATAATGAGTTTTTGTTTCAAAACCTTTATCATATACTAGATTACTATGGTCATTTACTATGGTGTAATTTATATATCTTTCCTCTTGCTATTGACTCTTTTTTTCATGATCCTCTTGCATTATTCTCATTTCTTTTCCCAATTTTTCTTCTACCTCTCTAATTTTCCTTTTAAAATCCTTTTTAAGCTCTTCCAGGTATTCTTTTTGGACCCGAGACCAAATTACACTTTTCTTTGAGGCTTCACATGTAGCCATTTTGACATTATTGTCTTCTTCTAAGTTTATGCCTTGATCTTCCCTATCACCATAGTAACTTTCTATAGTCAAGCTCCTTTTTTGTTTTTTCGCTCATTTTTTTTCTGCCTTTTTTGTGACTTGGTGTTTTTATGTGAGAATTGGGCTCTGGTCATGCACTCTCCCAAGCTTTTTGTGCTTGAGCTCTGGATCTTACTGCTGTCTTTTGCTGGGCTTCAGGGCTTAGCTGCTTGCTTTCTCTGGAGGGTAGGCTTCCCTTCTGGCTTACACTAAGGGGTAGGGCTTCCCTATTGGCTTCATCTGGCTGTGGGGGTTACTTCAGGGGTGGGGCCTTGCTGCTAGGTTGCTGTGGTAACAGTCTTTCTGGTGTCTGTCCCTGTATGAGGGATCTTGTTGCTGGTCAGCCCCAGGGTAACCCTGCTGTTGGGTTGCTATGGAAACTAGACCTCTCTGTTAGCAGGAGTAGTAATTTTGTCTTGATCTGCCTAAGGGGTGGCCCTGTTGCTGGGTTGCAATGGAAATAGGGTCTCTCTGCTGGTAGGCCCCATGGGTGGAGTCTCACTCTTGGCCAAGAGTGGGTTCTCACTGTTGGCCAGCCCTCGTGTGGAGCTTCACTACCGGTCAGCAATGGGGTCAAGGCATGGCTGGTGGCTTGTGCTGGGGCTAATATAGGTCTAGCTCCAGTGCACATGCTGCTCATTTGTCTAGGGGACTGATGGTTTGCAGGAGGGTGAGGCCTCACTGGTAGATTGCCCCAGGCTTGGTGCCTTGCTATAGGCCCCCAGCTGTGAGGCTAACTCCTGTTGCTGCACTTAGACCTTGCTCCCCTCTCACCTTTCTGTGAGACAGACCTTTCCTGAAGTGCTGGTAAGCTGCTTCCCTACTCCTAGAGCAATTCTGAGGTGGTTTTCAAGTCATTTGGAGGGGAATTTTGGAGGGCTTCAGAGAGTTCCTTCCTTATTCTGCTATCTTGGTATCAGAAGTCCCAATTCTACTTTTTAAGGAGTTCTTTCCTTCAGTGAATTTTTGTACATCTTTTTCCATTTGGTCAATTCTGTGTTTTAAGGCATTCTTCTCTTCCTTGGATTGTGCCTCTTTTGCCATTTGGCCTGTTTTTTAAGGTGTTACTTTCTTCAGTATCTTTTTTGTGCCTCCTTTACCAAGGTGTTGACTCTTTTTTCGTGACTTTTGCATCACTGTCATTTCTTTTGCCAATTTCTCCTCTACCTCTCTTATTTGATTTTAAAAATCCTTTTTGGACTGTTCCAGGAATTCTTTTTGGGACTGAGGCCAATTCACATTTTTCTCTGAGGCTTTGAATGTAGCAGTTTGGGTTTTGTTGTCTTCTTCTGAGTTTGTGTTTTGATCTTTCCTGTCACCATAGTAACTTTCTATGGCAAGGAACTTTTTGTTGTTTGCTCATTTTTCTAGCCTATTTCTTGACTTTTAACTTTATATCAAAGTTGGGCTCTGGACCTGGGGTGGAGGGGCCACTATCCCAAGCTTCAGGAGTTTTGGTCAGCTGTTTTCAGAGCTAGTTCTAGATATCTGTAAGCTTTCAGTTCTTCCAAGGTGGTATGATGTAAGGATGTATTTACTACTCTCCTGGCCATGCTCTGGTCTTTGAGTGACCTCAAACATTCTTTTCCTTCCCTAGAACTGTGACCAGGGTTCCTGATCCCTTGAGGTCACAAGTTCTGGTATGCTAACAATGCTCCTCCTCACCCTAGGGCTGCCATCCAGGACCACGACCCAGCTCCGAGTATGGGTAATGCAACAGAGTCCTGCACCTAGTGGCAGCAAAGGGATCCCTGTAATCTTCTGACCACTTGTCAGATTCCCTTACTGTCTGTGGGCTGCAAGCTCCAGAAGCAGCTGTTACCACTGCTGATTTAGTCACCTTCAAGGCCTGCTGCTGGTTTCCTGTGGTGTGGCCTATGCTGGCACGGTCTACATTCCACTCTCGCCTTGGTGCAATAGACCTTTCCTACCAACCTTCTAAGCTGTCTTGGGCTGGAAAATTGTTTTGCTATGTCCTTTTGTGAGTTCTGCCACTCTAGAATTTGTTTTGAGGCATTGTTTAAAGTTGTTTGGAAGGGAATTTGGGGGAGCTCAGGCAAGTCTCTGCCTTTTCTCTGTCATCTAGGCTCTACCCCCCAGCCTCTGTTTCAATAACTCCCATTGAAGGGGAATCTGCTACAATTTGATATAGTCCATTTTACTTTTGGATAATGGTAGGATTTTTTTCCTCACACTGATAAATTTGCCTCCCTGGGACTATGGAGAAGAGGCCTAATCTCCCTTTTAGATGACAACCTTTTAGATATCAGAACATAGCTAGCATGTCTGTCCCCCCATGTTGTATCTTTTCCAGGCCATGCATCCTTTGTTTCTTTACCTGAACTTTATATAGCATAACCCCCAGTTCCTTTACCATCCAGATCATTCTCTCTGGACGTACTTCAGTTTATTAATGTTCTTCTGAAAATGTGGCATCTAAAACTAGATACAAAATTAAAGATATGATTTGACTATATGATAAAACTATCAATAGCCAAGCACTGTACTAGGTGCTAGGAATAAAGGCAAAAATGAAACTGTCCCTCCCCTCAAGGAGTTGATGAATAAACATATACATACATAAGTATATGAAAATATATACAAATTAATACGAAGTAGCTATGGTGGGGTGGGGCATAGATAACGTAGTAGATAGAGTGCTGGACTTAAAGTCAGAAGTCTCATCTTCCTGAGTTCAAATCTGGCCTCAGACACTTGCTAACTGTGTGACCCTGAGCAAGTTACTTAATCCCGTTTGCCTCAGTTTCCTCATCTGTCGAATGAGCTGCAGAAGGAAATGGCAAACCACTCCAGTGTCTTTGCCAAGAAAACCCCAAATGGGTTCACAAAGAATTGGACATGACTGAAATGCCTGAACAACATAGTAGAGTAAGGAAGCCCTAGAAGTCACAGGAAAAGGCTTCAAGTAGAAGATGGCACAGGAGCTGAGCTTTGAAGTGATATGGGGATTCTAAGAGGCAGAGGTGAGCATTTCAGACACGGCAGACAGCCTGCGTAAAACAAGGAAACAAGCATTTACACAGCACCTACTATGTGCTAGGCACGAAACAGACAGGGTTTCACAGCTACTAAGTGTTGGAGGCTGAATTTGAACTTCCCTCCTCTATCCACTGCACCACCTAGCTGCTTAGGTGAAGGCCTAGCAACAAAAGATGGGGAATCATGGGAGGGAAACACCAAGAAATCCACTTTGGCTAGACCAAAGAGTGTGTTAAAAGGAGTAACGTATACTAACAAGGCTGAAAAGGTAGGTTGGAGCAAGGCTGTGAAGCGCTTTGGAAACTGCACCTCTTTTTTAACATAGCCTAACTCTGTGGTAGGTTTTTTGGCTGCCATATCACACTGTTGACTTGTAGCCCACTAGAACTCTGAGATCTTTTTCATCAATCTCTACCCTGAAGGAGCTTACATTTTGCTGGGATTATACAACATATACACTAATTAAACATAAACATGGGCAGCTAAGTGGCACAGTGGATAGAGAGCTGGGCCTGGAATCAGAACTACCTGAGTTCAAATCCAGCCTCAGGTGCTTCCTAGCTGTGTGACCCTGGGCAAGTCACCTAACCCTGTTTGCCTCAGTTTCCTCATCTGTAAAATGAACTGGAGAAGGAAATGGCAAACCACTCTTGTATCTTTGCCAAGAAAACTCCAAATGGGGTGGTCACAAAGAGTAGTACATGACTGAATTACAACAAAAATATATATATACAAAAGTATATAATTTCAAGAGGGAGAGATCATTACCAACTGAGGATTTCAGGTATGTGGGCTGTGTCTTGGAGGAAACTAAGGACTCCAAGAGGTAGGTATAAGGAGGGAGAGCAGTTTTGGCATAGAGGACAGTTTGTACAAAAGCATGAATGTGGGAAATGAAATGTTCTATGTGAGGAATAGCTAGAAGGACAATTTGAATAGAATGAAGTGGGCCTAAAATGTAGTAAGACTGGAAAATTATGTAGGAGCCAGACTGTGGTGGCTTAAATGCCAGGTTGAGGATTTATTTTATCTTAAAGACAATAGGGAATCACTGAAGATTTTTGAGTAGGAGGTTGGCTAGATCTGTGTTTTAGGAACATTAGTCTGATAGCTGTGTTGAGGATGGGTTAAAAAAGGAGAGATTTTTAAGCAGTTAGATCGATTATAATAGGGTGAGATGTGATGAGGGTCTGAACCATGGCAGAAGCTATATGAATAGAAAGAAAGCGATAAATTTAAGAAATGTCATAGAAATAAAACTGACAAGACTTGGCAACTGATAGGATATGGAATTGGACATTTGGGTAAGGAA
This sequence comes from Phalanger gymnotis, assembly GCA_028646595.1. Taxonomy (NCBI): domain Eukaryota; kingdom Metazoa; phylum Chordata; class Mammalia; order Diprotodontia; family Phalangeridae; genus Phalanger; species Phalanger gymnotis. The sequence goes on along the minus strand of CM053624.1, from coordinate 166,378,068 downwards.
AGAGTCAAATATAACACATGGTCGTGTACTTGGTGAGCGAAAAATAATGGTACTCTCAATAGAAATGAGAAGTTTCGTGGAGGAATGGGTTATAGAATTATAGAGTTAAAGCTTGAAGGGACATTAGATGTTATAGAGTCTTTCTCCCTCGTTTTATAGATGAGGAAACTGAGAATTGGAAGGATTAAGTGACTGGTCTGTGGTCACTTCGATAGCAAGTATCAGAGGCACAATTTCAACCTAAATCTTCCCAACTTCAGGTTCTGCACAATATTCACTATAACATCCTTCTTCTCCATGGGTTTGAAGAGTGGGTGGAGAGATCAGAAAAGTATGCAGAGATGACAGGAGATAGAATAGGGGCAGTGAAGATAAACGCCAGATAGAGAAAGGACCAACATCTACATGGGAAATTTGGAGGAATTTGTTTTATTAAAAAAAAAAAAACAACCCAGCTAAAACGAGGAAGATATGTTTATGAGGAGTGGAGATTTTTGTTGGGATTTCAAAAATATTTTCCTATGGTGGTAAGAAATAAGCATTTTCAGGCAGGAGTGGCTGTTCATTTCTGTTTTCTAAATCTTTAGTGCTGGACCATAGGAATTACAGCCCTTGTCAAAATCTAGAGTTGCAACAAAGGAGACACAAGTTCATTTAGCATGAAGAAAGCTCCCTCTAGTGGATACTGGAGAGTCGTAAGATCTGGCTTTAAAAGCAAGAGATTGTATCATCCTGCTTCTTGCTTTTTTGCACATGCAGGATGAGCCCAACACATAGCACTGCTTCAAGAAGACTGATTAGTGTGAATTTGTTCAGTTATCACAGATTGGACTTATTAAATGGCCTAACAGAGAGCAGGGCTTTTAGATAATTAGAGACAGACCAAATTAATTTTGATTAAGCAGAAAGGCAGACTATGTGGGAAAGGTCCAGTGCAGGAAGCTTTACCTAGAAATCAAGCCTCAGTTGGACATGGCAGTGAGGTGCCCTGGACAGCCAGAAGTCACAATTAGAATATGAACTCTTTGAGAACAGAGGCTGGCTTATTTTTCAGTTTGTATCTCTACTACTTAAGCACCTAAAAAGTGCTTAATGAATGCTGGCTTGCTTGATACATTTATTATGTGGACTCCAGGTTCCTGGAGAACATGAAATTTTGTATTCTCAAGAGGTCACTCATTCTTCCTGGTCTGACTTCTCTTGTAGAATTTTAGTAGATATTTTTTCCCCTCTGAACAGCTGAAATCTGTTCTCCCCAAGTGTATGTCAAACTACATCTGGAGTTTTGCTTCCTGATTACAAACTCAAAGGGAGAATGATCATTTCCACCTCACCAATCAATTTTTCCCTGTTGGCAAGAAGCAGAAGCAGACTAGAATTTTCCCATGTTGCTTTCACCATGTTTTGAAAGATGAAATTATTTATGATACAAAGAAAGCTTGTCTGTAGTCACCTGGTGGGTCTATGATAAGGCAAGGTTCGTCACCATTACTATTACTAAGGAGTTGTATTTGGAAAGGTAGTCTGATAGTGCCTATATTACAATAATTCTACTCAAAAATTTATGTTCTATATAAATGAAAAATACACAGACACATAGCTAGTCAATATATGTTTTACAAAAACAATGTGCTTAAAAGACGAAAGATCTAAGTTGAAATCCCACCTCATACTTGGTATCACAGGTGATCTAATTTCTCCGCAGGAAGTGATACATAAATGTAATATGCTCCTATTTATTATACACATAACCATACAAAGAAGCAGCATGGCAAAGCCGATAGAAAGCGATCCCGGGTTCAAGTTCAGCCTCTGACACATATCGGCCTGGACGAGTTACTTGTATCTCTATACGTGCTCTTGGCAGTTTTCAGGAGGCTAGAACTTAGAGAGAGCGCTGACCTGCATCTGTTGAGGGATGCTCCTCGCCGGGAGCTCCCAGTGAAATCAGATGCAGTCTCTATTTTCCTAACTATAGAAGGCTCTATAGCAGAGTTATGCTAGACCGTAAGTTTCACGAGGGCAAGGATGTTATTTGTTGCCCTCCACGTATTCCTGGGCGCTTAATAAATGTCTCTTTTAGGAAGAGGCTCAATAGTCAAAAGGACATCCTAGATTCAACCCCTACCCCGGTGACACTACGCAGTCTTTATACGAAGTTGGGTAGGAACCAAAGTATTGAGCCTGTGCGCTTCTCCGAACGTTGATTTCGGACTGACGGGGCCCCTCCCCCAGAGTCACGGTAACCAGACTACAGAAGTCCCCCCGCCCCCACCGGAACGTAAAACCCGCTCGCTGACTTTTCCGGTCGGAAAGAGTTTCGGACGGATCTAGTCCCTCACCCGGAAGTTCCGAGAGGATGCAAGGGAGCTAGGACTCTTTTGTTTTATGTCCAGCGTTTGAACGGTTTGGTCAGGCGGAGAGCCGCTTGTTGGAAGAGAAAAGGAAGTCATGTTCACGCCTGCAGTGAGGCGGGCTCTGAAGAAGAGCAAGACGCTGCGCTACGGTGTGCCCATGATAGTGAGTGCAGGGTGAGGGCGACTAGGACGGGAAACGCAGCATCGTGCGTGAGAAAGGGGGCGGGGCTTCCGGAGAGGGAGAGGACTGGGGCGGGGCTTCCGGGGAGGGAGAGGATAGAGGCGGGGCTTCCGGAGATTCCGGAGCAAGGCGGAGATTGTAGAGGGGAGAGGAAGAAGAAAAGGATTACTTAAAGAGGAGATGGCGTTGGTTTTTGAGGCTTTTGATGGCCGCCTTGTCTGTAGCTACCTTCTTTCCCCAGAGGAAGCTAGTGGTGCAGTGGAGTCAGGAAGACCCTAACTCCAACCCCCCCCCCCCTTAGACACTTAGTTACCAGATCCTGGATAGATCACTTAACCTCCGTTTGCCTCAGTTTCCTCAAACTGTAAAACGGTGATAACGATAGCACCCACTTCCTAGGGTGGTTGTGAAGATCCAAAGAGAATATTTGTAAAGTCAGTGCCTAGCTCATAGTAGGCGCTTAACAAATGTTCGTTGAATGGGATTTGAAAAGTGCTAAGCGACAGGGCACCAAGTGCACATAGTAGGTGCTTTTTAAAAATGCTTGTATCCTTGGGGATGACTAAATTTAGTCAATCAACATTTATTAATTACCTGTATTGCCAGCTAAGCTCTGGAGACGGAAAGGCAAAAACAGCACCTTCTTTCCAGGTCTAAATCTAATGGGGAATTAGTTGGAGAAGCAGCCTAGTGCACTGGAAAGAGAGATGCAGATTTGGAGTCAGAAGACCTGCATTGCATCTTGACTTCTCTGAGGCTTAGTTTTCTTATAAGCAAAATGAGGTTAGCAGTACTTGGCCTACATATCTCAGTTATTGTGAGGAGAATGCCTCAGACTTAATTTTTAGGGGCTATTGCACCCTCTAGAGGCATTGTGGTGGTTGCAGTAGAAAGATAGTTGGATTTGGAGCCAAAATACCCAGCTTCAAATCCTGGCTTTGTCACCTACTCCCTGTATGACCTTGGTTAAGTCACTTAACCTCCATGAGTCTAAACTTTGCCAGTGATTGTAAAATGAAAAGGGATTGGACTCGATGACCATCCTTTCCAGCTCTAAATCGAACATGTCTTAAGTTTTAGGAGTGGGGAAATGAGACTTTGTACATCCATTTAAGCATTCCTCTATTAGAGTTGTATCCTGAAGATGAGCTTTCATACACCAGTATGAAAGCTTCTGTGGACCATATGTCATATATAATTGGTGTGTGGGATAATAATTCCCCCAAAATGAAATAATAATCAAAGGTCTCTCAAGGTAAAGACAGGCTTTATTTACAAGTATGGTGGGAGAACCCCAGCCTACTTCAGGGTGGAATGGGATAGACAGTTGTAGAGAGCAGACAGGGAGTTTATATACCCCTTGAAGAAAATTCTAAGAAAAACCCTAAAGTCTGGACCTCTATCCCCACTGGTGGGGATAATTGGCCTCACATTCTTGAAACAAGGAAAGATTCTTAATCTAACACCTTAACCCCAAACTAAAAGACAGCAGTTATAGGCATGATAGAGGATGTGGGTGTATGTGGTATATGTGCAAGTTTAAGTGGGGAGGGGGAGGGTTAACTTTAAACTTTATGATATGGCTCGGGCTTTATGGAGGCTAAAATATTAAGCATCCCTTTCATTAAATGAAAGACTTTCAGCCATTCCACTCATTGGGGCAACCATTTTCCAGGTGTTGAGGGTTTGGCTTTCCCCATGATTGTTGGACTCCATTCCCTATCTCCTCTTCTGGTATAATAGTTGACATTTGTATCAGGATTTTAAGATTTACAAAATAATTTACATTATCTCATATGATCATGAATTTTGCTATTAATGAATCCTGTCTCACCATTCATTATATATATGTAGCTCTGGTATACTAATAATATGACCTAAAAAATAGGATGTAATTCAACAAACATCTATTGAGTGCTTATAACATTTAAGACACTGTATTAGGTGCTGGGGATACAAAGATGGAAATGAAACAGCTCATGCCTTCAAGGAGCTTACATACTACTAGAATAACACAACATGTATACTTAAGTTAATATAGGATAATTTGAAGAGGGAAAGAAAATCTTCCAGTGGGGAAATCAGTGAAGATTTAATATAAAGTGGCACCAGAGCAGGGCAATAAAATTAGGGATACTCAGAAAAAGTGAAGAGGGAGTCCATTTCAGGTTTTGGAGAAAACCTATGCAAAGGCATGGAGGCAAGATAGTGTGTTGAGATGTCCTGCAGGAAATTGGTGAGATTAGGGTTGGGCATATAATTTAAGACTTAGCTGTACAGAGAAGCCATGGAAGCTGGTGGAATCAGAAAAGAACAGAGCAACTCTAGGAGTCATCCTCAACTCTTTAGTCAGACTAGTCAACAAGTACCCACAAAGTACCCACTATGTGTCAGATACTGCAGTAAGAGCTGGGGAAACAAAAGCAAATTATTTTCTAATCTATATTTTTGATCCATGCTGCCAACATCCTGCATCACTTATTGAGATATTAAAAACTGGGAGCAGGCCCCATATTTTATTCCAGGGGTTCTTAACCTCTTCGGTGTGTTGTGGACCCCTTGGCAGTCGGGTGAAACTTATGGACTCTTCTCAAAATAATGTTTTTAAATACATAAAATACATGGAATTGTATTAGAAGTAGTTATCAGAATATTAAATTAAAAAACAAATCCAGGACCCCAGGTTAAGAGCCCTTGTTTTATTCATAACCGTGGCCCTTACTGTTTCCTACACATAGTAGCTTCATAATATGATTGTTGAATAACTGTCTGATATTTTGTTGTCTGGTTGTTTTTCAGTCATGTTTGATTCTTTGTGACCCCATTTGGGATTTTCTTGGCAAAGATACTGGAGTGGTTTGCCATTTCCTTCTCCAGCTCATTTTCCAGATGAGGAAACTGAGGCAAACATTGTTAAGTGATTTGCCCCAGGCCACACAGCTAGTAAGTGTCTGAGGCCAGATTTGAACTCAGCAAGATGAGTTTTTCTGACTCCTGGCCTGACACTATGCACTAAGCTACCTAGCTTCCCAGTGTCTGATATAATAATGATGAAAGAAAAACATCCTGATTTTTGCAGTAAAAGAGTGAATCTAATCTAAGAAAGATAAATTACTTTGAATTTCTTGTTAAGCCTAAGAGCCAAGGACAGTTACAATATTTTATGTTTCATAGACTACTCTCATTGGGTAAACTTGTAGGTTAAGGAAAGCTGTTCTTTTCCTAGGCTGTTAATGAACAAATCAGTGCTCCTTCAGGACCGGGACAGTTCCTTGTTTATCTTTGTTATCTCTCTCAGGACCTGGCACTGTTCTTTGCACATGCTAAACTCTTAAATGCTTGCTGAAATGATGTAATTAGTGAATGTCTCTGTTCTTATGCCTGGAACACATTCTAATTATTCTACCTACTCCTGTGATCCATCAAACCAGTTGTTTCTGTTACCTATATCTCAATAGAGAAATGCTTTTCCTCCACCACCACCCCCTACTAGATTTTCAAACAGAAGGAAAAAAAAGGTGGTTGTTAGGGAGCATTTAATGTCATTTTTCACACAAAATTGTTTAATGAAGCTGATGGAAATGTGTGACAGATTGGGCCCTTATGTCACATTTGATTTTTCATTTTGCTTTGCAACCCTTAGCCTTTTCTGCATGTCTAATTAATTACATTATCTCTGTTCTATTTATCTTCATATCCACTGGAACAAACAAACAGAAAATGATTGATTCAGCTCAAGACATTGTCAGCTGTTTTTAAGTAAAGGTGCCATGGGTAAAAGAAGTCTGCTTTAGGAAATACACAGTTGGCACTGTCACAATTCTATAGTGACCTCAGAAGGGATGGGATTGTGGTGGTTTTCAGGTTTCTCTATATCTCTCTGGGTTCCTTGAAAGTCAAGTAATTTGATCATGCCATATGTAATTATGCCTGTGTCCCAACACTACTAACCTGTACCTTGGGGATGCTGGGAATGAAAATCAGTAAGGAAAAGTATGATAGCCTTAAAAATTTTTTTTGAACAAATGATGCATTAGGCAAATGAACATTTTCTGTCAGTATTGCATACAATATAATTTCCCTCTTCCAATTTCTTCAGAAACTTGAAAATGTGTATGCTGTGTCTGGAGGACAAAGTCTTGGTTGATGATGTAGTCAGGAGGGTATTTGACATATAAAACTAATGATTGTTGATGAATTTGGGGTTGTTTGATAATAGAAAGGTAAATTCTGATTCATTGAGGCTGGTTTTTTCCTTCTTTTACACAGTGAGAATAACTGTTAAATAAAAACTTCTTCCTACATTTAGAGAAAGAAAAAACCTAGCCTATGAAGTACTGAATTCTCTAAAAATGAATCAATTTCAATGTTGTCTGGGCTTGTAGTTACTGCTCTCTATTCTGGAACCATATGACTTTAAGTGAATATGGAAAAGTTTAATTTGGAATTTGATATCATTTTGGAATTAATTAAATTGGAATTCAAGTTTAAACTGAAGACTTTGTATGAGCTAAAATAAGTCAATTCCAGAAGAAAGCTGAGAAAATAAAATTTATTCAGGTTGCATTTTTTAATTGATTCTGTTCCATATTACCCCTAACGTTACAAAATTCCTGTGTGGTCTTTTGACTGATTGAGGAGTTGAGAGACCCTTTTTATTGGTAATTTCTAGCCTTACCAATAAATTGAAAGTGCTTGGACATTTGTGCCTCAGTTTACTTCAATTTTCAAACAGAGCCTAAAGAAAAACAATGTTAAATTTAAAATAAAAATGAAAGTTGATGTCCCTTTCTGATTTGGAAAGCTTTATTAATAATCAGAGGAAGAAATGGTAGGTCCGAGGACAACACTGAGAAAGCAAACCACAGACAAAAGACATCAAATCAAAATAAAGGTAGTAGAAGTGCCCTGATTCCTTGCATCTAATTTGCATATGATTGATATGAGTATTTCAGGTTGATAATTGATAAATCCTAATACCAAAAACTTTTTGGTAACTGAGACAAATGCCTAGTGATTTGACTGGCTGAAATGTTAATTTTGGCTTCTCATATTGAGATAGAGCTGTCATTTCATACAGAAGACCTCAGTTCGGAGCAGGAGATTTGGTCAAGAGCAGTGCTCTGAGTGAGTCAGAACAGACTTCAGAGCTAGGACCAAGAAGTGACCTCAGATCTAGGTCACAGGAAGACCTCAGAGCCTGCCATTTGCTGCATGGAATAACTGACTGGAGATACAAAGGCTTTGTTCTGCCATCTGCTAGAGCTAAGTGGAAAAAGAAGAAGGTTTGCTAACTGCAGCTTGGATCCAAGCTGAACTTAGGGCTCAGAAAATACTTCCATTTGGTTTGGGTATGGGCCTTAGAGCTTGTAAGAGCCCAGTCGAAGGAGTCCACCTGGGAAAACTCTATAGATCTCAGGTTTAGGATTTCTGTTTTGCTGAAGGAGCTTAACACTGCTCAGCAGGGGAGGCTCAGAAGAGGATCAGCCTGGCGATTAGTGAAATGTTCTGCAGAAGGTCCCTAAGGGAGCCAAAGAGCATCAAGGCCTGAAATCTGGAGTTGTAAGTTGCCCCAGGCACTAAGCATGTGCCACTCTGTTATGATCCTGTAAGGCCGGCATTTCTCCCTATGTGCATTTTTGAAAGAATGTATTTATGGAAGAATATCTTGTTATTCTTTTTGCTTTGCCTTCTGTTTAGTTAATGTCTTTGATTAAGAGTTAATGGGTTCATCTTGGCTATTTGTAAAATGGGGAGCATACCAGTAAGGACTGCTGTTGAGGGTGAGATGAAGGCCAGGAAACTTAAAAGACTGGAGTTCCCAGACAGGGTGGTTGAGGTGGGGTACCCCTCAAGGACCTGAGTACTGGAGAGGGTTGGGGCCATCTGGAATGAATTCTCTGACTCAAGCATTCTACAAGTCAAGATGGCGAAGATTTATTATGCTTTTCAGCAGGCAAGAGTTCTTAGGGAACCTGTAACCCTACAGGGGTGCAGGTAAAGTTTATATAGGTTAAACTTCAGTAAAACATGTGGCAAATATGTTATTTAGGTGATTCAGGGCGGGATTAGGGAGTGGTTAAGGGGTGGTCAGTTCTTAAAGGAACATGTACTTTTTGTATCTACTGTGCAGGTGTTTTACCCAGAGTTCACTGGGAAATAGCCCAAGGCAGGGGGCTACATGGAGGTATGGTTTTAGGCCTGAAACATCACTAAGTCAACTAACAGTCAGAGCTGACTGGGAAATACCCAGGCTGCTTCCATCAATGTCTTGTTAGACAAGATAAATGTAAGGGAGTATACATATGTCTAGGTCTAGCGTGCATGTGATAGGCCGGTGAGTAGTAAATATCTCTGTGACCCAGTACACAGCCAGTTCAGCACGTACACAGTTGGTTCAAACTAATAAATTCTATAGGTACAGCTGGCCACTGTATCAGGAAGAGAGGTAAGTATTTTGCTAGGGCATACTGTCTTGTTTTGCTAGAGAGAAACTGCTAGGGACAGTGTTTTGAGGCTAGGGAGATATGTGATTTTGGAACTGGATGTGATTTTGGAACTGGGATCCAAGCACAGGCACCTAAGCCAACCATCAGACCTACAGTTGAGAGTAGTAGGAATATAATCCCCATCTCCACCCGCACCCTGCACTCCCTGCCTATAAACTGGGTTAGCTGTAGGAGCATGAGACAGTAAGTTTTAGCAGTATGGCAGACCCTCTGGAAACTCCTAACCTTTTGGCATGAAAGTAGGCTGGGTTAAAGAGACAGCCTGGAGACATAAGAGTAAAGGTTGTCACCAAACCCTGTGCTGCATATAAAGCAAAACAAAACAAAAATCCAAGCTGTATCTACTTAATGGAGATTCATGGCTTCATAGGCTGTTCCTTTTTTCTTTTTTTTGTGTAGAGAAACGCTCATATTTGTTGATGTCTGTTAAGTTCATGATAATAAGGAAATTTTAAAAAAAGATAAAATGAATAATTTCATTGCACCATGCTTTCCTTTCCCTAATGCTTGCCCTATGGGGAATTTGTGAAGACTAGAGACATCACAACTCTGGAAGATTATTTCCTTAAAAGGAAAGATGTTCTGTAAATAAAGCCATTAGAATAAGTTTCAAACATTCTGTTATTCATAGAGGAAACATCATGGTACAGAGCTTTTATGTTACAGTGACTAGATTTCACCAGTTAACTGGCAGAACACTTATATTTTGTCTAATCACTCCTGTCATTTTGGAGGACTACAATTTGAAAGGACTCAGTTCTGTAATTGAAATTACAGGTTTCAATCTGTGACTGCTTCTGTGCTCAAAATCTTCATGTGTCATGAAGTATGAGAACCATGTTAGAAAGGCTTTCAGCAAAGATGGTGATATAAAAGGTTCTAGCAGCTAGATTAAATCTAACTGGTCCAGCTTCTGTTAGAAATGCCCTAGCAAAAATATAAAAGGGAGCCAGTTGAAACAATGGTCCAATAAAACAAGAGACATCAATAAATTCCCTCATTTAGTGTAAACACTGCAATAAAAGATAGCTGGAAGCCTGAGGGTGTACCTGGTCTGAGAGGAAAGGGTGGGAATGGGGATAAAGCCATTGGGATCTTACTCTTGGCTCCTTGGAGCCACAGTAGGGGACAAAGTGAATTCCTGGCTGATTATTTGTGATTGAGACAGGACTGAGGCTAGTAACCATGTTGTGCCAACAAGCCACTAATTAGAAACCAAGACTTCAGGCAGAGAGGGGATAGATAGGTCAAAGATCTAAATCTGGCCTCTCCCAGTGTAAGGTTGAGGAAGTGGGCTGGGCTAGGGGCTAGGACACAGCCATCTCCTTGAGAATTTTGGCAGGGCAGTGATATCCAGATTGCAGAGGGAACAGGTCTAGGAACTAGTTATCCCATCTGATAGTTTGGGAGAAGATCCTGTTCCTGGCACAAAATCCTAACTTGGGAGTGCAGACTAGAGATATGAGTAAACAGAGGAAAACTAGGATCCTAACACAATGAAGAAATACCATAGGTTAAGAGAAATCTAAGGGGGAAATCGAGAAGAAGAGTACAACTTCAAAATAAGTATAAGAGCTCCAGGAAAAAAAGATTTGGCCACAAGGACTATAAATAGATGGAAGAAAGGGAACAGGAGATTAAAAAGATGGAATTAGATCATTTGAGGAAAAAGCTAAAGGAGAATATATTACTTAGAACAGAAGGTAAAAAGAATGATTCAAATAGTGAACTCCTTGAAAAATAGGAGAGAGCAAACAGAACTCATTGATTCAATAAAACAAGTTCTATCTAGAACAAAGTAAAAAAGGCTGAAATATTAGGAAAACATATGAGCTATCTATTATATATAAAATGGGGGAGGATAACAAAATAGATTAGATGGTGGAATCCAAGAATATATTACTTATAAGAAATATGCTTAAACATAAAGATTCACATAGAGCTAAAATGATGGACTAAAGTAAGATTTATTATGCCTCAAGTGAATCTCCAAAAAGTGTGGTAGTCATGATTTCAAACAAGGTTTCAGTAAAAAATAGACATCTTTATTTACAAAACATCACAATTTTATTTTGTTGTTATTTTATTATACATTTGATTAATTAGTTCCACTTGTAAAAAAATACAATGGGAAGGATTAATTAATTAGCATTTATTTTTAGCCATATCATAGTCTCTTTTATTAGTAACCAATTAAATGGTCACTCTCTAGGGTTAGGATACTTTATAGAAGAATGAAACTGGCATTACTAACTGATTTGTCCAAGACCACATTATAGAGAAATGATAATGCCATTGGTAGAACTTTCAGACACTCAAACCTTCTGAGGATCAATGAACCTATAAAATGAATTGCAAAAGGAAGGAAATAGCAAAGCCCTCCAGGGTTCGACCATTATGTGGTGAAATATGGTAACTAAAATAGCCATACCCTTTGACCCAGTGACTCCATTGCTAGGCATATGCCCCAAGGAGGTCAATGACAAAAAAAAAAAAGCTCCATATCAAACAAGTATTTATAGCAACACTTTTAATAGTAGTAAAAGATTGGAAACAAAGTAGATGTCCATTAAACACATATGGAAACCATGAATCTGAAGGACACAGACATCCTGGGACTGTCCTAAAACATAAAAAGGCTTGTCATTCTTTTATCAGGCAGTCAAATTTTATCTCACTCTATGCATGCATGTATTCTGTTAGCTTTAAGGGAATAAAATAATGTGAATTTATATATCACCTAGCCTGTTTGCCTCTTTCAACCAAACTTTCAGGTTGACACAGGCAATGCCCCTTCCCATTGTATTTTTTTTTACAAGTGGTGCCATTTGAAGTTGCTTTGCATTTGATTCATCAAGCATTATTTTAATGATTATCACTAGTCATAAGTAGCACCAACATTTCTTCCATCCCTTGATGCTCTTTATACTAAGCAATTCTGCAGACAATCCTAGGGATGCAAAGAGTCTTTTTGTTCTTTTGGATGTGATTTTTGGAAAAAAGGGGTTTTTTTCACTTATGAAAAACATTTAATTGTATCTGGAAAAAGTTTTTTTTTTAAAGATTTGTAATGGACGCTTTTAAAAATGTTTCTTCAATTTATTCTTTCATCTTATGCATCTAAAGAACACACACATATATATATGTATGTGTATATATATACATATATATATATAGCAAAGGCCTCTTTACTAAGAAAGTAAAGACTAAGGTCTTTACTTTCACTGATAACAATATTTGTAGATGCCAGTGATAAAATGGATTGCATTTTCTGGATATGGGCTTTTTACTTTGTATTTCCAGGACATATACCTTCTATTTTGTTCGTTAGAATACACATCCCTCGTTTTTACTTATCTTTGTATCCCTAGCACTTAGGACAGTGCCTGGCATGTAGTAAGCATTTAATAAATGTTTTTGAAGGTGCCAACTTAGATTAGTAAAGAGAGTTACCTCTTCTAGGAATTCCTTATATCAGTGGAATTACAGGACCACTTCCTCAAACTCTCCTAGTCAGTAAAAAGATTAGGAAAACAGGATATGTTCCTATAAAAAAAGACATTATATTGTTGAATTCCTGATACCCCTTGATTATTTTCTGTGTAGGAAATTTTTGAACTTTTTGTGTGTTAATATGGATTAAGTTTATCTTTCTGGAATGTTTGTTGACCAGTTACAAAATACTTCCCTAGTGAGACTCCTGCAGCATCTCTCATACTTCATCTGGTTCAGGACTGGCTCTAGGCAGTGGGGCTGTAATGTATGATAGCAATTACATCCTGGAAAACTAACTTAATTGAATTCTAGCTCATTAGCACTTTAACCAGTGAGGCAAATGCTAAGGTTATTAACACAACCATCATTAACCACTAAGAAAATACCTTCCTTCTTTGTCTTTCATCTCTGCTGGAGTAGCTTAGTTTGGTTCTGTGTTAGCAGAAAAACTATGTGATCCCTATTAACTAATCTAACCTTACTGTAGACAATGCCACTCTTTCCCAACTATTTAGCCTAACCCCTTTACCTAGACCTGTGAAGAGAACAGCTGAAGTAGAATTGTTAGAGGCTAACCACCTCTTAGGAAGGAAGGAAGAGAATCATGAGGTCCAGATTAAGGTGGTTTGTTACTCTTGTAATTAGTAAGAATCTCCATCATATGGATCAGGAGCCCCCAGCAGAGAACTGTTCCACTCCACAGTTCAGTCTTCTCTGGCTCTCTTTTCATGTGTGCATAACATGCCTTACTGTCTCTCTCTTTTTTTTTTTTTTTTTTTGCAGCTTTCTATTCACAATGAATATTTATTCATTGAATATTTATTCATTGAATCCAGAAGCTGATAGATCAAAGTTTTATCTAAGCTAGAGGTAAAACTAATTAAATAGAAAATACAAAGAAACTTTAAAGAACTGAAAAACTTTGGATTTAACATGCCTCCCCTTTCTTTCCCCCTGCCTTCCCCGATATTCCCCAGGAAGAAGAGCGGCAAGGAGAGATAGGTAGGTCACCATATTTTATCATATCTTTCTGAGGGAAAATTCTTCAATAATAAGTACTTTCAGAAACTTAGACTGTTCCATTGAGCTGATGGAAATAAGGGCAACAGCAGTATAGCCCTCTCTACAATCCAACCTCAGCCATTCTGGCTGCTGCCTCTGGCCTCTCTCTTCTTTTTGAATTGCCAGCTTGAACTCAAATGCTGATCATACTCCTGGATCCCTGTTCTCAGTTCTTGCGATATTTCTTCTCCAGGGTGGGGGTGGGGAAAGCAATACTAGTTCCTTTTGAATTCATTCAGTTCCACTTTAGTCTGACAAGTTACATTGATCTTGACAAGCTAAAGAATTCTATTCTGACCATCAGAGCTTTATTCCTTACTTTTCTTCCTGTCTGAAAGAGGTACTGTGTTATATTCAAATACATGTATATATACATAATACATATGTATGTATATATACACATGTATACACACATAAATACAATATACACATACATGTATGTATATATTAAATATGTAATAATCTGTATATAACCAAAATATTTTATTTTGTTTTGCTTTATTGCACTTTGCCGATACTACATTTTTTACAAATTGATGGTTGGTGGAAACCCTGCATGAAGCAATTCTCTTGGTGCAGTTTTTACAACAGCATGTGCTCACATTATGTCTCTCTGTCCCATTTTGGTAATTCTTGCAATATTTCAAAGTTTTTCATTATTATTGTATCTGTTGTGATCTGCTATTACTCATCTTTGATGTTACTACTGTAACTGTTTTGGGGCACCATGAACCTTGCCCATGTAATACAGTAAACTTAAATGACAAGTGCTGTGTATGTTCTGACTGCTCCACTGACCAGCTGTTCCCTGTCTCCCATTCCTTGGGCCTCATTATTCTCAGAGACACAACAATATTGAACTTAGGCCAATGAATAACTCTGTAATGGCCTCTAAGTTTTCAAGTGAAGGGAAGAGTCAATCGATTTGGCAAATGTCATTGTTGTCTTATTTTAAGAAATTGTCACAGCCACCCCAGCCTTCAGCAACCACCACCCTGCTCAGTCAGTGGCCATCAGTATCAAGGTAAGACTCTCCATTAGCAAAAAGATCTTACTGAAGCCTCAGTGGGTGGTTAGCATTTTTTATTAATAAAGTATTTTTAAATTAATGTATGCACATTTCTAAAGATAGAATACTATTTCATATTTAATATATTACATTGTAGTATAAACATAATTTAAATGCATTGGGAAACCAAAAAATTTATGACTCACATTATTGTGGTAGTCTGGAACTGAGCCCCTGATATCTTCAAGGTATGCTTGCACATGTAATATGTGTGTATATATACATATTATTTCTTATTGTTCAGTTCTTTTCAGTTGTGTCCAACTCTCTGTGGCAGAGATACTGGAGGGGTTTGCTATTTCCTTTTGCAATTAATTTTATAGATGAGGAAAATGAGGCAAAGGGAGTTAAGTGGCTTGTCCAGGGTCACACAACTAGTAAGTGTCTGAGACCAGATTTGAACTCAGGAAAATGAGTCTTACTGACTGCAGACTGGGCATTCTATCCACTGCGCCACCTACCTGCACAGAAACACACACGCACACACACACACTCACACGCACACACACACACTTACGTGTTCCCTATATAACCACTTGTTTGTTGTACATTTCAAACTGGATGTCCTAGAGAAATCTTAAATTCTAGATGTCTAAAACTGAACTCATATTTTTCTCCAAATCCTCTCTTCTTCCAAAGCTCCTTATTTCTGTTGAAGGCACAGTCATCTTCCATTCCCCCAGGTTTCTAATCTTAGAATTATCTTGGACTCTTCACTTTTCTTCACCACCCACATCCAGTCATTAATAACATCTCCTGCATCTGACCCCTTCTGTCCTGTCATACAGCTACCACTTTAGTGTAGGCCCTCATCGCCTTTCCTAGATTATTGCCAAAGATTCCTAATTGGTCCCCTTATCTCAAGTCTCTTACCATTCTGGTCTGTCCTACATGTTGCTGCCAAAGTAATTTTCCTTAAGCACAGAATTGACCATGTGACTCCTCTATTCAGTCATCTCCAATGACTTCCTATTGCCTTTTTCATTTAGCTTTTAAAGCCCTACACAACCTGGCCCAGCCTGCCTTTCCAGCTTCATTGCATGTTACTTCCCCTTCTGCACTTTGCAGTCCAGCCAAAATTGCCTTCTCCCTGTCCTTCACACACCACACTACAGTTTTCGTCTCTGAGTGCTTGCACTGGTCATCTCCTAGTCCTGGAATCCACTCCCTCCTTACCTCTACCTCACAGAGTCCCTATCTTCCTTTAACATGCAACTTGAGCACTGTCTTCTGGATCTGCACAAAGCATTTACCATCTCTCTAAATGCTAGCTAGCTCCCTGTCTCTCAGTCTACTTTGTATCTACAGGGCAGATATTTGTATTGCTTTACTTTGTATTCATATTCTATACTTATGTCCTTGTTTCTACTATTAGAATGTGAGTTCCTTGTGAGTAGGGATTTTTTTTATTCCTTATACTTATATTTTTAGCACATAGTACAGTGATGGGCATATAATAGGAACTTAATAAATACTTATTGATTTATTTGATTGACTGCCTTCTCTGTTTCCTAATGACAGTCCAGGATTGTCATTCTTGATAATGGAACAGCACTGGGGCATCAGTTCACCTAATCAGTGTACATGAAACCAAAGGGTATGGTCAGTCTCACAGGAAAACTGTTCCTTTCATGATTATGGATTGTGCCCTAACCCTAATAGACAGGGGATATGTACATATGTGTGTATTTGTATACACACCAATACATATATATATACACTTTATGTATATATATATGTGTATATACTTATGTACATGTACGTACACAGAAGTGTGTACGTATATCCATCTGTCTACCTCTCTGCACCTGTAGTAATCTATATGACAGTGTGAATGATCGGTTTGAAAGAAGTAGCATAGTGGATAGACTGTTGGTCTTGGAGTAGAGGAGCTGCATTCGAATCCTCTGTCTTATGTTTATTAGTACTGTGACTGGTCAAATCATATAATCTCTCTGAACCTGAGTTCCCCATCTATAAAATGAGAATAGTAATTCCTAGAGGACCTACCCCATAAAGTTATTGTGAAGCTCAAAAAAGGTCTTGTCTGTAGAGTGCTTTTTAAATCTTACAGTGCTTGTGTGAATGTCAGTTGTTGCTTGATGATATGGCTATTATTATTGTCACCACTTTGGGAAATAATTAAAACTTCATCATTTTCATAAGTAAGCTGCCATTTTAAAATGTGTTTGATCTTATTTTCAGCAAGCTAAGACTTCTGAGTTGAAAATATAATTTCATGTTTGCCCATTTCAGTCAATCAATAAACAGTTATTTTTAAAGTGAGCTCATTGTATTTCACTTGACTCCCCAGAATTTGTCAGCTAATAATATTCTAGAAATGTCTGACAGTTCCTCTCAGACGCCTAAAATGCACTTACCTGTGTTTAGGTTCATAAGTGCTGGTTTGCAACATCACCAAGTTGTTAGAAAAGGCCATTCTTCCTCATTGTTTCCTCAAACTAATATAATCTGTCAGTAGAGGTATGTCGTAGAGATTGTTGTCTTTATTTGAATGGCTCTGAATGGTAGCAGTGCCTCTTTTAAAGAGAGGGGTCCTTTAAAACTACTGGTTTCTGGAAGCTGTGTTATACACCAAAATTTCGTTAGATACAAATGAGAGGTGGCAACGATCAGGGACTCTTGGGTTTTATGACATTGTTTGCTGAAATAAGAAGGATTTCATATTTAAGTTCCTGCTGACATGTGAATCACACGCCAATGTTTGCCTTGCATATTTTGCATTTATTATTATTTTCATAAGCTTCATTTATAAAGTAGGAACTGTGGCACAACTAATTGAGCGATAATGAAGACCCAGGTGCCAAAAGTTTGATTTCTGAAGCCTGGCAAGCCCTCTTTCTGCTGGATTATTCTAAGACTTTAATTAGGTCCTTTATATAGTGATGTTGGAATTCGCCAACGGGGTGTTGTTATTTTCCCAATAAGAATCATGAAAATGGGGAAAATAAATCCTACATCTAGGAAATTACAGCTCCCCCAATGCAAATTTTAAAAGGCAGAGGGAGAGAAATATTAGGTAAAAATAGAAACAAGAATGGAGGTCTAGACAAAAGCTTGGATCTATTTCAGATGTCTCAATGTAAATGAAAAATTTGGAAGCCTTTATAGACAAATTACTGTGGAATATAAATTATACCAGATAATTGTAAGGTGGCATGGTCATTTGGTACCCTTATGTTGTTTTTGGCTTTCCAGGTTATTACCTAAGATTTTCATTAAGCCTTCTTAGCTCCTCTTATTCTTCTTGGCATAACTCAAGGCTGTAAACAAAATATTAAACCCAAATGGTATATATAAACATATATGCCCCATCAATTAGTTTTGAGAAAGACACAAAATAATTGGTGTTTTGGTTAGTTGTGGTGGTTCACAATTATCACAGGCAACAATAAATAATATGGTATAAGCATTGTCTTTAGCAGCAAGTTATGGAAGTTTTGAATCTGATTTCTTTAGTCATCTGTATGTAAGGTGGATTTTAGTGTATGTTAGGTGGATTTTTGTTATTACTTTAAGATACTAGTTCCAAGGATCCATGGCCATAACAATCTCTGGTTCCCAGGATTTCACATCGTAAACAATCTTAACATGCTTGTGCAGCATTATATAATGATAAATAATATAAACATTTATTTATTTCTTAGGGTTCAGTTTCCCAGAATCAGTGGCCATAACAATCTCTCTTTCCCAGGTGTTAGATATGAGTTCCCACGTTCATGGTTCAAAACATCTCCACCACACTTGCGCAGCATTATTTAAGGATAAATACTATAAACATGTGCTGAAACTGTAAATATCCACTGCTGCTGCATAGTGAGATACAGGGATGAGGTGATGTAGACTTGTGAGGCTATTGCTGGCAATGTGCCTTTTTTGTCTGATGCTCTATAAAACAGGTGGTCAGTGGTCAGTGAGTTGCGGAAACTTTATGGTTGAATGCACAAGCTGGGATGTTGTGCGCCTTGATCGGCCCCCATCAAGGATTGGGAGGGAGGAATCTGTGTTTGCCCCAACCGGCTCGGCTCCCGTCGAGGCTTGAGGGGACTTAGGGGAGCCCTCTAGGGTTGAATGCACAAGTTGTGCCTGTCTCCATTGACCCTGTTGAGATGTAGGGGTAGTTGCTCCCCCTTCTCACCAGCCCCTGTGATAAGGGAATGCTGTAGGAGTTTGCAGTGCTTCTGTTATCAGCAGAACTTTCCTTGACCTTTTAAAAATCTCGTACTTTCAAATTTAAACTGTTTTTTTAAAGAATGCCTTGGCTTTGACTTACAATTAGATGGAAGCATCTGACATTTTAGAACATCAAACACTGGCTAAATATGAAGCTTATCATTTACCAATCTTTTTTTTTCCAAACTGGAAGGAAATTACACATAATAGCACAGGTCATTGTGTAGGTGACTTCTGCAAGGATGCTTTGTGATCATGGGAGCCTGTGCATTTTCTCTTTCTTGGCTAAGTTTGTCTTGAGTGGAGACTATCCCTTGTGCCACTATTACTGGTAGTTATGAATTATGAGCTTTAAACTCTGCAAAGTGTGAACAATATTTATACTGCCAATTTTGCAGAGTTGTTATGAGGAAAATGCTTTATAAATTTTAAAGTTCCATATGAAATATGAATAATAATAAATATTTCGTTATTATTAACCTTTCAGCCTCAAGGTATCAAAGGTACCACAGCTTCCAGCTTTAACCACTCCCTTTGTTCCTTTTCTTTGTCTTATCCAATTTAATGACTTCGGGTTCACATAGCTGAGAAGTGCAATCCTTGTCTTCAAGGAGCTTACATTCTAGAGAGGGAGAGACAACACATATATAAATAGGTACACATAAGATGCATACAGAATGGATGTTCCCAGGGCATCTAACTTGAAATATTTAATAGGCAATTGGTGATGTAGGGCTGGAGCTCAGGGGAGAGACTAGGGGTGGAAATAAAGATCTGGGAATCATTCCTATGGAGATGATAATTGAACTGGAAGGTGACAGAGGTTGCCAAATGAGGTAACAGAGAGACAAAAGAGCCTGAGACTGAGACTTGGAGATACCTGGTTAGTGTAACTAACATGAATGAAGATATATCACAGGAGGCTGAGATGGAGCAGTCAGGAAAGTAGGGAGAAGCGGGAGAGCAGTTTAACACAATCCCAGACAAGAAAGAGTATTCAGGTGGAGAAGATGGTCAGCTGTGTGAAATGCTACGGAGAGGTCAAGAAGAATGAGGATTGAGAAAATTGCCATTATATATAGAGAGTCCATTGATAACTTTGGAGAGAATAGCTTCATTTGAAAGATAAGGTCAGCAGCCAGGTTAGATGTAGAAAGGAGTGCATAGAGGAAGTTGAAGAAAGATGTATAAATGGTTTTTTCAAGGAGTTTAGCAGAGGAAGGAAGGGAAGATATAGGATGATAGGATGGCAGGGTCTGGTGAGGTTTTTTTTAAGGATCAGGGAGACATGGGTGTATTTGTAGGCAGAAGGAAAGTAGCCAGAAAATAGGAAGAGATGGAAGATTAGAGAGAAAGGGGAGATGAGAGTGAGGACAGTCTATTGAGAAGATGGAGAGGGATGGAATCCCGATCCCAAATGGAGGGGTTGTCCTTTGCAAGAAGAAGGGCTCCATCTTTGTCACAGACTGAATACAGAGAGATAATGAGGATAATGTAAGTGGGGTATGAGATAAAAAAAGAAGAGGGAGCTCTTGGGGAATGGCTCCAATTGTGCATGTAGGGGCAGGGTTTGCCTTGGCTAGGGGAAGGGCCACCTTTTCATCAGAGACAAGAATGAAGTCAGTCAGTGAGCATTTATTAAGTACCTAAATATGTGCCAGATGCTTTGCATAAGCACTGGGGTTACAAAGAAAGGCAAAAGGCAATTCCTGCTCTTGGGGAACTCAATCTAATGGGAGTTACCATGAAGATAACTCGATAAATTGAAGATAGTCACTAGAAGGAAGGGAGGGGAAATCAAGAAGGCTTCTCATAGAAGGTGGGATTTCAGCTGGGACTTGAAGGAAGCCAGGAAATTTAGGAGGTAGAGGTGAGGAGGGAGAGAATTTCAGGTATAGGAGACAGTCAGTGAAAATGCCTGGAGACAAGATGGAGTATCTTGTTTGAGCAACACCATAGAGGCCTGTATCCTTGAATCACAGCCTTTGTGGCAGAGGGAGGGGGAGGGAGAGAGGTATAAGATGACTGGAAAGATAGTAGGAGGGGATAAGTTTGTGAAGGGCTTTGAATGCCAAACAAGGTTTTATATTTGATTCTAGAAGTGACAGAACCACTGAACTTTATTGAATGTTGTTTATCCTTTGTTCTTAAAGAAGACAGTGACATCAGGAAGGTGATGCCATGATTTGTAAGTGAATTGGATTTAGGTGAGGAAGGGCTGTGCGAAGTTGCCTGTGGGGAGCCAGCTATATCTTGTTTAGGCCTTTTAGACCTCTGTAAGGCAGGGCCAATTGAGGATGGATCTGTGCACAGCAAAGGCCATGTTTAGGAAAAGAAGACATGGCAAAGAAAACCCGCCTTCGTAGCTGATTATCCACATGGGAAAGAACTGAAATGTTTCAATTTGGTTTAGCTTGTAGGAGACTGGTGTCTTGTTCCCAGGAACAAAGAGATAAAAATATTAACCAGTGCTCCATTGTACTCTTAGGAGAAGGTTAGGATGACTCAGCAATTAACCTGTATAAAATACTGTTAGTAACTCCATTAAAATCAGTCTATAGCCTGACTATGTGACTTGCCTAGACTCATGCCTTTGTCTTTTTGTGTTTCATTACTCCATCCACACAATCATGCAGCTGTTCACAGGTGGCGCCTGGAATGGGGACCACAAGTCTGGGACTTGGAAGAGGTAGAGTAATGTCTTACCAGTACAGGCTCCGGATTAATTATCACTAGGCTTACTGGGGGATTGTAGGGATTTAGAAATTTAGAGATTTAGAGATTTAAATATGAGGCAGATACAATTTAAGGATAGGGATTGTATCTGCAAGTATTAAGAAAAATTGTAACAGAAAGAGGTTTTTGTATAACAGAAGAGCAAAAACAAGAAGGTACAATTGGTTTAGAAAGATGGGAGATTATTGGAAAACAAATGAGTGAAAGATTAAGGGAGGATGGGCCAGAACACTTCCCAATATCAACCTTTTCCATATGGAATATTTTGAAAATATATCTTACTCCAGAAGGAAAAGTTCCTATGGTACAAAGAACAATTAAACATGATATTGGGGTTGGGGCGAGATCTTGTGGGATGGGTGACAATAACCCACTAGGGGGTAGACTAGCTAATGGGGAGTTACCAAAGTATAAAGGAAAAAGAAAAATGCCAGATTTTTAGATATCCTTTTTGTGCGTCCTGTTGTTTTCTGTCTGTGTCTGTTTTGTGTTATGTGTCTCTGTGTGAAGAGAGTATGTTATCTGACTCTTTGTTGTTGAAGTTGTTGAAATAAGAAAATGCTCTTTCTTATCTCTCTGCACATTCCAAAGTCACCAGCCTCACTTTCTCCTCCTGAACCATCTGGGTCCACTGGCATATAAATCAGGACTGGAAGCAATGGGAACACCTTGGTATTTTTAAGCTAAGGTCTTTCCCAGGTATCAGTTTGAATGAGGCAATACCCATTCAGCGATTAAGGCTAGGTAAAAAATGAGCTAAAGAACGGCCTGGGAGGGGAAGACCATCTGGGTTTCTGGCCAAAACAGAAACAATTGCTATTTAAATTTGCTCTGAGCCAATCTGGGCCCAAACAATGACCACTAAGTGGGGCTTGGCCTAGGACCTATTATCGGCCAATCAATGAGAGCCAGAGTGAACTGGGTTTGTACCCTCAAGGCTTGAAATTTTGAGCCTAGAGGAAGGGGGTTAGGAGGGGACCTGTAAAAACCTGTATTTTCTGTGTTTGGCTCACTCTGACACTGAGAGAACTCTTGGTGTGTGAGTTGCCCTTTTCCGTGGGATCGTAATAAAATTCCTTTCTACTTTCTACCTTGGGAAGTCTCTGATTTTAATTTGACAGCTGCCCCACACATGGTCAGATCTCTGTTTTAGGAAGACCATTTTGATGGCTGAGTGGAGAATGGATCAGAGTGAGACGAGTCTTGTGCCAGGAAGACCCACTAGCAGGCTATTATAATAGTCCAGGCATAAAGTGATGATGACCTGCACTAAGGTCATCAAGGCATCAAGCAGGGTCAGAGGAGAGAAAGGGACATTTATAAGTGACGTTAAGAAGGTAAAATTGATAGGACTTGGCAGCAGATTGGATATGGGGGTGGTGAGAGAGAGCAAAGTTGTAAGCTTGGGTGACTGAGAAGACGGTAGTATCCTCAGGGAGGGTTTGGGGAGGAAAGATAATGAATTCAGTTTTGGATATATTGAGGTTAAGATGTATATAGGCCGTCCAGTTTGAGAGGTCCAACAGGCAGTTAGAGTTGCAAGTCTAGAGATCAAGAGAAGGATTAGGGCTAGATATATAGAGCTGAGTATCATTAATATGGAGATGATCTTTTGAATCTATGGGAGCTTATGAGATTACCAGGTGAAATAGTATAAAGCAGGGTCAGCAAACTAAGGCAGAGGGCCAAATCCAACCTGTTTTTGTATGCCTGCAAGCTAAGAATGGTTTTTACATTTTAAAATAGAATAAAACTTTTAAAATGTAAAAATTATTCTTAGCTCACTGGCCTAGAAAAACCAGTAGGCTGGATTTGGTCTGTGGGCAATAGTTTGCTGACCTGTGATACAGAAGAAAAACGTCCTAGGTCAGAGCCTTGTGGGAAATCCACGATTAGCAGGCCTGACCTGTGCCAAGATCCAGAACAGAATGAGGAGTGTTCAGAAAGGGAGGAGAATCAGGATAGAAGAATTGCATGGAAACCTAGAGAGAGGAGAACATTAAGGAGATGGGAGTAATTGATAGTGTCTCAGAGGCTGCAGAGAGGTCAGGAAGGATGAAGATTGAAAGAAAAAACTCATTTGGTTTGGAAATTGAGAGATCGTTGGTAACTTGGGAGAGAGTAGTTTCAGCTGAATGATGAGGTTGGAAGCCAGACTCTAGAGAATTAAGAAAAATGGAAGTGGAGGCACCTATTGTACATGGCCTTCTCAAGGAGCTCAGTCACAAAAAGGAAGAAAGATATGGAATGATAGCTAGTGGAGATGGATTTTTCAGTATGGGGGAGACATGTTTTGTAGGCAGGAAGGAAGTAATGAGTAGACAAGGAAAGACTAAAGATAAGTGAGAGAATGGGAGGTGGATGATAGAGGGGACAGTCTAATGGACAAGGTGGGATAAAATCAGATCAAAGAGTTTGCCTTGACAAAGAGAAGAGCCACCTCTTCCTGTGAGAAAGGTGAAGGAAGAGAAGGCATTATGGTAAAGTGAGAAGAGCTCTCAGCAAATGGCCTCAGTTTTTTTCAGTAAAATAGGAAGGAAGGTTCTCAGCTGAGAGGGGAGGGGAGGGAAAGGAAACAATTGGAGATTTGAGGAGGGAGGAAAAGGTTTCGGAAAGCTGCTGTGTGAGTGGAGGAGTGAGTCAATTAAGGAGGTGTGAAAGGATTGCCTAGCCACAGTGAGGGACCACTTGACATTTTTTAACATAAATTTATAGTGAACCCACTCAGTTTGGTTTCATTATTTTCTCCAGCTTCTTTCAGCAGCAGATGAGCAGGAGTGAAGGCAGCAAATTGTGGGAATAATCTGAGGCAATCTTTCCAGGGCAAGATCAGTGATAGGATATGGGGATTCAGAGAGAAGAGGACACTATTGAACTGGACTGGTTCACCATGGTATTCAGATTTGGAAGAGAGATTATAGCTTATTTACCAGTGACAGCCTGGGAAAGGAATGTAGGGATATTGGGGTTGAAGGTGACAACAAAGAATAGGTTTAGGCAAATAGTAAGGCAAAGGGAGAGATACAATGATAAAAAACTCTGGTTGAATAAAGGAATTTTGGTAAATCGAAGTGGAACACTTGTGGATGTTGACTAGAGCAAGGGTAGGACCAACTCTGTTATGTTCAGCTCAGGGGAAGTGGGGGTGGAGGGAATTCATTTAATTGAGGGAAAAAAGTTACAGTATTTGAGAAAACATGAGATATGCCAAAAGTCTTAGTGACCCTTTAAGTTTTAATAGCTTACATGGTAATGATGGTAAAGGCCAAGTCCCAAATTGGCAGTGGGGAGCAAGGAATGTTCTATCTGATTGTGACCAGTGAATCAAGGGATATGAGAAAAAGTGTAGCTGGTATGGCTAGGGATGCAGTACTGGCAGGGGAAAGCCAGGTCTCAGTGAGTGCTTAGAAGATGAAACATGAGAGAGGAAGAGGTTTAACTCTAAAAGGACCAGAATTTAAGAATACCTCAAAAGATCAAGCTCCTTTAATTAACCCAATATGTTTTTTTTTCTATTTATTAGACAAAGAAAATGGAGATAGTGGGATGAAATTTTTATTTCAAAGTAAAACTATAATTTTTTGATATCACTTGACCTGCCTTATCCTTCTAGTGTTAAGATGAGAAGTTTGCAGAGGGAACAGTCAAAAGAACAGACAGATGCAGAAGGTAGGAGTGAAATGTTTTATAGGAAAGGAGTTAGAAATCTGGGCTCCAAAGAGGAGAGTTTGCTCTTCACCAGTCAGAGGTTCAGCACCACTGGAATCAGGAGAGTAAAAAAGGGCTAGGTGTATGCTAAGCCTCAGGGAATGAGTCCAGGCAGAGCATCATTGAATAGGGACAGGTCCATTGAGGGAGGGTAGGTGATTATTAAATTCAGGGTCGCTTTTGGCAGGTGTCATTGCTCTGTCTTGTGAGATATCAGGAACTTCACCTTATTGAAAGTATAAGCAGTGGGCATTATAGCACAAGGAGCACTGGGGTTCAAGTCAGGAGATAGGAGGTGGCACACCTTTCAGAATTCCCAACTACCTATATCTGTTCATAGATCTTAGACTCAACATGTCTAAAAAGGTATTGATTGTGGTTCTTCAAAACTCCCCTTCTGATTCTATCATTTGACTCAGTAATTGAGCCCAGTGGCATTATGTTTGATACTTCCTTCTGCCTTACTTATATCAGATCATTTGTCAAATATTGTCAGTTCTGTCTTTGCCAGGTCTCTATATTTTCTGTATTTTCAGTGCTACTACCATTATATGGGCCTTCGTTACTACCTGCTTGTACTGTTGGGCTCTTAATAGGTCTTCCTAATTTTATTTTCTTCTCTCTATTGTCAAGCTTCTCTTCTTTATGGGTGTCTGCTCCTGTTACTTCGGCTGAACCCCTCGATGCCTTCCTATTGCTTACCAAGTAACTTCACGCCCCTTTGACTGTCCTTCATGATTGTCTGTGATTTGGTGTCATCCTCCTCTTCTAGCCTTATCTCATACTGCCATCCCGCCTTGTGTGCAGATAATCTGAAATTTTTGACATCTGTCCTTATACACCCCACATTTTGCTATATCTATTTCCTACGCCTGGAATTTCCTTAGTAAATCCCTCCCCATCCTCTAAAGCCCAACTCAGGTGTTACCTCCTCTAGGAAATTTTCATTGAGTCCACTTGTTGATAAACACCTTTCTCCTCCCCCCTTTAGACCTCATATAACATTTTGTGTTTAATTAAATGAGATATGCACAAGAATTGGTGTTTTTATAAATGTTAACTTTTTTTTTTTTGGTACCTCTCATGGAGTGATTACATTAAGCTTCTCCACCAGAGTTCTACCTTGATGTCACATGGTAGCATGAAATTCTTGCTGGTTAGCCAAAAAGCATAGGGCTCTGTGAAATGACTTTAGAAATAGTGTTGCAGCAGTAGATGGTTTCTGTAGCTAGAACCAGGCTAGTTAAGTGCAGAGAGGGTTTTCACCACCAGATGGCACCTTTCTTTGGCCGCAGTACTTCATGACAAATACTTCATCAGTGTGGAAGCATTCTAGTCTGTGCCAATAAAAGGCATCCCTATCCTGATGAAATAACCAATTATAAATGCATTTAACTATAGTTATTTCCATGTTGTCACCAGACTGTAAGATTCACAGTAGTAGGGGCTGTATCTTATATATAAACTTTAAAATATCTTATGTTAATGGTGTTTAATAAACAAAGTACAGATTGCAGCTATGTGTGGAAAGGGTGCAGAGTAAAAGTGACTGTAGTCTGGTGGGATTAACTGGGTAAGGCTTCGAGAAGAAGCAGAGTTTGAGTATTACCTGGACCCTTCAGTACATAATGAGTCAGTTAGAAAAGTCCTCAAGCTTCTGGCCTTTCATTTCAGATTTCTCTGTTATATCCATTTCCTACAAAGTAGCAATTGTATAGAGTGGTTTGAAATTATGCTAGTTATGTGGACATGCATACTGGTTGGGTTTTTATAGTGTTTTATGTGTTGTTTGTATTTACTAAATATAAAAACCTCAGATGGTTGAAATGCTCATTTTTTTTAGTGAATTGACAATAAAAGCTTCACCAGAAATTTACTGTTAATTAATATTTGCAGAGTGCTTTTTGTGTATACAGTTATATAATAAATAGAAGTACTCAAACAAAGGTCCTCTTCTGAGGAGCTCAAAGACAAGAATATGAACTTTATGTATTCATGGTTTGATAGCTTCTATAAAAAGAGTTTTTTTATTTACTTCTCTGGCACTAGAAAGTACACAAAACTAAAGTCTAGTCTAGAACATAGATTGCCAGTGAAGTTACTGAAGGATAAGAAATGCAAGTATTTTCACAAGCAGCATCAGTGATGTGGAGGGTGGCTATTTTTAATGCATAATGCTGAGGAGAACTGTGGCCTGGCCCATGAAAGCCTCATAAGCCTTTATGGAAAAGTAAATAAGATTATTTCTGCTTAGGAGATCTGCATGTAAAGTAACCACATTCTAAGGGCATCTTAATACATTTTTTTTGTTTTTTATTTTCCATTTAAAAAGCATTTATTTTCCCTCCTGCCCTCATTGAAAAAAAAAGAAAAAGAAAACGCACACTGTCCATGTTCAAAAATATATATACACACATACATATACACACATATATACACATACACATGTCTATATATCTATATCTATCTTATTCAGAATCTTGATCCATTACCCGAAGGTAGATAGCAGGCTTCATCCTTGGTCTTTGTAACAACAGTTTGGCTAGCAGCTGCTGTTGAGGGGTAAGACCCAACAAGACCAGCAACAAGAGCTGCCAGCACAGGTTCTTTGATCTGCATTTCTAAGGAAAGCAGCTTTAAGGGGTTAACAATCTTACTTTAATCAAACATACATATATCATTTACTTAGTTCAGGAGGAAAAGCCGGCACCCTGAACTTCAGAGCAAATACAAATAGAAATTACAGAGACAATATCAACAGAGCAAACAACACAAACCAGTCTATTTATAGCAATACATAGTTATCAGAGAAGCATCAACATCTGGGATTCTTCAAAGCCGGGGGTGGGGGTGGGGTGGGCTCTAGTGGCTACCCAGAGTCTCCACACCAACACTCTTCCGCTGAGTGAGAGCCCCAAAGGCAAACCGCAAACCTCTGAGTTTATATACCCTGTTCAGGGTCAAAGGGCGTTACAATGTGCAACTCAAACCCAGGAGACCTAGAAGCCTCTTTAGGATCAAAGTACATCACAAACATGTGACTCAAACCCATGTAAATTAGGCTTTCCCTTGAGGTAAGCAGGTCATGAAAGACTCCTGATTTAATCAAAGAAACAAAGGCCAGACTCATCAAGGGTGCTTGATTAAATAAGTGCTTCAAAAGAGAAAACAATAAGAAAAGTCCCACCTTAAATACCTATACAGTCTTCCAGATTTTTGGTTGGTCATTACATTGATCAATGTTCTTAAATATTTCAAAGCCTTTGTTTTCAAAGTGCTGCTATAGTATAAATTGTTCTTCTGGTTCTCACTTTACTCTGCATCAGTTCATACAACTCATCCCTTTTGTCATTTCATGGATGTATTACATTACATTCATATGCCATAATTTTTACAGTCACTCCCCAACTGATACGCACCCCCTTAGTTTCCAGTTCTTTGCCACTACAAAAAAGTGACCATGAATATTTTTTAACGTATGAGCCCTTTTTCTTCTTTCCTTTATCTCCTTGGCTCTAGTAGTCTAAGAGTACTTCCTAAAGATCTTGTGTGATAACGAGCTGACGGTACAGCCTCGAGCTGGAAAAATGGATAAAAGCTTAACTAGAGTAGCCTGTATGTTCTCATTATTATTATCTTTGAAACCTGTCATGTTATCCTTCCTGGTCCACCCAGTGGCTCTGGTTCTACCGGCATTAGGATCAGAAATGCAAAGAGATATTGGTGTCCTACTTTTCTAACTATGCTTTCCCTTTATTTTCACATTTTAGATACTCATCACTGGAGGATCTTTTGGTCTCCGGGAGTTTTCTCAAATCCGTTATGATGCAATGAAGGCCAAGGTAGGAGTGTTATGTTGGAAAAGAGCTGTGATTGGAGGTGACAAAATGTATGTATGTGTGTACTTTGGGAAGAATAATTGTTTAATAGGAAATTCTGCTTTTAGAATAGACAGCTTCTTTTATCAAGGACTTAGTGGCCTTGCTAACTCCTTTGCAAGCAGCATTGTGTGTCATTGCCTATGGTTTCTATTCCTGCCACTTCTGAGTCACTGGATAGCCTTGGGTCTATTTCCTAATCTTTAAAATGACAATAGTTATCGCACACAAGGTCATTGTAAAGATTTATGATGTGTTTTAAAGTATTCAGCAATTCTGCCCTCAATTTATTGAAAGAATCTGTAGGTATGAAGGTATTTTGGTACAAAATAAGCCTCATCAGAGTTGGTGTTAGGTTTTAGTGGAGACCAAAGAATGTAGAGATAGTTATTTTAGTTCCTAAAATATAGTTAATTAAACAGCTCATGGCAATAGATTAAGTAATCACAGATTTGTACATCTTCTATAATAGTTGTACATGAGTATTTTATTGTAAAATTCAGATCAAATTTCATACAAGAATGCTATGTACCTTTATCTAGAGGTGCACATTTAATTTCTGTAACATAGACAGGTAGAATGTTTCTGAGGTTTCCTTTCTAGGAAGCTTTCTTAGGAAACGTCATTATCATTGATGGGGAAAATAAAGTTTGGGTTTGAGAATAGAACCATCATTGTTCTCAAAGACAAAAAAACTGTAGGCTCATTTATTCAGCATTAAGCCAATATTTATTAAGCTCCAGTGATGTACAGAGCAAGATACTAGGTACTAAGAGAGATAAGTTAGAAGAGATTATCCCTGTCCTCCAGGAGCTAACAGTCTAGTAAGAGTTTAAGAAATAAGCTGAGATAAGTACAATATGTATTATTACTTGATAAGTGGATTAGAATCAAAACAAAGTGCTACATGAGGTCAGTGGGGGAAATTTGTTACTAACTCTGAGAATCTTGGAGAAAGAGGCCTTTGGGTTGGGCTTTAAAAGGACTGGTAAAGATGCATCGGAGAGGGAGGACATCCCAGGCAAAAGGTGTGGTACAAGTAATGTACAGAAGTGATAGAACATAGAGCATATCAGAGAGAGGAATTTGGTTTAACTAAGACATAGAGCGGGTGAAATAGAATAGGTGATAGTGCCAGTAGAAGGCCTTGTATGCCAAGTTAAGGAGTTTGAGGCAGTAGGGAGCCATTGAATAGAAGAGTGCTATAACCAGATAGACATGTAACCAAATATATGCTGACACATATATTAAGGCTAGATTGGAGGGTCAGAGGAGAGAGTGGAGGTAAAAAGATATATTAGGATATGATTTGTAGTAGTCAGGTAGGTAGTAATGGAAACCTCTACTGGGGTGATGGCATTAGGAATAGAGGAGGGGAGATAGATATTGTAGAGTGGGAATCTATCATACTTGGTGACTCATTGCCTATAAGAGATAAAGGAGGGGGAGCAAAGATACAAACTCAATGCCTCAGGCATTCCTCTAAGTTACAGAGGAGTGGCTGATCTGCATTGGTATGTAGTCAAAGTCTTAGTTCAGTTTTAAGCTTAAAAACTCACCTTGCCTTTTGGGACAACCCTGTATAACCTCAAGTTTTGGAATGTGGGAAGCAGAGTAAATGGTGTTTCCACTGACCAAAATAGTGAAGTCAGAGAGAGGAGCAGGTTTTGGGGGGAGGTAGTAAATTGTGTTTTGGGTGTGTCTAGTTCGAGTTGCTGCTGGAATGTCCAGGTTGAGATGCTGGTCTGAAGCCCAGAATAGAAGTCAGAACTATGCAAACACCCATTTGGGCCTGAGTCACATAGAAGCTGTGGGGGTGCAATGCAATGACACACCAACTGGGGGAGTGAATAAGATTGCTGTGGAGAGAGAAGAGCAGAGAGCCAAAGACAGGCCCTTGGATGAGGATCCAACAAAGGAGACAGAGGAGTCTAAACAGAAGCGTATGGGACGGAGAATTAAATAATAGGAGAGGCATCTTTAGGCACAAGCAAAGTGAACTTATTTTACAAACCTCGAGAGATGTGGGCATTGCCTCCACCAGGAAATGAGTGGAGGGAGGCAAAGTACAAAGGAAATGCAGCAATAGATATACTCTTAATGCAAAGATTCCTGCCCACCTCTATTCCTTTTCACCATTGGCTGGGAGGCGGGCTTATAATCTAGGAATATACCCTGAAAATACAGAGCCAATCCATACATACTTTCCTTATTTGGCTGCTAATGTGGCGATGATATAGCTAAAGAGAAGGAATGAGGAAGGAGAGGGGGACTTTCTTGGAGCAGAGATCAAACAGCTCACAGGTAGTCCATTATCTCCCCATTTGGTAAAATTCTTGTGCTAGTACAGAGAGAGGGGGAAGGGAGGGGCACTACAACTTCAGGCCCCAACTTTCCAGAAGTTAGCTAAGTCGCTACAAGGTTAAATTCCAAGCCTCTCCTACTCCCTCAGACATTCCCCATTCTGGAAATATGAGAAGAGAGTAGCCCCTATATTCTTACCCTGTGAAGTCTTCACATAGACTGTATGTCCTTCTCACTGAGAGGGATAAGTGAAGAGCCAGGACAGTATACCGACTCTAAAGCCAAGGGAAACCATGGAATTTTCCGGTAGAAGGGGAATGGTCAGATGTTTTTTTTAAAAAAAAAAAAGGTCACAGAGAATGAGAACCTCCAAAGGTAGTTAAATTTGTTGATTAGGCGGTCTTTAGTGATACCATAGAAAGCAGCTTAAAGTAGAGTGGGTGGGACAGAAGCTTAGTTGAGGATGGGTGTCCAGAGATTGTGGTTAATGAGGAGTTGGAGGTTTTGGGTGTAAACAACTCAAGGAAGTGGTGGAGAGGAAGGAAATGGATGGTGGATGGGCTGGAAAGGTCAAGAAAATGCTTTAAAAAAAAAAAGTATTGTGGAGACTTGAATATGTTTTTAGGTAGATGAGAAGGAGCTGGTGAATAGAAATTAAAGGGGCATGATTGTTAGAGCAAGGTCCTGGTAAAGGCAGAAGAGAATGGGCCAAGGGCACAGGTAGAAGGAACAGCCTTAGTGAGGAATAGCGATACCTTTTCTGTGACCAGAAAATGTAGAATTTATAGCAGGGAAATTAGTAATAGTATTGAGAGGGATTCTGTTAAGATATATATAGTATAAAATACATTGGCCACTAAATCAGAGTTTTGCCTAGCTTTTTTTTTTTTGAAGGATACAGTCGGCCTTATTTAGAAGTGACTGATGTATCAAAACAAAATAAATTGGTAAAAAAAAAACTAAGGGGGAAAAGTTTCATTTATCAAGAGAAAAAGAAAAGAAAGAAAACATGAACTATATGACAGACGACCTAGATCCTCATATAGGATCCAGTACTTATTAGCAGTATTACATTAGGCAAGAAGACACTTAACCTATCTCCCTGAGCCAGTTTCTTTATCTGTAAAATACTAATTAAAAAGCCTGCCTTGCCTACCTCGTGGGGTTTTTTTTTTATGAGACTCAAGCGAATTAATTTGTATGAAAATATTTTACAAACTGTAAGGCAGTATATAAATATTCCAAGTGAGATTTATTGCCATAGCTCATGCTACTCTGATACTACTTATACTAGTTCTTTTATCTCCTACTCTTCATGCACTCTGTGCTCCAGACAAACTGTAGTAATAGTAATATTAATGAGAATGGTGATGATAGGAATAATTCACATTTACAGAATGATTTAAAATTTACAAAACACTTTTCTCCCAATAACCCCATGAGGTGCTCACCAATCTTTTATATGCCTCCCACTTTTTCAACAAGCTTTTGCTTTTGTTTTTTCCCTAGGCTTAGAATATACCCTTGTTGAATCTCTGCCTGTGTTTTAAATTCATATTCAAATGCAGCCACTTTCAGGAAGTTTTTCTGGAGTCAGTAATGACCATTCCCTTGTCAGACCCACATAGCATTTTGATTGAACCACTCTCTTGTCGTTTATCTCAAATTATTTTTACTGTCATTATTTGTGTCTGTGTAGTTCCTCAAATCCAATATCCCATTAGGCTGTGTGCTATATGAGGGCAGTGACCAGCTAAATAGTTTATCTTAGCCATTGCCTAGGCTAATGCTCTACACGCAAATAGATGTCTAATAAATGTTCATTGATTTGTTGAAAATGTAAGATAATATCATTGGGGCACATGGGCTCTTTTCCTAGAATAATTTTACTTGAGTTTTCTTGTTTATAAGATGATATTTGAAACTACCCACTTTCCAGAAGTGGGAATTAATTGTTTAGTGAGATAAGTTGCTTCCTAGAATACATTTGGTAAGTTAATAGCGTATTAACTTTGGGGACCCTTACTAAGGAACAATAGCAGTAAAAAAGATATTTTTCACCTTATTTTAAGAGGTCAAATTTAATTCCAGAAGGAAAACATTACATACCCTCAGTGTCTCCAAACTTCTTTTGCATAAGGTTCTGCTTTTAAAATAGGATCCCTATGAAACTTGTGGGGAATTCCCAAATCTAAATGAACAGGTTATCTCATATGACCTTTATATCTTTTAAATGCTAAGACCTTAAGTAGTCACTGAGCTGGTCTCCGTCTCCACCTCCAAGGGAAGACTTCATCCTTAAAGATGCTTCCCTCTGATTGCTAGAGAATAATTAAACCTTTTTGTGTGTGAGGACTGCATGGCCTTAATTATTTTGAAGGAAATGAATCATATTCATATTTTTCAGTATAAGAATTTCTTTTTCTCCATCTTTGTGATTCCATTGGCTTAGGATAAGCTCTTTCTACCAATCCTGATTGGCAGCTCTTTGGCAATTTGTAGTCTTAGGAAGTCACTTGGGGATTTTGGGGGAAAATGGCCATGTGACATGTTCCAGTCATGTACACCTTCCCTGAGAGATAACCTAGCAAAGATGAATTGGTCAATAAAACCCAAGAGCAAGCAGTAATCTCCTCCATCCAATCCAACACTGCACAATGAGACAGCATGAAACCTGTGGGGATTCTGGTCAGAGACCATGAAAGGGGGCTGCAGCCAGAGCCAGCAGGATCTCTGTCCCAGCCTGTCTGAGCCATAGCAGAGAACAAAACCAGTTCTAAGTAGATGGCTATTCTAAGAGAGGAGATAGGGCAAAGGGGCAGGCAGTTCAGGAGACATAAACTGGCATGCTCATAGGTATTTGTGTGGGGCTTGTCAGGGCTGCACTAGGGGACAAAGTCAGCTCTTGGTGGATGGGACATCTAGCCTCCAGGAGACAAAGGCAGAAGCCAGAGGGTGAGAACTTTTGTGTGAATTGATAGAGGGTAAAACGGGCAGAGTTAGAATAATTTATATAAAGATTAAAACATTGTAAAGAAAAACAATATTGGAAGATTTAAGAACTCCGATCAATGCAGCGGCCAACAAAAGACCGCTGTTAATCATGCCTCCCACCTCTTGAGGGAGAGGAGATAGATTAGAGGTGCATGTTTTCTGACTTGGCCAATGGTTCAATTTGTTTTACTTGAAACACCTACTTTTTAGAAGAGAACTTCTGTATTGGGGAGGAGGAGGAGGAAGGAGGAAAGCTGATGGTTAGTGATAGTGAGGCTAAAAAAAGAAAATAAACAGCAGTGAAACATTTAAAATACACAGAAGAGAATAAAGGCGAATTTAGAAGGGGATACAGACAAGCAAGGGTTATTCTCTTTAGCTGTTGTGTTAGGTGTTCTACATATTTGCTGCTTAAGTCTTTTAAAGGCTTTTAGCTACCAAAAGGAATTTTGAGGAAGTGTATATATTTCCTTTTCCAGTTAGAAGTAGAGCCTCTGTACTTTTTCATCTTCTCCTTCAGGACCAATGCTTACTGGGCCCAGAATGTAAGGAGGAAGTAATAGAGGAGATGCCCAGTCTTGCCTCCTTTACCATCCATCTGGGTCTTGCTCTCTCCAGAGAGATCGTGGGGGCAGTCATGTAGTCTCCTTCCTGACCATCATAGTCATTTTCAGAGTTCAGAAGCTATGGTAGCTGCCTTTTAACATTTCCTGTATACAAGTTGATTTCTGGCAGCTGTTCTTATTTCAACCTGATGGTGACAGTGTAATGGCCTTCCTCACATAAGGTCAATTATAACTATATAACAGGGTTCTGTTTATAACCAGTAATGAATGACTTCAGGCACTCTAGTCAATTTCCATACTTTTCATCATCAGCAGAAACATAGCAGCTACTTTGATGCATACCAGGGATGTGCTGGGGACAGCTTGCAATGTGTCAGGAGAGCTGATTGTTAAATTTTCAGTGTGAGCATTTATACCTGAGGAATCAGCAAATTTTACAAATTAAGGCCTCAGTTATTTACTTGTTTTGTCTAGATCTTAGAAAACAAGGGAGAAAATGTTAATGCAGAGTAAACTTAAAAGTGTGTGTGTGTGTGTGAGCTTCAAAGTGTGGCATATATACCCACATATATGCAAACTTAAAAGTGTGCGTGTGCATATATGTGTGTGTGTTTATATCTATATAAATTTAAAAGTATCTTTAGTGTGTTATTGTTATTATTTTCTGAGAGCCAGTTGTTAAATATTTGTCAGTATACATATACCCTTTTCATATTGAGAAACCAGACCACAGAATCCACACCAAAATCCCGGATAACTTCAACAAACCTTTATTTCATCCCTAGAATCTTTAGAATGCTCTGTTAGGCACTAGGGCAAACTAGAAAGTTTATGTAAACATGCTTAGTGACCCTTACAGTTTTTCTTCACTGGATCCTCCTGACTCCAATGGCCAGTTGTCCAAGGCATGGCCTTATTATTTCGTTTTCTATTTACTCAAGGTAAGGAAGCCTAACAGAACCAGTGTGATATAGCAGAAAGAATACCAGTTCTAGAATTGGAGGATCTGGGTTCAAATTCTGACTCAGAAGTTTATTACTTGTGTAACCTTGTAAACTTGTGTAAACCTTACTTTTTTAATCTATGAAATGAGGGGGTTGGATTAAATGGCCTCTGAGGGCTCTTCCAACTCCTTTTTTCTTCCTTCCTTCCTTCCATCCTTCCTTCTTTCCTTCCTTCCTTCCTTCCTTCCTTCCTTCCTTCCTTCCTTCCTTCCTTCCTTCTTTCCTTCCTCCCTTCTTTTTCCTTCTTTCCTCCCTTCTTTTTCCTTCCTTCCTTCTTTCCTTTTCCTTCCTTCCTCCCTTCTTTTTCCTTCTTTCCTCCCTTCTTTTTCCTTCCTTCCTTCTTTCCTTCCTTCCTTCCTTCCTTCCTTCCTTCCTTCCTTCCTTCCTTCCTTCCTTCCTTCCTTCCTTCCTTCCTTCCTTCCTTCCTTTCTTCCTTCCTCTCAATCTCCTTATTTCTCCTAGGAAATACAGTAGCTGGTCATAGGCCTGAATCTATAGCAAGGTGAGGGGAAGGGAATATTATAGCTCCTGCTCTGTGGCAGGCAGCACTGTGCTAAGCACTTTTTACAAATATTATCTCATTTGATCCTTACCACAGCCCTGAAAAGTAGGTGCTATTAATATTCCCATTTTATACTTGAGGAAACTGAGGCAAACTGAGGTGTAGTGACTTGCCCAGGGTCATACAGCTAGTAAGTGTCTGAGGCCAGATTTGAATTCACATCTTCCTGACTCCAGCCCCATTGCTTTTCTACTGTGCCACCTGCTGCCAGAGCTGATTGGTGTGGAAGCTTTGACTTGCTCCATGTCTGACCTGCTCTGGTTTGCCCCTCCTTACACAGCCTGGGGGTCTTCTGCTTTTAGGGGTTCACCGTATTGGTACAGGACTTGGTGCATGTGTCTGATTCTCTTTAGCGCTGTGACAGCCCAGCCTCTCTACCAGCCTCAGCCTCTCCCAGTAGAAGGGATTAAAGAAATGTATCACCATTCCTAGACCTTTCTACTCTTCATTTTATGATTCCATGAAATATTCTTTGTGAAATTCTTACTTCTAGAAAGCAGTACAACTCTTGAATTAATCCTCTCTCAGGTCTCCCTGTTTCCTGCTTCCCTATAAATCACTAAAGTAGTCTTTATCAAATGAGTCTAAGAAATTCCTTACTAATACTAATCTTTTTAGCTAAAATTAATGATGATTTTGCTATGTGGGATGCTTGGAGTGACCTCGGGATAGGGTGAGTATTGCATTCATTTTACCAATGGGGAAACTGAGGCTTGGGCACATTTAGTGTTATGTAGTATTAATTGCTAGGAAAGTAGTGGTGTTGGTGAGTCCTTTTGACTCAGAATCATAAAATTTAAGTTGGAAAAGGATCTTTGAAATCATTTAGTCCAGCCCCCAAATTATACAGCTAAAAAAATTGAGGTCCAGAGTTGATTTGCTCAGGGTCACATAGCTAGTTAATGTCAGCGCTGAGAATGAGATTGAGGTCTTCAAATCTACTTTTCTTGTCCTTATACCATATAACCTCTCTTAGGCTAATATTAGGGAATTCTATCCACTTACTATATAGCAGTTTTTATTTCAAATACTCTCAGACCATCTCTAAGATTGATGGGAGAAATGGTCATGCAGGTGTCATATCAGAGAAATAATCCTAGGCTATCTTAGGAAGGCTTTATGCTCAAGAGACTCACCTAATACCTAGCCAACAAGGAGATTCCAAGTGTAGCTGTAGCTCACAAGATGTCCAGGAAGAGGGAAAGCACAGACATGCTTATGGTTCTCTAAGGCCAACTTCCCAGGGCTTGGCATCCTAGTTGATGCACGTAGTGATATGCCATAATCAGGGAAGTTTGGCTGCTTGTGGCTTTCAGTAGTGCTGATAAAATCCACAGTTTTCAGCCTTCCCATTGCCCATTCAAGGTGCTGACAGATTGGCTCATACTGCAGAGCTCAAACTACTGAAAACTCCAGAGCTTCTCAGCCACTAGAAACCTCAAGACAAAGCTATTCTTAGACTTGCCTCCCCACTTCCCAGTTTCACCTGCAGGATGTCTTATTTCTGTATCCCTGATGATAGAATCTCCACAGGGAGATTCCAGACCAGAGGACAGCAAGCAATACAAACAAACTCTTCACCATGTTTACCTTTAATCTTGTGGGTCAATCTATTTATAATCAATGAGTCAACCTATTTTTAAGGTTTTTATTGATGTACTGTTTCTTATATTAGTAACTGTAGTGCTATATCCCATGTACTTCTCTTCTCCTTCCTCAAGAGCCATCCCATATGAAAAATAGTAGTTTTTTAGAGAGGTAAAAAAAAAAAAGTCAGTACAACTGATCAGTACATTGAAAAAGTCTAAAAACATGTGCAATATGTAAATACTTGTGGATCTTTTACCTCCATGAAGGGAAGATTGGATGTGTCTTCTCATATCTCTTCATTTTAGTTCCACTTGATTTTTATAATTTTGTTACATTTACTTTTGATTTTGTGATATGTCTCTACTCTTTCCTTTGTTGTAGTTATTTCTGCTTTCTTCACTCTGCATCAGTTAAAATAGATCTTTCCATGCTTCTCTGTATTAATCACATACATAATTTCTTATAGTACAGTAATAGTCCGTTGCATTTATCTACCACAGTTGATTTAGCCATTCTTCAGTTGATGAGGCATTTACTTTGTTTGCAGTTCTTAGCCATCACAAAAAGTGCTGCTTTAAATATTTTGGAGTATATGGGGACATTTTTCTTATCTATGGCTTTCTTGGAGTATAAATCCAGTAATGGAGTCTTCTGGTTTAAAGGGTAAGGAAATTTTAGTCACTTTATTTGCATAATTCCAAATTGTTTTCCAAAATGGTTGTACCATTTTACAGCTCCACCAACAATGTATTAGTGTGCCTGTCTTTCCATAAACTCTCCAACAAAGTCTATTGCCATTTTTTGTTATTTTTTTTTTTTTGGCCAATTTGCAGAGTGAGAGGTCAAACTTCAGGATTTTTTTAAAATTCGCATTTCTTTTAGTAGTGATTTGAATCATTTCTTAATGTGGGGTTGTGAATACTTTATAGTTCCTCTGAGAACTCTTTGTTCATATCCTTTGACCATTTATCTGTTGGGGAATGGATATCAGTCATATCTATATATGTGTGTGTATATGTATATAATACAGATTTGCTAATTGTTTATTTATCTTGGATACTAAATCCTTATCAGAGAAATTTAATACAAAGATTTGTTCCTCCATTTTGCCATTTCCTTTCTTATCCTAGATTCAGTAATGTTATAAGTGCAGAGGTTTTTCAGTTTCAGGTAATCAAAGTTATCTATTTTATCTTTTGTAATTACCGCTAACTCTTGTTTGGTTAAGAATATATCTCTTACCCATAGCTATGAGAGTTATATGATCTCTTTCTTTTATAATGTTTTATAGTATCGTTTTTTAAAGTTAATTTATTTATTTTTAGTTTTCAACATTGACTTCCGTAAATTTTAAATTTTCTCCCTCTCCCTGCTCTCTCCCCTCCCCAAGATGGCATGCAATCATAGTATGATTTTTAAGGTCATGTATCTGTTTAGAATGTATTGTGGAGTGTGGAATAAAGGTGTTGGTCTCTGCCTAATTTCTGCCAGATTGCTTTCTAGCTTTTCCAGTAGTTGTTTTTTTAAATCAAATAGGGAGTTTTCCCCAGGTAATTTATGTTTTCCAGTTTATCAAACACTGGGTTATTGAGTTCTGTTGTTTCTGAATATCTCTTACTTAGATTAATGTATTGATCTACCTCTGTTCCTTAACCAATACTGGATGGTTTTTATGACCGCTACTTTTATAATATACTTTGACATCTGGAAGTGTTATTCTCTCTTCATTCTTACTTGTTTTCATCATTTCCTTTGATATTCTAGATCTTTTGTTTTTCTAAATGAGTTTTGTTATTTTATCAAGTTTTGTAAGGTATCCCTTTGGTAATTTGATTGGTGTAGCATTAAAAGTATAAATTAATTTTGTTAGCATGGTCATTTTTAGTATATTGTCTCAGCCTAACCGTGATTACCAAATATTTCTCCAGCTATTTAGGTTGTTAGCTATTTCTTTAAGGGATATTTTGTAATTCAATCTATGTGAGTCCTTTGTGTGCTTTGGGAGGTTGTTCTCCAGGTATTTTATACATTTTGTTGT
The DNA here is from genome assembly GCA_028646595.1 of Phalanger gymnotis. Lineage (NCBI taxonomy): Eukaryota > Metazoa > Chordata > Mammalia > Diprotodontia > Phalangeridae > Phalanger > Phalanger gymnotis. The sequence continues at coordinate 166,337,821 of CM053624.1, read as the reverse complement.
TATTTGTAATAAGATTCCCCTATTATTGCTTCTTGTGTTTTATTACTGTTACATAGAAATGCTGTTGTTTTTTGAGGTTTTATTTTGTAGCTAGCAACTTTGCTGTAGCTATTGTCTTAATTAACATTTTTGCCAATTCCCTGGAGTTTTCTAAGGAAGCCATCATATCATCAGTGAACAGGGATAATTTCTATCTCCTCTTTACTTATATTTATTCCTTTAATTCCTTTCTCATATTTTTGCTCATTGCTATTGCTACTCTTTCCAAGACTGTATCAAATAATAGTGAGGAGAGTGGGCATCCTTGTTTCACTCCTGTATTTATTAGAAAAGATTAGAAAAGTGTATCCCCTTGCATGTGAGAGTTACTTTTGGTTTTAGATAGATGCTTTTTATGATATTGGAAAAAGATCCCTCTATACTTATGCTTTGTAGGATAAAATATGCTATGTGGAATAAAATATGCTTTTTAGCATAAAAATGTTTTACTTTGCCAAAGGTCTTTTCTACATCCATTGAAATGATTGTGTGGTTTTGAATGTTTTGGTTTTTAATATGATTAATTATGTTGATTGTCTTCCTAATGTTGAACCATCCTTGTATCCCTGGCATAAATCCCACTTGATCATAATGAATGATTTCTTGGATAAATTGCTGTAGTCTGTTTAATAGGATTTTGTGCAAAATTTTTGAATCAATGTTCATTATGATATTGGCTTATAGTTTTTTTCTCTGTGTTTATTTTTCTCTGATTTAAGTCTTAGGATGATATTTGTCTCATAAAAGAATTCTGTTAGAGTTCTTTCTCAGTTTTTGAGAATAATTTGTGAAGTGTGAATACTAACTGTTCTTTAAAAGTTTAATAGAATTCTCTCATCAGGAGCAATACTTTTCCCCTTTGGTTGTTCTTTTATAGTTAGATCAATTTACTTTTCTGAGATCAAGTTATTTAAGATCTCTATCTGGTCTTCTCATAGTTTAGTATATTATATTTTTGAAGATATTCCTCTATTTTTATTCTCAGTTTTGTTAGCATATACCTATGTGCAATATGTTCTGATTATTGTTTTTATTTCTTCTGGTTTTGCTGTGATTTTACCTTGCTCTTTTGTATTTTATTGATTTTCTACTCTTTTTAGTCAGAATAACTAAGAGTCTTTCAATTTTATTATTTTTATTTTAAAATTATTTTTATATTACTATTTATTTTCAAAGAACCACCTTTTAGTTTTATTTATCATTTCTTTAGAGGTTTTTCCAATTTATCCATTTCTCCTCTAATTTTTAATCTCTTTTTTTCTGCTTATTTTAGATTTATTTTCTTTCTTTAAATGCATATTTAGTTCATTAATCTTTTTCATTTTCTATTTTATTCTATTTTTATTTTCAGTTCCAAATTCTCTCCCTCTCTTCCTCCCCCCTCCGCATCGAGAAGGCAATAAATACAATACCTACATATGAAATCATACAAAACATTTCCACAAAGCTATGTTACGAAAAAACAAAACAAAACAAAAACCAAGAAAAATGAAGAAAGAGAAAAAAGTTTCAGTTTTTTTGTTTTGTTAATGTATGATGGTAAGGATATGATTTTGCCCCAAATACTGCTTTAGCTGCATTCCAGAAATTTTGGTATGTTGTTCTTAATGTATTATTCTCTTTTTTGTTTCTTTGGTGAGACTTGACATTGAAGATTCAGGTTTTCCTATTCTCATTATTTTTGCTGTGCAGGCCATAAGTTCTGTTCTCATTTCTTTTTTAAACCACTCAGGAACAGTTTATTGTGGTTCCATGTTCTCCTCAAATTCGACAGAGTCCTCTTTCTTGTCAAGTGTTGGATTATTTTCCTGTATTTTGCAGTATTAATTCATAGAAGCCTGAACATATTTGCTAGATCTGGAGACCATATTTCCTTCTGTTGTTACTGTTTTTCCTGTAGATCTGTTTGTTTATGTTCAAGATCTTTGAGTTTTCTGCTTCCTGAAATCTCTAATACTTTCATTCTTCCCTCTGCCCCCTTATTTTCTTTATTACTTATTTCCTGATTCCCTCCCCTCTGTGGTTTCCTTAGGGGGCTGGGTCCCAAAGCATCTCAGCCTCCTCCCACAGTGGCCAATTCAGTATTCACCAGCACAGGTCTCTGCTCCAGATGACATTTGGGTGGTTGACCCCATCTGAATACTGTGCTGGTGACCTGTCCCACTCCCTCTGTTCCTCAGTTCTCTGGCAGTTCAGAGCCCGTTTTTCGTGGTACCACCTGTTCTGAACCTTGTAGCACTGGTGCTTCTGGGTTGCAGTCCCTGGCAGGCTTTGGCTCCTGAAGAGCTGTGGCCAAGCTGGCTGTCAAGGCCTAAGCAAATTTCTGCAACCTGGAGACAGGGTCTATGTGGCACTGGAAAGAGGTGGGACAGGGAAGGGGAACTGGGGTGTGAGAGTGGGTTTTGATTTAAGCCTGTGTCATGTCCTTGGGTCTGCTAGTGCAGCCTTGCTGCCAGTATTGTAGGAGATGGGAGAGGGACGCTGAGTAAACCCAAGGTCAATGAGAATCACTTCCTGGGTTGTTGTTTTAACCTTCTCTTTGATTCTAGGTGTCTTAGACCATGGAAATGGTTCAAGTTGCTTTATCTTTCACACCTAATTGCTGTTTTAAAGAATTTCAAGAGGTCTTGGAGATAGAGGAAATGTCTAGTCCACCATCCTAATGCTCAAGTGACCTAGAACTCCAAGTAAATCTATTTAATAAACTTCCTATCTTGCAGATAGACTACATTTCCTTTTGTTATGAGATAGTTTAGCCTATGTTTGGTGCTCCTCCCTCTCCAAAGTTTCATGCCTTTTAGGAGCAAAGCAGCCACAATAATGTTGTAATCACTTTGCTACATAAATGTGGGGGCATCATCATTAAACTGCCACCACAGCTTCTAGGTCCTTTCTCCTTTAGATCTGGTCCGTATCATAGACTTCTATAAAATACTTGCTTGGACCTAGAATCTAACCAAGAATTTCAGATTGGCTTGCTCTTCCCATCGTAGCTGTTGGTCACTTAACTTTGTTTCCTATCCTCCTGGTGTACTATAGCTGTGGGTAGTGCCCAGTGATTAGTACAAATAATGTGGAGTAGTTACATTATTGAGATTTATACTGTATATTTTAAATGGGTTGGACCAGTAATTATAACTTCTAGTATTATGAATGTGAATACATGCTACCACTTCACAAGATTTATTATTTGTACCAGTCAGGACACAGCTATTAACAAAAGAGGAAGTGTGATATTAGTAGAAGCAGCTCAGGACTAGCTATTTTACTAGCTTTGTGACCTTGGTTGTCTCTTAAACTCTCTGTGCCTTAGTACCCTCAATTGTAAAATGTGGGTATTAGATTAATAAAGTCCTTCCCCACTCTGAATCTTTGATCCTATTATGCCTTACAGCTTTAACATTCCACAGTATATTAGAAAGAGCACTGAATTTAGAGTAGAGGATTCTGGATTCGTATCATCCATTACTTATTGTGTGATCTTGAATACATCATCTCACCTATCAAAGTCTCAGTTTTTCATCTTTTGGGAACCTTCTAGCTCCAAATCCTATAACTAATATGATAGTTTATAGAGACAGTCTTTCAGTCTTAGGAGAATTTAATTTTTTTTAATCAGAAAAACAAAATATTTTGTTTCTGGTATCTGTCATAGCATTTCTCCCTCCTCACCAATAACGAGACCTAAGTCTCCTCTAACATTTTACTTCCTTATCTGGTCTTCAGCTAGAACTGAGAATGTATTTAAAGTATTTTTTATATAACTTGAAGGATGAGGGGGTAAGTAGGAGGAAGGAAGAAAGGCACCTATCCTTCTTAGTTGCTCTTGTGATTTGGACCTAAACAACTTCTAAAGACTTAAAATAGGAAAGTGGATACAGGATCAAGGCTGCTAGGAAACAATACCACTATGTTTTTGCAGAGGTTCCCAAAGTGAGTGATACCACCCCCTGGGGGGGCACTAGAATGATGAGGGGATGGTAGTAGCCTCATGTGCAATTGCGGGGCATTGAATAAAAATAAAGGGGTGGTGGAAGCATGAGGAAAGAAGAGAAGAAAATTTTGAAAAATTGTTCATACATGTTTCATCTGTTGTGTAACAGTTAGAGTCACAGTGATTACATTATTTCCCAAATAAACACACAAAATGACAGTTTTAACCCATCAGTGGTCAAGTTCACCAATAGGTCTTAACAAGTGAGTGTTGGCAGACAAATGTGTCACTAATTGTCAGAAAATCCAGCATGCATCAGCAGGAATAAGTGTGTGTAATGACTTGTTTACAGTACAATACTATATGGTCACATGATAGAATATTGCATCATCAAAATTTCAATGTAGGAAAAAACCAATAGATTTACAATAAAATATTAAATTTAAGATGCATCTTTTTTAGAAAAAAATTTATATATTTTTTGAAATGGTGTAAATAAAAAAAGCATTAGAGGGTTAAAGAAAGTAGATTTCTGGGGGATGCTGAGTAACTTTTTTTTTTGAAAGGGGGCATATAAGTTTGGGAACCTCTTCTTTAGTGGTATCGGCTTTGTTTAGGATGAGGTTAAGAGTGATATTTAAGAATCTTTTCTAGATCTGAAAATATTCTTCAGTCTCTATATCTACCTCCTAGACACTTCATTCTCTTCCAGGTGAATCTTGAGAATATCCTACAGTAGAAGTTGGAGAGCAATCACAGAAGTACAATCAGAATGAAAATGGTAAAAGGAAAAGACTGAGAGGGATAGAACAACATCTAGAGTAGAATTTCCCCTCCTTTGTTCGCCCTCCACTTTAGGCAGACATATCCTAAAACTGATCATAATGGAGAAGTAGACATGAGAATAAGGGATGCGTTAAACAGCCTGTCTAAATTCTATCACTTCTCTAGTCAGGTAGCCTAAGATGACCATCTAAAAATAATTTTGGTGCAGTTTGTCTTCTGAAAAATTGAAATAAAATTGAAAATGTCCACCGTGAAAGTATAAAGGCTTTCCATTGTGCACTAGTATACGAAAATATTTGCTTCTTACAGTGTGACTTGGTATCATAAGATTTAGAGCTGGAGAGGACTCAGTGATTATTATCATCAGAGCCTCTTAGTGCTAATGCATGTGTATAGTAAGGAAAGTGTTAAGGAAAGGTAAACCTTAAAGCACTAGCTTTATTTTATCACATTCAATACTGTAACTGCATGAGGAATTATTAGTTTAAAAAGCCAATTTAATACACCAACAGCAGAAAATAATTTTAGCTGTGAAAATGTGATGAGATTTGACCTTGTTGAGAATAGCTAGTGACATTTATTATCAAGGTTTCTGGGATGGAAAGCACAGAACATGAAGTCGTTGATAGCCAGAAAAAGATTGTAGTTTGTAGTGGAACTGTGTGGATCTGAAGGAATTCATGCAGCTGAGCTGACTGAGTAGACTGTGGAATTATGTTATTTAATCACTTTTTAAAGAAAATTATTTTCATTGTGAACTTAACAAATACAAGATAAAATGAACATTTCCACAAGTATGTAGGTGGCACAAGCTATAGAATGTTGGACTTGGAGTCAGGAAGATCTGAGTTCAAATCCTATCCCAGACACTTCGTGAGTGGCTCTGGGCTGGTCACTTGTGTTGTTGTTTGTGCTTTGTTCTCATAAAGGACCATGACATCAGGGAAATGATGACATGATTTGCAGTTGACTTTGATTTGAGTGAGGGAGGGATGTGTAAGGTCACCAGCCTCACTTTCTCCTCCAGAGCCATCAGGATCCAGTGACCAGATATTCATCAAGATGACTGGAGAAGACACAGGATGAATTAGGAAGCTGGTCACTTAATCTTGTAATAGTAATTATGTGGGACTTTTTGCTGTTGACCTTTAATGATTCTGGCCTTTGTTTGAATGGGGCAGATAAAGTGGGATATTTTTGTATTTCTCAGCACTGAGATAATTGGGAGCCATTGATTTGTATCTGATGTGATACTGGGCTTGGAGAACTTCTCCACGCCCAGCCTGGGTGAAGTCAGGGCTCTCCAGCCCCAAACAGGATATGTTGTGACTCTGGGCTAGCCCTTCTAATGAGCTCCCCAGCTATATACCCAGATATTGATAACTATGAATTGTATTTGGTCTGTAATTCAGGGTGCTGGCTTTTTCCCCTGAACTAGGTGGATGTTATTTGTATGCTGGATTAAAGTAAGATTGTTAACCCCTTAACATTGCTTTCCTTAAGTAAAGCAGATCAAAAGGACCTGTGTTGGCAGCTTTCTGGGTGCTGGTTGTATGGATCTTATACCCCCACAGAAGCTGCTTCCTGGATTGTTGATACAAATCTCTAGTAAATGGGGATAATAATAGCACCTACCTCATAAGATTGTTGTGTGAGGATCCAGTGAGATAACACATATAATGTGCTTTGTGAACTTTAAAGCCCTATATAAATACTACATTTTATACGTATTATAGCAGAAGAGGATTATACATGGAATTGTGGGTTTCTATTTTGTATAACTTGCTTTTCTTTTAATATATAATAAATTCAATATATAATTTTAAAAACTTTTCTTGTCTATAATTCTTTCTGACCTTCCTTCTGTTCCCTTCTGTTCACTGAAAAAAAAGATGCTGGGGGTGGAGCCAAGATGGAGGCTGGAAAGCAGGGACTTGTGTGAGCTCCCCGCCAGCTCCCTCCAAAAACCTATTAAAAATGGCTCTGAATAAATTCTAGAACTGCAGAACCCACAGAATAGCAAAGGGAAGCAGGGCTCCAGCCCAGGACAACCTGGATGGTCGCTGGGTAAGGTCTATCACACACGGAGCTGGGAGTGGAGGGGAGTGGAGCCCAGCATGGGCGGGGGCAGGACCAACCAGACCGGGAGCCAGGCGGAACAGGCCCTAGAGCCCTGAATCAGTGAGCTGAGACAGTTACCAGACTTCTCAACCCGCAAACACTAAAGACAACAGAGAAGGTAAGTGGGAAAAGCTGCTGGGACAGAGTGGAAGGAGTTGGCAGTTCAGCCACCTCCCTGGGGGCAGCAGGGGTGGTGCAGTTACAGAATTACAGCTGCAGTTGCTTCTGGCCCCAGGCCTACCTGGTGGGAGGAATTAAGTGGCAGATCAGAGCAGGAGTGCAGAGCCTACTTAAGATCTGAGTCCAGTCCAGGTTGGGGGTTCTTGGGGAAGGAAGAGTGCTGGTGTGGCAGAGCTGGCTGTATAGAAATAGCTCTGAAAACAACAGCACATCCCCTCAAGCTTAGAACAAAGTACTCTTTACTCTACAAGCAGTCATACCCCAACTAAAAACTCAAGGGTCAAGTAAGTTGGCTGGGAACATGGCCAGGAAGTGAAAATGGACTTAGATTCAGTCTCAGACTTTGGAATCTTTCTTTGGTGACAAAGAAGACCAAAACATACAGCCAGAAGAAGTCAACAAAGTCAAGGAGCCT
>CM053624.1:166290534-166329846 GCA_028646595.1 Phalanger gymnotis | reverse complement strand
ATATTGTGGAAGGGTTATACGTAATGATATGCATGTAGCCCATGTTGAATTGCTTGACTTCTTAGGGAGGGTGGGTGGGAAGGGAAGAGGGGAGAGAATTTGAAACTCAAAGTTTTGAAAAAACAGATGTTCAAAAGTAAAAAAGTTTTTTTTTTCATGCAACTAGAAAATAAGTTGCACAGGCAATGGGGCGTAGAAATTTATCTTGCCCTACAAGAAAGGAAGGGAAAAGGGGATGGGAGGAGAGTGGGGTGACAGAAGGGAGGGCTGACTGGGGAACAGGGCAACCAGAATATACACCATCTTGGAGTGGGGGGGCGTAGAAATGGGGAGAAAATTTGTAATTCAAACTCCTGTGAAAAGCAACATATTAAATTAAAATAAAATAAAATAAAAAGAAAATGAATACTGCAAAATTATAATGACTAAGCTTCCTTCTCCAGGAAAAAAATGAGAATATGCCTCCACCTGCTTCTTTGTAAAAGTAGGAGGCCATTGGTATGGAATAGTGAATATAGCATCAGACTTTTTCAATATATTTATTTGTTTTTCTGAACTTTTTTTCTTTCCCTTTTCTTTTTCCTTTAACCTAAGAGATGCCTCACTGGAAAATAGGAAGGAAAGTGTGTTAAAATTGTGTCTTGTTCTGGTCCCCCTGATCTCCCTTAGGTGTGGTCAATAAGTTTTTAAGTAGCAATAGCAGCAAGTTAGATAGCAAAGGGGAAACTAGAAGTCACATACAAACTATCCCAAAGGTCAAAGGGGCCTAATGTACAAATTGTATTATGTAGGAGTTCTTGCTTAGGTGAACTCTTCCCAGACCTCTATATAAAGTGATTTTTAAAATGGGAATTTGCCTGTAGACATGAGGAAGGGAGGCAGGAAGGGGGCCTTGTGCCTATGGAGGGAAGGAGAACGTACATGGTTCAAAGACATTCTGGCGGGCAAGAAGAGAAGTGAGAATGTAGAACACATGCCAGCCATGTGGGGGCAGGGCTTAAAACTAAGAGGAAAGAGGGCCCCCCCCACACACACGCACATAGGAATGGGATATAAGCACAGACAGCAGAGAACCATACCTGGGCTCAGGACAGACCCAAGGTACCTGAGCTGAGAGAAGACAGACATGCTGGGGCTGGACATGGTTACAGCCGGGCAGAGCTGGGCAAAAGGTCTCAAGCCAGGCCCCCATCAGGCAGCAGTGGTGGTGGTGATGATCTTTCCACCCCTCTATTCTTCTGCTTTCACTTGGAGTTTTTTCTTTTTAAGGGTTTTTATGTTGTTGTTATGGTGGTGGGGGTGGGGGTGGGGGTGCAAGGTGGAGGCCCCAGAGTGCTGAGCCAAGGGGTAGGAGCCAAGAGAGAGCATAGTACTGTACAGTAAATTTAATGCAGAGTTTTTTGGTTTTTTTCTTTTTTGGAATGTGAATCTTTTTCATAGTTTTTTACAGAAAATCGAATTTGTTATGTAAAATGAGAACGGTCTCTATTAAACAAAAATCACAAAATGGCAGTATGTGCTGAATCAGGGGAAACCATCTAGGTTTTGCTTCTTGGCCTTTTGGGCCTAATCTATGCAAATCTCAGACAAGTTCCCTAAGTCCAGCAGAACACCAGAAGGTGCTGGTAATTTCGACATGATGGGGACATGCTAGTTGTAACTTTAAATTTTAACTGACAACTTTGAGATGATTTGGATATGTTAATAAGATAAGTTCATCTGTTCCCCACTAAAACTCTATAAAAATGAGACCTCAAACTCCTGCCCCCAGAGCACTCTCCCTTTGAGTGCGTGCTGCCAAAAGCTTCAGCGCTAATCCCTGGTTCTGTGAGCAATCCTCTCTGCCTCAGCCCTTCCTCCTCCTCTTCCTCTTTCTTTTCTTCCTCCTCTTCCTTCTCCTCTGCACACTGCCTGCCCTCTTCCACCACTCCACCATCTCTACCCCTTTTCACCATTTCTCTTTGTACTTTTTGTATCATTTACCCCTACTCCCTCTGTGCCTTATTAAAGTGTGCTTACAGCCCCGTATCCCGCTGCCATTGTGGTCTTTCCTGGCAAGTACCCAGCCCCATTTCGTAATTCTCATAGATTATCAATTCAGAAAGGAACGTAGGGAATGTAAGCAATATAAAAATAAAAGTTGTTGATAAAATACACTTTAAAAAAATAAAATGAGGGGGTTGGAGATGATTTCTAAGGATTCTTCCAGCCATAAACGCCCTGATCCTAAGCTTTATATTGTGGACATAGCATTTACATAAAATTCATGTCCAATTTCCTTATTTTGTAGTAAAGGATAATTAGTATTAGAAAGGTAAACCAAGTTAATAGGATGTACTTAGCAATGTATTGGAGGGTTAAGACTATGATCAATCAAGAACCATTTATGAAGCACATACTGTGTGGCAGGCCCTGTGCTAAGAGGCAAAAAACAGTTTCTGCCCTCAAGCAACGTAATCTAACAGGAATACAACATGCAAACAAAGATAGACAAAACAACTATATATGCTAGATCAGGGCTGTCCAATGCGACCAGTAGGCTTCTTGCAGCCAGCAATGTGATTTATATAGCCTGCCTACACGCAGAAATTTACATAAATACTTTAGTAAAGGAAGCTGAGCTACAGACAGCAAAGCTCTCACTAAAATGGCAAATCAAAATATATTGTCTATTGTTTGAATAAAAGCCCAAGGTTGGACAGCCCTGTGCTAGATAGAGAGGAAAATAATTAACAGAGAAAAGGCACTGGAATTAAGGGGGATTGGGAAAGGCTTCCTGTAGAAGTACACCTCCAGGCTAGTGGTTTTTTTTTTTTTTTTACTGCTTCCCCTGCTTCTCCGTCAGTAGACAGTGTCAACCCAGGGAGGAGGGTACCAGTTTTTCTACACCTAGCAATTTAGACTTGAGTTTTGTTGATAAAACTTAGGTCCATTTCCCTGACATGGGATGCTTCTTAGCTTCATCTGCGTGGAAGAGGGTGATTGCAGGCTATAATGATAAATATTTAACATCTATTTCTGTCCTAGTTTGCAACACTCCACAATTATGTGGTTACTTTGGAGCAGTTCTAACTACTGTGCTGTTGTGAACATTGGCAAAGTCTGCCACAGTCAAAGCTTAGTGTCCTCTGTGATGTGGAGGTCACCCTATTGTGATTGCAGGAACTCTGGAGCAAACTTAGTTCTCTCCCTGTTGCTTTTTTATGAGAGGCTGCATACTGGAAGAGTTTTGCATCCATATCATGGGTTTGAGATGTATTGTTTAATAGGATTATCTTTTCCTGATAGGAGAGTTTATACATACATACATATATATGACTATTTGCCTTTTAGGGCTATTAATATTTGTATAAAATTAGGAGGAAAATCTTTTCCAGGAAACTTTGAAGACTTATTTTCTCAATTCCTTGGTTTCCATGGTGACATTAAAGGTGTCATATGTGCATTTTGGTCAGAATTCTCCTTAGGCAAATTGGGATGATTGTCCTGGGATCTTTGCTTTGTGGAGGGAAAGAAGAAGAATCACACAGATTGTGGTAGAAGAGACCTTCCAATGTATAGCCAGGCATCAGAGGTCCAAAGAGACTGAGTGAACTTGTCCAAAATCTCATAGGTGGTCAAGTGCTGGAAGCAAGGTGCAAACTCCAGGCCTTGGACACTAAATGCAACTTTCTACTTCACTATATTGCTTTTCCTAAGAAAGGGATATACTGCTTATGGAATGAGGTGGCTGATCTATGGTGAGGACAGTATGTGGGGAAGTGGGGAGAAGGAAATACTTAGCAGTTGGTACTATAAAAAAAAAAAAGACTGCCAGCCCATACAGGCTTGTTCCATATAAAGTTCCCCTGACTGGTGTAATTTCAAAATAATTTGGTAATATATTATCCTCAAACACTGCCGTGAAGTCAGAAAGTGTTACTATTGTATCGTTTGCCCAGTGACCCATTTATAGCATTTATAACTAATTTGTTCTATAATGTCATTTCATTAAGATGTTTTCTTGGAATCGGATATGTGCAGGTATGTCTTTATTTACAATCCACCTAGAAAGGGTGTAAAGGGCCAGGCTCTAACATCTTCTCATCTGTTACACACACACACACACACACACACACACACACACACACACACACACACACACACACGCTCTCTCTCCCTCCCTCTCTTCTTCTCTCTCTGTCTTTTCTTCTTTTCAGTCTGTGTATTTGTCCTGTTGTTATTCTCTTTCCTTTTTCCCTTCAAAGATTCACTTGGCATTCATTTTAATTATATTTCACCTGGATGAAAAGGTTAAGGCATGAGAGGCCTACACGTTATGACGTGCTTTGGATCTGAGACTGCCCTACCTCATTCCACAAGTCCATTCCTGAGGAGCTACTCTAAAAGAGTCATTTTCTTTTCTTTTTTTTTTTTTGGCTTATCACTTCTCCCTGGAGTTTGTCCAGGAAAATTTCCTAGTATATATATATATTTTTTTTTGACAGAAAGTATTTTTATTTTGACACCTCAATAAGTGTTGACTCCTCAGGACATGGCCTTTGGCATCTTTTCCAACTTATTCATCAGCTTGTTGCACTGTGCCTTTTTCAGAAACATAGATGCCATCCAAAAGTTTTCTGATATCCTTGTTATTGACTGTGGTGGGCTGTTGGATCAGAGCAGCTGAGTTTGAAACAAGTTTGATATCATTTGCTTCAAGAATTAACTCCTCTTTTTGGGCTTGAGAAACAGCACAAGCAACACCTGGTCTCATGCACACTCTTTGGATATATTTTTCAGCCAAGAAATTTCTGATTTCAACAAGTGAGCCATTCTCTTGAATAACAACATTGATGGGGAAGTGAGCATACACAGACCTCATCTTGTTATGAAAACCCAGGGCAATGCCTTTAATCATATTTTGTACGTGACTACAGATTGTGTGCATAGTTGCAAGTTCTTTTTGATTTCCCCACCCTGTGTCCACCCAGAGCCTCTTTTTCTTCTTTCCAAAGATACTGAGCTCACCATTGATATGGTTGAAATCCCTATGGATGATTCCTTTGGGCCCCTTCACAATAACTGTCTGACCCTTAAGAGAGATGTCAACATTTTCTGGGATATTGACAGTCTGGTTGCTTGGAATGGTCTTCATTCTGGTAGCGAATGGACCAAAAGAATTTCCTAATATATTGATAGTATTTATCAATTTAGATCTCCCAAATGTGGAGAATAGGGGGTCTCTAGCTTCTCTGTAAGCACTCAAGGTGGTAGATGCAAATTAGGCACAGGACAGCCATTATTTTACTCCATAGAAAATATGTAAACTACAAAGGACTCACAAAAGCCCACGAATAGCTGCAGAAAGTACATAAAGCACTGACCCCCAACCTGAGGAGCGAATTTGAAGTTATTATTGAAGCAATACCCTGACATTCCTGCAAATTCTCTCCTGTAGTCAATTCCTTTTGAACCCATAATGCAACCCTGTAAGCTGCAGAAAAAGAAATTCCCTTCCTCTATCACACTTGTAGTGTCAAAGGAAGATGCTGCACAGAATTATGTAAATGGTCCTTTTCTTCCTCCAGGAAGCGTACTGAATCGGGAAATCCCCTTATCTGTATAAAAAGTTTAAACTCAGAAACCTCTTGTATTTGGGAACTCCGATAGAATTGTATTACCCATGAGATACATTCCAGAGCTGATGCTATATAGAAAAGCTTCCTTTTCTGAAGAACCTATTTGTACAAAGATATTTATAGCAGCTCTTTTTGTGTGGCTAAGAATTGCAAACCGAGGGGATGCCCATCAGTTGGGGAATGGCTGAAGAAGATGTGGTGTATGATTGTGTTGGAATATTATTGTGCTATAAGAAATGGCAAGCTGGATAATTTCAGAAAAAACTGGAAAGTCTTATAGGAACTGATACAAAGTGAAGTGAGCAGAGCTAGGAGAACATTATACACAGTAATGCAATACAGTTATCCCTTCCACATTGTGGGGATTAGGCTAGCGCAGTGTTCCTGTGATCTGTCCTATGTAAATCTGTGGAAAACTTTTTGGCCCTCCCTTCATACCAGAGAAGAAGATTGAATTTTTTCTTTTTCTTTTAGGGGAGGCTTAAAGTACCTTATTGTAAAATTTGGGTCAAGTATTTGGTCATAACATAGGTCAATGTTAAGTTAAAATACTGTATGAAAAAGAAATTAAAAAAACAAAATAAATATGAAAATTTTAAAAATGAAACAAGTTTGAGGAGAATAGTACCAAACATACTGCATGTATAACAAAAGACATTTCTAGCCTTTGAGTGTTGTCTGCTGGCTTTCACATTCTTTTTGCAAACTTTTAACTTTAAAAAAGAAATTGTATATATTTATGGTATTAAAAGATAAAATATATTGATATTATACAACACTATGTGTATGTCCCTTACAGTGCTCAGTAATAGCACTTTGTTTAGGCAGAATGTCCTAAAAGTCTTAGTGCAGTATTAAGCTTTAATAATTTAAATAGCTACTTTTTAATTTTTAGTTTTTATAATATATAAATATATCTGCATATGTAATAATATATTATTTATATCATTTACAATGTAACATATTGCTTATATGTTAGAATTAATTTGTTATATTTATTTTAAGCTTTAATAGCTTAAAACTTCACTCCAGCTTTAGGAGATCCCATTTCTCATGTATATACCATGCTCTGCTGTATACTTTTGTTATTTGTGTACTTGCTTTGTCTTCCATTCTAGACTGTGAGTTCCTTGACAGCAGTAGTCACCTCTTGTTATCTTTATATATCCTTAGGATCGCAGTTCAATGTTATTATATTCCTAAAAATTCTCAATAAATGTTTGTGGAATGACTAAATCTCAGCAACTTGCAGGCTGAACGATATTGAGGAAGCCACTTAAACCCTTCTAGATCTCATTTTCTTCATCCCTGAAACAAAAAGTTTGAACTAGATAATTTCTAAGAACCCTTCAACTCTAAATCCTATGATTCTGTGAATCCCTGATTGAATGAATACCCTGCTGATGGTAAGCCTATTAGTGTTATCTTCATATATGAAAGGCAGTATATTTTATAACCTTGAACATTTCAATTTCAATCTATGGCAGAACGTAGAAATTTATCCATATCTCTTCATCCTCTGCTCAATATTATATCCAATAAAGTAGGCCGAATTTTGCAATAATTTTAAAGCAGCAATTCTTTGTAGCAAGAAATTATGCATCTACGATATTAACTCAGTTCTTATATATCTATGCCTGGGAACACCCTGAGCTGTAATGAAAGCAATTTGGAAAAGTAAATGTAGAATTGAAATTAACAGCAAAAAGCTGAAAGACAATTTTGATGTTCCCAGTAAACCAACCTCTAATGTCTATTTGCAGGAGACTAATAAGGATATATATTAAATTTTCTAACTTTTAAGGACTTCAGATTTTGTAATAGAAAATATCTTTCTCATAATATAATGCCCATTTCAAGGTGGAAGAAAAGGGGAAAGTTTTAAAATCCAGAATTATATAAAGGTTTCCTCTTTCCCAATTCCTGTATAAAGGGCATTAATGTAAATGCAGCCCTTCAGTCTTTTGAATAGTTTGAAATTAGAGCATATTAAAATTGAGGTGCCTTCTTTTATTATGTTTATTGTTGTCATCATCATAATTATGTTAACATCAACAATAGCAAACTCTCTCTGTCAATAGGAACACTGGACCTACTCCACCAGATTAGAAAGACTCGAATTCAGATCCTTAGATGCTCATTAAATCTGTGACCCTGGGCAAGTCACGTAACTTCTATCTGCCTCAGTTTTCTTATCTGTAAAATGAGGATAATAATAGCACCCACCTTCCAGGGTTATGAGAATAAAATGAGCTAATATTTGTAAAGTGCTTTGTAAACATTAAAGTGCTATATAAATGCTGCTGGTGGTAGTAGTGGTAGTGGTAGTAGTAGTAGTAGTAGTAGTAGTAGTAGTAGCAGTAGTAGCAGTAGTAGTAGTAGTAGTAGTAGTAGTAGTAGTAGTACTAGTACTAGTAGTGGTAGTAGTAGTAGTAATGCCACCGTGTTTAAGATGCTATGTAACATGGTTCCCATCTTCCTATAGCCTGAAATATAGCTGGAGAGTTGGTGTGTATACATTTTAAAAAATTATCCTATAAGACCACATTTGTTGAGTGTTATGAATATTGTAGTCGAGAGTGCTGTATTTCAAAAGAAGGAAAAAGCCTTTTTTTTTTTCCTGTAGGAGAAGCAGGAAAGATTTTGTGGAAGAGGCAAGAATTGAAATAGGACTTCAAGGTTGGGTAAGATTTCAATAGGTTAAGAGGTCAGAAGTGTCTTACTGGTATGTGTAAGGTAGGGAGAAGGTGATGCAGACATAAATAAATGTACACTGGCACGAATTCCCAAGTCATATTTGGGGGATGACAGTGAAAATCAATTTGTCTAGAATAGAGAGTTTATTTAGAGGATTCTTGGGAAGTCTAATCCAAACTATCTTTTCTTTCTGGCTTCCCTATTTCTATTAATGGCATTATTTTTCCAGGCACCTGGGGTCAAAAATCTCAAAATTATCTAACATAATGTTAGAGCTGGAAGGGATCTTGTTGTTCACTTATTTCAGTTGTGTCAGTTGTGTCTGACTCTTTGTGACTCCATTTGGGGTTTTCTTGGCAAAGATACTGGAGTGGTTTGCCATTTCCTTCTCCAGTTCATTTGACAAGTGAGGAAACTGAGGCAAACAGGGTTAAGTGACTTGCCCAGGGTCACACAGCCAGTAAGTGTCTGAGGCCAGATTTGAACTCAGGGAGGTGAATCTCCCTGACTCTAGGTACTATGCCACCTAGCAGGATTAGACGTTATCCAATCCAATCCTCTAATTTTATAGTTGGGGAGACTCCCAGCTAGACCTTGTTCAAGGTCACTTAGCAGGTTAATGTCAGAGTGGGGACTGGAAACCTGATTGGCACATTAACAGTCCAGTGCATATTCCATTCTAACACACTACCTCCCTCAGTTTCTAGATCCAGTCAGCTGCTGGGTCTTACTAATTCCACCTCTGTTACCATTTTACATACACATACACACACACAAATATATACACAAATACATACATATACATAAACACACATACACACATATTCCTGTTGCTATCTTAGGCCCTCTTTCTTTCTCACTTGAATTTTGCAACAACTTCCTGAATGATCTCCTGGTGTCTCCCTGCTTCTACCTATCTTACACACTCAAATTAATCTTTTCTCAACCATTTTCAGACAATGTTACTAATTCAACTAAGAATCATCAAGCATTCCCCATTAGTTATAGAACAAAATTGTGTAAGGCTTTCCATGCTTTGGCCTCAACAGTCTTTATCTGTGACTAGTTCTTTTCATGTACCATTCACTCTAGCCAAACTGGATTACTTTTAGTTTCCTGAAGATGCTCTGTATTTTCTAGCTTTGTGCCTTTGTTCATGCAGTTTTTCTTCTCCTAGAATGTCTTTTTTTTTCCATTCTCGTTATTTATTTATTTTATATTTTTAGCTTTCAGCATTAATTTTCACAAGAGTTTGAATTTCAAATTTTCTGCCCATTTCTACCCCCCCCCCCCACTCCAAGATGGCATATATTCTGATTGCCCCATTCTCCAGTCAGCCCTTCCGTCTGTCACCCCACTCCCCCTCCATCCCCTTTTCCCTTCCTTTCTTATAGGGCAGGATAGATGTTTATGCCCCATTGCCTGTATATCTTATTTCCTAGTTGCATGCAAAAACTTTTTTTTGAATATCTGTTTTTAAAACTTTGAGTTCCAAATTCTCTCCCCTCTTCCCTCTCTACCCACCCTCCCTAAGAAGACAAGCAATTCAACATAGGCCACATATGTATCATTATGCAAAACCCTTCCACAATATTCATGTTGTGAAAGACTAACCATATTTTACTTCTTCCTATCCTATCCCCCTTTATCCAATTTTCTCCCTTGACCCTGTCCCTTTTCAAAAGTGTTTGCTTTTGAGTACCTCTTCCCCCATCTGCCCTCCCTTCTATCGTCCCCTCTTTTTCATCTCCTTCCTCCTTCTTTCCTGTAGGGCAAGATACCCAATTGTGTGTCTATGTTATTCCCTCCTCAGGTCAAATCCAATGAGAGCAAGATTCACTCATTCCCCCTCACCTGCCCCCTCTTCCCTCCCAACAGAACTGATTTTTCTTGCCACTTTTATGCGGGATAATTTACCCCATTCCTAGAATGCCTTTCACACCATTTCTACCTGCGTGGAAATCCTGCCAGTCATTCAAGGCCTAACTTAAATATTACCTCCTACATGAAAATTTTCCTTGTTCTAACCTTGCCTCACATCAGAAATTCTCTTTTGTTTTGGTACTTTTTAACTTCATCTATAGTAGTTATTGCATTCTAACTTATATTATAGTTCTCTGTGTACATGGTCTGTATCGCCTTTAGGAACTGTGTCTTATCTTCCTATCTACCTGCAACTCCAGACACTGTAAAGGGAGTGGATCTGAGATTTCATTGACATGGGGAAACTCCCTGTTCCAATGTAGATTGATACTTCCTCTGCAACTTAGAGACTTAACAAGTTGTTTCCAGAGGGCCAGTTCCTCACAAGGTGTGTATGTGTGAGAGGCAGTACTTGAACCCATGACTTCCTGGCTCTGAAGCCAACTCTGTATCTACTGCCCCTACTGACTAATGAGCATATACTCAATATTTGAGTAGCTGGTCTCTGACAGATTAATTCCACCCCTTCTCGCCCCTGTGGCCTAGTTGATGTAGTCAAAGTAAATGAGGGACAGAAAATGAGGTATCTAAGTGTCGAGATGTGGCCACACCCAGTTATCCCGTTATGAAGTATGGACAAGTTTCTCTTTTATCAAATTAGAAGGGACTGTTGTCCAGAAATAATTGACTGTGACCCCCTGTGGCCCCTTAAAAGCCTCAGGTTCATCAGTTTGTCAGTCCAAGTTTCAGGCAGCTTTGTGGAGGTTATCTCTGCACCTATACCAGCAGAGAAGAGGGCTGTTCTCTCCTCCATTCGTCCTCTGCCACAGCATCAGCCAGGACATTTTGCAGTGGAGCAGAGATATAGATAGAAATAGAGAGGCTGCAAAGAAGAGTTGACTAGGGACTCAACGGAGAAATACCCTTGGCAATTGAGAATTGAGCTCATAGGGAAGCAGGTCCTAGGAGCCCAGCAGAGTGAGCCACCCACTCACCCAGCAGAGATGCTGCATCTAGCGACTGTCAATGCCACAACAAAATCAAGATGGATAAGGACTAGACAAAGGCCATTTTGGAGGCAATTAATAGATCACGATGTTATACAAGCCACCTTGGAGAGAAAGTAGGAAGTCAAATTGCAAAGGGTTAAGAAGTGAATATGAGGAAGAGCAAATGGAGGCAACAGGTAGGGCCAGCTTGTCCTGAGGTTTTGGTTGCCTCCTGAGAGAGGTAAGATATAGAATGCTAACTTAAGATGATGGATCAGATGTGGTGTGTGTGTGTGTGTGTGTGTGTGTGTGTGTGTGAGAGAGAGAGAGAGAGAGAGAGAGAGAGAGAGAGATCGATCTAGGCATGACTGTAAGCAAAAGGGAAGGAGCTAGTGGATAGGGGAGATCGTAAATTAGGGAGAGAGGGGATATTTAATGGGGTGAACTCATTTGAGACAGCCATTTGATATCCAGAGTAAGACTGCATCTAGAAGTTTGGCTATCCTTGGAAGTTGACTAAACTGAAAGTATATTCAGCTGTGTTTCTGAGCTATGGAGTTGGGAGCCACGGAGACCCTCTGGGGTCAGCAGGATCAGAGACCATCTGACCCAACCCCCATTAACAAATGAGGAAACTGAGGTGCGTGAAAGTGAAGTGATATGTTCAGGTCATGCAATGGGTTCATAGATAAAGCAGCTTGAGTCTCCTCATTCTCAAGTCATTGCTCTTCCCATTATCCCTGATGTCTCTGTCTTGTGTTACTACTTCCTTTCTTCCCCCCTTGCTCTTGTTCTTAGTGAGTCATTCATATTATCACTCTCAGACAGTAATTGTTTATTTGCTAAATTATGATGAACTTAACTTTGAACACAGGCAAAACCGAATAAATATAAGTATTTGCATTTTTCTTTTTTTTTAAATTTTTAAACATTTTTATTTAAAGTTTTGAATTCCAAATTCTATCCCTCCTCTCTCCCCCCTCCCTGCATAGATTATACATGTGCAATTATGTAAAACATTTTCATATTAGTCATTTTGTACAAGAAGACTCGAATAAAAGAAAAAAAGAAAAAAAATGCAAAATAACATGCTTCAGTCTGTATTCAGTCAATGTCAGTTCTTTCTCTGGAGGCAGATAGTATGCTTCATCATTAATCCTTTGGGATTGTCTTGCTGAGAACATTGTATTGCTGAGAATAGCTAAGTCATTCACAGTTCTTCATCGTACGATATTGCTGTTACCATGTACAATGTTTTCCTGGTTCTATTTACTATGTGTCAGTTCGTTTAAGTCTTTTCAGGTTTTTCTGAAGTCATTCTGCTTGTGAGTTTTTTACAGCACAATAACATTCCATTACAATCATAAGCCACAGCTTGTTTAGCCATTCCCCAATTGATGGGCATCCCTTTGTTTCCAATTCTTGGCCACCACAAAAAGAGCCGCTATAAATATTTTTGTACAAATAGGTCCTTTCCCCCTTTTCTGGATGTCTTTGAGATGTAGACCTAGCAGTGGTATTGCTGGACAAGGGTATGCACAATTTTATAGCCCTTTGGGCATAGTTCCAAACTGCTCTCCAGAATGGTTGGATCAGTTCACAGTTCCACCAACAACGCGCTAGTGTCTCAGTATTTCCTTTTCATCGAAGGAATTAATTATATAGTGGAGGGGAGGGAGGGAGGGAGGAGGGCATCTAATCTCTAAGTCTAGTTTTACTAACGTATTCTATTGGATGTAACAGGGAATTTGGAAGCTAATACTAGAACATTCTTTCAGGTTACTGGAAAGTGCTTTCAATCTAATAGATTAAGAACATTACCTCAAGTATTCAAGGAAGTCATCCAGGAGTACATAATATATACACAAGTAATTGTAATAATAATAATAATAATAGCTACCCCTTATGTGTTATAGGTTTGCAAAATGCTATACAAATACTATCTCATTTTATCCTTACAACAACCTTAGGAGATAGGAAGGGAAGGGAAATATGCACTTACTTAGCACCTACTATGTGCCAACCACTTTATAATTATTATCTGTTTTGACCCTTACAAAAAGCCAATTTTACCACCAAGGAAACTAAGATAAACAGTGGTTAAGTGACTCACCCAGGGTCATGCAGCTAGTACATGTCTCAGACCAGATTTGAACTCGTCTTCCTTACCCCAGGCCCAGCACCCTGTCTACTCCACTGCCTTGCTGCAGAATTAGAGCAACATTGCAAACTGACAATAACCATACAGCTAAAATGTTTCAGCATTTTTCAGGAAACTTATGTTTTTCCAATACTAAGAAAACTCAGTCAAGAAATCAAGAAAAAGTATTGTAATTCTGCAGGAATTAAAGGTTAGTATTCAACATAGAGATGTTACTAGTTCAAAGGAATCGATTGACATCAAGTTAAAAGGAAGAGCAAGAAACTCTGACATGTGGAGCAGAAGGTTAAGGTTGACATTTCTGGGAACTAGGCCAGCAACATGGAGGAGAGAAGCAGTCACGTTCTAATCAGTCAGTCTTGTAACTGTTGCCGTATTATGTGTGTTTGTGGCCCAGTCTGCAGCTAGTGGTGAGTCATTCTTGCAAATAAAATAAATATTAATAAGTTCATAGGCATAGTGGTGTTCCAAGAAACAACAGATTTTGGAACCAAAAAGGTACTTAAATTGGCAATTTCGACATGTGGTTCTGTGTAGATGCTGTCAACCTTGCTAGGAGATCTGAATGTTAGGTTATTCACGTGCTACCCAATCATGTTCCCTGGCATCTTCTAGTGTTTGAATATTTGCTATAGGCTGCAGTTCATTTTAAGTACTCCTAAATTTGATAATTTTTATTTGTCAAACACTTTTTTTTGGATATCAAGAATAATGAAGTACATGAAGAATGTTGGAAATATTTTAAGAAAAAAAAAGAAATCAGTCAGCTTGTTGCCAGATATGATTTAAGTCATTGTAATAGTAAATTGAGTAATAATAAAAGCATGCAGTTATTATGTCATTTTTGGAACACATTTAGTATAACCCTATCACAGAAAAGTCATTTATTATTTATTGTTGCTACTCCTTATTATTTAAAAACATGAAAATAAAATGTTTTGGAAAATTACAGAATAACTTATATTTCAGGAATTCAGATTTCTTTTTTCTGAATCCCGAAGATTAATAACTGTCAGGAATTTGGAAGCACTAATAACTACAGGGGAATTTACTCAGCCAAAACTATTGATCACTGATAAAGAAGCGAGAGTTATTAATAAACTCTGTTGCTTGTCTAGCATACTTCCCAGTGGAGCTTCAGTGAATTAAAATCCTTAGCCTAGCATTCAAGACCCTCCACAATTTGGTCCTTACTTTTCCGACAGTATCTTCTTCTGTGTACTCTGTACTCCAGCCAAACTGGACTACCTGCTGTTATCTGTATACGCCTTTCATATTTTTGCTTTTCTGCCTTTAACTTATGTTAGGGAATTTGCCTCCAACCGTTACCTGTTCAAATCTTGCTCACTCTTTAAAGCCTAGCTCAAATAATTTTACCTTTACCTTAAAGCCTTCTTTAATTTCCCCTGAGTTGGTAATGGGCTTTCCATCTCACTTGTCATGTAGACACTTTTCATATCCACCCATCATATGTTTCTTTGTACTTTCACTGATGATGCCAGATGATTCTGTCTGCCATGAGCTCACCCTTTCAATCACCTCTTCTCTTCCTACTTTTCATGTCTTCCAACTACACTAAGTGGGAGGAGCTCTGGATTCGAATACTGTTTAGACTCTGCTAACTTATGTCAAGTCTCTAAACGTCTGCTACCTTGAAGTTCAGATTTGCTCTGAACAAAGAATCCATGAAAGGGAGTTATATGAAATTGGGTCAGTAAAGACTGTGGAGCTAAACTGTAGAGGGCCTCTGTGCAAGGCTGGGGAATTTGTGTTTTATCCTATAGGTGGTTGGGAACCACTGAAGGTTTTTTAGAAGAGAAGTGGCTATCAGTTCTGTGAGTGATTAATTGGAAAGGGAGAGGCCAGAAAAAGGAGAACTACTTAGGAGTCTGTTATAATACTCTAGACAAGAAGTGATGAGGGCCAGAACTACAGTGATATGCACATGAACTGGGGTGAAGTAAAATTATTAAAGTTATTGGCCTTTTTAAATTAACCTTGTAATTTTTTACATTTTTGAAAATTTTTCAATGTGCTATATGTCCTCCTTTGTTATAATCACTTTTTCTCCACGTGATTTGACCTAGAGTTCGTAAATTTTGACATATATTCTTTAATTCTTCATCATGAAACCATACTTTTATAACATTGGCTACTAAGCATACCTTCAATGAACAGTCCATTTTTCGAAGTCTAATTTTAATTGTAATAGCCATAGGTTTTCAGTGGGGTTTAAATCGGGTGAATTTTGATGTCATTCATGCAAGTTTATTTTCATCTCTTAGGTGAATTTTTTAACCTTTAATGATGTATGGCATGGAACAAGACCATGTTGTATTCCATCTCCATTATAATCCTGGAACTATTATGGTTTTCAGTATATCATTTTTGTCTATTACCAGTTCATCATTTTCCTCAATGGGAACAAGACTTCAAAACCCACTGGAAATAAGAAAATGTCTCTCAAATATTTCTGAGTGGATGTTTTATAGTCACATGAAGATATCTAGCTTTTAAAGGCTCACCTGCACTGCTTCTGGCAATGGTTTTGATATACTCTTGAATGATAAAGTGAGTTTCATTAGTAAATATTACCTTTTGTAATCTTTAGTACTCCAGCCTTTTCATTGTCTTGTTCTTGACAAGTATTTTTTCTTTATAGCACTGGTTAGCAACCATGCTTTAATGGTCTTGCTCCTCTTCCATCCTCAAGATATCACAATACAGAGGTATCATTAACTCTCTCTCCAGCTGTAAGTTTCCTTTTTTCTCTTGTCTTTTGGGGAAGTAGACACTTTCTAGAAACCTTTCCATGGCTTTTAACTGACATTTTCATGGACTTAAGGTGGATGGCGCAGTAAACATGTGAATTTATCCTCTATGTTTTTAGGGCATCATAGATACAAGTGTAAGTTGTCTGCACTGCTTCCCTGCAAAACAAGTACTAAAGTAATCTCACCCAGAGAAACCATGAGAGGGCTTTAGTCTTATGGCATAAGACTTGGAAGAATCGTAGACCGTAAATATCACCTAAGTGACAATTCTTGGTGACACCTTGGTTCCCATAAATTCCAGTGGGAGTTTGGAAGGGTGTTGAACAATTGCTTTTTGGAAATTCTGTCTGGTCAGTAGATGTAGTGAGAGACGTAACATTAGGATGTAGTAGTATTTAGTAGGAGCCTGTAGTAGTCAGTAGGATAATGTGGGTGGGAGGGAGGGAAGGGTTACATGACAGAGAACAGAGTTGGAATACAAATAGCAATGGTTAGATCAAGGTAGAAGAGCGAGTGCCTGTGTCCCCAATCTCTTCACTCCATATAGCCACCTCTGCACCAACTACTGTAGGATGGATGAGATGAAGGGGAAAGACTGAAGCAAACACTTAATCATGGAGCAATTCACTCAGGTTTTGCCCTTAATCTCTCACCATTTACTCAGAATTGAACATGTGACTGTAGTGTAGCAGAACAAATAAATGCTTGAGAAGAGATGTACTTTTTTTTTTTTTACATTCAAGCCAGCACTGTTTCATGGCAAATTCTATCTGCCAGTCCCATAAACTGCTTCAAAAAGCCAGCTGATTTTAGAATAAATATATATTCACCACAGTAATAAATTTTCAACCATTGACCTGTATCTGAAGGTCTAAGTGAGGATATGCAAAATATAGTCTAGTACAAACCTTCCCCATAACTTAAATCATTCAGTGCCAAAACTTGGGGTTAGAAAAATAAGCCCTAGAAGGCTTGAAGGCATTCAGAGATCAGTACCGTGTAATAAGGATTCTGTTTTTACATGGTAAAATAACCACACTTCATAGAGGCTTTTGATCATGGCTAACAAGCAGTTCACAAATAGAGTTATATCTTTTCCAGTTCTGTGGGAATCTACCACTGTAAAGTTCACAATTGTGCCTTTTCCTGGTTCCATTTTCTCTTTCCTTTGAACTACTGAGGATACAAGGAACGAAGTAAAATATGCATTGGATCATTTCAACCTGTTTTCTTTGACCATGACACCAAAATACTTTAATTCTTTAATTTACAGACTCCTGTTAGGCACTCTTACCTGGAAATTCAGTATTTTAAAGAAAAAGTAAGAAAAAAAATTGTGCTAGAATTAAGAAACAGTCCAACTTCTGATCTTTGTTATTGTCCACGAAGGGCAAACAATACTCTTAGTCTCACCAGTAAGAGTAATGGATTTGGAAGCAGAAGGCCCTGAGTTCATTTTCTAGCTCTGATGTTTACTACCTGCTTGGAGCAAGTCACTCTGGACCTTAATAAGAACATCTCCTCTAAATCTGTGATCTTATGAATGAGAGGAGAGAAGAGTAAGAAAGAAAGGGGGCCTCAATAGGGACGTCTCCTTTAAATCTGTGATTTTATGGGTGAGAGGAGAGAAGAGTAAAAAAGAAAGGGGGCCTCAATAAGGACATCCCCTCTAAATCTGTGATCTTATGAATGAGAGGAGAGAAGAGAAAGAAAGAGGGCATCATTTTTAAAGGTGATTTCCTAAATATGTAAACCTAGATTTATTCATGTTACTTCTTTCATTTTTATGCCACATTAAGGTTTTCTTGGCTTCTGGGAAATGAGGTGTATTTTATTCCTTTTGTGCTTTGAACTGTAGTAAAATGAATACCAGTTGGAGACCAGAAAGATGGAGAAACAAATCAGATTTTCTATTTGTGTTCTTAATGTATATCTAAGTGCTTTGTAAAACATAAAAGTACCATACAACCATAAGCTATTGTCATCATTATTAAAGGTAGTGTATGGTATAAGATTACTTGTTTACATTGTGAAGGCTGTATACATCTTAATAGTTTTAAAGGGAGAAAGAATGCTAATTCAGTATGAGAGTTAACATTTAAATGAAAGTGGGATCTGTCTAGTCGCTCCATAATTGAGAGCAGGCATTTCCACAGCCTGAGCAGAGCTGAGCTGATGAATACAGTTTTCTTTGAAAACAACCTAGAGACCCATGTTGGATCTCAAGAGTGTAGGTCTTCCTGCTGTCAGTGTTTGACACCTTCGAGTAGGAAAAGAGCCTGAAAAATATTTATTCCATGGAAAAACAGCTTGTGACATGGAAGTTCGTAGAGGAGGCCATCTCTCCCATATATACACCATCAAAGATCTATCAATAAATAAGAAAGAATAGCTAATAAGAGCTAACATTTCTATATAACTTGGAAGTTGGCAGAGCACTTTACCTATATTTGATCCTTATGACAGCTGCAAAATAGATACTATTAATTTCATTATTTTATGGTTGAGGAAGCAGAAACTGACAGAGGTTAAGTGACTTTCCCAGGGTTGTACAGATAGTAAGTCTTTGAGGCAGAATTTGAACTCAAGTCTTCTCCATCCATTGCACCATCTAGGTGCCTAGAAATCCAAAGATTTTAAATTCCAGGTGTTTCTGTGGAGCTTAGCTATTTCATGACAGTAACAAAACAGAATCGGCAAGGGCATTTTGAAATAATTTGCATTTTAAAAAGAAACTCTATAAACCCAATATTGTATTCTTTTAAACTCTGCAAGTAGTTTGTGCAATAAATTAAACATGGACAGGGGGCTCGTTACCTTTTTTTTTTTTTTGGTAATAAGACTCAAGTAGGGTGGATGGCTAGTGACCGTGTAGACATTTCACCATGTCAACAGTATGCTCCTGCATCCAGCTTAGGACTATGCAAAAAGACAGCAAGAAGCATGTGAGCAGTGGGAGGGTGATACCACCAAGGAATCCAACATGAGCTCAAATAAAACAGGCTTGAAACCTGACTGTGTTCTGAACAGGGATGCTCCAGGGTGACCCCTGGGATTCTCTGGATCAAAGAAGCTCCAGCAGGCCTGAATCCTGTAGCAGTAAGAACAGAGATGCTCCAGTGGGGCCTGAAGCCAGTATCAACTAGGGGTTGTTCCCAGGAGGCTGGAGGCCTGTACCATTCTCACCAGGAATGCTCTGCAGGGCCTGAAGCCTTCTAGTGCGCTGAGCTCAAACACACCAGGTGAGGTGGAACTCATTGGTGAGAGGCCTGGAAATAAAAATCTGGGATAGAACCAAAGAGAGCCTGACCATTGTATCCAAGCATATGAGAGGACGTAGAGCCTAGCCCTGGCAAATAGTTTCTAAATAGGAGCTGAGGCTAAAGATATGAGTAAGCTGATGAAAATGCTGAATGCAATGAAGAAATACTTTGGGTCAAAAGAATCCCAAGAGGCAAACCTAGAAGAAGAAAGAAATTTCACAAGTACAGAGAGCTTCTGGGCTTGGCTTGGCCACAAGGATTCTAAAAGTGGTTGGAATAAGTGAAACGAGATAAAAAACAAAATTATCAGTGAAATAAGAGATCAATAGGAAAAATAATATTGGAAGCACAATAAAGTCAAAAGATTGAAAAAGTAAAAGAAAATGTAAGATATTTACTAGCAAAAACAACTGAACTGGAAAATGGGTCAAGGAGAGATAATTAAGAATCAGACTCTTAAAAACTATTCCTAATCTTCTCCTCCCTGCCTCTTGCTAGTTCCTCCCAAACTGGATATCATATTTCAAGAAAGCAAATATTGCTCAGATCTATTAGAACCAGATAGAAAGACTCCAGACTCCTGAAAAAACCCCAAATTGAATGACACCCAGGATTGTCAAAGTTAAAATCCAGATGAATAGACCAAGCTGAGCAATACTTCGCTTTGCAAACACAGTATTCAAAAGAGAAACCTAGATCATTTGGAAGGGTTACAGTCTGTGTACTTACATTCTTTTGCGTACTGGGCTTATTTCAGGCCAGTCTGATGCTTCGGGGTAGGAATTCAGACCAGCCTGATAGGCCCCCTCAATTTGGGAGCTTAGCCATGACTTGTGCAGGGATCAGGTGATTTGGATGCACACGCACCCTCTCATTCACCCGGAACAGTCCTTAATTACACCCTTAGTTGTGCCAGGGCTGAGCACTATCCTCATATTCCAAGACATTGCTACTGTTCCCCTTTGTCAAGGCCCGAGTACTGCTGCAGGTGCTACAACAGTTGGTCCCTCAGCCCTGCTTCTTGTGCCTGGCAGAACAGTATGAAAGATGGGGGCATGTCATTGCTGGGACATGAGTACTGCTGTGGGCACTGCCACTACTCCCTTGTACCCAGTCTGCATACCACTGCAGTCCCTGCCACTGCTAGAATCTGAGCTCTTCTCACTTTGATGAGCCAAGGTCTGCTGTGAGGGATAGCCAGTGAGGGAGCCTGAATATTGCCTCCTGTGGCTGAAGCTGCTGTGGGCACTGTTTTTGCTGCTAGGCCTTGTCCTGGGGCACATTCTACAGGGCTGTCTCTTACTCTCAGTGGAAGTTAGAAAGAAGAGAGTTACAGAGGCAGAAGGAGAGAAAGCTGTCTCTCTTTTTAAATTTTTTAAACTGATATAGCATCTCCCTCCACAAAATAGATTTTTATTACTATCTTTTGTTATTCTATTGCCTACATTTCCCTTGGCAACCAGTCCCTCCACCCTCTGTTCCAGAGAACCATCCTTTATAGCAAATTTCTGTTTAAGAAAAAGAAATGCTGTATCCTTTGACTCAGCAATACCATTTCTAGGGCTGTATGTCAAAGAGATCATGAAAATGGGAAAAGGATCCACATGTACAAAAATATTTATAGCAGCTCTTTTTTGTGGTGACTAAGAACTGGAAATTGAGGGGATGCCCATCAACTGGGGAATGGCTGAACAAGTTATGGTATATGAATATAATGGACTACTATTGTGCTATAAGAAGTGATGAACAGGCAGACTTCAGAAAAACCTGGAAAGACTTATATGAACTGATGCTGAGCGAAGTGAGCAGAACCAGGAGAACATTGTACACAGTAACCGCCACAATGTGTAATGACTGACTCTTAATGATAGACTTAGCTCTTCTCAGCAATGCAAGAACCTGAAACAATTCTAAAAGACTCATGATGGAAAATGCCATCCACATCTAGAAAAAGAAATATGGAGAATGAATGCAGATTAAAGCAGATTTTAAGCATTGTAAATGTTTAAAGCATTTTCTTTTTTTGTTTTGTTTTATGTTTTTCTTTCTCATAGTTCTTCCCATTCATTCTAATTCTTCTATACAACATGACTAATGTGAAAATATGATTAATAGGAATGTATTTGTGGAGCCTATATTGGATTGCATGCCACCTTGGGGAGGGGGAAGAGAAGGAGGGGAGAAAATTTAAAACTTATGGAAGTGAATGTTGAAAACTAAAAATAAATAAACTTTTTTTTTTAAAAAAAGAAAAATGCTGAAAACCAATTTCCACTGAAAAAAAGCCAATATGAAATATTCCTCTTGCATGGAATCTTCCTCCCCTCCACCATCTCACTTTCTCCCTCACCCCCATCCCTCTGAGCAAAGGAGATGGAGGAGACATCTTATATCTTTTCTTTCGTGCCAAGCTTGGTCTTTATAATTTCATAGCATTCAATTTGATTTCATTTACAGTTTGTTCTTTCCATTTACATTGTTTTAGTTATTATACATATTACTTTCCTGGCTCTGCTTACATCACTTTGCTTCAGTTTATAGAAGTTTTTCTGTGCTTCTTGGTATTCATGAGGTTCATCATACTTGTCACTTCTTACAGCATAGTAATATTCCATTACATTCATATACCAGTTTGTGGACATCTGCTTTGTTTCCACTTACTTGTTATAATAAAAAAAGTAGTGCTATAAATATTTTGATACATATAACTACTTGGGTTTTATGCCCCACAGTGGGAATCCCTGAGTTAAGGGTATGGACATTTTAGTCATTTTATTTGCATAATTCCAAATGAACTCAGGTGCATTGTTCCTATCACTAATTCTGGACAGGTCTCTGGGTTCCCAGAGAGGATCAAAAATTGTCTTTTCAAGTGGCTCCTTCAATATTTTGCACCAAAGAGTCTACTTGGCACAGTTCTCAGTGCCCTCCCAAATGCCATATAAAAAAGTCCCAAGCAGTTCTTTCAGTCCAGTCCTGAGATAATCCCTAAATTACAATTTAGAACTTGTAATTCTACAATTCTACAAGTATTCTACAAGTTTAAGATCCTAACCTCCCTAACTTTTGTAAGGCCATTCCAATCCTATGTTGCTAATTTACCAAATTATGTAGGCCTGGCCTGATTTAGGCCAGTTGGGTGCTTCAGTTTGAGAATTGGAATGAAATGAGATTCTAGTAGAGTTTCAGACAGTTATTAAAAGAGTTACTTAGACATAGTGGGAAAAGGATATTCAGTGAGGAAATTACATTGATTTGATTAGCATATCTTTCCTGCCTTTGTGCTCACAATGCTGGGTGTGCCAGGTAGAAGCCTGAGGAAGGAGCTCCTGACTTGTGTGCTGTCCTTTGGGATAGTCCTTTGGGAAGGTATATAAATGATCTGTGCTTTAGTCTGCTGGGCTGATGAAATCGAAGGGCAGTCTAGTCTTTATGGGACAGGGCCTTAGGATATTGTTCCTGTCACGCATTATAATGGGTAAGATGAAACAAGTGTCCTTTCAAAACTATTGTCTTCAAAGGTCACAGAGGGAGTTAAGAAAGACAAATATGGGGCCTACAGGAAAAAGGGGAGGGGGTAAGATTTTGTTCTATTTTGATGACTTTAAGAGAGGAAGGAAAAGGAATGGAAAAAGGAATGCATTAGGGAAGAAATGAGGGAGAAGACTGAGGAGTTTATTCTTTCTCATGATTCAGATATGTGAGAAGAGTTTCTACAACCAGAAGTTTATTCCAGTAGCCAAGGCAGGAGGTGATGGTGGCCTGTGCCATGGCAGCAGCTTTTTGAATTAGAAGGAAGAGGATTGATAAAGGAAATGTTGTGAAGGTAGAAACAATGAGACTTGGGTGAGAGACTGAATATGTGGAGTGAGTTTTACCTGAAGGTTGTATACCGAGTGACTGGGAGGTTGGTGGTGTTCTTGATAGTGATAGGGAAGTTTGGAAGTGGGGACAGTTTGAGGGGAAAGGGGAAAAAGGCAAGAAAAAGGGAAGAGAATAAACATTTATATAGTATCAGCTATGTTCCAGGCACAGTCCTAAGCTACGATGAGCCTTATTTTGGATCTCTTGAGTTTGAGATTTCTATAGGATGTCCATTTCAAGATGTCCAAGCAAATGAACCTACATAGTAGTGCAGTGTTCCATGAAACCAAGGACAGTGAATTCTGCAGTTAGGTCTCATCATTTAGCAAAACCTCCTGGAACACTTGAAAGCAGTCTGATGGAAATTGGGTTTAGACCACCATTTCAAACCATATACTATGGTGAATTCCAAATAGGTATCATAAACAAATTAGAAGAGCAGAGAAAGAGATACCATTCAAAATTTTAGATGGAGGTAGAGGTACCTTGACCAAACAAGGGATAAAGAAGACTGCATAATAAAGTAATTTTTATTACATAAAATTGAAAATTTTTTACACAAAAATCAATGTATTTAAAATCAGAAGGCAAGCAGTTTATTGGGAATAGCACATTTCCCTGATAAAAGTCTGATTTTCAAGATATGTGGGGGAATTGATTCAACTATAGAAGAACAAACACCATTCCCTAGTAAATAAATAAATGATAATTTTTGAGACAAAAACATACAAATTACCATGTAGCATGTAAAAAATGCTACAGGTTACTACTAACAAGAGAAATACAAATTAAAATGGCTTTGAGGTACTCCCTTGCATCCATCAGTTTGTCCAAGATGACAAAAAAGGAAAGTGAGAGTGTTGGAGTAAATATTCCCTACTGGACTATTGGTGGAGTTGTAAATTAATTGGTACGGCCATATTGGAAAATGACTTGGAGCTGTACTTTAAAAATCACTAAATAAATTATGCATCCCTTTTGACTTAATGATACCAGTAATGGGCAGGCCCCAAAGAATCAAAGATAAGGAAAGGACCCATATGTACAAAAATATTTATATCAGCACTTTTTTGTAGTACCAAAATACTAGAAACTAAAGGGGTACCTTTCAGTTATGGAATAACTCAATGAATTATGATATATGAATGTAATGGAATAATATTACATTATAAGAAATAATGAAAGGGAGAAATTCAGAAAAACCTGAGCCAACTTGTGATAACTGATGTAAAAAGAGGTAAGCAGATTCAGGATAACAATTTTATGGCAAGTCCAACATTATAATGGAAAACCACTTTGAAAGGTGTAAGAATGCTGATTAAAGCAAAGATTAACCAAGAGGTCAAAAGTCCAATGATGAAACCTACTTCCCATGACATAGAGATAATTAACTAGAGATAAAAAATGAGAGATGCATTCTCTGAGACAGCCTGTGTGTGGGTTGATTTAGTTGTCTATGCATATTTGTTACAAGGGAGAGCTTTAATTATCTGGGGTGGGGGAGCAGTGATACTGTGGACACAAAAAGCCAAAAAGGAAGCAAATTCTGCCAATGAAATATTCTTCAAATATACAGAACAGAGCAGAAAGAAGGTCATAAAGATACAAATAAAACAGTTGTGGAATTACCATGTCATTTCTTATTTACTTAAAGAAAAACAATCTCTAAATAATAGAGATTTAGATTCATATAAAATCCTCTTTTTCTTTTCTTTGGTGTATGTGGAAATGATCAGTGTGTTGATGATTATCAAGTTCATTATAAAAGGTGAATTTTCCTTTTTCTCCACATTTGGAAGCACTGTGCACAAATAAGCTTCTCCTACCACATCACAGTGGCTACGAGAGAGGTGATTTTCTTATAAAACTATGCTTTATGCTTTCATACTAAGAAAAAAAATCCTTCTGGGTCTATTTTTTGTTTACCTGGAGGGTAATAATAGATCAGGCTGGAAAAGGACAAAATTATATAGCACACAGCATCCCACCTCAAGCTCTCCCCACTCTTGCCCCTAGAACAACCATCTCCTCCCAACTTCTACAAAATAAAATCAGTCCTTTCAGGCTTAAATAACTCATGTGGTTCCTTCTCTGTTTGTCTACAGCTTGATCCAGAATTTGAAGAAAAACTGAAAAGGAATAAAGTGTCATTGGAATCTGAATACGAGGTACAGTATTATGTTTATTCAGAAGGGCCAGTGGCCTGTTTTTGACTGTCCTTTCTAGCCAGCATCAGGGAGTATCTGCTGCTTATGGCTGAACTTAGACTATGTCCACTCCCATGGGCCTATTTTCCTTCTAGCAAAACCTCTTCTTTTTTTCCCCCCTAGGTACAGTTTTTTAATCATGCATCACCTCTTTAAATGTAAAGCTCTTTCGATGTCTGATTACTGAAGGTACAGATACACTTTACTAATGCCTAAATGTATTGATTACCAGTTAATGAAGATATTGGATTTTGCATTGGCACATTTAGTTCTGTTCTAAATCCCAACCAGATTTCTCCTGTCTGAGCAAGGGAAAAAGTCAAGAAAGTAATTGCTGCCAAAACAAGTTGATAGCAAATTTTGTCATGTGCCTTCCTTTCCCTTTTTGGCCCTCCAATGGTTTTGACCTGAGTTGCTTCAGGCAAGTAGAGATACCATCTCTTTGAGTAAGAATGGAAAAAACCCCAGCCTGAAATCCATGGAATACTTATGTGACATTATAGCTGTCTGGTTTTGAGGGAGAAAGGGGGAAAAAAGGATCTTCTTTTCCCTTCCTCCCACCTTTGGAATGTGGGTGTTACCAGTCAGAAACAGCCACATGTTTTCCCTTCCCATGGGACAGTTCTTGTTCCCTAATTACCACCTTTGACTCCACTTATGCAGAAATTTTTCTCTGTACTTGTGTATGGGTTGGGAGGAAAGGCTGAATGAGCCTAGGTGACCCAATAATTCAGCCTTTATCCCAGTCAGCAAAAAAAGTGTTCTAACTTGATTTAGCTGGAGGGGGCCCAAAGGAAAATCCCAGATCCAGTTTGGTTTTTTCTTTTGGGAAATTCGTTCAAAATCAATAAATCAAAATCTTATTATGATTCTTTCTTGATTTGGCTCCCAACCAGGAGAAAGCCTGGAACTTCCAGATCAGGTCTAAATCCTTGGTCCTTTCTGAATCTCTGCATACCCAAACTAAACACTGTTCTTTGTTCCTTAAATACTCATTTGCATTTAAGAACATATATGAATCAAATGCAATTAAAATATCTCAGATTTTATCTACAGCGATCTGCTTTCAAAAGTACTGCTTTATCAACAAATAAAACTGCTTTAAAGAAAACCAAACTATGAATTATATATCTGTCCTCTTATACAGAAATTGAAGTAGAAGCAAAATGACTTCCTTGGCCACCTAGATTCTCAGTCAGGAGAAAGTTCACCAAAGATCAGATACTCCCCATGCTCTGGTTAGAGCTTTCCCACCTACATTAGTAGACAAAGGCTGCAGCTGCCCCGATGATCCTCTCATAGCTCCATAATATTATAGATGCTGTTGCTGTAGCCACTTCTGCCACTAGCCACCCCTTCCTTTGCCTCTGCCATAAACCCCCAAATTCCTACACTTCTCTTTGAGTACCACTCCTCTGATAGTCTCTGAGTTTCTTCTAGAGTAAGAAGCAATCAACTCCCATCTCCTTAAAGCTACATTTCCCATGCATCCATGCAGCCAGACTCCATCTCAAAAGCCTACTACATTCATCCTTGAGGTTTGAAATTTTGCAGTTCCTTACAAATCAGGTGCAGTATATCTAACATTTTTAATTACAGAGTACAGCATCAACATAGAATGAATATGATTAACCTGAGTGTCCCAGGTGATATTCACAGCGAATAAATATTAACAATACATACAAAAGATACCACATAGTATAAAGTATTGCTTGAGACCAACAATGGGGCTATAAATAAAAGCAAGAAAAAAAAGACAGTCCCATCCCTGCCTTCAAGTACATAAAAGGGAACTGAAGAGGCGGGGGTTGGGAGGAGAGGAGAAGGCTTTTGCAAAGTCCAGAGAGTCTGAAGCATTGCTGGAAGGGGAATGAAGTAGCTTAGGCCTATCCCCAAAATGGAGGTCTTAGAAAACAACTCAACAATGGGAGAAGGGGGCTAGCATGTCAGAGGGTTGTTCCAGTCTTTTCTTGAAATGTCTGTTTCTTAGCTGTTGTCTGGGTTAGGAAGCCTTGGCATAAGTAGCGAAGTCAATTTTGTTTAGAGTGCCAAGATAAATGTCTGTTAATCTTTACATGCTCATCACGAATCTAGCTCATTCACCTATAGTCAATAAGTGGCTGTCATGGATTATCTGTTTCTGTCTCTGGGGCAGTTTAACAAGTTGTCCATGTTCTCCACCACCAGGTATGGAGTAGCTTTCCTTCACTCAAATAATTTGTGTGTCCCATGGATACTATGATTGCTCAGTAAAACTCTCGCCTACTTGAAGGTCTTGACAATGACCTCGGGCATCACACCACTACTTGCTTCTGTCAGCACTCTTTGGGCTGACGCTGAGCTAGATGGTAAACTTTGTTTAGCTTTTCTCTTACTTGAGAGATGTGCTTGGTTATGAACATCTTCAGTCTCTCCATTACTCAGACTTCAAAAAAACAAGTCAGTAGGAAGGCTTGGCACATGCCTAGCCATTAGCAGGTAGAATGTAATGCCAGTGGCATTATTCCTGGTAGAGTTGTACACATGTTCCAGTAAAGTATCATTTGGCTCAGCTGAAATTTTTATTCTACTCTTAGTACTTCTAGTATGTTCAGCAATATTCATTCAGACTATTCAAGTTGGAGGTCCTTTTAAGAGTGGTACTGTGTTCTAGATTGTTTGCTGCCAGGCAAAATTAATATCTCCTTGAGTAGTGTGCCTTAATTGTCTCTTCCTTAGATTGAATGAATCCTGGCAAGAAGTCTACACACTGAGAAATACTTCTTTACCACCTTTAGAAGTTTTCTGTTTTGTGGTTGGGTATGCCTTCACAAGAGGCTATGCTAGGTGGTTTAGTGGATAGAGGGCTTGGCCCAGAGTCAGGAAGACCTGAGTTCAAATGTGACCTCAGACACCTTCTAGCTGTGTGACCCTGGGCAAACCATGTAATCTTTGTTTGCTTTGATCTACTGGAGGAGGAAATGGCAAACCACTCCAATATCTTTGCCAAGAAAACCCCATGGGCAGCATTGACATGCTATGGTCCACAGTGTTATAAAGAGTTGGACACAACTGAATGACTGAACACCAGTGCCTTTGTAAACCTCGTTAAGTGCACGATTACCACCAGTATATGGATTATGCTCTTCCTGTCTCCTTCCAGAGATAGGAAGTCAATATAGACAATTTCCAAAGGTTTACTGGTGTTTATGTCTGACAAATATTTGGCACCAGTTGGTAGTACTTTTCTTTGTATATGAGAAGCACAAGTCTTATACTTCTTGGTGACACTTGTAGCTATATCGGGCCAGTAAAACTTGTTGCTTACTAGCTCTAGGATCCTTTCTTGACCCATAGGAGGAAGGTAAGTGGCACAGTGGATAGAGCCCTGGGCCTGGGGTCAGGAAGGCCCGAGTTCAAATTTGGCCTCAGACACAAGCTGAATGATCCTGGGCAGGTCATTTAATCTCTACCTCAGTTTCCTCACCTGTAAAGTGGAGATAGTAAAATCCTACCTCTCAGGATTGTTGCAAGGATCAAATGAGATAACATTTGTAAAGTGCCTAACACAGTGCCTGGCACATAGTAGGTGTTAGATAAGTGCTTATTCCCGTTCTTTTCCCCTTTTCATCATGTGAAACGTTTATGGCCTTAGAATGCTATGCATTGAGTAGTATCAGCTGTTTCCTGGTACTTTTGGGGGGAATCAGGAATGGTCCAGTCTGGCAATATTGCACCATTCAGGATTTCCGCCATTGTCTCAGCAATAAGGTACCTTCAGAGGAGTCCTGTGGCATTGCCACCTTGTCTCTTGGGTTGTATCTTCCCATAGATGTTAATCAGACTGTTCTCTTCTCCAGTCATCCATAGACAGTTCAGATTGGCTTTGGAGTCAGAGAAACTGGGTTGAAATCTCACCAATCCTACTTCTAACCTGTATGACCTTGGGGGAAATCACTTAACTTCCCTTGGTCTCAGTTTCTTCATCTAAAATGAGGGGTTTGGACTAAGTGGGCTCTAAGATCTTTTCCAACTCTAGGTCCTATAGTCCCTTGAATGAAGTGAAGTTCATGTATCCTATTGGCTTGTTGTCTTGTAGAAGTCCCAAACTGTCATCTGCATTGCTATTTGCTTGTAATCCATCTCCTTGAGTCTTACATATAGCTTTCACTCCTTTCTGTATCACCACAGCTTCTTCGTTCCATGACCTCCTGCACAAGGCATCTTCATTCCTGTTTGTCTTCCCTGGCCGTCGTACTGAGTTCACATTTGGCTAGTGTTGCTACCCGTCTCTGGCAAGCCACATCTAACTTGCACTGATCAGAATATAAGTCTTGTCATTGACAACCTGTTTCAAAGCCACTCATTCCAGCTTGTGTTTGGGCTAACAAGTCTCTTTGTTATTAAAGCCTCTGCTTTTAAATTCACCTGCTTTCTGGTGACCATCACTCTTGGTAGAAAACTGCTTCTAAGCCCTTCAAGCTGGCATTGGTATATCGGGCAAAAGTCTTTCTTGAGTCTGCATAAGCCACCACTGCTACATATGTGAGACGATGGACCGAGTCTTTGAAAGCTTGTTCAGCAATCTCTGAAAGGCTTTATGGGTTTTAAAATAACCTTCTGCTGTTTGTAACTCTTTAGTCATGTATGTAGTGTATATGTATTTTACTTTAGCTAATCCAATACTGTAATCTTCCTCTTTTCTTCGATGGTCTTCCCAAGGACAATTATATTATTAAAATTACACAACACTCATAGGTAGCTCCTGTCTTCAACTTGGAAAAGCGGGGGTGGGTTCTCCCAAGATACTTAGGACGTATGCTCTAACTGGTAAAGTCTAGCTGGGCAAATGGATCAATAAGCATTTATTAAGCTCCTATTATGTTCCAGACACTGCTGTTTACTGAGGATGCAAAAAGAGTCAAAAGACAGTCCCTGCCCTCAAGGATTTAACAATCTAATGGGGGAGACAACATGCAAACAAATACAGCTATCCTTTCCACATTGCAACTTTCCCCATCATGCTTTTGATATATCATGGGTCGGCATAAGAAATTAAATGGGAATTTTTTAGGAGTTTTGAAGATGACACAGAAAATGTTTAGAAACTCAGAAATGCATAAAATATATGTATAGTGTTGTATAATGTCAACATGTTTTATTTTTAAATGCCGTAATAATTCAGACTACTTTTCTGGTACAGAGGGAAGGCCAAAAAAAACTTTATGTGGATTTTCCAGTTTGTGGGGGTGCCACACTACTAACACCCGCAATTCTGAATGGATACTATAGATAGGATAAATAGGAAATAATTAACAGAAGAAAGGCCCTAGAATTAAGAGAGGTCGAAGAATGCTTCTTGTAGAATATGGTCTTTTAACTGGGACGTCTTACACAGGCAGTGAGAACACATTTACCTTTTGCTAAAACTTCTTTTGCCTCAACTACTCCTTCCATTCTGCTATTAGAGAAATCTCCCAGGGGGAAATTTCTCTGGATCCCCACTTTGGAAGCTATAGAACTTGTTTTCTTGCAATGTTCGTTGCCACTTCCTGACCCTATTGTCTTTATGCCTCTGCATAGGCTGCATGGGTAGTTGAGGTGTGCAGATATTGGGGCCCAGATTCTTGTTTACAGTATTCTGTTAATATCTTTAACAATTGGTTGAATTGGTTGCAATGAGAGCTGACATTCCTCTGACCCATGGTGTGTCTGGACACAGCAGCACTAGATTATCCATTGTCTTCTTCTTATTGGCTGTTTCTTTGGGAAATTTCAAGGTTACCTCACTGTGTCCCAAGTATGATTAGTTTTTGTTCTTCTAAAGCCAAATCCTTCTGGAAACTGTAACAATATTTGCTTCAAGTGTGTCTCATAAAATGACTAGAAAATGAGGATCATTTGTGCTCCACTGTCTGGGACAGCAGTGCAGTCCACATACTTAATGCTTTACTGTAACCTCTCTACAAGGTTATAGGATCAGGGGAATCATAGATTTAGAATTTGAAAAGACCTTAGACATCTTTGAATCCAGCCCTTTCATTTAGCAGATGAGGAAACTGAGGCTCAGAGTTCCATGAGACCAGGTAGAAAAGACCCATTAAGAATTGCTGAGGAATTGGCTAATATGACAGAAAAGGAAGATGATAAATGTTGGAAGGAAAATTGAGACACTAATGTGTTGTTGTTAGAGTTTTGAACTGATCCAATCATTCTGGAGAATAATTTGGAAGTATACCCAATGGGCTTTATAACTACATACCCTTTAATCCAGCAATATACCACTACTAGGTCTGTATCCCAAAGAGATCATAAAAAATGGAAAAGGACCCATGTGTACAAAAATATTTATAGCAACTCTTCTTGTATTGCAATTGGAAATCAAGGGGATGCCCATCAGAACAAGCTGTGGTATATGATTGTGATGGAATATTCTTTGGCTATAAGAAATAATAAGTGGGATTGGTGGGACTTTTATTTTTACTGTTTTCTCTTTTAGAATGCTAAAATAATCAAGTGCCTTTGATTAAGTCTTACTACATGCTAAACTCCAGGCTCACACCCTTTTGCTGATTAGGTGTGAATCCTTCAGGCCCTGAACAGGGTATAAAAACTCAGAGGTTAGCATTTCGTCTGGGGCTCACTTATAGGAGTGTTGAGACTCTGGGCAAGCCATTGTAACTGGTGCCCCCCCCTCCCCCCCCAGCCCAGCTTTGCTAATCCAGACCCATTGATTTTTCTCTGGGAACTATTGTGATTGGGTCAGACAGATAAGAGGCCTCTCTGTTGATAACTGAGTGTGTTTGCTCTGTTCATATTGTCTCTGTAATTTCTGTTTGTATTTGCTCTGAAGTTCAGGGTGCTGGCTTTTCCCCCTGAACTAAGTGAATGGTATATGTATGTTTGATTAAAGTGAGATTGTTAAACCCTTAAAGTTGCTTTCCTTAGTTTAGTAAAGCAGATCAAAGAACCCATGCTGGGAGCTCTTGTTGCTAGTCTGAGCTCTTGTTGCTAGTCTGGTTGGGTCTTATACCTCAACAACAGCTGCTAGCCGAATTGATGTTACAAGGATGCTTTCAGAAAAACCTAGAAACACTTACACAAACTGAGGAAAAGTGGAGTGATCAGAACCAGGAGGACATTGTACTCGGTAACAGCAATATTGTATGATAATCAACTGTGAATGACTTAGCTATTCTCAACAATACAGTGATCTAAGACAGTTCCAAAGGATTCATGATGAAAAATGCTATCCACATCCAGAGAAAGAACTGATGGAGTCTGAATGCAGATCTAAGCATACTGTTTTTCACTTTATTTTTTTCATGTTTTTTTCCCCCTTTGGCTCTATGTCTTCTTTCACAGCATGACTAATATGGTAATATGTTTTGCATGATCAAATATATATAACCTATATCAAATTACTTACCATCTCAGGGAGATGGGAGGTGAGGGAGGGAGGGAGAAAAATTTGAACTCAAAATTTTTTAATAATTAATGTTAAAAACTGTCTTTACATGTAATTGGGGAAAAATAAAATATTATTTTTTTAATCTAAAAAAAAAAAAGCAAGAGAGACCTTGGGGGTAGGGAGGTGCAGAGAAGAGAATTGCTAATGAGCTCAACTGTGACCTTATCTCTTTTTCCTGTTGCTGGCCCTGTAGCTCTCAGGTTCTGCATGGTCAGTGCTGCATTCTCACAGGTACATGTGTCCTGTATCTTTTCCTCAGTTGTAACAGAAGGTAGTTCCATCTGTCTGGTTTTCTTCAGATGGCAGCATTCATGTATCATTCTGTTGTGGTCTCCATTCCCATGTTTTGGTACCTTTCCAAGGGGAATGGATTTGCCTATGGCACTCTCCTTCAAAAGGTTTCTTGTAGGTTTATGACTTAGGATCTGTATCTCTAGTGTAACTTCTATGCCTTATTTCTTGAGCTCATACATTGACAGATGTTCCTGAGATATTTGCAAACAGGGCTTCCTCCATGAGAATACTTCCTAACATCTTTGGGATTTCTTTCTATTTCATGTATTGACTCCAACGAGTGTTTAAAACCTACTGAGTTCTGTGTAAGATCTAGATTACCCAATTGTGTTCATCTTCTTTCTCTCTCTTCCTGCCCATCTCTCCTTCTCTCCCTCCCTCTCTCCTCTTCCTCCCCTTCCTCTTCCATGTAACCAGGTGGAAAGACCCATTAAGAACTGCTAATGAATTGGCTAATATGAAAGAAAATTAAGATGATAAATATTGGAGGGGATGTAGGAAAATTGGAACACCAATGCACCATTGGTGGAGTTGTGAACTGGTCCAACCATTCCAGAGAATAATTTTGAAGTATACCCAAAGGGCTATAAAACCATGAATACCTTTTGAACCAGCAGTACCACTACTAGGTCTGTATCCTGAAAACATAAAAGAAAATGGAAAGGTACTCAGATGTACAAAAAAAAGTACAGGTCTTCCTTGTGGTGGTATATATCTTCATATCTTCAGTAGATTTCCTGTCCTTGTCCCATTCTTCATCAAGTCAATTCAATAAGCATTTATAAAGTACCTTCTAAGTGTCCTGCACCATGTTAAGCACTGGGGATATAAAGAAAGGCAACAAACAAATACATGTTCTTGCTCTTAAGGACCTCAGAGCCCAGTGGGGGAGGTAACATGCAAACAGCTCTGCAGAAACAAGATACATGCAGGATAAATTGGAGATTATCTCAGACCTAAGGGCCTAAGATTAAGAAGGACCAAGAAAAACTTTTCGAAGAAGATGGAACTTTAGCTGAGAGGAATCCAGGGAAACCGAGAGGTGGAGATGAAGAGAGAGAGAGAGTGTTCCAATTATGAGGGACAGGTAGGGAAAATGCCTGGAATCAGGAGGAGGAGTATCTTGTTTGAGGAACAGCAAGCTAACCCTGGACCAAGGACTACCGTCCTCCAACTCTCATACTCCATCCTTCAAAACTTTTATATTTCAGTGAGTATAACATCTACCCCTAAATATCAGTAATCCCTGATGGATATTAAGATTCATAAGATGTTAAGATTCATAAGCAATTCTCCAAGTGCCAGACTCACATTTTCACAGTATTGATCCATAATGCCTATATTCAACCAAATTATCAAAGGAAACTGTACTAATTTATGAATCTTATACTCTACAGAATCAAAGAAGTGCTCCAAAACAATTGACATAAGTATAATGAAGCACATATGCAAATTGTAAGCAATAACAACAGCAACATTTTGACAGGCAGTTACTAAAAATGTTCACTTTGACACTGTCAAGTAACAGCTATTCATAATGCAAATGCAATATAGAGGTACAGTTTATCAAGCAGAGTGAAAACTAGTACACAGAAAGGGAAAGGAAACAAAACAACTTCTAAATAAATGAAATCCAAAAATAGAAATAGTGTTCAAAACAAACAAGTGAACAATTCAACTGATAACTTCAATGAGAAAGAAGAAAGTAGGATAATATAACAGGAGATACAAATATATATCAAAAGAGAACAAAATTATGGAAAAAAGAAATGCAATAAGTAGCAAATTTAAAATTAGAAAAAAAATTTGATAATCTGGAGTTTTCCCAGAAATAAAAATGTTTAACTATATTTTCAGCTTTAAACACAAGGCTTGTAAAGGAATTAACATAATGAATTAACATAAAAGCATAAAAATAAAAATCCAGAAAAAAAGTTCCATTTTTTGTTGTACAGATGCACACACGTATATACGTACAGCAATAATACTAAGAATTCTGTTAAAAAGCAGGAAGAATTAAAATGTTGTCTAAATTCCCAAAGAAAAGACAGAACCACAATTTCAAGAGAAAAATTACCAAGGATATGTAACAATAAGAAAACACTGCTAGGCCCAACAGGCTTTGGTCATCACACCTACTCCCTCCCGAATGGCCCCTGTGCTCCGGACCCAGACATGCAGTCCAGTTCTGGATCCAGTTCTGGGGGAGCCTCCAATCGGGGAGCAGGAAGGTAGACGTCCTTTTCTCCCGTTCTTTGCCTCTTTAAACCCTGGCCATCAAAGTGACCCCGCTACAGTTATTTAAAATTTAGGCTTTGCCTCACTTCTAGGTTTTCCCTAAAAGAAGTGAAAGAAATACTCAGTGTACAATATAAATCAGGTAGGCAACAGTTATTTTATTCCTGCTAACCGTATAAGACTCAGCATAATTGACAGAACAAATTAAAATAGATTCAGGAACTTAATAACTACTGTTATAATCAACTGAGAGGTTGATACTTAAATCTCATTAATTGGTGATGGGGATTCAAGTATAAAGAAAATGATCCCTCCTCATGACATTCTAAAGAGTATAAAGCAGTTTACAGGTCTGCTGATTAGGCATTTCACATTTTACCTTGGCTCTGTTCTCACTCAATCACAATTCATGTCTCTTAGTAAGTCAGGCCAGATAATTGGTCTCTGCTTCTCATTGGCGGTCATTTCTCCAAAGAAGAAATTACCCTCGTTACCATTCAATTTCATTCGATGAACCCAGGCTCCCTCTACCTCTAGAACACACAAACCTGGACATACCCACCTTGCCTTCTCAGGAAAGGAAACAAAACCTCCCAAAAAAGGGAGTCGAGCCCAGGCTTTTTGCTAGAAGTACAGTGCAGTGCAGAATGTTAACTGTAGAGTCAAAGGAAGTGAGTTCAAATCTTAGATTTGCTAGTTACAATCTGTATAACCTTGAACAAATCACATAACCTTTTGGGGGCTCAGATTTCCATGTTTATCAAATGAGAGAGCCAGACAGTATGGCCTTCCAACTCTGTCTATGATCCGATCCTCGTGTATAAGTTTCCCATAGTTGTGTTTACAGTTATAAAGAAGTCAAATTAAATTGATGACCAAATATTAAAAGCATATTCAGAACATCAGTTTGAAGAAGCCCCCTGCTGGTATATCTCATGACATCATCAAAGGGGGTGTCTTTTAAAAGCATAGTATTTTTTCACTGTCAAAATATCACGATCTCACCATGCA
Organism: Phalanger gymnotis; assembly: GCA_028646595.1. Lineage (NCBI taxonomy): Eukaryota > Metazoa > Chordata > Mammalia > Diprotodontia > Phalangeridae > Phalanger > Phalanger gymnotis. The sequence continues at coordinate 166,293,354 of CM053624.1, read as the reverse complement.
GAGCCATTGTGCAGTTTATTTTCTCTTTCTGGGCAAGGTCACTACCACACCCACTGCCTTTCCTTCACCTTCTAGAATTATATCATTCCTCAACATTTTGGTAAGATAAAAAGTTATTTTTATCACCCCCATATATACTTATTTATAAATTATATACAATATACATTGTAAAACTTACACAAATGTAGATATCTTAGAAAGGATAAAGATGAAGTACTGTTTGATTCTAGAGTCAATAGGGTGCCACTGGGGTTTATTGTGTATGACAGTACTATGACCAGACTTTAAAATCACTATGGCAGATGAGTGGAGGATGGATTGGAAGGGAAGAGACTTGAGGCAGGAAAGGAACTATGCTATTGTAGTAGTCCAGAGAGAGAGGATGAGGGCATGAACTATGGTAGTGGGTATGTGAGCAGAGAGAAGGAGGTAGATGGGAGAGATGTAGAAAGAGAAATATCTGGCAGCTGATTAGATAGGTGAGGTCAGGGAGAGTGAGGAGTTAAAAATAACAGCGAAGTTAGAATTCTTACCTGGAAGGATAGCGATCCCCTTGATGGTAGTAAGGAAGTTTAGAATAGGTTTTGGTTTGGGGAGAAAGATTAGGACACAGGGTAACAGAATTAAAACAGAGAATCAAGAAACTTATTGCCAAGCCAAAGGCTTCGAGGATCCTTTTGTACTTTGTGCCAAAGACAGGAGCTGTTTTTCAGAGTAGAGGCAGAACTAAGTCTGCAAATGGGGGGGGGGCCGTAATGGAAGTACCCGGTGGGAAGTGAAAGATTCAACATAAAGCTGCTAGGGAGCCTGAATTCCACAGGAATGTAAATGATGCCCAGAAGAATCCACTCCCACCTCTCCCTTCTCCTGCCTCGAGCCACCCCAACTCCCTGCCTCAAATCTTTAACCTTCCTTCAGTGTTCTCATTCTCCAACCCCAAATATAATCCAGAGATTGAAACACTTTGGGATGAAGCTTTTCTGCCAAGCCTCTACCTCATCCAGCAATACTGTTAATTTTTCCACTTTTGCTTGTATTACTATTATCTGTCTGTTTTTAGATCATTTACCATATATTGGATATTCCAAATAATTTCTGCTAGCATATTGTTAATGTTCAAGAGATGAGTGTTAGCACTAGTACTAGTGTTAGCATTAGCACTATTGCCAACAGTTAAGAAAAAAAGTTCTTTTATCCCATAAACATAACTACTATAGACTTTTACACAATATGAAAATAACACCTATGGTATTCTGTCTGTCAGGAAAATTCTGCAGCGAAGGAAATAGTATACCGTGAGTACAGAAATGAAGGAAGATCTAACCCTCCATCCAAGCTGCAGATCATTCATTGACTGATACTGGCAATAATTGGCAGTTGATATTGGCAATTTTTTGATTGATCTTTGGCAGATCTTCTAAAAGATAGAAGTGGCTTTAGGATGGTTGGCTGTTCAAAGTATCTGGAGAAAGCAGTAGCATGATCCAGTGTGTCTGTCTGTGTAAAGAAAGAAGGTTGGTGTAAAAGGTCTCTCGTAACAAATTAAAACAATGCAATGACCTCATCTGAAGGAACATTCCACATCTGTAGCATGTCTCACCTATTAAAAATGAATAGAAATCTATCTTCTGTCCTATCCCTAATCCATTGGAGAAAAAGGGAAAAGAAATTCCTTATAACAAATATGCATTATCAAGCAAAACAAGTTCTTTCATTAACTGTATATAAAAATATTCATCTCATTCTGAACCCTAAATCTGTCAGGAGGTGGATGGGATGGTTTGTCCTGGGTCTCCCGGAATCATGGATGGTGATCATATTGATTGTAATTCTTTCAGCTTTCAAAGCTGCTTGTCTTTACAGTATTGATGTGTAGCTGTGTGACCCTGTCCCAAATTACTTAACCTCTTTCTGCCTCAGTTTCCCTAACTGTAAAATGAGGGTGATATAGTAGCATCTACCTCCCTGGGCTGTTGTGGAGGTCAAATGAGATAAAATTTGCAAAGCACATAGAACAGTACCTGGCACACGTGCTAGGCACGTAATTTGTTCTTTCCCCCCCATGCTTCCTCATATAAATTATTCTTCTGGTTCTGTTAATTTAATTCTTAATCAGTTTGTAAATTGTTCATTTTTGTAATATTGATATTATACTACAAATTGTCTTGTTTTGCTGTCTTCACTGCATCAGTACATATGTTTTCTCTATCTCTTTCAAATCATCTTTTTTTCTCATTTCTTTCAACACAGTAGTATTCCATCACATTGACTTACCACGACTTATTCAACTGTTCCTCAGCTGATGTGCATCTCATTAGTTTCTAGTTATTTTTTTAATCACAAGAAGAACTGCTGTAAATATTTTTTGTCCATAGAGGATTTTTTCCTATTTCTCTCATCTCTTTTAGATATAGGTCTTGTAGTGGTAAAGCTAGGCCAAAGGGCATTCACTATTTAGTAATTTTTTTGTGTATAATTTAAAACTCCTTTCCAGAATGGTTGTATCCATTCACAGGTCCACCAACAGTACGTCAATGTGCCTGTTTTCCCGCGGCCCCTTCAACATTTATCATTTTCAGCCATTCATCTTGATCTTACAAATATGAGGTGGAATCTCATAATTGCTTTAATTTGCATTTCTCTAAACAGTAGTGATTTGGAACATTTTTTCATATGACTGTGGAAAGCCTGAGTTTCGTTTTTTTTAATTTTAATTTATTTTTAATATGTTTAGTTTTCAGCATTGATTTTCACATGCGTTTGAATTACAGATTTTCTCCCCATTTCCACCCCCCCCACTCCAAGATGGCGTACACTCTG
>CM053624.1:166238105-166290034 GCA_028646595.1 Phalanger gymnotis | reverse complement strand
TCATGTTTTTCTTGGAGGTTTTTTTGTAGTCTCTATGACTTTGTTGACTTCTTCTGACTGTATGTTTTGGTCTCCTTTGTCACCAAAGAAGGCTTCCAGAGCCTGAGACTGAATCTGGGTGTGTTTTCACCGCCTGGCCATGTTCCCAGCCAACTTACTTGACCCTTGAGTTTTTCAGTGGAGTATGACTGCTTGTAGACTAAAGAGTTCTATGCTCCATGCTTGGGTGGATACACTGCCTCACCAGCACTCCTCCTTGCCCAAGAACCCCCTACCTGTACTGGGCTTAGATCTTCAGCAGGCTCTTCACTCCTGCTCTGATCAGCCACTTAATTCCTCCCACCAGGTAGGCTTGGGGCCAGAAGCAACTGCAGCTGTAGTTCTAAAGCTGTCCCACCTCTGCTGCCGGGCTGAACCGCAAACTCCCTGTCCCCGCAGCTTTTCCCACTAACCTTCTCCATTGTCTTTGCTGTTTGTGGGTTGAGAGGTCTGGTGCAGCTCACTGATTCAGGGCGCTATGGCACGCTCCGCCCGGTTCCTCGTCTAGTCGGTCTGCGGTGTGATCGGTCCGCCACCCACGCTGGGCTCTGCTCCTCTCAGCTCCTCTCCCCTCAGCTCCCAGCTCCGTGAGTAATAGACCTTACCCAGAGACCATCCAGGCTGTCCTGGGCTGGAGCCCTGTTTCCCTCTGCCACTTTGTGGGTTCTGCAGTTCTAGAATTGGTTCAGAGCCATTTTTTTTATAAGTTTTTGGAGAGACTTGGTGGGGAGCTCAAGCTAGTCCCTGCTTTCTAGTCGCTATCTTGGCTCCGCCCCTGCCCCCCATAAGTTTTTTAATCAGTCTGTCAGGGAACTTTTTTTCTCATAAGAATACATACAAAATTTTATATCAGAAATCTGTGAAAAAAATAGAATGCACTTTATAATCACTTTTGTTGGAATTCCTTTTCTGAGGTCCTAGGAATATCATATTCACACTTTTTCCCTCAAAGTCTGTGCCTCAATTTCTCAGTTCTGTCAGCTGGAGATAATAATACTTTCCTAGCAGAGATGTGTTAAGGTTAAATCTCTTGAAAGTATTTAAGGATCACTGAAATAGAATTGCCATACGTGTTCACAGTATCATGATTTAGTCTCCTTTTAAGTATTTAAGCAGCTGTTAATGATCCAGTCCTCTGGCAGCTGTGGTATTCCCACATAGACTGAAGAAAGTCTTTGAGCTTTTACAGAAGCGGTGGTCTTAACATTCTAGTATATATTAACATTTGCCAAATCAATTTGTTTAATTTATACCTAGCTGCTCTCTTGAACTCCCTCTGGCTTTTTATCCATTTTGTGTCCTAAAACATGCTGAAGGATGAAGCAACTTCATACACATCCATGTACCTTATTTAGGTACTCCTCACCTAAACTCATATGGCCTCTAGTGCTGCAAACCAGACATTTCAGAAAGTTCCTGTTATTTCCATTTGTGTAATTAATCATGGCCTTCTTCTTAACTGAAACTGATACTAGTGTTAATGCAACTGGGCTTTCAAAGAGTACAAGAGCTATGCACATAAAATATATCTTTAGTCATTGTTTTAAAAACATAAAATTGCCCCCAAATTGTTAGCTTATTTTCTTCTCTTTTTTTTAAAAAGAAGGTTAATTTCAAGGTAATGCTTTCTTTTACTCAATACGATGAATAATACATGTATTTGTCATATTAAGACAATTTTAAAGTTTTGCAACCTGATTATAAAAGCATCATTTAACAACGATAAATTATTTTATCTTTGGGGTGAGACAAAGCAGTCATTACCAGGTTATAGAAGACTTGAACTTTTCTTAGTGATAGCAACAGCAACAAATAATAAATGATAGACAATATTTGGACCTCAATATTCAAGAGTTGCTTGAAGGGAAAAATGGCTTTGAGATATTTGAAGGCCAACAAATTATCTAGATATAAAATAGTTTCATTTCTGCATCCGTGACAATACTTGTCACTCCCACATTCCTAGTATTTTGTGCCAGGATTCTAGAAATGTGCTAAATTTACCTCACTGCTTCATGCCTTAGCCATGGGTGTTCCAAAGAATTCTCTCCTTTTTTGTTTACGAGACAGTTGGGCTGATTACCAAAGGTATTATGAATTTTTCTCTTTGAACTTAAAACAGACAGTATAAGCCTTTTCACATGAGAAGTTTCTTTCTTTTAGTTACCTAGCCAATGTACATTGAGTGTCTAGGTCAGATTCATGTTAACATTAAGGCTTATCTAAAGACTAAGACTTGAGAAACCTGGATTCCAGGCCCATCTTCTCTGCCACTACCTGGCTGTGTAACCTTTAACAAATCACTTAACCTTTGTGGCTTTCAGATCCCTCATATATAAAATGAGAGGGTTAAACTAGTACTAGATGATCTCTAAGGCCCTTCTGGCACTAAATCCTGTGATCTTTAAACTCCTTTCCACCTCCAATGACCTGTGACCCATCAGGAAAGTTTTCTGTGACCCTAGAAAGATAATACCACTGTATACTGACTGCTTCCCCAACTAGTTTCTCACCCTTGAATCTCATCTTTTTTTTTTTCTTCTCCTCTGTAAGTTCTGCTGAAGAGGTAAGAAGGAAAGGCAAAAAATATAAATGAGAAATGCTAGAATCAGATGGAAAAGGGAAGTACTCCCTTTAAGGTGGGGAGGGTATTAATACTCCCTTTTTTGAGCAGCACCAGACCCCATTAGTCCAATCTGTATTTTGCTGCTCTGTAGTGATGCTTTCCCTGAAGGTGGCAGCATTAACCTAGACAGAGTAGTCCAACGTGTCCGATGGTTGTGAGGCAAGATGTCTTCATTAAACAGAACTTTATGGTGTAGAGGTTACTGGCCAAAGAAGGGAAGAGCCAAATGTCTCTAAGGTTATCCTGTGAGTTTCCTTTGTAAGTGATGAAAAATGTATTAGTAGTAGTCTTTCATCAGTCTTCACATGTCATATACTTGACATTCTGCCAAGACAGCTGGTGAAACATCAAGTCACAAATGGTTCAACCACTTGCCACTATAGGATTACCTATCAAAAAAAAAAATTAGGGACTGGAGCTTACAACTGCTCCTTTCTCCTATTCTCCCTTTGTTTCCCCGATTGCCATCTAAAAAACATTCTCATAAGAGAAATTGTCAGAAGTGCCGTCTTTTTGTTTTGGTTAGTAGGGGTGGATTCTTTCTTAGATAGGGTTAATAACAACCAAGAAAGATGGGAACCATGCTGAAGAATTTTTTTTAATTATCCTTTTGTATCATGTTTGAATTCACAAGATTTTAATTTCTACCTGAATTAAATATCCCTAAGGGTTTAATATCCTGATGTGATTAAACTGAGATTTAAACCATGCACATTTGGCTGAAAGCAGAGCACTTTAAATATTTTAAAGTTTTACCCGCCTGCAAACTTATTCAGAAATACATTCAAAGAAGAGAAGTTCAGAGATGTAAATCTAGGCTGGAAATGACTGATGGCTGTTGCCACAGAAGAGTTAGTAGACTGTTCTGTGAGAGGGTCAAGGTCAAGTGAATTTGTGAAAATAGAGAGATGATCATGTCCAAAAATTGTAATCACAGTCTGACCCACTTGTTACTCATTTTGTCAGAGGCCTTAGCAGCAAGGCTCACTCAAATCAGGTTAGAATTGAGGTATAATTCTACAAGGGAGAATTGAGACATTCAGTCACCAAATCCTTTTGATTCTTCATTTTTAATATCTGGCCCATCTTTTCCATCCTATTTGCCACCATCTTAATCTAGGCCTAAATCACTTAATACCTAGATTGTTGTAGCTCCAGGCCCTTCACTCTCCTCCCTCACCAGGCCCTCCCCTTCTATACTAGAGTCAAGCAAAACACCACTTTTACTGTGTTATCTTCCTACTCATAAACCTTCAATGGCTCCCCATTGCCCATGGAGTGAAGTTCAAACTACCATTTAAGGATGTTTACTGTCTGGCCCCAACCTGCCTTTTCAACTTTATCTCATACTTCCTAATTCTACTTACTGTACCATGCATACAACTTCCCCTGTTCAGTCCCTATAGCTTTGCCCCTGTGGTTATCCCCACCTGAAATACTGTTTTGTTCTCTTCTCTCCACCTGTCCAAAACCTTCCTTTGAGGCTTAGTTAGGTCAAGCTCAACTCCTGAATTAAGTCTTTGCTGATTCTTGATCACATTTATCTGTCCTTTTAAAAGTTCTTCTTATATGTCTTGTCAAACATATTAATAAACTACCTTTTCTATAATTATCTAGTTTTATTCAATATCACACTGTTTAGCACCCTAATATATATTGTCTTGTTCTTGAGTCATTTTACACATTTGCCTTGTCTCTCTAATTAGATTATAAGGTTCTTGTATGCTAAGGGCGTATCTCATACTGATTTGGCATCTTCATAACATCTTACACAGTGTTGGGCACATAGCTGGCATTTAATAAATGATTGATTGATGGAAGACCAGATTTGGAGTCAGAGGACCTGGGTTCTTATCCCAGTTCTGCTATTTGCTGGCCATGTGACCTTTGGTAAACTACTTAGCTTTTCTGGGCTTCAATTTTCTGACTAACTGAATTCTAAGGTCTTTTTCTACACTCAGTCCTTTCAGTGATAGAAGTCTAAAATTTCAATTCAACAAACACATTAAAACTTTGGAATTATATTCAGCTCTCACTCTCTAGCTGTGTCTTGTGATTTTTATTTCTTCTTTTTCTTCCTTGTCTGTCTTATTTGGTAGATTTGATGACCACAGGTTCAAGAAACTCTCATAGATGACCTCCCTGTCCCCTGAAAGGAAGCCTGCCTAATATTTCCTTATATTCCCTCTCTTAAAGAGATATTAAATCAAATACCCTCAAGTACTAAGCTTTGGGCATCTAAAACTAAGATCCAACACCACTTTCCAGTCTTTAATACTCTTTAAAAGAAATAAGAATTAGGCCATTTTAAAGATCACACAGAGTTGTGGTTAGAACACTGGAGGTAGGAGTGAGGGACTTGAGTTTTAATTCTTTCTCCATCAGTTCTGAGACCTTTAGCTGGTTTCATTTCTGCTCAGTTTTTTCCTCTGTAAATGAGAGTGGGATGAAAGGGATTTCAAGGCTTTTTAAAAATTATTTTTGTAGAACCATACAAGGGTTCTTAACCTGGGATCCATGAACTTGCTTTTCTGTTTTGTTTTTACATTTTGATAACCATATGTCAATATAATTGGTTTCTTTTATAATCTGGTATGTTTTATTTTATAAATTTAAAAACAATATTATGAAATGGAATCCATAGTTTCCACCAGACTGCCAGTGGAGTCCATGACACAGAGGGTTAAGAATCTCTGTTCTGTACTTTATCTTAATCCTAATTTCCTCAGGGAATAGTCAGACCAAATTATTTATAGCATGTAGAAGAAAAGAAAATGACCTGGTTATTAAGAACACAATAAGTAGCCCTTAGTTTTCCCAATAGAAAAATTCTCTAACTTGGTATTTTTCTCTATTATTTGATTTGTGGCCCTGTACTTTTCTCTCCCATAAGTACATGAAAAAGAGATCCTCACAGGATGTTAGCATTGGCCTGAACCAGATGAAAATGGAATTGAGAAATATTTAACAAAATAAATAAAAATACAATAGAACATAGATAATGTTAATATATAGTTTTCTAAATCAGTCTGTGGCCCACAGGCATCCTTCTGTAGGGTTTAACGGCCCTTTTCCATTTGAGTTTGATACTAATGATCTAGTCCAATTCCCTCATTCTTCAGATTAGGAAACTAGACCTACAGAGGTGAAATGACCAAGGTCATACAATTAATTAGTGGCAGAACCAGAGCTGGAACTCGAACATAGGCCTCCTAGCCCCCAAGCAACTGCTCTCTCTACTACACGGTGCCCTGTTTTTTCTTACTCTTCCTTCTAGAGCCATGTTAACAGACTCCCTTCCAGAGTGATCGTTTTGTTGCCCACTTTTTCAGTTTTATTCCAAGGGCCTCGTGTTTTTCTCTCCTCTGAAGTCATAAAAGGAAGACACGGCGTCAGCTTCTCTATTTCTTTCCCAAAAGTAAAAAAGGAAAGTACCTATTCTCCCCACAGCTGTCAGGTTGCCAAAGGGGGAGGGGCGGAGGTGGGCTGGGAGGTGACCAGGGTGGAGAGGAGGAATATCCTCAGGTGTTTGTCTCAGAGCTAACGAGACAAAGCCTCCTGGGGATTTGAGACTACTTGAACTTCAGCCATCAACAAAAATCAGCCAAACTGTTGCTGCAATCGATTTAGAGCTCTCCAAGCAACAGATGTAACTCAGGACCAAAGTACAAGTGGGCTGTGTTTTGCCTTTTATCTGTCGTCCCGAGGATTAACTGTTAATGGAAACAAACACTTTCCTTCTTTACCTTTATCACGCCAGGATGTCTCAGCAAAACCGAGTGGGGAAAGGAAATAGGCCGCTGCATCTTCATGCATCAGGGTTTGTCCTGAGCATTATCATTTGCAGGATTGTTTAGCAGAGAGAATGCTAGACCTGGAATCTGGATGCTCTTAGTTCTAGTTCCTACTCCTGGACTTTATAGCCATGTGGTTCTCTGACCCTCGGTTTCTTCATCTATGAAATGGGGATAATAATAGCCCCTAGTTCTTGGAGTTGTTATAAGGATTAAATGAGATAATGTATGTTAAATAAACCTTGAAGTGCTATATGTAATGTCAGCCAGGAATACTAATAGTAATATTTGTATAAATTTGTATAGTGTTTCACATTTTAAAAAGTCACATGTTAATTTCATCCTAGCATAGCTACCTCATGAGGTAGATACAGCTCCTAGATTCCTTACTACAACTAAGATTCTATGGTTCTTTGATTTGTTTTTAGTCCTAAATGAATCACAGTGGTTTAGCACATCACGGATAGCCGGAGATATTTTCGTGTATAGCCAAAGGCCTATCCAAATTTTCTGGCAAGCATCATTCTCACTGCAGATGGGTTAACTTATAAGCATATGTCAGCCTCCTTTTCTGAACACCAGGCAGAATTAAAGGCTAAGTAAAGAAGAGAATCCTGGTTTCTTGGCTTAGAACCAAATGTTCCTAGTTCTTGATGCTTAGAAGAATCTCATTTGTTGGTAAAGGTAACAGTAATATGAACAGAACATTGCTTCTAGGTGCTCTTCTCCTGTCTCAGTAGAATGGGTTTTACCAGCAACCCAGCATGGAGTGAGAAAGGTGACATTCTGTTACAAAGATGCAGCATGCCGTATTATACTTTGCTCTAAGTTTTCTCCATAGCACAGGCTAAAAGATGAAAATTGATTTAGTTCATGAAACGTTTCATTGCTGAAAGAATGGAGTCACTGTGGAGTTGAGCACTGCCAAGCTCAGTTACTATGATGGGCAAAATTTGTATGGTTTAGACTTAAGATTAGGCTGTATGTCCAGCTGGATGTGTAGAAATACTTTATGAAAGCAAGGATAAGGGAAGCTGCCAGGAAGAAAGCCACCACCAAGGACCAGCTTATATCACTTGACAAACTGAAGAGCCAAAGTACAGAGAAATAAAGGAAAGTACCCAAGGGCATATACTAAGAAAGGCATCTGGTTTTAGCCTCAAAAGTACTGAACTTATGGCTATTGGGAGGAGCTTTGGTCTTATTTCTCCCCTTATTTTATCAAGCTGGAGTCTAAGAATGAGCTATGCCTAAAGACCCCAAAAGGGCCAAATTCCTCTTTTTTGGAGCGGTGTGTTTATATTGCTACACTGTACCCAGTAGAAAGCTGTGTGAATGAATGCCATCTCCTGGGCAGATTCAGAAGGCCAGCTCATAAATTGCACACACATTAACAGAAGCTATATATCCAGAGACACAATGATGCTAGAGGTAAAATGAAAGATTTGTCTTTTGTGGGCTGGTTAATTATGACATCTCTTTCAAGCCAAGATTATTTTCGGTTTATAGTGTTGATGATGCTCCAGAGAGTGGAAAACTTGGGCCCAAGTTCTGTAAATATTTTCCTAGCAATAAGACACCTTATTTTTGGACTCTACGAAGAAGGCGAGGAAGCTTCATTGTTGGAAACCTTTGAATCAAAAACACAGAGAAACTGAAAAGTAAACTTGGAGGATAAACTAGAAAATCTACATAGTAAGATTTTTATGAATCCACAAAACATTTCTTCCAGCTTTATATTGACATTGGATTCAAAGAAATTATTTTTGCATATACATTAATTCACAAGAATATTTGAACGTTTGCTATGTGCAAGGACATATAAAGACTCGACTCAAATCAAGTCTTTCTTCCCCTTTCTCCTCTCAGCTTCCAGTATTTTTTTTTAAGTTTTGGTTTTTTTTTTTTTTTGGTCTTTTCCAGACCAGCTCTGCCACACTGCTGGCAGCTTATTTTATGGATATAGAAATCAGAATGAATAGGTAAAGAATTTGATTAAAATTTCATAACCCTGGTGGTGGTTTAATATAAAATACATAAAGTAGATACTTCATGAGAGGCAACATAATGTGGTAGATAGAGAACTGGCCTCAGAGGCAGAAAGACCTGGGTTCAAGTTCTGCCTTTTGCATATCTTGACTTTGTGACCCTTAACTTCTTAACACCCCAGGTAGCCATCTAAGACTATATATTGCAGAGAAGGTGCCAGTTTGCATTGGTAGAGGGAATTCCTCCCTAGGAGTACCCTACACCAAATAAATCACAGTTCTAATGGGGAAAAAAAATGATATTTCATGTTAAAAAACTAAAACACCCTGACCTTAAAATCTCTTCATCTCTCTGGGCTTAACCTTCCTCATCTTTAAAATGACAAAAGGATTGAACTGTATCATAAGATCATAGCTTTACACCTAGAGGAACCTTTAAGGCTAATGAATCCAACCTCCTCATTTTACGAATGAGATAATTGTGGCCCAGAAAAGAGAGAGATCTTGCTTGCCCTGGGTCACGCATATTAATTGTGAGGTGAGATTTGAACCCAGGTCTTCCTGATCACAAGGCCAAGATCCAGTCTGTTATGCCACATTACCACTGCTCACTCCAAGATAATCTCTACTTCCTCTTCTAGCACTGAAGTCCTGTGCTTTTGAAAAGTCTTTGCAGAAATTATAATAGCAAACTTCATGTGGTGGGAAAATTGAAGTGAAGTGTTTTAACTTTAAATTCAGAGAACTGATGGTCAGGCATGGTTTGGGGTTCAGGTTGTTCTGGTGTCAAGCCTAGGCTCTTCATGTTACTTACAAGTACAATTTATTCCAGTGCTTTCTTAGTTTAAATCTAGTTTCCAGTCACATTGAAATCAGATGGTCTTGTATTTAAGCCTAGAGATCAAGGTTTTTCTTATTCATAATATATGAAATAAGGAGTTGGTATTACATATGGTTTAGACATAGTATCAATTCTGAGTTGTCTATGGTATAGATAATTGGGAGGGGGGAGAATAGTAGGAATAAATAAAATGCCCATAAACCTCATTTTAGCTGTTAATTTCAGCCATCCCCTCCCCTTTTCCTTTCTCCCCCACCTGCCTTTCATACTCACACATGCTGCTGGCACTTGCTGCAGATTTGACCTGTTTTGCTTGCTTTGAATTGGACCTCTCTTTCTTGACCCTTGTCCTCTAGTGAAGGGTCTCAAAGGAATCAAATGGTTCCTGTGTGGACTACAGAAGTGGAATCATGGGAGAAATCTTTTTAATGGGAGAAGAGAATCTTGGAGCTCATCTCAACTAACCTCCTTATTTTAAAGATGTAGAAACTGAGGCTCCAAGCAATTAAATTATTTTCCCAAAGCCACATAACAAGGCAGGGTAGGGACTAGGATACAGGGCCCCTGTCACCTTCCTATTCAATAAACTCCAGTAGCTCCCTGTCGCCTCCAGAATCAAATATAAAATCCTCTTTAGTGATCAAAGCTCTTCATAACCTAGTGTGGCCTTTAAAAAGTTCGAGAGACCTAGTTTCTGGGTAATTTAATCATTTTATTAATAAGGCTAGCATGTTTATTAATAAAAGGAGGTCAGTGACTCTCTCGAATGTCAAAGACCCCTCATGGTTGCAGTTCCCATGCTCTTGGAAGAGTAGGTGTTCCCAAGAGTGACAATCAACTCTGATTGTTTAACGATAAGAGAACGAATATTATAATGAAAGACTGGGCTGTATTACAATGAGGATCTTTGGGTAGGTGACTTGGATCACCCCAGTCTTGGTCACTTTTCCTAGGTGAATCTTTTAGCAAGATTTCCCACACTGGTTGATTTCTGGGTAAGGAAGTAGAAAAGGGGGAAAACCTTGGTCCCAGTACAATAATTAGTTATTAAATACAAAAGAGAAATAATAATTTTTCTCACTAGCCTCTTTCTCATCTTCCTTCCCGCCTTGCTTCCCACCTCCCCACCCCCATACTCTTTGATCCATTGACACTGGCCTGCTTTCTCTTCCAACAACAAAACATTCCATCTCTCAGCCTAGGCATTTTCATTGGCTGTTCCTTATACCTGCAATGCTCTCCCTCTTCATCTCTGCCTCCTAGCTTCTCTGGCTTCCTTCAAGTTCCAAGTAAAACCCCGCCTTCCACAGGAAGCCTTTGCCTAACCCTCTTAATTGTCACGCCTCCTCTTTGTGGATTATATCTTATTTATCCTGTATATATCTTATACTGTTGTTTACATGTTGTCTCCCCCATTAGCCCGTGAACTTCTTGAGAGCAGGGCCTCTTTTGCCTTTCTTCATATTCTCAGCCCTTAGCACAGTACCTGTCACCTAGTAGGTGCTTAATAAATGCTTAGTGACTGATAGATTCTGTGTCCAGTGCTTTTTCCAGTACATTGAGAAATACACAGTTTAAACAATCCTCAAGCTGCATAGAAAGTTGCTGACTCATTTAGACTACAAAATACATTGTATGCATTTCTAGTGCCTTTTCTGGTGGGACTAAAAAAGATGACCAGTTAAGCTTTGAGGAAGAAACTGAGGCACATAGAACTGTATCTGCCCAACCCAAAACCAAATCTGAAATGAAAGTAGAGAGTCCATTCTAGACTACTAAGTCCCCTTGCATTGACTCATATTATTGCTTCACTTCTTTATCTAAGCAATTACCATGTGTCTAGACACAGATAAAAATAGATTTCGCATTCCTAACTTCAGAGATTCCTGATTTTTGGCTCCATCTACCATAACCTTGTGGTTACTGTTCCCCATTAATTCAATTATTCCACAAGAATTTAAGTGCTTATCAATTATGCCTGTTGTGGGTGAAAGTTGAAGTAGCTGAGGAAACGAAGGTTTGAGCGGTAAGCCGCGCATCAGCAAGCAAGGACCAGACCTCCTCAATTTCGGCAGAAAAAGATTTCATTTATTAAAAACAATTAATCAAATCGGACCTATTAATTAAAAGACAACAACCAGGATACAAAATTAGGTAATCAGGTTTCTAATTGTAGGAAAGATCAGGGACTTTCCAAGTTGGGAGGGGGAAAGCAAACAGGTGCAGTTCCCTGAAATCATAAAAAGAGGTGTCCCCCCCCCCAAGTGTCTGTAAGCAATCAGGACTCTGGAAACAATAATTGATTGATCCATACAGGACCAGTTTTTAGATAAGACATATGAGTTGAGTGAGATGTGTAATTGTGAAAAAACACTCCTTGCAAAGAATCTATGGATCTGACTGGGTTTCTGGTCAGCATAACCAAAGTCATTCGCTAAGGGTCTCTAAGCCAGCAGATAGCAACCATGCCGGGCTGGGTTCAAACAATGTAATAAGGTTTTCTCCTAATACCTACAGTTGAATAAAGTTTTCTCACAAGTCAGAAATTGAACTAGGCCCACAACTGAATAGAAAGAGAACTGAGCTAGCTCCAGAATTGAGTCACAAGATGAAGTCACTGTTGTTCGTCCAATTCCCACAATTAACCACTTGTTCTAATGCCCTCATGGCTATATAGATTTTAGTATTTCTAGACCTCCTCTCTAAGCCAACCAGCAAAAGTGCTTCAGGTAGGGAAGATCAGGGCATCATTTTGTACTCCACACATAGTAGCTACTTCATAAATATTTGTTGAATGAATGAATGATATGCTTTAGAAGTTACTCCTGTAAACCGAGCTCCAGAACAGAGAAAGCACGTCTTCAGTCTGGCCCTGCAAAGTCGTGTGAAGCATATTCCCTCTGACAGAGCATTTCCAGACGTGTGCTCCTCTCTTGAAATGAAAATCTTCTGTCCTATGCTTTGAATTTTCCTTCCCATCAATATTTCAAGTCCTTGTCAACTCAGATATACAAGAAGAACATGAAAGGGCAAAAAAGAAATGCCTTTGGTAGGAAAATAACTTGCTTCATTATCCCTTTTGCAGCTCTGGCTATTCCTAGGCTTGTGGATTAGGAGCTGGAAAGTCATCTAAGAGTCAAACCCTCTCACTTTACAGTGGAGGAAACTGAGGTCCAGAAAGGTTAAGTCACTTGCCTAAAGTTACATAGGTAGTAAAATTGTAAAGCCAGAGTTTGAACCCAGGTCTTCTGATATATTGCAGTAGGTATGTTGTTTTATTAATATTGATATATCTTCCATTGGTACAGATCACAGCCATCCTATATTTATCCCATATGGTTCTTGTCCAAATTCTCTTGTACAGCTTCCACAGAGAATATACCCATCATGCCAGAGGCCTTCTTCTAGTCTTTTTACGTAACACGGATAATAGTAAAGCATACTAATTGTTCATTTTTTGTCTCTTCCTCGGACCACATGAGTGGCCCTTCTCTCTTCTGGTCATACATAATAACATTCCTTATTTATTTCTTGCATGGGGGCTGTCATTGGAGATATGTTGCATTCTTACTTGTGCCCACCACACTGTCCCTGTTTTCCCTTTGGGTCACCTACAACTTTGATACTTCATAGATTGAGGCGTTCTAATTTACAACAATATAGCATCACCAGGCGAATACTACTGTTATCAGGATGGAGTGATTTACTTGTCATGGACTTAGAAATGTAAGTCCCTGTTGGAGAATAGGGATTGTTTCATCCTTAGGATTTATATCCCCAGCAGTTAGCATGATGCCTTAATGAATGCTTGTTGATTAATTTAAGAGTTGTTCTGGCCAAAAATGCATAAGCCTAAAGCCAGTCTGGTGATGAGCCTCCCGTCATTAGCTTGGCCGGTCCATGGACTGGTAGACAATTAGTCACTGGGCCTATACTGAAAGCCTTCCAAGCTTGATAGAGCCTGCTTGGGCAGTCAGTCCACTGGCATAGCCTTCAGGAGCCCAAGTTCACCTCCATGCCATGATGAGACCTTAGAGACCTTTATTAGCGGTACTCTGGGTAAAACTAATTAAATGGAATGAATTTTGCTTAACATTAAACTAATTTTGTTGTACTCAGATCATGACAACCTGTAGACAAAAGCTGAGCAAAGATTCTTCCATAGCAGCAAAGGGGTGGTGAGGGCCTCAGCTTTCATCTAGCTACTTTCCTTCCTCTCATCTCCCAACTTCTTTCCTGTGAGACTTACCCATTCCTGTCATCCTCTCTGTTCCCTGGCTACTGTCAATACTGTCTCCTGATTCCTTTTGTCAGTAAGGGGTAGGAAAGAAGAGTCTCTTAAAACAATCTTAAGGAAAGAGTCCTTAATCTTTGATTGTCATATAACTGTTTGGCAACAGTGTGGTGAAGCCCATAGATTCCTTTTCAAAATAATGCTTTTAAATTCATAAAATGAAAAAAAATAAGATTACAAAAGAAATCAACGGTGTTACAATACAGTTATCAAAATATTTTTTAAAGCAAGTTCATGGATCCCAGATTAAGAACCCCTCCTTTAAGACAACAGCTGTTGGTACTCTTCTTTCCTACCTCTGTCCATCAGTAATGTTTCTTGAGCAAGGGATAAAGCAGAAGCACATTAGTAGCCTGTGGTTATCCTTATTCTAGCTGGTCATCTGCATTTGCTCAGAAAGATTCCAACCAAGAACTAGTTGTCCAGCATTAACCTAATTTAGCTAAAGGAAAGGGCAGGAATATGGTACAGTACACTGGCCACTTGCTTGTATGAGTTGTAAGGGAGTTTTTCTATTCTTGGAATAATTTGGGAAATGATTCTAAGCCTCCCAGCACAAAGGTGGCTTTTGTGTGGTCCTTTCCTTGCTGGTATCAAACTGGAATTACTCGTTCGTCCTATCCAACTAGAGCCTATTCTGGACTCCATCCTTTCTCCACCCCCCATCCCCCAACGTGGGAGAAAAAGTCTGAGGAAACTCAAATAACTCAAATGGTCAGTGATGGTCCTCTGTTTAAGTAAAAGTTTCTCAGGTATATCTTTTATACTTTAAAGTTCTTTAAATATCAAGAATATTGTAATCATTTATGTTATTATTATATATAATAAAGGAGGATATATATAATGTAGGAGGAATAATATAATATATGAGGGAGGAATATAATATAGGAGGAATATAATATATACAATAATATAATAGAGGAGGAATTTTTACATTGTTGTATCTAATTACTCTTGTCATTCAGCATCATTAAAATGACTACTGCATGCAAAACATTTTTCTAGGTTCTGTTAAGGGGGTGAGAAATCATAGATATCAAAGACACAGAACCAACACAAGTGAAAAAAAAAACTAACTTGGTATATATGTAAATCCATAGATTTAGAAATTTGAACTGCTTCATTTATAGTACAATACAGGAAACATTACTGAATACTAACTGTGGGCAAAATATTGTGCTAGATATAAAGTTTAGATGCTACATGGCCCCTACTTTGAAGGAATTTTATCTAGTAAATTTAGTTGGTTACCAATTATTTAACCTTTCAGCATCTTGGTTTCTGTATCTAAGTGAAATAAATAATCTCTTTCCTAAGACAATGTATACAAAGCACTTTGGACCCCTTAGAAGAAACAAATTCAAGTTATCATTTTCTAGGCAGTTTAAAGTGCCAAAGATATGATCATTGCTGCCAATATATATACACACACACACATATGTATGTGTGTATATACATACATCGTTAAAGTGATATATTTTAACCTTAATTACTATGCTTTGAAAGCATTTTTTAGGATTGCTAGTGATTTCAATGGCCAACAGCTATGAAGAGATGTTTCTCTCTCTAAGGATGGAGGATCAAACCACGCAGGATCACATGCATGGGTTTCCTGGTGATAGGTCTAATAGTTTCATTCTGTAAAACACTAAGCTTTTTTCATGGCTGTCTCCCATTTTGAATCAGGTGTGTCTTTCTGGCTCTGGCTGTCAATGGTGACTAAACTTTCTTTGTTATTTTTCCTTTTCTTGTTATTTCGAATACCTGCTGGTGGAAAGGAAAGTTCAGCTTAATGAGAATCACAGAATCGGAGAATTTGGGAGGTGAGAGGGATCGCAGCAGCCATTTAAGCCAACACATACACAAAGGGATGCCTACCAAAATGTAACTGCTAAAGTGGTTATTCACCTTCTATTTAAAGACCTTCAAAGAGGAGGAATCCAATATCTCTCAAGATAAGACATTCCACTTTTGGACAGATCTGATTGTGAGGAAGTTTTTCCTGACATCAGACCTAAATCAGCCATTTTGTTACTTCCACTCCTTGTTCCTAGTTCTGTCACAAGGACAAACAAAACAAGCCTAATCTCTTCTCCAGATGACATCCCTTAAAATCATCGAACACAGCTCTCATGTCCCCTCAGAGTCTTCTTTTCTCCAAGTTAAAGATGTCCAATTCTTTTAACCAATCCTTATATGCCACAAACTCAAAACTATTTACCATTCTAGTTGCCAGCCGCTGGACTGTCTCTAGCTTATCAATGTCCTTCTTAACGGTGGTGCCCAGAGCTGAACATAGTGTTGTCTATGAGGTCTGACAAAGGCAGAGTACAGTGGGATGATCACCTCCTTATCAGAAGCCACTTCCTTCCTAATGCAGCCCAGAACTGCATTAACTTTTTTTTTCTGGCTATCACATTAGATTGCTGATTTGTACTGGACCTACAGTCCACTAAAACCTCCAAGTCCTTTTCAGAATAACTGCTAGCTATCCATCCCTCCACTGTCCTATGTTTGTGGAGGTTAGGTTGTTTTGTAACCAAGTGTAAGAATTTAATCTTACTAGATTCAGCCAAGTGCTCTAAGAACTTGTGAGGATCCTTTTGGATCCTGACTGCCTTCCATTGTGTTAGCTATCCCTCCCAGCTATGCTTTCATACAATCCATTGATAAAAATGTTAGCCTGGGGCTAAGTATAGCTATTTGGAGTATTCTGCTGGCGACCCTGTGCCACCTTAATAATGGAGTATCAATAGTTATTCTTTAAGTCTAGCCACCCAGCCAATTCCGAATCTATTTGATTGTATTATCATCTAATCCATATTTCTTCATTATGTTCTTCAGATTGGCAAAGATGACAAAAGACGGTAATAGTCTTAGAGGGGTTGTACAAAGACTGAAGTATTGTGGGTGGAGCTATGAATTGGTCTGACCAGTCTGGGAAGCAATCTGGAATTATGTGCCCAGAGATTCCACTGCTAGGCAAACACCTTGAGGATAAAATACAAAGTCCTCTGGCATTTAATGTTCTTCACAACCCCAAGGAAGTCACTGGCAAAAAAAGAAAATTCCCATAGGCACTAAAATAATTTGGCAGCTTTTCTTTTGGTAGCAAATAAGTAGAAACAAAGTACAGGCCCATCAATTAGGGAATGGATAAATAAGTTGTGGTGCATGAATGTAACCATGATGTTATTGTGCTCTAAGAAATTGTGAATGTGATGAATACTGAGAGACATGAAAAGATTTATATAAACTGATGGGAAGTGTAGTAAGCAGAACCAGGAAAATAATGTACATCATGACCTCAGCAATGTAAATGGAAAGAACAACAAAGCAATTGAAACTGGGTGCAACACATGATGACCAAGCTTTTCCTCAAAGAAGAGATGGAAGAAAAGGATACTTCTCTCTCCTTTGTTGAGTGTGAAACATGGACTATAACGTCAGACTTTGATATGCTGATTTGTGCTGCTGGATTTTCTGCTCCTTCAAAAAATTCTTTATTATAAGAAACGGCTCTGTAGAGTGGGGTAGAAGGGAGGTTTCAGTAGGAAATCTAGATGAGGTTAAAAACAGAAGATCAGGGGCAGCTGGGTGGTGTGGTGAGTAGAGCACCAGCCCTAGAGTCAGGAGGAGCTGAGTTCAAATGTGGCCTCAGACACTCGACACACTTACTAGCTATGTGACCTTGGGGAAGTCACTTGACCCCAATTGCCCTGCCTTCCCCCCTCAAAAAAAAACCAAAAAAAAAAGAATTATGAGTAATCATATCAGTGTTTTCCACGTGTGCAAGTAGCATGGAAGCTTTATATACTATTAATTACCAGCAATCTTCCTTTCCTAAATGACAACTGCACAAATATGAGATAATTCACTGGGTTTAATGGTTTATTTCTCAGGGATTTTTAAAATACTTCCACTCTGTTTTCAAAATGTTGAAGACAGGAATGATTTAACAGTTCAATCCGTTTCAGAACTTAAGGGATCGTAACATTTAGAATCATCAATTTGAAAGGGATCTTAGAGCTTTTCTAGGCCAAACCCCTTGCTTTTACACCTGAGGAAACGGAAGCCCAGGGAAGTTGTGCCCAAGGCATTAAGTTAATTAATAGTAGAGCCCGATGCTTACTGCCGCTCTCTTCCCTCCTTGCCTTCCAGGGTAGCCAGATTTCCTTAGCTTCTAGAGGCCAATTTTATTGATGATGTCAGGAAGTCTCATAAAGTCAGCAGAACAATTCAGAGCTTTTGCTGTTGTCTTTGGCATTTTCCCTATATCTTATACATCCGAGGTAGTTATGTTGAAAATGAGATGTCGTACATACATGTACTTCTATTTAGTGGAAGTAAGTATTGAACTCCCATACTATTGACAGCTTGGTGTGGGAGGGAGGCAAGCCTAAACAGAGCAGCAGTACAAGCGTGAGCATCAGAGAAGGTCATGTTTGGAGGAAAGGTCTTATTTATACAACTTATCTGGATGCTAATCCATCCTCTTTGCCCAATTAAATAACCTACTCAAAATAAGCAAATAAATATCTTTTAATGTTTTTTCCTGGCTTTCCATTTAAGATGTTCTGTGTACGGTGGTAATTATGTAGCAGTTACCACCGGGTAGAACAGAAGCAATAAGTCATAGTTAACTGTAAACAATTCTCCTAAGTATTTGCTCGGGGCCGTTATCGTTGTCGGGGTTTTTTTGAGGGAGGGAGCCCTTGCTGCGCTTCTTCTGAAATTCTTATAGTTGATCTCACCAAAGAATCGTGGCGGTTCCCATTTCCTCAGATCACCAGGCAACCACCTCCCCTTGTACTTCTGTGATACAGGAACGTGAAATTCCTCTCCATGTAGAGATTCGATAACCGCGCCAGAAATAATTTCCCCTTGAACTGTCAGTGTGAATCAGCGGCATCGTAGTTCTCCACCATGTCTAACAACAGATCCAGTTCCCAGTCGGGCAAGACACAGCAGCGATGGCATTATTATCATTAGTGAAATAATGCTTTATGGCTCTCTCTGTCACATTTGATCTTCTCAATGACCCTGTACAAACTGTGTAATCCTGCAGAACGGCGGTACTTGCTGTTTCATCATCTTCGGATCGAGAACCTTATTACATGCCGATGGGCAACTACAACACCAGTTCTAGGACAACCGCCTGGCAAGGAGTCAGGCACTGGAGAAAGGAACTGCGGAATCTCCAGTCTGGGAGGGGCCTGAGAAAGGCTCTGTCCATCATTTGTTACAAGGCATTGCTCTGGGTAGGGAAGAGGGGGAAGGATTTATTTGGAACTGATAGCGACATAAAAATAAGAATAAAGTAATGAGGCCAACCCCAAGCCAGGTGGGAAGACTGAAACCCAAAGAGGTTAAGAGGGATGTTGAAAGAACTGAGGATATTTACTGTAGAGAGGAGAATACTTAGGGAGATAGGATGCCTATCTTAAAATATTTGAAATGCCGTCCTCTTGAAGAAGTATTTAGTTTGTTCTGTATAGCCCCATAGAACAAAACTTGACAAGTTATAGGGAAGTAGATTTCAGTTCAAGATAAGGAATATCTTTTACTGTCCCCGAATGGAATGGACTGCCTCATGAGGTAGTGAGTTCCCCAGTATCAGAAGTGTCCTAGCACAGGCTGGATACCAACTCTCAAGGAGGTTGTGAGGGGGGGGGTGAGGAAATGGACAAGAAAGCCTCTAAAGTCCTTTTTAACCTCTGAAGAGTCTTTAATTTAATAATAACTAGCATTTATATTTAGCTTAATGTATATGTACATGTAATATATTTATATAATCACTTTAAGGTTTGAAAAGCACTTTTCAAATATCTCACTTTTATCCTCAAAACAACCAGGGAGGTTGGTGCTCTTATTATCCCCATTCTACAGAAGAGGAAATTGAGGCACAGGTTAAATGACTTGCCCAGAGTCGCACAGCCATGGCCAGAACTCTATTCACTATGTGATTTCTAACTTAGAGTTGCAGAGCTGGGACTAAAACCCAGATTTCTTGGTAACATTAGTTCTCTTCTCCTACTTCTTAGTGGATCCACTTGTACCCACTGTCAAAAACCTTATCCTCTTTCTGCTCCATGTTTTCCTCCTCTTACTTCATCCTGCCATGAAGACTAAAGAGGCAAGATATGGACAGAAGGAAGAAAGGAGAAGGGATGAAACATCATTTTTCCCCCCTTCACCTCAAGCCCTGTGCTGGTCAGCCACTTAGAACAAAGTAAAAGATAGGATGGTTCAAACTCTAATATGGATCAGGTCCAGATGTAAAAAATGCTAAAAACTTTTATTATTCTGCTGGAACACTGTCTCATCTTTCCATGCAGAACAAGCATCCCTGACTTGACCTACTAATTGACTTACTACTGGTTAATGGAAAGCCATGTGGTGGCTGCTTTTGTTTCTCGAAGTGACATTGACTTTTAACCTACATGAGAAACTTACCTTCAAAAACCATTGTGGAAAAAAAATTCTATGTGTTAGCTAAACAACCATTCCTGCCTGATGGAGAGGTCTAGAGGGTCCAGATTTCCCCAGGTAATTGGAATTCTCTATGACCCAAGCAATTTCCACTTAAATTTGTAGAAATTCTAAAACAAAAGAATCCTACAGCAAACTAAAACAAAGGTACATGGTTTAAGCTTAGTATTTTGCTTTTTAGTTTACCAAACAATAATAAAATTAAGATAGCTTGCTCTTTAATTACTCTCCTTTCAATTTTGTCAAAGGTGCATTAAATAAAAACATTTCTACTTTCAGTTTGGTCACCATAAACAAGACTAAGTCTCTCAGTTTCAAGGGATCAAGATCCCTTCTGAGATTGATTTAGTCATCTATTCATGGAAGACTGATTAAGTCTCATTCAAATGAGACCAAGGATGTGGAACCTGTCATGACATTATTTCTTAACAATTTATAATACAACAGGAGCCTTAGTAGTTCATGATTCCAATCCATTGAGTTCCTGAACTAATATGCATATTCTTATTTTTGTTTTCTTCCAGAAAATAAAAGATTCTGCCTTTGATGACTGGAAAAACATCCGAGGACCTCGACCATGGGAAGATCCTGACCTTCTCCAAGGACGAGACCCACAAACTCTTAAGTCCAAGAAAGCCTGAGGGTGCTGACTCACATTGCTCTTTTTAAATCAAAATGTCATTACCTGGCTATCCCCGTTTGCTCCTATGTCTAAGGAGGTGAATATAACATGCCAGAATAAGCCAACACATGAGTAATTGAATGGCAAACATGTCTAAAAAATCAAATAGCAGAGCTCTTTGTACTCTCCATCTGACCCATTTGCAAATGGAAGTAATTGCACTGAATGTGGGCACTTTTCAATAAAAATAAGTCTACTTCATTGAGAAGGATGTGGACTTTTTGTTTTTTTCTCCATTTTTCCCCTTATGAGTTGCTGGGACAGTATTTTTATACTTCAGACTGCTTCATAATGAGAATATTCTGGATACTAACAGAAACTACAGAAACCAGGAAGACACAACTATTCCTATTCTGTGAAGTACCACTGAACCCCTTTTTTTTAAGTTTTTGCTTTATTTTTAGAACTTGGCTTATTTATCAGCTGCAGCAATGTAAATAAGTGATTGTTTAATGGCAATCATTTAAATGCCATCAGTCTCTGTGAGTACTTGATCTACAGACTATTTCAGGCGATACATTTCTCTGTAGAGCTTCTCAGCTTAATATTTAGAACCAAGAAGTCACTTTGGAAAAAAGCTTTAAATTCATTAGCAAACCTCTCTAAGCTTTTTGCTAATTGGGATGAAATGAGCATCCGCAGAAATTTAAATGTGGGTATTTGGTATTGAGATATAGTGGCTCTCTATTGCTTCTAGAATCAAATATAAGATCCTCTTTCTGTCATTCAGTGTCAAATCAACAAGGGTTTATTAAGTGCCTACTATGTGCCAGGCTCTGTACTAAGCATGTCAGTACAAAGAAAGGCAAAAACCAGTCTCTGCTTTGAAGGGTCTCACAGTCTAATGGAGAAGACAATGTAACATGCTAACGACTATATACAAACAAGATATATGTGGGATAAATTGGTCATAATCTCAGAGGGAAGACTCAGGGAGGACTGGAAAAGCCTTCTTGCAGAAGATAAGACTTTAGCTGACACTTGAAGGAAAGGCAGAAGGTGGTGATGTGGAAGGAGAGAGTTCTAGGCATGGGGAACAGCCAGTGAACATGCCATTAGATGTCTTGTGTGAGGAACATCAAGGAGGCCGGTGTCACTGGATCATAGGGTGCATGGAGGGAAATCAGATATAAGAAAGCTGGAAAGGTAGGAAGGAGCCTGGTTATGAAGGGTTTTAAAAAACCACACAGAGGTAATAGGGAGCCATAGGAATTTACTGGATGACACAAGGTGGTTAGACTTGGGCATTGCCAAGTTCATTTTGATAGCTGAGCAGAAGATGGACTGGAGTGGGAAGAAACTTGAGGCAGGGAGACCAATCAGCAGGCTGTTGCAATAGTCTGGGCATGAGGTGATGAGAACCTGCACCAGGACGGTGGCAGTGTCAGAGGAGAGAAGGGGGCATATGCAAGGCTTGGCAAGGGAGCTGCCACTAATGTGAAGAGTAAGAAACGTTTATATCCTGTGTGACTACAAGGATTGTTGGTGTCCTCAACAGTCATGGGGAAGTTTTTTGGGGAAAAGATAATTAGTTCAATTTTGGACATGTTGAGTTTAAGATGTCTATAGAATATCCAGTTCAAGATGCTTAATAGGCAGCAGGACATGAGAGACTGGAGGTCGGGATAGAGATGAGACAGATAGAGCTGAGAATTATCTGCACAGAGATGGTAACTATGAGAGCAGATGAAATCACCAAGAGAAATAGTATATAGAGAGAAGAGAACCCAGACGGAGCCTTGAGGGACACCACAGGTGCTTTTAGTTTTGCTTTGTTTTTGAGTACTTTCTTTTAATAGGGTGGGAGAGGGACTTTTCAGAGCTAATTGCTTAGAACTGGAGTCTGTACAGAGCTCAGGGCTTCCCAGATGCAGGAGAGTCTTCCCAGTTAATAGGCATGGCTTAGATGAAGAACCAGCAAAGGAAATGAGGATTGGTCAGACAGGTAGAAGGATAGTCAAGAGAGACAGACAGAGAGAGACAGAGAGGGACAGAGACAGAGAAAGAGAGGGAGATGGACAGAGACACAGTGAAAGAGACAGAGAGGGACAGAGAGAGAGAGAGAGAGAGAGAGAGAGAGAGGGATGAGAGGAGAGAGAACACATCATGAAAACCTAGAGAAAAGAGAATATCAAGGAGAAGAGGTTGATCAACATTGTCAAAGCTACAAAAAGGCTGAGAAGGGTGAAGATCGAGAAAAGTGATGAGGTTAGAATCCAGACAGCAGAGAATTAAGGAGAGAATGACAGGAAGGTAAGTAGAAGCACTGACTTTAGGTGGCTTTCCTGAAGGAGTTTAGTCATAAAAGGGAGGAGAGATATTGGACAATAGTTAGCAGGGTGGATGGATCAAGTGGGTTTGGGGTTTTTTGTTTTTGAGAATGAGGGAGACATGGGCATTTTTGTAGGTAGCAGGAAAGTAGCCAGTAGAACTGGAAGAGACTGAAGATAAGTGAGAGAGGCTTCCAAGCCAGGCTCCAGGTTTATTATACATTACTCCCTCTTTCCCATCTAGTTCAAGCCAAAGCATTTTTTCTATCATTTCCTGCCTTGATAATTCAGTTCAACAAACATTGAACCTGTTTGTCCAAAGCACTGTGGTTAAACCCTAGATTTAGGATATTAAAGTCTTTTACACTTCTGTGTGAGTTACAAATGGGCTATACCTTCCTCGGGACTTTTTTGCATTTTTAAAAAGTACTTGCTTACACAAATGTATCTCCTGATTGTTGGAAAGGGTGGAAGTTATTTTTATACTTAAAAAAATTAGAAAACTCTCACTATATTCCTAATCAGTTCCTATTACCTTCTGTTCTTCCCAAGAACCGAGATTAACTATAGGGCAACTGATTTCTTAGAGGTTGCCTTCCCTTGTATTCTTTGACTTCCTAGTAGTAGTTAGTGATGAGGGTACCTGGGAGGAGTTGGGGAGAGTAGGGCCCTCAAAGGGCTAGACATTCATGGCTAGGGCCAATGGTGGTTCAATGCAACATGCATATATGAAAAGGCTTATATTAAATTCAACATACGTATGTTAAAGTCATACACATATTAAAGTACTGTGTAGAAATCCCTGGGCTATGGACTGGAGATTCAGAGGCGAAAAACAACCAATCAACTAATCTTTACCCTCTAGGAGCTTACATTCTGTTTGACTAAAAGTGGCCATGGCATCTTGTTACCCAAACAAGTCCTCTTTTTTTCTGCTTCAAGCACTGAGATTACATATGAATATTATTATTACATGAAAACAGATAGGCAACTTCTATCTCTATGTATCATAGCCATAAATCCACACTATAAGATGCAGCTGCACCCCACTGTAATCTGACCTGCAGCAAGCATAACTTCCAAAGTACAACATGATTTTTTCACTTTACTAGGAACTTGTAAAAAATTTCACTAGATTCCCAACTTCTTACTAGTTACATAATTAAAGGAGACTGAATTACCTACTGCTAATGTTTCCCTTCTGATGGCCTACTTGCAGACAGATTTAACCATTGGGTTACAGCATTGGACCCCAATTATTATGAATTATTCATAAATCCATTCCATCTTTCAACTTTGCCGAAAGGTGGTCTCTTGTTTAGATTCTTCTCCTTCTCCTGAGGGAGGAAATAGTCTCTGCCTCCAGGCACTGTCTTTTAGAAAAGGAGTTATACTCTGCCCAGGCAACCAAGTTTATACCCCTAGGGTATGTCTAGATCTTTGGAGCCTTTTAACTACTGGTTCCAGCTCAGACTGACAAATCCAGGTCTATAAAGTAAAGAAATAGCTTCCTTCCCAGCTTCTAGGCAGCTGGGTGGCTGAGCACAGGCCTACAGCAGATGTTTATTTTAGACAACTTCCAAGGAAATTTCCTTCATAGAGCAAACTGTTCCCTGTTCCTACTGTCCTCTTTACAGCCCTTGTTCCTTTCCAAAGCTAAGAAATGAAGAAGACTTTGACAGTAAAATAGTGAAATAAATAATGCTCCCCCACCGTTTGCACCCCCCCCCATTCACGTACACTTTCTTTTTCTTTTAAATTATAAATAGATTTGAATCCAGGTAGAGTCATCTAAGGGATACAGAATGAAATGACAATTGAGGACTTAAAAGAGACAGATTTAGAACTGGAAAGGACTTTGGAGATCATCTAGGGGTGGTGCATTGGTTAGAGCTCCAAGGTCTGAAGTCAGGAGGAACTGAGTTCAAATTTGGCCTCAGACACTAGCTGTGTGACCTTGGGCAAGTCACTTAACCCTGTTTGCCTCACTTTCCTCACTTGTCAAATGAGCTGGAGAAGGAAATGGCAATTTGCCAAGAAAACCCCAAATGCAGTCAGGAAGAGTTGGACCCGATTGAACAACAAGAAGTCCAACTCCCTCACTTTACGGGTGAAGAATCTGAGCTCCTGGGCCCAAATGACTTCAGTCAATCAACACATATGTATTAAGGGCCTCCTGTGTGCCAGGTACTCTTGATAGGTGCTGGGAATACAAGTACAAAGAATGAAACAACTCCTACTCCAAAGGATCTTACATTCTAATGGGAGAGACAAGTACATATAAATATATTCAGCATAAATTTAAAATGAATAAATACAAATATATACAAAGTAATTAAATACAAGGGAATTTGGAAGGAAAGACACTAGCAGTTGGGGGTGGGGTGGGAGGGATTGAGAAAGACCACTAAACGATGGTGTTTGAGTTGCCTCTTAAAGGAAGAGAGACAGCCTCTAAGGAAGAGGGTGAGGAAGGAGTGCATTCCAGGCACATGGAGTCACCTCTGTGACTTGCCAGTACAAAGTCACAGAGGAAGAAGATGGGAGATAGTTTGTCCTCTGCGAGGAACTAAGGATGGCCAGTTTGGATGGATTGCACAATACCAGAGCGGGGAGTAATGTTCTATGGGGCTGGAGAGATAAATTGGGGCCAGGTTGTGTAGGACTATAAAAGTTAATCCAAAAAAAATTTTTTTTAAAAGTTAAACAGAAGAATTCATAGTTTATCATAGGGGCAATGAGAAGCCACTAGAAGTACTTGAGTAGGTGTCACAGGATCACATCTAAGCTTAGGAGGAAATTACTTGGTGATTTGATTATAGTTCTCACAGCAGGAGTTAGAAAGCTGATGAGGTATGGTGGCACATAGGTGGTAGCAGAGCAGAAAAAGACCAAGGTAAAGAAGTACGGTTGGATGGATCTGGAATTGGTTAGAAAATGAGCTGTCATCTGTCAAGACACGGGGGAACAGCAGTAGTAACAGCAGTGATATAACAAGGTGGAAAATGGTGATGGTGAAGCACTCTGAGACCAGGCAGATAGAGAAGCAGGTAATGCCAGGGTAACACAAACTCCCACCTAGAGGAGATAGGGGAGGGAGAGTCCCTTCTCTCCAATTGGTTGCTGAAACTTTTCAGGAGAGGACTTTAAGGGAATTGAGCCAGAGAAAGACAGGTGGGAGTTCTTGAGTAGTTGATTGGATCTCAGAGCATGAGACATTTTTAGGAAACTGGCCTCATCGTGTTCCTTGAACTTAAGAAACTGCTGAGAATGAATGGCCTTTGGTAAGATGGTTTTCTCTTGATTTGAGCTTAGATTTTATCTTGCTCCCAATTGAAGAGCTAATTTACTCTTGTTTATTTTTGACATATATATCTATAGAATTTCTCCAATTTCTTTTTACTATTTTGCTTGAATAAACTTACTCCCTATTCACTAAAGAGAGAGACAGAGACAGACCTTTTTTGTCAGCAGTGTGAAGTATGGACTGCCATGATAAGAGTCTGAGAGACCAATTAGGAGGCTTTTGGAGTAACCTAGGTGAGAGCTTGATAGAATGGATCAAATGCAAGAGATTTCATGAAAATAAAAACAGCAAAATTTGGCAACTGATTGAATATGTGGAGTGAGGGAGAGTGAGGAGACAATAATAAGGCCTAGGTTATGACTTGGGAGACTGGAGGATGGTTTAATGGACTTTGACAGAAATAGAGGTTTGGAAGAGGAGAGTGGTTGGGAGGAGAATATGTTGAGTTTGAGATGTCTCTGGGACATTCACTTTGAAATGTCCAAGAGGCAATTGATGATGGTCCACAGGAGAGATTTGGGCTTGAGACGTAGCCAGCTAGCTAGTAGATATTATATATGTACACAAACACATATATACATATATGTTATCTACACAGATGTGGTTGTTAAACCCATGGGAGCTGATGAGTTTAACAAGAAATTAGGCCCCCACATCATACTGGCTGCAAGTAGCAGAATCAGTGTTTGAACCCATGTCCTCTGACTCCAAACCCAGTGTTGGGTACTATTTAATCTCTCTTTTTTTCTGTGATCTGGACCTGTGGGAATGCCCATTATGGAAGCCCATTATGTCAATACAGACCTGCAACTCTGCCATAACTTATCATCTTAGATGCTCTTAAACCTTGGGTCTGTGAACTTTTTTGCTTTTTAATTTGATAACTATAGTTACCATTTCAATATAATTGTTTCAATATATGCATTTTGTTCAAATTGTTTTTTTTTCCTTTATAATTCTCTGAATTTTATTCTATGCATTTGAAACATTCTGAGGAGAGATCTATAGACTTCATCAGATGGCTGATGGGTCCACAATACAGAAAAGGTTAACCTCTGTCTTAGAGTTATTTAGTGAGAAGCACTCAGAGGTTAAATTGAGAGATAGTGAGTGCCTGAGCCGGCATGGTGGTCATAAGAGTGGAGAGAAATTGGCAGAAGTGAGAAGTTTAGAAACAGAAATGACGAGATTTGGCAACAGATTGTCTAATTTAGCTGAATGAGGGTGAGGAGTTGAGAATGATACCAGCCAGGTTTGCAAATCATCCATTGGGGAATGGCCAAGCAAATTGTTGTATGTGAATGTGCCATGATGCTATGCTATTAGAAACCACAAACGTGAAGAATGCAAAGAAGCATGGAAAGACATGAACGGATATAAATGAAGTAAGCAGAATAAGGAAAACAGCGTATACAGTGAAGACAACAGGACAACAAAACTAGTTATTGTAGCCTAAATTGGCCCTGGAAAATAATTGACAAAAATGCAGCTTTTCTCCCTTCTTTACCAAGGTGGGGGCCTACAGAGGTGGAATATTATAAATGTTATCGAACACTATTGATCTATGGGTTGGTTCTGCTGAATTGCTTTTTTTAAAATCTTTTTTTTAAAGGATGACTCACTGTGTAGTAAAGTGGGGTATAGTCAGAAATGAAAGTTATGTAAAACAAAAGATATCAATAAAAAAAAGACTTAAAAAACCCTGATAAGAGCACTGATACTGCCACATCGCTGTACTTCATGACTGTCAGATTAAGGACTCACATGTCACCATGCTATGATAAGCTGTGTGAAAAGAGGTGATGACTAGGCTGTTAGGAAATGTCAGCAGCCCATTGATTTTTTAAACCTGTCTCTAGAACTGAGGTATTGTCTTCCTATATATATGTCATGACTCAAAGAAGGGAGCGTTGCTCAGAAAACTGACAATTTGGCAGCACTAAGCTGCAACCCCAATTCTATTACCAACTTGAAAAGGCACTTAACCTGCTTGAGGGGGACGATCAAGTCAAGTAATAATTATTCACATTTATGAAGGCAGCATGGTGTGATATAATCAGAAGGTGCATTAGAGCCCACGTAGTGCCCATATCCCTTCTTTTACAGATAAGGAAACTGAGTCCTAGAGAGGTTATGTGACTTGCCCAATGTTCCACAGTCACTGGTGGAGTTGGAGGCTGGGTCTAATGACTCCTGGTCCAAGGCTCTTTCCATTCTACCTTAGTAAAATTCTATATATCCTTCAAGGTTTGGTTTAAGTCCTATTCCTCAACCATGCCAACTCACAATAATCTGACCCTTCTCTATACCTCTCTAACCCTCCTAATCTGATCCATACCATATGACACTTGAGTGTTTACACTTTAGTATTGTTCTCTGATTATTTCATCCATTTCTTTCTTTTCTTCCCAACTCCAAATACTTTTGTGTCCTCTACCTCCCTCCCTTCTATGCCAGAAAGGCAACATGGTATAACTTGACTGGGGCTGGGGAACTTGTGGCCTTGAGGCCATATGTGGCCTTCTAGGTCCTTGGGTGCAACCTTTTGACAGTGTCTAAGTTTTACAGAATAAATCCTTTTATTAAGGGGATTTGTTCTGTGAAGTTTGGATTCGGTCAAAGGTCCTAGAGGGTCACAGGTGGCCTCAAGGCTGCAGGTTCCCCACCCCTGACTGGACAGTGGTAGATTTAAAATCAGAGGACTTGGGTTTGGATCCTGACTCTAGCATGTTGAATCACTTTAACATGAGTCTCAGACTCTCAGTTTCCTCAGCTATGAAATACAGATAATAATATTTGCAACACCTGTTGCACAGGATTTTTGTGAATGAAGTGATTTGTAAATCTTAAGGTGCTCCCCACCCACCCACCCCTTTTTTTTACCCACCAGCGAGGAAAGTTTCAACGTGGAAACTCCACCAGATGAAAACCAGCAGCTCTTCCATAATTCACAGGATTAGAAAGCCTGGGACGCTGAAAGATTAAGTGATTTGTAGCCATTATGTGTCATTTAAACTCTCTGGGGCTCAGTTTTCTCATCTGTAAAAATAAAGGGTTCTGGGTATAGATGATTTCTAATGCAATTCCCATCTTCAGTATTTAGACTTGCAGAAAGCAAGGGGGACTGAATGATGGGGATAACATAAGCAAAGATACAGAAGAAGGAATGAGCATAAGGGACATACAGACAGTATGGCCTTTAAATGCAGGCGTGTGGAAACTCCGCCTCTATGCCTTGCCTCAGGACACTCTTCTCTTTGCAGGACTGCACATCAGAAGCACAACAAAATGCTCCAGGAACCCTCTGTCAGGAAAAGATTGAGGCTCCGTGAATTTCTTCTGGGAAGTGGGAGAGGAGGGGAATTAAGTGCTATTATTTATCCCCACTTTCTTTCTTTTTTATTTTGAGGGGGGAAGGCAGGGCACTTGGGGTTAAGTGACTTGCCCAAGGTCACACAGCTAGTGTGTCAAGTGTCTGAGGCCGTATTTGAACTCAGGTCCTCCTGACTCCAGGGCCAGCACTGTACTTAGTGCACCACGTAGCTGCCCCACCACCATTTTACAGGTAAGGAAACTGAGGAATAAAGTTTAATGATTTGCCAAAGGTCCTACAGCCAGTATGTGACTGAGGCAAGATTCAAATTTAGATCTTCCAGCCCCCCAAGTTCAGCGATGTCTTCAGTGCACTGCCTAGATTAGACATTTCAATCACTGTCTTTGAAGCCAAGGACAGTTAATTTGGTTTTGGAAACACATCTTTTCGTTTTCTTTGGCTTCAGAGAGGGGGAACTAGAAGTAGGCAATAGGTACTGCAGGGAGGTAGATTTCAGCTCAATATAAGGGTATATTGAGATGTAGGTTGGTTTAGAACAGGTTAGGCCCTGACACACGCTGGCCGTGTGACTGTGGACAAGTTGCTTATGCCCAAGACCAGACAGTAATCTTCTATTTTGACCACGTACCTCTATCATTGAAAAATTTAGTCTATAAATTATATCTGTACATATGTTTATATATATACACTATTCTATTAATTATATATTATATAATTAGTATATTAACATACTTATAATACTATACTGTAATATAATACTATAATGGTGCTATATTATTAATAATTAGACTAATATTAATTAGTATATATACTATTCTATTAATGTAACATGTTACATTATGAAACACAAAAAAGTCACTAAGAAGGAGAGTGAGGTGAAATAAATTATAGTTTTAAAATATTTTCTTCATTAAAGTAGAAAAGCCTTTTTGCTCTCACTAAAATGTTAATTTTTTAAAATGAAAAGTATGATTAAATATGCTTTATTATTTAAAAAAAATAAAATCCTATGTATGTCCCAGCAACTAGGGTAGACTTACACATAATTATTTCAGGAATTAATTCTTCAGCTAATTTGATTTATGTAGTTAGCCAAGCATGTGAATTTTTTAAGCTCTTTGTTAAATGATACTCAAGACAAGAATCAATACTAGTAAGTCAGTGAACATTTTCATATCAATCACTATTAACTTTTAAGTTGGAGACCAAGCTTATGAATTCATTCTCATAGGGAGCTCTAAGGTGAAGAAATTCCCTCTACCAAGGCAGGCCTGCGTCTTCTCTGCAGTTTCTAGACCTAGATGCTTACCTAGAGCACATGAAGCCTTTGACTCAGCCAGAGCCACACATCCAGCATATGTGAGAGGCAAGACTTGAAAGCCATGTCTTCCTGGCTCTAAGGCCAGCTCTATTTACAATGCTAGACTGCCTCTTATAATTTTTACTGCTTTTTGTATTTTCTTTGGTGAAGTTATTTCACTCCATTCTTTTTTGAAATTGTGTATTGCTTCTCTATTTCATTTGCACAGCTAATTGTATACAATTCTACTTCAGCCAGATAGGCCTAAGAACTATTCTCCAAACTGTCTGCTGTCTCCTGCCATGTGTATTTATTGGTGTAGTCCATTCCTCAAGCCTAGAATGCACTCTATCATCTCAGACTTGTGAAAAGCCTTTTTTTTTTCTCACAGGATTTAGCTTAACCTGAATTTTACTTGAGCTCTTTGTATCTTGACTTTGCACTCATCATAACCTACCCTTCATTAGAGTTATCTGTATCCAAGTCATAATGTGTAAGCTCTATGAGGGCAGGGATTATATCTTTTATCTTTGTAGTATCAGTGTCTAAAGGAACATGTGCTAAAGAGCTTGCTATGTGTCAAGTACTTACGGAGGTATTGGACAGGGAGCCCTTGTCCTCATATTTTACCAGGAGCAGACCACTTGTTCCCAGATGAGTAAATACAGGTTACATACAAAATAAAGTCATTTGGAATGAGGCTAACATCAGGGGGCGGGGGAGAGGGGGCAATCTGGAAAGGACTCTTGAAAGCATTTATTAGGCTCAAAGGGTAATAAGGGTTCACAAGATAGAAGGAAGCAGAGAGAACATTTCAGGCCTGAGAGACAGCCTATGCAAAGACACAGAGAAAGGAGCTGGGATATCACATATTACATTATAGTGTGAGAATATTAATCTTTAAATATTAATACTAATAGCATACTCTCTATGTGCTGAACAGCTCGCTGCTTTTGATGTCCTGTGCTCGCTTCTTAGAATTTCTAATATGTCTCACCTTGGCTGCCCAAAAATTCTGGGTGCTTTACCTCAGTTCTTAATAATTCACAAAATTAGCCACTATTCCAGATTTGTTCTTAATATATATTATAATGATGTTATGATGTAGCAGTAATAAATTTAAATTTTTAAATTCTCCTGTTTAAGGAAGCAATAAATTATTGTTGACATTCTGTCCTTCAGTCATGTCTGACTCTTCGTGATCCCACGGACCATATGCCAGGCCCTTCTGTTCTCTACTATCCCTCGAAATCTGTCCAAGTTAGTTGTTTTCATGACATTATCTATGCATTAGACAGTTGCCATAAAAGTATACCTGCTCACTAGTTCATCCTATTGTGTAGGGTAAGATCTTCTGTTATGTAACAATATGTTATGGGCTGCATAGTTTGTATAGAGAGTGGATTATTTTAATTTTGTACTTTTTATGGTTGCACATATGTTTAAACTGTCATAAATAATAGTTCCCCCTAAAAAGATATAGAGTAATTTTAATATGAAAATATTGTTACAAGTTTGTATTAAACACTTGAAATGTGAGTTCTACATGATTTCATTTACTTCATTATAATTTTAATTTTTTTTACATTTAGTACAAAGTGATTATTATTTTGATTTTGAGAAAGATATCATATCTGAGGTTTAAAAAACAGGGCACAATAAAATGCAAAGACAGTGTCGGCATTCCATCCTATAGCTTATTTGTACTGCCGACACATCAAATAATATTAAAAAATAACACCTTAAACTTTGGTGTAAAACACAACAAAAATCATCTTTAAAATTATCTATTTCATGAAAACAAATATTAGGGCCTTCTATGAAAGGAATTTTTTTGTGGTTTTTTTTTCCCACATGAAATGTACCAAAACAGAGTTCTGATCTGTGATCAAGTTTTTATTCACTTTGTTTTATCCTTTGGCACATTCCTTGGCAGAAGGGCAATATTTGCGGTATCTCTTGGAATATATATCATTGAGTAGTGATGGAGGACTGTTTGACATAGCGTAACTCCCAAGTATCAGCTATTGAGTGCTGAGAACACTTTCTGAAAATGAAGTTATGGATATTTGTACCATGCTAAGGAACTATGGGCAGTGTAGGAGTGAGTGACATGCATCAAGGTATAAACTATATTCCTGGGATATCTGAAAAATAGTGTTTCAAATAGCTAG
The DNA here is from genome assembly GCA_028646595.1 of Phalanger gymnotis. Taxonomy (NCBI): domain Eukaryota; kingdom Metazoa; phylum Chordata; class Mammalia; order Diprotodontia; family Phalangeridae; genus Phalanger; species Phalanger gymnotis. The sequence continues at coordinate 166,256,893 of CM053624.1, read as the reverse complement.
GAGGATGAGTGAGGTATATCTACTCTGTAACTGTCTTGTCTTATGGTCCAGAGGACTACAATAGTCTTCCAAATTTAGACAATCATTTCAAATCTGTGCATTTCAGTGTTTTAAATAACAATACTTGTTCAGAAAAGGTGAATGTTATAAGTTAGTCATTCTAAATCTTTATTGATAAGTCAGTATACCCCACATGGGTCCATGAATTTTATAATACATTTTAAAAATCAAATTATTTATAGAGACATGGGCCTTACTCACACACAAAAAAAATTGCCCAAGGCTCAACACATCTTAGGGGCAGCCCCCACATATAGATATAGGATTTATGTTGAGTGGTACTGAAAGGTATAGGAAGCAAACTCTCTTTCCTGTAAGGAGTAAGTTTCCATTGACCAGAATATATGTCTCAGGGCGACAATTTTACACCTGAAAGGGAAAGGAGAATTAATATAGCTTCTGTGGTACCAGGTTAGTAGAAATGCAAAATGGAGTACTGGATTGGTAACAAGGGTCAGGAAGAGCTAAGTTCAGTTTCCACCTTAGACAATTTCACAGCCTTATGTCATTTAACCCCTGTAAGCCTCAGTTTTTTCATTTGTAAAATGGAAATAAAGGTAGAACCTTCCTCACAGGGTTGTAGTGAGAATCAGATGTGATTATGTATGCCATGGGCCATTTGGAGACCATTTTTGTGCTCTGGAGTGATATCTTCAGCACTTATCTACTTAAGCCTCTGCAGGACAGGACTATCACTGCCTTGGGGGTTGGGGGGGGGGAGAAATTCCAGTCTTTGCTCATCCTTTTGGAAGGGGTGAGGGAAAACCTTCTAGGAGGAGTAAGAAGGGAGCAAACATACAGAGGTTTTGACCTGAGGGCTGACACGAACCATTCAAGTTTGGGTTTTGCTTTATGTTTGGTTCGTACAGCAAATGGGTCAGATGTCATATCTCCAAGGTGATACCCACAGTGGCTGCTATGAATATGCCGGTGTATTCCCAGGTTTGAATGGCAAGATATAAAAGACAAAACCAAAACATTTATTCAAACACCAGAAAGCCAAATCCCTCATAGCAACAAAGAAATCTATACACATTATCAATGTAGGGGGCACTGCGGTCCCTAAGCCTACCCTGGATCAGGCTTCCCCACAAACAAAATCACTCCCTTTCTCATTCACACTAGCTGCTCTGCCCTCTCTGCCTCCTCTCTCTCTCTCCAAGCTCCAACTCACTCCAACTTCCTGCTCCACCCTTTCCTGATCCAATTTTCTTTTATTATTATTAATGTGATAATCATCAACAAACATAAACATTTCTAGATACAAAGAACAGGAAAAGGTGCTCATATATGAAACTGTGAATCCGTATTATGCGCAGTTCATTTTTAAAATATATTTTAAATTTAGCACAATAGTTTCAATATTACCTTGCTTCTCTATTCCTTTCTGAACTCCTTTATGCTCTCTTATATATGTATACTTTTAAAATACTTCATTGATGCTCGTTTTTTCTGTATAACTGTCACTACTTCCCCACTCTCCCTCCCAATTCTTTCTACCTCCCCTAAAAAATAAAAGCCTTACCTTAATGGCACGTAAAAATATAAAAATAAATAAGCAAAAAAAGTGCACACATTGGACATGTCTGAGAATATATGTCTTACTCTGCACCTATGGAATAGATTCTTCATCACTGGGCTTCTGAAGTTGTGATTTGTTGTAGCATTGATCACAATTCTTAAGTTTTCAAATTTGTTTTCTTTTACATTGGTATAATTATTGTATATGTTGTTTACCTGGTTTTGGTCATTTCATTCTGCATCAATTCACATTGTTGCCGTTCAGTCATTTTCAGTCATTTCTGATTCTTCATGATCATATTTGGGGTTTTCTTGGCAGAGATATTGGAGTAGTTTGCCACTTCCTTCTCCAGCTCATTTTATAGATGGGGAAAGTAAGGCAAACAAGGTTAAGTGACTTGCCCAGGGTCACACAGTTAGTTAAGTAACTGAGGTTGGATTTGAACTCAGGAAGATGTCCTTCTGACTCTTCAGGCCCCATACTCAAACTACTGTGACACCTAGCCACCCTCAGTTCACAAAGGTTTTCTATATTTCTCTAAATCCACCAACCCTCCTGTCATTTTTTATGGCACGATAATATGCCATTACATTTATAGACCATAATTTGTTCAGCCATTCTTCAATAAATTGAAGGCACCTACTTTATTTCTACTCTTGTTTTGTTTTGTTTGCTACAAGTGTTACTATAAATATTTTTGTATTTTATTTCTGAATTGACCTCTTTGAGGTATATGCATTTTTGGGACATCTCTGGGTCAAAAGGTATGCACAGTTTAGTGACACTTTAAGGTATGGCTCCAAATTGCTTTCTGGAATGGTTGGATCAATTCAAGGCTCCATCAATAATGCATTAGCGTGCCTGTCCTCTCACAATCCCCACCCCTCCCCTCCATTGTAATTTTCCTTTTTTTTAAAAAAATCTTTATCAATTAGAAGTGTGTGAGGTGGAACCTGAGTTGTTTTAATTTGCAATTTTCTTATTTTTTGTGATTTAAAGCTTTGTTGTATGGTCATTGATAGCTTTAATTTCTTTCTTTTGAGAGCTATCTGTTCATATCCTTTGAGCATTATTGGAGAATGTTTCATATTCTTATATATTATATCAATTCTCTATATATTTTGGATCTCAGAAATTTATCAGAGAAATTTCCAGCAAGGTGATTTCCCAGTTGGCTTCTTTTTAGTTATTTTTAAATTTGCATTGTAGTCAGTGTGTACATTAGTCTGGCCCTGAATGGTATGTGGTATAGAGAGCTGGTGTTGGAGATAGCAAAACCTGGTTTCAAGTTCTACATCTGACAATTGCTGACTGTGTGACCCTGGGCAAGTCATTTAACCTCTAAGTGCTCTAAGCAACTCTATAAAGTTGTAAGTTGCAGAAAAGGCACCAACTTGCACTGGTGGAGAAAATGTCATTTTCTAATCTATCTTTAGTGTGCCTGCCTTCCCAAAGCTCCCGCAATATTGACTATCCCTTTTTTTTTGGTGGGAGGGTTACCTTTGCCAATTTACAAGTATAATGTGCACATATAGGAAATTTCCTGGATTGATGAAATCACAGATCTAGTCCCTATCCCTATATTTGCTCATTTAACTATATCAGGTCAGACAGATCTTCCTATGTTTTTCTGAATTCCCATTTGTCATTACACAATATTATTCTATTTTATTACTTTAAAAAATTCAATTTGTTTAGTCATTCTCCATTCAATGGCACTCATTTTGCTTTCAGTTAGGTTTTGTTTGTTTTGTTTTGCTCTACAAAGAGTATTTTGGTGTGTTTTGAAATCTTTGACCTTTATGCCTCCATATCATTCCCACCTCCTCCCCTCAGGAACCTTAGCCTTTGGCCCTTAGAACCACCTTGGGCTCTGAAAGATGATCTTTCACCTAATTTTGCCCAGAAATAAGACAATATCTCACTTCCTGGTCAACCAGTTCAAATTCTGTCCCACCTTCCCTTCTAGCTACCCTTAATGTCTTTCCTTCATCCATTAGGATGTAAGTTCTTTGAGGTGAAGGTCTATCTTTGCTTGCTTGGATTTAATAGATGCTATTATTATCCCCATCTCACAGATGAGGGAACTGAGGCAGACAGAGGTCAAGTGACTTGCCCAGGTTCATACAGCTAATAAATGTCTGAGGCTAGATTTTAATTCAGGTCTTCCTGATTCCAGAGGCCCAGTATTCTTTTTATCCACCTAGCTGCTTCTCGTGCTCACCATGGTGCCTTACATTAGATGCCATAAATGTTCCATCTCTTTTTATCTCTTTATTTTTCTCTTCTTTCTTTCTTTCTTTCTATCATCTATGTATGTATGTATGTGTCTGTGTGTGTATATATGTATATAGGTATCTATCTGCCCTGTACTGAGATTGCTAGAATAAAGGATATTAACAATTTAGTCACTCTTCTCAAATAATTCCAAATTATTATCCAGAACATTTGGACCATTTTTTAGCCTAACTTCCCACAGCTCCTGCAGCATTGTCTCTTCTCTTTTTATGGCCACCTTTGCCAATTTACAGTGTGTAATGTGAATCCTCTTTAGAGCATATTTTCATATGGCTGTTTGATCATTTGTGATTCTTTTGGAGTTTACATCTCCCCTAATGCCTAAAACAGTAATCTGTATAGCATAGGCTTCAAATGTTTGTTTAAAGAATGAATCAATAATTAAATGAATGAATAGTGCCATGCAAGTTTCCTATCTGCTTGGAACATCCCGTGTCCTGACTATATCTGATGACATTAAATGTCTGACTTGTAAAGGGGCTGGGGAATAAGGTGGGGCTGGGGAGGAAAGGGAAGAATTTCCCTTCTCTCTGTTGGTTTCCCCCAGATGCTCAGGAGCTGCTTTTCTACATCATTAGGAGGAGGAGTCCTGAAAGCTGTGATTTCAGTGCCTGGGGACATGCATTGGATTTCCTCCTGTCAGGTGCTGGCCTGGTGGGGCAGACCCAGTCTATTTTTAACCAATTCTGTGTGCTGACCGAGCAGATCATTCCTAGGAGGTTTTCTCTGCCTGCTTTATTATATTACAAACTAAAGGGTATTTGCTGGAACAGCGGCTCTGCTTAGCAGTTCATCTTTGGGCCAGGGATTTTCTGCTTTGTCACATTTCATACATCATGCAAGACCTTGCACCACCCCCTGCATTTAGGTAAATAACTGGGAATAATGATATCCTGTCTTGTTCCTTTTGGCTCTCCTTTGCAGGAGCCCATCAAAACCTTTATTATGCTTTCAAACATTAGATCTATTTATAGCCACTTGAATGGTCTCAACACTACATTTTTGTTTCCATCTTTTCACCTTCTGTTACCACCATTTATCCTTGCCACCTTCCTGCCCCTCAAGAATCCCCTTAAAACTCCCAATAACCGCATGATTATTCACAAGAAGGGATTATTTGTGTCTTCTGAAATAAACAGACCGGGCAAATGACCTTTCACTTAATCTTCATCCTCACTGTCTAGTTCCCTCAGGAAAATCCCCCAACCCTGTTTCATTCTCATATCCAGAGAAAAAAGCAACCAGACAGCCAGCAATAGATCACCCTGTGTCAAAAACAACAGGGTAAAATTGCTTCTAGATGGCTCCATCCATTCACATTGTTCTTATATCCTGATATCTCCCTATTTCTGAACTGTGTTGATTTGGTCCACATAGAGCCCTGGGCAAATATGCCTGGTACCATAAAGACCTATGAGGCAACCTTATGTGTCTAATGGGAGCGGACACAGGAAGCCACTGCTCTACTAGACTGGGTTACCTTCCATGGAGCTGGACATATGCTTTGGTCCCTTTCTGTGGGACATACGTTCTGATCCTTTGACAAAGGATGTGGACTTAGCTAAGGGATGCAGAAGCTCCTGGTTGGTTACCAGGGATGGGGATTGATTGAAGATGATCAGCCACAGAAGCAAGAAAAGCCAACCACTTGGTAGGTTAAAAGAGGAATTGAGGAGAAACACTTTACTCTCTCTTTAGAACTCCTCCTGTACTTTTTCTTGGACTCGTAGGATTATTTGGGGTGGGGGTACGATATTTCTCCCCCAACCCCAGCCCTGATGACAATAGTGGCTACAAGCATGTAGCAATGAGAACACATGCTTGACTATACAAGTCCTTTGTCAGCTCCCGCTTTCTGTTTTCTTCCCTGGTCAGCTCAGTGACTTGTAATACTGAGAAATGAACGTTTCTAGCCTTGGTAGTAACCTCTTGAGTTTGAGAGGTTGAGAGTTTCTGAGTCGGGTGCCTCCTGCCGCCCAGCGGAAGGTAATTTCTACAACAGCAATGCTTTCCAGGGGAGAAGCACAGTGGGAACATCCCCTCCAGGTAGATACTGTGGCTGAAAGATGTAAGAAAGCCCAGGCCTTCCTGAGCCTTGAAAGTTCCTCAGATAGTATATCTGGGATGAAAGTAAAACCTCTATTTCAGCAGCCCACAGAGTTGTCTGTACCATTCAAGAGACTTCAAGTGCATAATGGGCTATTGTTTGATGTATCCATGCTTATTAATGTGCACTTATAAGTCTTTTGTGTTTTAAGCATTTTCAATGGTGATTTGTAAACTAAATGAGAGTCGTTTTGGGCAATATGTTCCCATTGGTTTGGTACCCAGCAAACCATTTGGTTTCTTCTACCTCCAACAGGGTATAGCTAAGAGCATGAAATTTAAAAGACCACTCCTTTAGGAATCATAGAATTTTAGAAATCAGAGTTGTAAAGGACTTTAGGGATCATCTAATCTGACCCTCTTCTTTTATAGTTAAGAAAACTAAAGCCCAAGGAGATAAAGTTACATGCCCAATATAACACAGGAAGAATCCAAGGCAGGATTTGAATCCAGGTCTTCTGACTCCAGTTCCAAAGTTCTTTCTGGCCTCATGGTAATCTATAGTAAAGTGTCCAAGAGGTCATAAGCCACTTACACGCAACTTATCCTAGGATCTAAGTTGCTACTTGGTCTCAATCTGTGCCACTGTTCACTCAGTATTACCTGGCCCACGTGCCCCCCCCTAAGAGCTATAACAGGGGAATGATTGATTCCTTAGAGGCCTCCTCAGAGAGGATACCCCCTTTTCCCATGGCAACTAAATGAGGACCCTCACTTACTCCTCTCCAGTGGACTCAGAATTACCACCAAGTCAACAAAGGGATCTCCTTTCTTCCAGATAAATATACTGTGTTGGTAGTTAAGGCGGGCCTTTTTTATATTATTATTACTGTTTTCTCTTTTAGAATGCTAACTTAATCAAGTGGCTTTGATTAAGTCTTACTAGGTACAGAGCCCCAAGCCCACAGCCTTTTGCTGATTAGGTATGAAGCCTTCAGGCCCTTAAGAAGGGTATATAAACTCAGAGCTTAGTGTTTTGCTTTAGGGCTCTCACTCTCTGGAATAGTGTTGGTGTGGAGACTCTGGGTAGCTGCTGGACTCCCTCAGCTTTGAAGAAAATCCAGATGTTGGTGCTTCTCTTTTTAGTGACTACGTATATGATGTCTTGATCAGACAAAGCCTGTCTGTTGAATTGTGTTATTTAGTCTGTCGATATTTTCTGTTTGTAATTTCTATTTGTATTTGCTCTGAAGTTCAGGGTGCTGACTTTTCCTCCTGAACTAAGTGAATGATATATGTATGTTTAATTAAAGTGAGATTGTAAACCCCTTAAAGTTGCTTTCCTTAGAAAAGCAGATCAAAGAATCTGTACTGGCAGCTCTTATTGCTGATCTTGTTGGGTCTTACACCTCAACAGCAGCTGCTAGTTGCATTGTTGTTACATATATACCCACAGTAGTTGTATAGAGACTGTAAATCAACCCACACCTGTGTGGTTGTGTGGTGGAGGAGACCCATAGATAAAAGCTGAAGTCATTTGGGTGGGGTTCCACTCAGATGGCAAGATCTAATTGCCATTCCGACTGGCTGGGCTTGGGATCTGGCAGGCCTTGGGGTGGGGGTGGTAGGAGGTGGTGCATAAATACAACCTCTCACATTCATTTCCTTCAGGATCTTCACCCCTTCTCTTGCAGATCCCCATCTGCCAGATGCCTGCAAGGGGAATGCATCTTTACCAGGCCAGGTGTGAGTAACTCCCCATTCTAGCCACCTAAAAAAAAGGACAAAGAGCATGGCCTCTCTGGAGGCTCTTAAAAATTTAGTTGGCTCTATAAAAGTAAGCCCTCAGAGAGTTGCCCCCAGGCAATGGAAGTCTATAGCCAAGAACCTTTCCCCTTTGGCTCTGTTAGACCGCACTGTCAGGAGCCATTGCTCTGGGGACTTCTCAGGTTTCTGTTTTAACTTCTCTTGTTCCTTGGAGGCCTCAGGCTCTGGCAAAGTCAACACTTGTTTGTGAAGAGCCCTTACACCAGAAGGACCCAGGCAAGCATAATTTCTAATATATTGTACTATTTCCATCTAGCAATAGAATCCTCCTATGAGGGTCCACCTATAGCCTGACTTTCTCCTGGTAACCCTGATAGGATGAACCTGGGACTTTCTTACCCCTGGGAGTTCCCCAGTCTCTGACTCAAATCTGCTTTCCTTCTCCAGTCTCATGGCTCCTATCTCTGCTGAAGAATCTGAATCGCTTGGTCAGAGACCATAGGTAGCTTCCTAGTTGGGAACCTTCAGTCTCCACCCCCATCAGGAGGTATCTCTTCACTTGTGCAGCCACCAGCTCCATTAGCTACCCCCTGGCTTTCATTGCAGGGTCCCTGAAAGCTAAGAGTTCTGTTTCTAGCTGTTGAATTTACTGCCTTGGTATACTTGTGTCTTATTTATGTAGCACAGTCAACAACAACCAAGGAATATTGGCCTTGGTTCTTTCTTTACCCTCCTGGGCACCCTCATCCAGCACCCACCACCCATCCAGCATCTGCCTGAGAGGTAGCTTTCTGCCACTTTCACAGAGAGGACTCCCCATACACAATCAGGAAGGCTCTGGTGACAAGGATCCAGGCAGCATCCCACTTCCCATCAGGCCATATTTACAGGGCTCTTTCCCCAATTCAACCACTACAAGTAGCCAGGAGTTCATCTCCTTTCTCCCAACCTGCTAAAACTACACCAAATATAATAGGCATGGTTCTGATACCAGTACCCTCTTAGTTCAGAATCTATGTTGGGATGAAATGAGGCAATTACAAGTTACTGAACATTTAACAAAAGAGGATTAAGTTTACTTTTCCCTAACAGCAAGGGTATAGTGGTACTTAGCTTCTCTGGACATGGCCCCAACTTGTCTCTAGCAAGTCATCACTGTTTAGAGACTTAAATGGTCTTAGACACCCATCAAGCCTGAAAGACTCAGACTACATGCTTCTGGGACTTTTCATGCTCTTGCCTAGGAAGCTGCTTCAAGGAAGCTAGTGTCAAGAGAAGTTGCATTGCTGGTCCTATCACACATGCCATTATATATTGCACAGTAAAATCTGCATTGATCAATAGTATGGAATTCTTAAGGAAGATGGATAGCCTTTCTGAAATTTCTGTAGCAATAACAGGCTTCTATTGTTATCTTACATCCCTCCATTTCTGTAAACAAATCTGAATAACTCCGGGTTTGTTTGATGCTACTTTGTCAATGTACTTTTAGTTGAATTCATGTAGATGTTGCCCATGGAAGGTCTTTTAGTTGCATTCTTACATCTTAGCTATTTCATAAGCTTCATCTAAAAATAAATCACTATCGATTATATTTAATGAGTCTAGTGGCATTTATCTATTGCTAGGCTTTACTATTACTCTGCAAAGTGGTATCTGTTTACTGAAGAAATGTTACTGTATTTTTTTAAACTTTTCATTACATGATCTGAGAACATCTGTCAATCCCTTTCCTACTTTTTGATGAGAAAGTATTAATCTACCTATAGCATCTTGGAGAAATAAACACTATTTTTAGTTTAGATGTTTTCCAAATAACATACTCTTCTAAAAGTATATGCTAAGATCTGTATTGCAAAGGTTTTAATTGATATAAATGTGTTCCTGTCTTGTTGAGCTTTGCCTTCAAGATGCCAGTAAGTCGCTGGACATAACCAGCCACATCTTTTGCCTTGGTAACTTTTTCTTTGATTCATGTTTCAAGAAGGTATCTGTAAATATCACCTTTGTCCACTGGTTCTATTTTACCTATGGATTCAAACTTAGACCTTTTAGTCTCAATTTTCCTTTGGCATACACAAAAAATTCTACACTTATCAAGTCCAAATGGTATTTTTATATCATATAGTGTGTTTTTCGGTGAAACCTTATAACATGATATCTTCTATGTACATAATGTTTGGTACAATTCCCTCATTCATTTGGAAGCCATATTTACTTCTATTTAAGAGAGATTTTAATGGGTTTACGGCTAGCCAGAACCATAATAAGTTTAAATTGCCTCTTGAAAAATGCCATATTTTATATCAATTATTATTGACATTATTGTATTGATGACATGGTATAAATAGGGAACCACTTTCCATATAGACATCAAATGTTCTAGTGTTCTCACTATATTTTGGATCTGTTTCATATATTTGCAATAGTCAAAAAAGTCACAAGTCAAAAGCTTTATGGTAATTGATAAAGGCAGTACAAATGTTTCAGTGCTTCTGGGAAGCTTGTTTAGTCATTAACAAATCAGTAATGATTTGCTCCTTATGAACCTGTGACTTTTGGGTATAACCTTTTTGCACCTCAGTCAATCATAGTTTTCTTTTTTTTAAAAAAATAGATTATTATTGATGTCTTTTGTTTTTATTTCTCCCAGATTTCCCTGTTTTCAGGTTTCTATTCAGCATGGGATTTTGTTTGTTTTATTTTTTTTGATTGCTTTTAATCAGGTGATATGGCATTCAAGTTTTTCTACTGTGAGTGCCGACCATATATTGATGTGATCTTCCATTATTCTTCCACAGGTCTTTAGCAGCTTCCTCAAACTGCTTCTGTTTGGGTTATATTTGGTGATTATCTTTGTGAATATGCCTTTATAGTCCTAATAATACCAATAATTAGCATTTATGTAGCACTTTAATGTTTGTAAAACACTTTACAAATATCTTATTTTTATCCTCACAACAACCCTGGGAGGTAGGGGCTATTATTATCCTCATTTTACAAATGAGGAAACTGAGGCAGACAGGTTAAGTGACTAGCCCAGGGTCACACAACTAGGAAGCATCTGAGGTTAGGTATGAACTTAGGCCTTCCTGACTTCAGGTTACTCTAGCATTATTGCTGTGGTCCTACAGAGGCTATGACTGAAGCATATACATTATGTGACAGTTCTGAAATAATTCTGTTTTCTCCTAAGCATTATGAAAGAATGCATTTCATCATGATTCTTATAGCAAATGCCAGCCTTTTAAAAAGTATTCTGTTTTTAGTATATCTGTTGTTGGAGTTGTATGGCCAGTCTCAAAAAAGACTTTTCAAAATTACTATCTCAGTATGTCCCTCTCCTCTTCAAGGTCATTTGACACATAAGCATTGCTTTTGTATTAGGAACAATTTCTGGAGTTGATGTCAAGTGAAAATTTTCATTGACTCAGCCCTTCTGTCTTCATATTTAAATAAACTTCTCAATTTTGATTTTCATTTCATCTAATAGTAATTTAATAATAATAATGATGATAGCATTTACATAGCACTTTAAGGTTTGCAAAGTGCTTTACAATGATTATCTCATTTACTTCTCACAACAGCTCTAGGAGTCAGGTGTTATTATAACCCCCATTTTATAGATGAGGAAACTAAGGCTCAAAGATTTGCCCGGGGTCACACAGCTAGTATCTGAGACCAGACTTGCACTTGGGTCTTCCTGACTCCAGGTCCAGCTCTCTTTCTGCCGTGCCACCCAGCTGCCTAATCTAGAATTAGAGATGAAATTATTTCTTATACTTACTTCCCTGCATTGATTCCTTGAATAACTCGGAGCTGAAGGTATCATCAACAGAAGGCAGCATGATGCCCTTGCCTGTAGCTGGTAAAATATGTTATCATGCAGAAATGGCGCACAATGGGAACATTCATATCCTTAGTCCATCTCATGTGCCCTCTTCTTTTGCCCTTTGCCATTGGCACTGAAGCATTTCTAGCAGGTGAGGTATTGGTATTTCTAATTTGTTACAGTATATTCACCTTTCTTGTAGTGCTCATACGTGAAGAAGTGCCATTCCCTCCTATGTCCTTTGTGTGAAACTGATCATCATGCCAGTTCCAAGTAGGGCCAGCCTACAACCCTTGACTATTCCTTTGATGCTTAAGATCAATTATGTTGCCTTGACCAATGTGCTAATCCAATCAGTGACCTCCAGAGCCTAATTCACCAGTGTTTCAGGGCTCCTACCAGCTTTCACTATGGCATTCTCAGGGCTCATAAATTCCCTAGTATAGATCATGGCTGGCAATCCTATGTTGTTATTGCTGTCCCTCTTTCCTCCATGACAGGAATGATGGATTGGACTTTTAGAAGGCTGTTGTTATTAATAACAACAACAATAATGACCCAGTTTTCAAAGAGTTAGGAACCTGAAATTTTGTGATGATCCCACTGGAACTTAGCTATAGCAACAGCATTCACACAATGGATGCCCTTCTGGAAGATTTTGGGTAACATTAGGACCTCATTATAAGGGAGTCTACATAATCATAAAAGTCTCACATATGGACCCAGACCCTCATAGTAAGTGTATTAATACTTCACATCTTGCTATATAGATTGATAGTATGACATGCCAAATTAAGGCAACAGGATAGGACCATCTTCATGGTCAGGTTAATTAGAAATTATATTGGCCATTTCAAAATATAGAAATAGCATCACCAATGACAGTCAAATTCAGTGTCATACATTGATTGTCATTAATGGCTCAATGTCAACCTGGACGGAAGCGGAGTTCCTAGGTCCAAATAGAACTATTGATGTCTCCTCTTTGGATCTGACCATTAAACTGATTCTAAGTGCATCTAATGGTCTAACCTCTACATCTTTCCACCTTATCTACAAAAATAGCATGAAAAATTTGGTCAAATGCTTTGCTAAACTCTGTGACACAGACCTTTAAAATCATGTAGTTTAATCCCCTTGTTTTACAGATGAGAATGCTGAGGCTCACTTGCCCAAGGTCACACAGCAAGATAATGACAAAGTTGGAGCTACAGCCAGCTAATCCAACGTTCTAAGTCTTTGTAAATAGAGTGGGAAGAGCCTTGGATTTGCAGTCAGGAAGTGTGAGCCAGCACTTGCTCTGTGATCATGGGCAACTCACTTAACCTCCAGTAGCCTTAGTCCTCATCTGTAAAATGGGGATAATAATTCCTGACCCATTTGCCTCACCGGGCCATGGTAAGGAACAGATGAGATCACTTATGTGAAGGACTTTATTATGGTAAGCCGCTACATAAATGTGACTGATCTTTCTTATCTCTAATACAGCTTGATGTCTTTTGTATTCAACTCACGGCACTACAAAAATGTCAGGCTGCCCCAGAATGGAATGTGGGCTTAAGAAATCACTAGTTTAAACCACAGAATATAAGGGCTGCTTATCTCAGAATACTCACAGCCCCTCTCATCCTTCCCTAGACTTGCAGATCAATGTGAAACTGAGCTGGGGGTCATCAGTGAAGAGTTTCATGATCGCAGCAGCATAATCCCATAACCCAGGCCCACTAAGGACTTTTTATCTTCGATGTTTCAGTTCAGCTGCAGACTCTCTATTCCATGGATTCTTATATTTCAGCAACCAGATGGAGAAAGAGCACAAGCATCGATAATCAGCATTCAAAAGTGCTTCTCATTAAGCTGAGATCGTCATCTTTTAATATTAGGAAGCTGATCAAAAGGTGCCTTGAGGATAGACAGACACAGTGTGCTTATCAAAGGCAAAATCAGAAGGCAGTACAATACTCTAGACTTTCATATTAACAGCCCAGTGAAGTTAAAATCAAAACCATTTATTCAAAAATAATAGCCTCTCCCAAATTAGGAACACAATGGCAGGTTTCTAAGACTCTCACAAGTTTTGTTGTTTTTTTTTTTAAACAGCCTCAGTGACCTTTTACCACCAAGGTTGTCCTGTTTATCCTGTGTTCTTGTTCCTTTGGGATATAATGCTATTAAATTTCCATTCAGGTTACTTTCAATTAAAACAAATGGAAGATTTTTATGAAAACATTTCAAACAATATTCTTCCTAGGTGGGAGACTTTTCAAAGCATTCATATGATATTTACCATGTATGTAAGTGAAAGGGTGCTTAGCTGATCAGCCAACAAAGAGCCTACATCCAAAGCAGAACAACAGTTTCCTGTGTCCCTGACTACTACAATGAAATTCTTCAGTCACCAAACAGACTTTCCCTAGATTCCATTTGGCTCTGGGTGGGTTCCAACCCACTGAAACTTTCCATTCCACCTATATGACACTTTACAGATTACAAAATGTTTCCTTCACAGCAACCATGGGAGATAGGCTGTCCAAGTGCGATTACTATTCCCATATTACAAATGAGTAAACTGTCTCAGAAAGGCTAAGTGATTTGTTCATGGTCATGCAACTAGTAAGTGGGAAAGCCTAGATTTGAACCAAGGTCTTCTATTTCTAGAGTTGGACGTTTCTTTTTCTTTTTTTAATTACTAAATTAATTTTTTATTTTTAGTTTTCAACATTCACTTTTATAAGATTTTGAGTTCTAAATTTTACCCCATTCTCTCCCCTTTCCCCTCCCCAAGACAGCATGCAATCTGATATAGTCTATACATATACAATCATATTAAATGTATTTCCACATTAGTCATATTGTGAAAGAAGAATCAGAACAAAAGGGGAAAACCACGAAAAAGAAAAAACCAAAAAAAAGTAAAAATAGCATGCTTCCATCTGCATTCAGACTATAGTTCTTTCTCTGCATGTGGATAGCACTTTCCATCCTGACTCTTTTGGAATTGTCTTAGATCATGGTATTGCTGAGGAGAGTTAAGTCTACGTAGTTGACCATCACACAATGTTGCTGTTACTGTGTACAGTGTTCTCCTGGTTCTGTTTACTTCACTCAGCATCAGTTCATGCAAGTCTTTTGGACATTCTTTTACTGCACCACACTGCCTCTCACTGTAGAATTTTGATTCTTCTGTATCAGTACTGAGGTGCATGTCCTATGCTACAAGCCCTAGCTCCAGCAGAGGCATAGGTAGGTATTAATCTCACTGAGCACTGCTTTCATCACCTCGAGAAAGTTATTTCTCTCTGGATGTAATATTCTTCTTGTGTCAGATGAGAGTGGTGGTGGTGGTGGTTGGACCAGATCATTTCAGAAGTTCCATCTAGGTCTAAATCCCATCCCACCGTAACCTCCCTTCTCTTTTCTCTTCCAGGCCCCATGGAGGTCACAAAATCACCAAATCTCAGAGCTGAAAGAGACATGAGATATCTAACCCAACACATCCTTGAACCTCCCTAATCCCAGGCACTTTGGTTCTTAGACTCTCAGTGGATCCTAATCACATCACTTTTCTCGGTTGCCATCTGACATTGCCTATGCCGAGCTGAAATCTTCCTCAGACAAAGTGACCTAGCCATGTTTTCCCTGTCCTGTATGACACTGATTACAATTTGGATTTAAGTTTAAACATCTCTCCCTAAAGGGAACTAAGTGGGGCATAGAGTGCTGGATTTGGAGTCACAAAGACCTGAGTTCACATGTGGACAAGTCACTTAACCTCTGTCTGCCTTAGTTTTCTGAACTGTAAAATGGAGGTGTTAATAATAGTACATTCCTCCCGGGGTTATTGTAAAGACTGAATGAGAGAGTGTTTGTAAAGTACTTAACAGTGCCTGGCACCTAGTAGGTCTTTACTAAATGCTTGTTTTACCTTCCCTATATATCACTAGGTGTCACTATGTTAGGTCTGTGGTCTGGTGAAGCAGATTTAAAGGCTCAAGTTCATAGTAATTCTGGACTTAGAAGCATAGTTATAAATCATATGAATGACTCCTGATTATGCCCCCAGTTCAAGAAAATTCTGTCACAATGGAGTGGAGTTGGGATACCTGCCCTGTTCTAGGAAAAGTAACTTTCCTCTGGGTGGCTTCCAGAGCTGTTCTGGGCCCTCATGCCACAAACAAAAGCATGCAAGGAAATACAAAAGACATAGTCACCCATAGGTTTTATAAGAAGTAATTAAAAGATTAAAAGATAAAGGAAGATTAAATGTATCATATTCATTCTTTGACAGAATAAAAGGACACTTATAAATGATGCCAGTTGTACCCAGCTGAAGTAAGACAAGGGAAAGGGATAAAGACCCAGGTCCTCTGTGTACTGGCTTGTTTGTTTTTTAATCAATCCTCCAACCACTTAGGCAAATGCCCCTTTCTGTCTCTGTCTTTCTGTCTGTCTCTGTCTCTGCTTCTGTCTCTATTCTCTTTCTCTATGTTTCTGTCTCTGTCTCTCTCTGTCTATCTCTCTCCGTCTTTGTCTCTTTCTGGCTTTCCTTTTAGTCCTGCCCTAGTCCCAAATCATGTATCAGGAGATTAACAAAAATTCCAAATCCTAGAAATCTATGTAGATCCCATTCTTACCTTAACCCCAGCCCCCCGGAGGAGGCATCACACCTGTTAGATTCTATCCCATTAGACTCAGATGCTCTGTCTTGTCCAGATCCCTTTAGGACTTAATTCTGCCTGCTAATATCTGGTGCCTCTACAGACCTAACAATCAAGCCATCTATGACTTCACGTCTTCATTGACAAAAGTATTGAATAGCACTCTCTGGGGTCTCTGGGGGCACTCTACCTTCTTCCAAGTTGGCATTGAACCATGAACTCTTAAGGTCTAGATATTCAACCAATGCTGAATATACCTAATTGTACTGTTGTCCAATCCATATATCTCTCTACTTTGTCCACAAAATAGCATGAGAAACTTTGTCAAATGTTTTGCTAAAATCTAGATAAAATATATCTTCAGCATTCTAATCTGTCTTATTACCCTCTAGAAATGGAAATGAGGTTAATCTAGCATGACCTCTTGAAGCCATGCACATTCCTTGTGATCACTGCTTCCTTTTTCAGATGTTAACCGGGTTCCTAATTAATAATAGAATTCTTTTCATCCCTACTACATGGAAAATATGAATGTAATAAGGTGTAGTAGACAGAAGGCTGACCTCAGAGTTAGGAAAACCTGGGTTCAAGAATTGCCTCAGAAAACATATTAGCTGTGTGTGACCATGAGCAAGTTGCTTAGCCTATCAGTGTTGGAGGTAATTCTCTAACTCTGTAACTTACATAGGAGGTACCAATCTGCATGTGCAGCTAAGTGGTGCAGTGGATAGAGTGCTGGGTCTGGCAACAGGAAGACCTATCTTCCTATGTTCAAATCTAGCCTCAGACACTTACTAGCTATGTGACCCTGGGCAAGTCCCTTCGCCCGGTTTGCCTCAGTTCCCTTATCTGTCAAATGAGCTGGAGAAGGAAATGGCAAACCATTCCAGTATCCTTGCCAAGAAAACCCCAAATGGGGTCATAGAGAGTAGTCAGACACAACTGAAAAAAATGACGGAACAATGGCACCAGTCTGCACAGATGGGGAAAGCTCCTATCCCAAACAAAAGAAATCACAGGTCCAGGTCAAAACAACAGCAATCCCACACAATGTATAACCCTTTGTAGCTTACAAAGCTATTTCATATACATTATTTAATTTAATTCTATTTATTTATTTATTTAGTATTTTTAGTTTTCAGTATTGATTTTCACAAGGGTTTGAATAACAAATTTTCTCCCCATTTCTACCCTCCCCTCCACTCCAAGATGGCATATATTCTGGTTGCACCGTTCCTCAGTCAGCCCTCCCTTCTGTCACCCCACTCCCCCTCATCCCCTTTTCCCTTACTTTCTTGTAGGGCAAAATAGATTTCTATGCCCCATTGCCTGTATATCTTATTTCCTAGTTGCATGCAAAAACTTTTTTCTTGAACATCTGCTTTTAAAACTTTGAGTTCCAAATTCTCTTTCTTCTTCCCTCCCCACCCACCCTCCCTAAGAAGGCAAGCAATTCCATATAGGCCACATGTGTATCATTATGCAAAACCCTTCCACAATACTCATGTTGTGAAAGACTAACCATATTTTGTTCCTTCCTATCCTATCCCCCTTTATCAATTTTTCTCCCTTGACCCTGTCCCTTTTTGAAAGTGTTTGCTTTTGATTACCTCCTCCCCCTATCTGCTCTCCCTTCTATCATCCTCCCTTTTTTTAATCTCCTTCCTCCCTCTTTCCTATGGGGTAAGATATCCAATTGAGTGTGTATGTTATTTCCTCCTCAGGTTAAATCTGATGAGAGCAAGATTCACTCATTCTCCCTCACCTGCCCCCTCTTCCCTTCCTACAGAACTGCTTTTTCTTGCCACTTTTATGTGAGATAATTTACCCCATTCTGTCTCTCCATTTATCCCTCTCTTATCTCTTAATTTGATTTTTTAGATGTCATCGCTTCATATCCAACTCGCCCTGTGCCCTCTCTCTATATATGTATATATGTATGTATGTATATGTTCCATTAAGCTACCCTAATACTGAGATCTCATGAATTATACACATCATCTTTCCATGTAGGAATGTAAACAAAACAGTTCCACTTTAGTAAGTCCCTTATGATTTCTCTTTCTTGTTTACCTTTTCATGCTTCTCTTGATTCTTGTGTTTGAAAGTCAAATTTTCTATTCAGCTCTGGTCTTTTTACTGAGAAAGCTTGAAAGTGCTCTATTTTGTTGAAAATCCATATTTTGCCTGGGAGCATGATACTCAGTTTTACTGGGTAGGTGATTCTTGGTTTTAATCCTAGGTCCATTGACCTCTGGAATATCATATTCCAAGCCCTTTGATCCGTTAATGTAGAAGCTGCTAGATCTTGTGTTATCTTGATTGTGTTTCCACAATACTCAAATTGTTTCTTTCTGGCTACTTGCAGTATTTTCTCCTTGATCTAGGAGCTCTGGAATTTGGCAACAATATTCCTAGGAGTTTTCTTTTTGGGATATTTGTCAGGAGGTGATTAGTGGATTCTTTCAATTTCTATTTTACCCTCTGTCTCTAGAATATCAGGGCAGTTCTCCTTGATAATCTCTTGAAAGATGATATCTAGGCTGTTTTGTTGATCATGGCTTTCAGGTAGTCCAATAATTTTTAAATTATCTCTCCTGGATCT
>CM053624.1:166153735-166237605 GCA_028646595.1 Phalanger gymnotis | reverse complement strand
CCTGGATCTATTTTCCAGGTCAGTGGTTTTTCCAATGAGATATTTCACATGTCTTCCACGTTTTCATTCCTTTGGTTCTTGATTTCTCATCGAGTCACTAGCTTCCACTTGCTCCAATCTAATTTTTAAGGTAGTATTTTCTTCAGTGGTCTTTTGGACCTCCTTTTCCATTTGGCTAATTCTGCCTTTCAAGGCATTCCTTCTCCTCATTGGCTTTTTGGAGCTCTTTTGCCATTTGAGTTAGTCTATTTTTTAAGGTGTTGTTTTCTTCAGTATTTTTTTGGGTCTCCTTTAGCAAGTCTTTGACTTGTTTTTCATGGTTTTCTTGCATCACTCTCATTTCTCTTCCTAGGTTTTCCTCTACTTCTCTAACTTGCTTTTCCAAATCCTTTTTGAGCTCTTCCATGGCCTGAGACCAGTTCATGTTTTTTTGGAGGCTTTTAATGTAGGCTCTTTGACTTTGTTGACTAGCTGTATGTTTCGGTTTTCTTTGTCACCAAAGAAAGATTCCATTGTCTGAGTCTGAATCTGGGTGCGTTTTTGCTGCCTGGCCATGTTCCCAGCCAACTACTTGACCCTTGAGTTTTTTGTCAGGGTATGACTGCTTGTAGAGTAAAGAGTACTTTGTTTCAAGCTTGAGAGTATGCACTGTTGTTTTCAGAGCTATTTCTACACAGCAAGCTCTGGCACACCAGCACTCCTCCTCCCCCAAGAACCGCCAACCCGGACTGGACTCAGATCTAAGCTGGCTCTGCACTTCTGCTCAGATCCTCCACTTAATTCCCCCCACTAGATGGGCCTGGTGCTGGAAGCAACTGCAGCTATAGTTCTGTAGCTGCACCACCTCTGCTGCCCTCAGCGCGATGGCTGAACTGTGCACTTCTTTCACGCTGTCCCCTGTAGTTTTTCCCACTAACCTTCTCTGTTGTCTTTGGTGTTTGTGGGTTGAGAAGTCTGGTAACTGCTGCAGCTCACTGATTCAGGGTGCTAGGGCCTGTTCCTCCAGGATCCTGGTCTGGTTGGTCCAGGCGCAGCCCATGCTGGGCTCTGCTCCACTCTGCTCCCAGGTCCGTGCTATAGACCTTACCCAGCGACCATATAGGCTGTCCTGGGCTGGAGCCCTGCTTCCTTCTGCGATTTCGTGGGTTCTGCAGTTCTAGAATTTGTTCAGAGCCATTTTTTATCAGTGTGTGGAGGGTCCTGGGGGAGAGCCCTAGGCAAGTCCCTGCTTTCCAGCCGCCATCTTGGCTCCATCCCCTGCCCCCTGCCGCCTTGATTCATTTCATTTAATTCTTATAACAACCCTATATAGTTGAATGGCTGTGACTTATTCCTATTCTTACAGATGAGATCACACAGTACATGAGGTCCAAAATCCACATTCAAATCCAATTCCCTTAATTCCATGTGCCCCCTGCCCCCACCCCCAGTGATGTCTAAAACCAGAGATAATTACAGTATTACTTTTGATGCCAAAATCTTTGTTGGTACCCAATTTTGACCCAATAAAAACCCCAGGCCTAGAAATGCAGCAAGTAATACTGCACACATATAGTGCCTCACATTCCTCCCTCTTTTGTATTTTACAAAAGAATGACCTGAGGGGGTCTACCTGTGCAAGACTTTGCTGGTGGAGAGAGAAAGAACGAGAGATAGTTTAGATATTTAAAAAACTAGACCTGTGATTTCATCAAGAGGACAGCAAGGAATAGAAAGCTCCCAGCAAAGAAATCCCTCTATTATCACTTCAGTTTGGCACCTACTCTGGCCGTATAGTCTTACAAAATTACCTGGGAGTACTGATAGGTTAGGGCAGCTAGGTGGTGCAGTGGATAGAGCACTGGCCCTGGTGTCAGGAAGACCCGAATTCAAATCTGGCCTCAGATTTGTCCCTGGGTAAGTCACTTAACCCTGTTGGCCTCATTTCCTCCTGGAGTCATGGACACGACTGAAATGACGCTTCCCGGTGATCACACAATGTATTGCAAAGGTAGTGCTCGAATTCAAGTCTTCCTGACTCTAAGACCAGACCTTTAAAGATGGTCTTTTCTTCATCAAGATTGAATGGAGATCAAAGTCTTCTCTTACTTTCTAATTTAACTATCAAATTTAGATTTAGATGATCCTGATATCTCCTCTGGGTTCTCAAATGTGTCCTTTTTAAGGTCTAAGGAGTTTTATTCCAAATCCTAATTATGCTGATGAGCTGTTTCCTTAGCAAGGCTACATCTCCCACTCAGGGTCCTGAGGTGCCCCTGAGGGGTTGGGGGGTGTTTTCTCAAAAGCTAGTAGCTTGAAACCTCATTCCGGTGTGTTGTTCAGCTGGGTGGTACAGTGGATAGACCACTAGGCCTAGAGTCAGGAAGACCTAAGCTCAAATGTGGCCTATATCACTGGCAAATCACTTAACCTCTTTCTGCCTCAGTTTCTTCAACTATAAAATGGGAATAATGATGGCATCTACTTCACAGGATTGTTGTGAAATAACATTTTTAAAGTACTCAGCACATTGCCCAGCATACAGTAGATGCTTAATAATGGCTTACTTCTCTCTTCACCTTCTGTCTGTTGTCAACTGTCAGTGATCATTGCTCCAGTCTTATTTAACCAATTAACATCAGTTAACTTTTACAAAAAGATATGTATTTGGAAGACCTAGAAAGGAGAGAAGCACAAACATTTCCCACCACTACCTGTGGGCACCTTTTCTTCTGTATCACTATCGTTCCTGGGGAGAGCAGTCTCAAACTTAAATCAATTGCTCCATAGTGTTTGTCCTACCAAATTTACTTTTGAGTAGAGCATAGATGATCGATAATTCTCTGTCATTCCCTCTTGGTCATCTTAGGTCATTTATATGCCGGCCCGGATGGATGCTCGGGATTTTACTCCTCACTGGGCTTGTCTGTTTGCAAAACCTTGCATGGACTCCAGCTTCCAGGTCTCTGGCGGCTCATTCTCCTGAAATTTCAAAGCTCACAATGTAGTCTGATATTCTTTAATCTAAGAGCAAGAAAGAATAGACGCACCAGAGAGAGAAGAAATGGGAGGGCCATATGCATAATTATGGGCCGTATGATGATGCCTCCCCCACACCTGCCAGGGTGTGCTGTGGGATAAGGCATCTCCCCCACTTTCCAGAGATTTACAGTATTGCTCACCTCCACTTGTGCACTCAAACGCAGGTAGGAGACAGAAAGGCCTTTTATAAGCCTTCTCAGTCCCACTTCATTGACTAATTGAAAGGTTCCATATCTTCACACAGTTGTGGTTGTTTGTCCTTCATACTTGAAGAGGAATGATGGCAACACAATGTTGGGGTCAAGGTGATATGTTCAACTGTGGTTGACCAGTCCAATACAAGCTCAGAAGGTTCTATATCACAGGCTGAGCACAACGAGTCCATTTGAATATTTGGGATGGAGATGTCTCACATTTCTTTTTCATTTTTTTCTTTTTTTTTGGAGTGGAGAAGACAAGGCAATTGGGGTTAAGTGACTTGCCCACAGCTAGTAAATGTGTCAAATGTCTGAGGCTGGATTTGAACTCAGGTCCTCCTGACTCCAGGGCTGGTGCTCTACTCACTGAGCCACCTAGCTGCCCCTGTCTCACATTTCTTTTGTGCTACTTCCATTCTACTTTGCTTATGGAGCACAGCGTCTTCCTTGTTGTGGGCTGTCCTTTCTCAGCATCTCCCATGTCTCACAATTGATACTAAAGTTCTTCAGAGAGACCTTGAGGGTGCCCTTGTACTGCTTCTCATATGAGTGCTTGTTAAGCAGACCAGAAACAATGCCGTTACATGCTCTGAAGTCTATATGAGGTATTACATTAGGTAGTACCCACTGCAGATATTCATATTGGTAGGGCTCCCATTAGATAAGACCTCTATTATACTTGCAAATGAATTTGAGCCAGGAAAAAACCCAAAAAACTAAGGAGTTATGGTTGTTATTCTCCACTGATCTAGCCTCTGGATTCTGGACTCCTGCTGATAGCCCTACCTATCAGCAATAAAGCAGTTGAATAAGAGTATTTTGGTTAGTTGGCCTACCTTGCTATCTCCCTACAGTAAATCTATATATCTATGTGTATCTATATCTATATCTATATCTATATCTATATACACATATGTGCACTCACACATACGTATATATATGTATGTATGTGTATTGTGCATAAAACTATGCATTTGTGTGTGAGTGTATATATATATATATGTTTTATGCATTCCCACCAGATGGCTGTCACCTTTCCTCCTTGGATTATTTTGGTAGGCACTTAACAATTGTTTGTTGATTGATTTACTATATGACTACAATAAACTTGAGGAAGGCAGGCTTTCACTTGGTGACATCCAAAGTATTTGTGTTTCTGCTGTTTTTCTCCGTGGACTTCAAGGCATGATGAGCCTGTTTAGCAACTTGCTCTGAGACCAGAGGATTAACTTTTACCGCAGACCATCTTGATCTGGTGCAAGAAATCCTATGTTATCAAATAGAAATACAAGTAAAGACCAGATGATCGAGGCGATAGGTCAGTGTCCAGGGAGTCTGAAATCTCATTTTGATTCCTGGCCTTTCTCAGGAACTCTGTAAAAACTTAAGCAAGTGTTTTCTCTGTGCCTGTCTCCAGAATAAAACATGAAGAACGTATTTCTTCACCCTTCAAGTGAAAAGCTAAGAAACATAGGATTCGGGGCTGGAAAAGATCCTTAGTGATCACCTGGTCCAGTTGTCTGAGGCCAAGAGGAAATTAAGTGACTTCTCCAAGGTGACAGTTAAGTGGTAGTCAAGATTTTAATTTAAATCTTCTGACTACCCTTTTTACTACATCATATTTTCCCCAGAATTTAATGTAAATATGGCTCAATGGAAATAGTATTGGCTTTGGTTCACTGGACCTGGGTTCAAACCTCATCTGTGAAGATAAATAACTATGTGACCTTGAGCAAATAAGTCACTTAAGCTCCCTGAGTTGTAATTTCTTCATATGTTAAAAGAAGGGGTTGGACTAGAGCGCCTCTGAGGCACCTTCAGTTCTAAATCTGTGACTCTGAGATTGACTGAATCTAGAATGCCTTTACTTTCCAACATGCTCTAAATCTTAGAGAGAAAAGAGGGTAGAGAATATCACACTTCTTACAAGTTTCCTGCTTTGCAGATGTTTCATATGTCAGCACGGTCTGCATTTTGAAGGTGCTAAAGAATGTTGAATGTTGTCTCCATTTGTCCTTTGTTCTTGAAGAGGACCACGGTATCAAAAGGGTGATGCCATGACTTGCAAGTGAATTAGATTTAAGGGAGGGAGAAATGAACGGCAGGAAGTAGCCTCTGGAGATTAATGTAAGCCAAATGTCTGACACTCTTATATACGACTATAAAGGGGACATTGTATAAAAACATTTTTGATAACCTTTGTTTTTGCATAGTCTAAATTCCCCCCAGTATCCCCCTCTCTCCCCCTTTCAAGAGAGCCATGCAATGAGATGGACTGAATGGAATGGTAGTGAGGCAATCACCTCTTTTTATCCACCCCCACTACAACCCCTAGTAACCATGAGACTAAATTCCACCTGATATAAAGGCCTTTTGGGTGCATTTGTTGCTATGATGATACTGAGTGGCAGAGCCCAAGAAGAGAGGATGGAAGTTAGAGAATTCAGACTACCACAAGTAGCTACGGCTTACCGAAGCTGCAGAAAGTTTTAAGGTTGTACCTTTCATATTTGCTTTCCTCCAGAAAAATGTGGAGCACATACCTGCTGCAGAGTGAGTAATCCATTAGATGGTGAACTCCTTGAGGGCAGGGACCATCTTTTGCCTTTCTTTCTATCCTAGCACTTGTCACAGTGCCTGGCATATAGTACGTGCTTATTAAATGCTTGTTGACTGATTAATCCTTTTGAGTCATGTGAACTTGAGAAATAGATTAAAATCCTGTGGAATAGGGGATTTCTAGGCCAAGCCTGACTCAGGTTGGCCTGGTGCCTTAGGTTTGGAACCAACATAAAATAAGACACTAGGTAAACCATTTTTTGGTTGTTATTCAGTCATTTTTCGGTCATTTCTGTTTCATTGTGACTCCACTTGGGGTTTTCTTGGCAAAGATACTGGAGTGGTTTGCCGTTTCCTTCTCCAGCTCATTTGACAGATGAGGAAACTGAGCCAAATGGGGTTAAGTGACTTGCCCAGGGTCACATAGCTAGTAAGTGTCTGAGGCCAGATTTGAACTTAGGAAAATGAGCCTCCCTAACTCCAGGCCCAGAGCTCTATCCACTGTACCATCTAGCTACCCAATAGACAGTTTAGCAATTAATAAAAGGATATTAACTTAAACATAGCATGGAAAGCATAGCCAGGACGGATACAACATTGATTCATTGTAGCACAGATGGCACAACAGTCAAACCTGAAGGAGGAGCTATTCCCACGTCCCTCTTGAAAAGAATCTTTTGAGTCCTGGATAGAATATCTCACTGAAATACTGTAACAGAATTATGGAACTGATGTGGTAGGCTGACTCATCTGACATGCAGTAGGTCTGAAGGAAATCCTTAAGGGAACATTATTTGGTCTGATATTCATTCTGAAATAAGTGGATCCTGATGTCACTATGTTAGAATATGTTAAAAGATTAGACTTAATTTGACTGAGCAAAGACATCTCAACAAGCCTGTGTTAGAGTCCTCAATATCCTTTCCCAGGGGTGTGCTGGGAAACACAGAGGACACTTTTAAGTTTGATTTGCCTTATTGACATTTTCTGAATCATTTTCTTAAGCCTAGAAAATCAACACAATTGTAAATCAATCCCTGATTTGTAATGTTTGCTAATTTCTGAGATAAAAATGCTCACTATAAAAACTTAACAGTTAACTCTTGAGAACTGGTTCGCGGACTCCAGCACACTCTTGCCTACAGTCATTAAGAGGAGAAAACATATGATTTTGTGGTGCAGGTAGGCAGACTGCCTCAGAGGCTGGTAGTCAAAAGAATCGTGAAGGCAGAAAACATTCCCCAACTGTTACAAGTGATTGTTTACTGGGCATCAGAGACCTGAAATTATACCTGGGTAGTATTTTAGAGACTAGAGAGCAGACTGAGCATTACTAGCTGTTGAAAAGAATGAGATGCATTGAGAACACATTAGATAGCAGAGAGACATATGCAATGAAGGAAACCAAGTAATTACTGGCTCCAAAGCATCTTTTCAGGAATGGACCATGGAAACAAGGGATTCCCTAGTCACTCAGATTTGAAGAGATCAGGGGAAGTTTGATGAAAAAGGGAGTGATGAGTGGAATTGCTCCATCTGGAGAAATATAGGTTCATTTGGACCATAGCTCACAGCATCCAAAAACATCACCCACAGTAGAGAAGAAAGAAAGGGGAGGGAAAGAGTAAGAGAGAGAGAGAGAGAGAACGCTTTCTTATGCTACAAATATAGACCAAAGGCTATATATATATATATATACACATATATATATGTATGCATATATATGTGTATATAAGTATATGCATGTATGTATTTATATATATACGTATATGTATATCTATGTGTGTGTATATCTAAATACACATAAATACACACATTTGTATATGCTGGATGTATTCAAGAGATGAATGCAAACTTGATTCAGTAGAAGCTGATGCCAACCAAATCATTTTCAGGAGTTAAATAGGGAACCATAAAGAAACCTAAGTCAGAATGTTAGCCTTTGATAGAGACAGAGCCTTTACTGAACAAGAAGTAGAGATTTAAAGTAAATAAATATATTGAAGCCTAAAGGCACTAGTTAGCTGGAACTATTCTGTGTTTCAAGAAGTTTGGCTCTTGGGCCAGAAATCTCGTTCAGGAGGGGAAAGGCTGTTTCTAGCCAAGGTTTGTTTGTTTTTTGTTTATCACTTAGCAAAAGCGCTTACCAAAATGGTATAATAACTACAAAACATTCACCCCAAAAATCTGGGGTTCACTCTTCCAAAAATGCATACGGAAAGGGAAGGAAAAGGAATAAGCATTTATTGAATGCTTACTATGTACATGTTCTGTGAAGCTGCCTCCTTCTTCCAGTGACTGTCTCCCCATATCTGTTTCTGCCTGGAGTGTATGTAACTGGTTGTGGTGTGTCCTAATGTTCCAGTAGCTCCTCTTCAAAACTACGTGGCTAATATTTGAGGAAGAAGAGGGAGAAATCTTCCCCTTTTCTCCTGTAAGGATCTCACTTTACAAATTCTCTGAGCTTTGACTTCTTTGAACCCAGTCAAAGTTTTGGGAATGATGGACTCTTCCTATAGAGGAAAAACCACTAAGAATTTTTCCTCTGTCCAAAGTGAAGACCACATACCTCAAAGGGGCCATGGAACAATCTATGAGGCACAAGAACAACCAATCAAGGTGGGAATATGGGTCCCATCCCACCATCTGGCAATAGCTAATAAACAATACTTGTCTCGAACCCAGCCGTACTACCTCATTCACTCATTGGCTTAAAATCCCAGATTTTCCCCTCACCTGCTGTTTTGCAAGCTAATGATAGGTGTTGACCCCAGATATAGATCTGACCATGCGGCTACTCTACTCAATGAATATCAGTGGCTCTACTTACTTTACAATTAAATATAAACCCCTCTGTTTGACATTCAAAGCTATTTACAACTTGAGTCCAGCCTACCTGTCCAGGCTAATTATATATTATTATTTTTCCTCTACTCTACCTCCCAGTAGAAATTAACTAAAGCATAGCTACTGGCAGTGTCTACATGGGTGCCAATGGGAAAGTCATCTCTTATTCCCAATATACCTTCACCCACCCCCCCTAGACCACCTCATATTTGTAGGAGGCAGAGGCTGGTGTCTTGGGACCATAGTGCAGGTAGAAGAATCTTATACCCTCCCTTTTCTTTTTGGTGACACAGGATGAACACACACGGATGGATTGTAATCTCTTCATCTTCCTCCCCCCGAACACTCCCTTCCTTCAAATTTTCCTATTTCTGTTAAAGATGCCACCATCCTTCTGGTTACCAAGGCTTACAAGCTTGGTGCCATCCTCGGCTCCTCACTTTCACCAGCCCCACGTATCTGACCAATTGTTAAATCTTGTTTTCTTTCTACCTCTATGATATTTCTTACATCTATTCCCTTCTCTTTACTCCCACAGCTACCACCCTAGTTCAGACCTTCAGCTCTTCTCACCTGGACTATTGCAATAGCTTCTTAATGTATCTCTCTCTCTCAAATCTCTCCTCTCTCTGGTCTATCCTTCAAATAAGTGCCAAAGTGATTTTCCTAAGAAATTGGTCTGATTGTGTTGCTACTCTACTTAGTGTTAGTGACTGTATTTACTCTGTGGTCAAATATAAAATCCTCTGTTTTGACATTCAAAACCTGTTACAAATTGGGTCCAACCTACTATATTATATTATATTATATTATATTATATTATATTATATTATATTATATTATGTTATATTATGTTATATTATGTTATATTATGTTATATTATGTTATATTATGTTATATTATGTTATATTATGTTATATTATGTTATATTATATTATATTATATTATATTATATTATATTATATTATATTATATTATATTATATTATATTATATTATATTATTATATATAATATGAATTACATACAATGTGATACAATACAACATAATACTATACTACATCCTATTATATATTATTTATATTATATTATATTATATTATATTATATTATATTATATTATATTATATTATATTATATTATATTATATTATATTATATTATATTATATTATATTATATTATATTATATTATATTATAATATTATTACTATATAATATTATGTAATTATATTATTATACCTTTTTTTCTGCTCAGTCAATTAATCTTTTGTCCCTTTGTCTCTATTTCAGGGGTCAGTAAACTACATACAGATTTTTGTATGGCTCATAAGAATGATTTTTACATTTTAAAATAAACTTTTATTATACTAAAGTGTAAAAACTGTTCTTAGTTGGGGGCCTTCCATAAGCATGTAAGGGTGGGATTTTGCCCTCAGGCATGCATAGTTTGCCCATTCTCCCGCTCTACACTCTTGCTCATTGGAAGGCACTTGAACCTGGGAATGCTTGCCCTCCTCAGCTCTGCCTCTTAGAATTTCTGATTTCCTTCAAGATTTCCTCAGCAACAGCACCACATTATACACGAAAGCTCACCTAATCCACCATGCATTTATTTTGTATACGTTCTGCAAGTCCTTATTTATAGCGTAGTGACTAGAGAGCTGGCCTTGAATGCAGGAAGATGTGGGATCAAGTCCTTTCTCTGATACATCCTGGCTCTATAACTCACAGCAAGTCTTTGACCTCTCAGTCCCCAGCAACTCCCCATCCTCCTTCTCCCAGCCCCCAACTCTCTAAGAAAGTCTCTATGCCGCAGAGATGGTTAGGATTGCCTTGGTAGATAGGAGCTCCTCACACCAATGAAATCACAGTCACAATGAAAAAACATATTTACAAACATGTAATCTTTCCCCTCTGATAGCATGCAAACTCCTTGAGGATAGAGTCTGTTTTATTTTTGCCTTTGTAACTTCACTACCCAACACAGTTCAGGAACATAGTAGGTGCTTAATAGATGCTTGTTGATTGATTATTGGTGGAAACTCTGAAATTTATTTTTTCTCAATTACATGTAAAAACAAATTTTAAGCAATTTAAAAAAAATTTTGAGTTCCAAATTGTCTGTCTCCCTCCCTCACCTCCCCCTCCTTGAGGAGACAAGCAATTTGATATAGACTATATATGTGCGAAACATATTTCTATATTAGCCATGTTGCATAAGAAAATAGACCAAAAAAAAGAAAAATTAAGTTTTAAAAAAAGTATGCTTTGATCTGCATTCAGACTCCATCAGCTACATCTCTGGAGACGGCTAACATTTTTCATTATAAGTCCTTCGGAATTGTCTTGGATTGTATTGCTGAGAATACTAAGTTATTCACAGTTGATCATCACATAATATTGCTGTTCTGTGTACAGTGTTCTCCTGGTTCTGCCCACTTCATTTTGCATTTCAAATTGATTAGACCACGGATCCATATGAGTATCTGAGAGATTCACCCTCTTGGTTTCAACATCTACAAACTTAGCTGAATCCCTGGAATTATAGCATTATGCTAATTGCTGGGGATATAAATACAAGCAGACAAGACAGCCCCTACCCTGAAGAAGCTTGCATGGGAAGACAACACATATAAGGGAGGGAGAAAGTAACGGGTGGGACAGGAAGTAATACCGGAATCATTGGGGCACAGGGGCAGTTGAGGAGAGTTCCATAGAGAGAAGTCCAGGTGTTTGTGAGGTGAAGCATAGCTGGGATCTTAACATGGTGGTGCCTGGGAAAGTCACCAATCAGGAGAATCTCAGGATGGAGGTTTCTCCAAGGAGGCAAGGAAATAGCTGTGCAGTGGGAGAAGTCTCAATAGTGAGTCCAATGGTTTTGGGGCTCTGGTTGGCAGAGATCAAGCTGCAGGACTGAGGCAGCCACGTGGTATGTGGGAGGAGGGTCCCTTTCTGGACCAGAGAAGGAAAACTCAAAGCCTTGGGTTTGATTCTGGTGCTCTGCTGACTATGCAGTAGCAGTCCATCGGTCAGTGGGAGGTTGTTTTGGTTCCCAGGCAACCCTCTCCTCCCCATCCAGCCCAGATCAGCCTTCTTGCTTATGTTGAAGTTTTCTTATAGGATCCCTATTCCCATCTTACGCAGCATGATAGTTGATCAGAATACAGAAATATAAAATTTCACAACTCAGAGTTGGAAGGGACCTCGGTGGCCATCTAATAATCCAACTCAAAGAAAATCACCACTATGACATATTGGGCAAGCAGTCTTCTAGCCTTTGCTTGACAATCTCCAATTATAGTGGGGGGTGGGGGTGGCACACACCTCACCTCTCAAAGCAGCACATTGCACATTTGGACAGCTCTAGCTTATAACAAAGGGATATATCTATATCTATCCATACACATACATACACATATATGTATATATATGTATATATATATAATGTGTGTGTATATATATATACACATACACACACTTATATGTATTATATACACATACACTTATATGTATATATATATATACACACACACATACACGCACTTATATGTATTGTGTGTGTTTGTCCTTTGTTTTTGAAGAGGACCATGGCATCTGCAAATGATGACATGACTTGCAGTTGACTTTGATTTGAGTGAGGGAGAGCCGTGTAAGGTCACCAGTCTCACTTTCTCCTCCGGAGCCATCAGGATCCAGTGACCAGATATTCATTAGGATGACTGGAGATGACCCAGGATGCAATGGGAAACCCTGGCCTTTTTAGGCTAAGGCCTTTTCACATACTCACTTAAAGTGAGGTAATGCCCATTTAGTTAATAGGCCTCTTTAAGAAGTGAGTCAAGCCAAGGGGCCCCTTTAATTAGGAAAAAAGAAAAAAAATCAAGCTGGGAGGGGAAGACCCTCAGGGTTGCTGTTCCAAAGAGAAACAGTTAACATTGACATTCACTCTAAGCCAGGAGGGCCCAAAATATAGCCATTAAGTGGAACTTGGGCAGGGAACTACTGTGATCCAATCTATGAGCCTTAGAGTGAACTGGGTTCAAGGTTTTGTGAAAGAAGAAACAAAGGAAGAAACGAAGGAAGGAAGGAAGAAATCTAGAGTTACTCAACTAGCCAGCTCCCCATTCAGGCAGCTCGGTCTACTCAAAAGGTTGGGTTTGTCCTTCATTTTCAAAGAGGACCATGGCATCTGGAAATGATGACATGACTTGCAGTTGACTTTGATTTGAGTGAGGGAGGGCCGTGCAAGGTCACCAGTTTCACTTTCTCCTCCAGAGCCATCCGGGTCCAGTGGCCAGATATTCATTAGGATGACTGGAGATGACCCAGGATGCAATGGGAGACCCTGGCCCTTTTAGGCTAAGGCTTTTTCACATACTCACTTAGAGTGAGGTAATGCCTATTCAGTCAGTGTACACACACACACACACACACACACACACACACACACACACACACACACACGCACATATGCTGAGGTATAGAGGGAAAGGGCAGGAGGTCCCTCACCAACCATACCTAGTAACTAGATCCCAGTAGCAAGGTAATTCATCCCTTTCCCCATCTGGTAAAAGTGAACACACAGGTGGAGGCTCCAGGGTCTTGGCATTTCTGCCCTTAGTCACTTGAGCTTGTTCTGACACTCTGTACCCTTATCCTGGTTCCACATTGTCCTAGATCGTCAGGCAGCGATGCTGCAGCTCCCAGAGAGATTGAACTTCGGGGCTGGGAAGAGAATGAATGAACCCCCGCTGAATGTTACCGCTTAAGAACACTTTACAATTCTATCTTCCTCCCTGAAAGGCAGAGGAGATTGCATTGGTCCTTGACAGGTTGATTAGCTATTGTATACAGGTGGGATGACAAACTCACCTCTATAAGACTAAAGCTCAGATCTATTCCCTTTGTGCTCGTGTCAGAAGGCAGTGGGGTCTTCAGTGTCAAGAGACTGAAACGCTGCTCTGCCTAAGGTAGGTTAGGTTAGGATGGAGAATATTGGTTATTGTTGCTGGAGAAAATGACTTACCCCTGACAGAAGGTCTCCCTCTCAATTTGGAGGAGCTTGGGGGAAAAGTATCTGTACGCTAGCTCTCTGCAAGTCCTTGATTTTCCTTTGCACCTGGAGAGGAGAGGCAGGCCCAGGCCTAGAGCAAGAGTTCTTTACCTGGGGTCTATGGTTAGATTTCAAGGCGTCTGTGAATTGGATGGGGGAAAAATTTACACCTTTATTTTCACTACCCTCTATGTGAAATTTAGCATTTTCTTCAATTACCTAAAAACATTATTCTGAAAAGGTTGCCTAGACTTCACTAGACTGCCAAAGGGGTCCATCACAGACACAGATACAGCCATAGACACAGACACATAGACACACACACACACACACACACACACACACACACACACGATTAAGAACCTTTGCCCTAGAAGGAATAAGTCATACTCTGCCTCCTTTTTCACACAGCTGAAGTTGGGTTAAAATGAACACATAGGGTAGCCTTAGAAAAGAAAGGTGCAGTAGATAGAACACAAGCCCTGGAGTTCAAATATGGCCTCAGACACGTAACACTTACTAGCTGTGTGACCTTGGGTAAGACACTTAACCCCAATAACTTGAAATGTGGGGTGTGTGTGTGTGTGTGTGTTAGCAAGCAGAAGGGGGCAAGGGATCAGTCTTATTCCTGAGTCTATTGAGAGGCTATGTACTATCAATAAGTCTCAGGTCCATTAAAAAAATCCATTAAGCAGGTAGCCTCCTGATTTCTTTTTGCATCTGGGAATACTCTGCAATTTACACTTCATTTCCCAAACAAAGCTACCCAAAATGCAAAGCATTTTTTGGGTCTGTATCTCTTCAAAACCATAGCTCAGGAGCCCCCACCTATGTGTTTACTTTTAACAGACAACCAGAAGGTACAATTAGTTAGAAACAAAGGCACTTAATTGTAACCTATCACTTCCTAGATGTGTTGCCATGGGAACATTAGATGCTGTTAGTAACCATGGTAACCTAGCAGATTTTTACCCAGAGTTCATAAGACTTGTGATATTTGAACTTGATATTGGAAGAGGATTCTGGGGAAAAAAGAAGACAGAGGGACTCCATATTGCTTAAGCCATGAGTAGGAGCTGGGGTGTACAGAGGTCAGAGGGATGTACCCTATCCCTGAGGACTTCTGTAAGTTGCTGTTATGAATGATGGTGATCAGAGCTAAGAAACTGAGCCATAAAGACTGATGAGAATTTATGGGGTTGTACTGGGTGAGAGTGAGTGGTAGAACCTTTTGTTTTACCCATTGTCTGTTGAAGGGGACATAACTCAAAGCCTTTATCCATCTTGAGTTCCAGATGATTACTTTCTCTTTCTCTTTTATCCAGAAAAAGTAGTAGTGGGGAGAGGAGAGGAGGGGAAAAGAGAGATTCTAATTTCAGTTTGTTTTCATCTTTGGTGTCAATGACTTTTATAGTGGGAAAGCATGCCTCACAAAGA
This sequence comes from Phalanger gymnotis, assembly GCA_028646595.1. Taxonomy (NCBI): domain Eukaryota; kingdom Metazoa; phylum Chordata; class Mammalia; order Diprotodontia; family Phalangeridae; genus Phalanger; species Phalanger gymnotis. Next base: position 166,222,493 of record CM053624.1, on the reverse strand, counting down.
TATGTAGTTGTTGGCTGGGCTTACTAGATCATTATATTCATTTTTGAAAAAAAAACACACCCACCAATTATGAAAAAGTTTTCTTAAATTCAGCTAATAAAGTTCCATCTTCCTTGATGTCAACCAGTTATTCTTGAAAACAAATCTGAAGATGTTGAATTTTTGTGTTTTTAACACAAACAAAATTCAAATCTCCTTGAAATTCTTCATTTGGAAAATTTTTAGATAGATTAGAAAATTCTGTTTCTAAGCTTTTAAAGTGGGTAGATAGGAGAATTCTTAAGTGACACTCATTATTTTCAGCAGCAAAATAACCTAATGATACAAAACTTTCTGAAATGTTCTTTCCATATAGCATCTCTTTTAAAAAAATACTTATTTCTTAACTACTTTTTCATATCAACTTTTGACTGATATTCAAGACATGTAGGGAACTAATACCAACACAAATATATAATACCAAAAGCCACTGCCCAATGAATATGTAGCTGACGGATAGGAATAAAGTGTTCCCAAAAGAGTTGTGAACTATTAACCATATGAACAACTTCTCTAAATCACTAATAACGAGAGAAATATAAAGAAGAACAACTCTGAGATTTCACTTCACATTTAGCAGACTGAAGAAGAGGACAAAAGATGGGAATAGTCAATATTGGAGAGGTTATGGAAAGATAGGTATACTAGATAGAATTGTGAATTGGTCAAACCATTCTGGAAAGTAAAATGGCATTAAGTGATGTCCATAGCCTTCGATCTAGAACAGAGGTTCCCAAACTTATTTGACCTACCACCCCCTTTTGGAAAAAAATTATTCAGAGTACCCCTGGATATCTATTTTCTTTAATCCTTTAACAGGTGTTTTTTTTTTTGAAATTTGGGTTATTTCAAAAACATATAAAATACTTTTTTTTAAAAAAAGTGATGCATTTTAAATTTAATACCTCGTTGTAAATTTGCGGGTGTTTTCCTGCACTAAAATTTTGATGATGCAATATTGTGTCATGTAGCTGTATGGTATCACATTGTAAACAAGTCACCACACGCACATATTCCTGCTGATGTATGCTGGACATCCCCACAGTGCACGACACGCTCACCTGCCAACACTTATTCGCTGGACTTGACCACTGATTGATTATAACTTGCATTTTGTGTGTTTATCTGAAATGTAATCGCTTTGACTTTAACTCTGTTACACAACAGATAAAACACGTACAAATGGTTTTCCAAAATTTTCTTCTCTTCTCTTCTTTCCTTATGCTTCCACTGCCCCTTCATTTTTATTCAATGCCCCTCTCTGACAATTACACTTGAAGTTTCTACTGCCCCACCCTGGATCATTTCAGCCCCTCCAGGGGTGGTATCACCCACTTTGGGAACCTGTGTGTGTGTCTGTGTGTAATGAGAGAGAGAGAGAGAGAGGGAGAGAGAGAGAGAGAGAGAGAGAGAGAGAGAGAGAGAGAGAGAGAGAGAGAGAGAGATCCCACTGCAAGGTGCATACCTCAAGGAGGTCAAAATAAAAAAGAAAGGTCCAACATATACCAAAATATTTATAGCCAGCATCATGCTAAGTATTGCCCGGGATAATGCAGATATAGTTATTATACTGGGATATAGTCCCACCTCTGCCATTAAGTAGCTCCGTGGCACTGTCACTCTCTTTGAACCTGTTTTCTCATCTGTTAAACTGAGAAAATGGGAGGGGATAATTTAGGGAGTATTAGACTAAATAATTTCTAGAATAAACAGTGTGGTATAGAGGAAGAAGCCCAGGACTTAGAAAAAGGTGCCCAAGAGTGTAGTGTTCTGTGACCACACTAGGTTACTTGCTTTCTTAAAGCTTTAGCATCCACATCTGTAAAATGGCAACAGTAATATTTAAAATACCTACCTGATAGGCTTGTTGAGAATAAAGCATTTTATAAACATCAAAGTATTCTAGAAATATGAAGCTCTAAGATTCTGTTGGCAGGCAGGACAGAAATCAGGGTGCGGCAGGAGCAACATCTACTAAAATCTCATTAGGATCTTGCCACTCTTTAGCGGGATGTGTTAGGAGAACATCTACTACTAATCTGGTTGGGACCCATGACAATAAGATTTGAAGGTCCCTCCAACATAAGTTATATTTCCCCTTAAAAGCCATTGAAACCATCCCTGAGCTTAGTCGGACCAGGGATTAAGGTGAAAACCACTGATGTCTAAGTATAGTGCACTAGGAATTGGAGGCTCCTGAGGCTTGGTTTGACAGATACTTCTGACCAAGCAAATCACCATGACAAATAATGGGGGGCATGAAAAAGTGCTCTATCTTTTGTAAATAAACTTTCCATTCTATTGTTAAATTAGCCTCCTTTTGTTAAATATTAGGTAGCTTATGTACATCTCATTTCATTCCAGTTTCAAAGCTGGAAGACTAGGTTTTTTTGTGATTCAGACCCATCCCAGAACACGGGGTCTGGTAAAGAGAGGAGGTGAGGAGGAAGAAGAAGAGGGAGGCAGTTTATTAATTTTTATGGTGATGTCACTGCTTTTCATCTTACACACTTTTCATTAATTCATCCTGTTGGAAAAGATTTCTTTCAACTTTTTTTTCCCCACAGTCTCCCTGGTCTTTTGATTCTATCAATCCTAGATTGTATCATAGCTATAAAAACTGGGTTTTTCTTTTCTTCAATCTTTCACTCATTACATCCCCAACCAGATCATAGGACAAATATATCTGGAACTGGAAGGGACATCAGAGGATATTAAGTCCACCCCCTCATTTTGTAGAGATAGTAAACATTTTAAAAAGGAAATAGTGATCACAAAGGTCCATCATAACTGCATCAAGAAATAATAGCTCATACCAGACTAAGTGGTAGTCTTCTCATCCCCCACTGTGGGGCTCACTTGCCCAACTCCCACTGACATTGGGAGGCTATTCCCAGAGGGGTGGCTTCAGATACTTTTGGAGTCCTAGGGTAACCCTATAGGTTACTAACCTTCTAACACTAGCTCATGTGCCCCCACTGGTATGTTTTCCCCCAGTCGTCCAATAGATACAATTAATTCTTTAGTAAAGGTATTCATTCAGGGGCTGCTAGGTGACACCATGAGCAGAACACTGGCCCTGGAGTCAGGAGGGCCTGAGTTCAAATCCAGCCTCAGACACTTGACACACTTATCAGCTGTGTGACCTTGGGCAATTCTCCTAACCCCAATTGCCCTGCCTTCCCCCCTCCAAAAAAAAAGATATTTACTCAAATGGCATGGAAAGAACAATAGCTAAAAATATTTTCTCTAACGCCACGGATGTACTCTCCCCCAAAACCCACAGAGTTTAGATGGGGAGGAGTAGGCATGAACTTAAATTACAATGGTAGTGAGGCACACAGGTTGGAACAATTTAGTCACTGCCTCCTCCTCTCATTACTTTTGGAATCTTAGGTAGATAAGTTTTGGGGACAAAGGCATAGAAGCGATCTGTTCTCTGGAGGTAAGTTCATTTTCTCGTCCTCTTCACATGCAATTGAACAAACTCTTCAAGTCTCAGACCCTTCCTGGGGTGAAAAACGTCTATTTTTCACGTAAAGTTCTTCTTTACATTTCTATGTCTGTTATTTAGCCCTCCAGACTTTAGCTCTTTCTAAAGTTTGACTGGGAAACACTCTCACAAATGTTATATAATTTTTGAATGGGTTCATTATACTGGTAGATCATGGGAATGCTATACAAATAATTTACCTAAATTATATCAAAGTCTCTCATGATATTTTTTTGTTGTTGTCATATGGAACGTGTTAGACAATGCTACAATTAGACTGTTTCAGAATTGGTTTAATGCTTGGACACAAAGAATAGTCATTAATAGTTTGATATCGGCTTGAAAAAAGGTCTCTAGTGAAATGCCCCAGCCATCCACCCATAGCTCTGTGCTGTTTACATTTTTCCCTATTGTATTTCTTCTTATGGGATTTGGTCCCGTAAGATCTTACGGGATCTAGTCTGTCAAGATCGTTTTGGATCCCTATCCTTGGTGTTCATTCTTCCTCCTAGCTTTGTGTCATCTTAACATTTATTAAGTATGTCATCTACACAAAATATTAAAATCTTACACTTCCAAACAGCAACAGTACAAAATGGGAGAGATGTGGCTAGATAGAAACTCATTAAAAAAAAAGACTAAGGGTTTTAGTGGATTTCAAGCTTAATATAAGTCAACATTATCCCCCCAGAAGCTAGTGAGGCATTAAATTCCAAGAGAGGCAAAGTACCCAGACTAAGGGAAGAAATACTCTACAGAATGCATTGCCGGTGCATCCTGTTCAGTTCTGACACCAGGTTTTAGAAAGGACATTGTTAAGCTGGGGAACATTTTGAGGAAGGGTAACCAGCATGATTAAGGGCCCTAAGGTTCATTGGCCATTGAGGACTGGTGGAAGGAACTGAGTATGTTTAACCAGGAGAAGAGAAGACTTAGGGGATGGAGCATAAGAGCTTTATGTAAATATTTGAAGAGATGTCATATCAGACAAATAGGAGCTATGAGTGGAAGTTTCAGAGCATCAGATTAAGACTTAATGTAAATGATGTGTGTTTCTGCCTAAATATAGAAATCTATAGATGCACAGCTTGTGGATGACATGGATAGATGTCATCAGAGGTCTAGCCTACCTATGCAGAGTATGAAAAGGACCATGCTGGCATCACCAGCAGCCTAGCTGCAGGGAGGACAGGTCAGATACAGGGCTTCGGAGGATGGATAATCTCTCCTCCATTCTCCAAGAGGAAGTATAGAATTATATCTATCTGATACATACATAGGTATAATCTAGAGGTAGAATTCTAGGTAGTTTAGGAGGAAAGCTGTTTACCTGATTGTTCTCAAGAGGGGAAGGTAGCCCTTTGTCTACACCCACCAGCTTAGCCCCTTTCCACTAAATTTCAGTTACATAGAAGACCATCATGAATAGCAAATAGTCAGAAAACCTATTTATCTAAGCAAAACGACAAACAGAAATCAAAGAAGTTCTATAGATTAGAATATACCAAGAGCTCTTTAGCTGGAAGTAAGATAAGATCTTAGTTCAAACCAGGAAGAAGAATAATCTCACCCAGGGGTACTCCACTCTGCATTAGCTGCAGTTACAAGCACTGGTGGTTGAGGGATGTGTTGGGGCTGGCTTCCAATACATGATTGTGGTTCCAGGGGTCTAGTCCACCATTCAAAAATTAACACCTTGTTTCTCATTTGGAATCTCTGTATCTTCTGACTCTGTCTTTCTGTCTTTCCCAAGTCTCTGCCTCCCTCAAGGTTCTCTATTGAAGAGTCTCAATTGTTTGCCCCTTATGCAGGTACACAAGATTACACAGCATTTTCTGAGTCATTCAGGAATTATTCTCCCTCCATATATGTGCAGTGACGGAGGATGTTCTTCCTTCTACCCCAACTGAGTGGGAGTTAACATGAGGAAAAACTTAACAAAGCTATGGGCTACTTCATGAAGTATTGGGGGTCTTCTCACTAGACCACTCGCCATTTAAATTGTAAAGGGGATTCTTGCTCAGGTGTGTGTTAGACTAACTGGCTTCTCAGATCCCTTCCAGCTCTAAGATTTTTTAATTTAGTGAACTGGGTTCAAATTCTGGCTTTACTATTTACTCTTTATGTAACTTTGGGCAAGTCATTTAAGCTTTGCCTCTTAATCTCCTAATCTTTAGTCTCTCACTTTGCCTCCTTACAGGTGGGGTGGCCACTGGGGGAAGATGGGGCAGTTTATAAATAAACTGAATTGCACCTTTTCTAGAATTCTGGAGTTCATAGCAATCTAAGCATTTATTACGTGGGGGTTGCCTTGGTCTGGGAGAGCCTGTGGAGCCATGTGGTTAAATGTTTTACTCTTTTTTTTTCTTTATTGTTTCTATGCCTAGAGTGTGGCACTACATATGATTAAGCATGTTCTGTTTGTTGCTATGGGAAACTATTCCATGATATAAAGGTTACATGAATAGGGGACAGTGAAATAAAGTAGGTTCATGGAGGGAGTGGTATTGAAGCTCATTCGGATTAAGAACATTCCACCGTAACCTACATCACATAGGCTGATGAGATGACATGGTCAACCATAGAACATCATGTCCCAGGAACCTCATCATTGGGAAACCTGTCATCCTACAAGACTGAATCAGCCTTGGTCCGCACACCTCATCAGTACCCTCTGCCCCTGTGCATGGAGGATGGAGCACAAGCTCCAAAGTCTCAGTTTAAGGAGGAGATACAGGACTGCCATCCCTTCATTTCCTATCTGGCTGTACTTCTTCGACCTCTCCATTATGCCCCAGAAGTGTTGTGTGTTGTTCCCCTATTAGATTGTAAGCTCCTTAAGTGCGAGGACTGTCTTTCTTTTTCATATTTGTATCCTTGGTGCTTAGCACAGTGCCCAGCACATAGTAGGCACTTAATGAAGTCAATAAATGTTTATTGACTGACTGACTGACTCAGAGAGAGATGGAGCTGGCAAACAGTCTTTCATTCTCTGAGAACTGTGGAGAACTTGGCGTGTCCTCATTACTTCTACTGAGCATTGTGAAGTGCTGTGTAAGTGTAGGACTCCCAGTTCCTGATTCTTCCCATTGAATGGGACCAGGTTGGTTGTTGGCAGTGCCATCTGGTTATTAAATGTAAAATGGAGGTGTTAAGCTAGATGTATGGGAGAGACTAAAGTTCTTTCCAATTCTCAATCCTATGATCCCTTGAATCTACTTGATAACAAGCATTGAATGGTGCCTGATTTGCCATGGGACAAAGATGATGTGGTAGACAATCCAAGTTTGTATACTAGCTCTATAGAAGAGCCTTTATTCTGTTAAATTTTCTCTTCTTTGGAAAACCGTATAAGATCTTTCTATATCAAGGATAATCACTTTTCCAGCTTTAAAATGAAGTCTGTTTTTCTTTTTGACAGCTGTCGGATCGTCTCTCTGCAGTGGTGCTTAAGAGTTTAAACGTGCTTCCCCAGCTGTACTCACCACCGGCATCATTCAAAAACTACGTGGGCAAATCACTTTTTGTTAACATCCCCACATTGATTAATGTTCTGGTGTTACTGACTCCAGCTGGAAGGCAAGGAGGCTTCTAGCCCAGTGGCTAGCCAAGAACCACTAGGCTGAGGCCACAGGGGGCTGGTGACCCTTGCTAATCCTGGAACTTTAGTCACGAACCAAAGACAAGAAGCCAAGACGAACCATCTCCTTAATAGGGGAAACCAAGCTCCTAGTGCTTCAATTATACTCTACCTTAGATTACTGAGGAACTTGTTTATCTTTGGCTATGGTCTAAGGGGTCCTTTTTAGCAAAGGGGGAACAAGTAAAAAATAGTACCCAAGATACAGATATGAATTGGATATGGAGTAGGTAGTTTAATTTCCACACACATAAAAGAGAATGCTAAGCAATTAATAATCATGGAATGATTATAATCAGTTAAGAGGCTAATGTTAAGCCTTGTTGGGACATTTGCAATGGAGCTACTTTACATTTCACATCACTTTATTCAGGTACTTGGAATAAGTAATGCAGATATTATCATCCCCATTTTACAGGTGAGGAAAGTGAAGTCAAGAGAAGTAGAAATTACTTGTCCAAGATCGTACAACTTGAAAAGTATGGCATAGAGAAGAAAAAAATGTCAGAAAGAAACCAAACTGAAAACCTTTGATAAAAACAACAATTATGTTCATTCGTCCTATAGATGCTTAGACATGGAGACTTGAGTGTGGGATGGTACATTTTTAATATGTATGATCTATGCTTGCTCTTACAATAAAGACAAAAGCACAGGGACTGTGTCATGTCTAGCTGTAGTGATCCCTGGAAGCAGTAGGAACACTTTTTAGAGATAGTTTACTAAATACATAGTCCCTGAGCCCTTGAAGACTCAGTTTTTCTCACTCAACTAATATCTATATTATCTATGCTATGCTTATATATCTACATCTATCTATATATACATAAACACACATCAGTAATATATGTGATGTATATGTCACATGCAAAAACTGGCTATTTATACACACACATATATATTCACTCATACTATGTATGGCCATATGTGTATACATATATATATATATACACACATATGTTTCTCTCCACATATATGCATATATATAGCCAGAGAGTAGTACTTCAGCCTGGATCTGGCTTGCTAATTTTCTAAAAAATTCAATATTTTATTAAGAATTTACCCTTGAACATCAATTAATTCAACTAAATTTGCTTAGGAACTGCTTAAATTTAAATTAACTCACTCAGTGTATCAAGTATCATAATTTTCTGTCGCTCCTTCTAATTCCTCATTGGGATTCTTTGTTCACTCATTCACTTTTCCTCTCGTCTAATTGTCCTGCCGACATTTTAAAAAGTTATTTTAATTTTTTTTAAATAACAAACTCGACAAACACTAGCAAATGTGAATAGTTCCAAAAGAGGGATTGTGTATGAAACAGTGAATTTCTGTTATTTAAAGCCCAGGATTTTTTTAAAAAAAAGTTCACAATAAATACAACATGGTAGGATCAACATTGCCCAACAGACAAGCATGTATGTGTTATGCTTTTAATTTAATATGCATTTAAAAAAGTTAAGTCTACAAATCAACAAAACAAATCAAACCCTGATTTGTGATGTTTGCTGATTTCCAAGGTATAAATGTTCACCCTGAAAATTTAACAATCAGCTCTCTGACTTGGAATTGTTTCAGCACACCCCGACTAAGCACTTTTCAGAATATTAAACATCTTATTCTTCAGCAGGAAGTCAGAAACATTCTAGCCTGACTTTGAAGAAAAAGCATCATCCAACCATTCAAATATTTATTGAGAAATTTCTCTATGCCCAGCACTACAGATACCACGGGAGAAACAAAAGAAATATAAAATATCATGGCATCCACCCCAGGCGATAATAATCCAATTGGATTGAGAAAATATCCATACGTCAAGTAATTAAATAAGAATAACAACAAAAGCTTTAATTTGGATGGTTGTTCTTGTTTTGTCTTTGGGTATAGTTCCGAATTGCACTCCAGAATGGTCAGATTGATTCACAACTCCACCAACAATGCATTAGGGTTCCAATTTTCTCAGGGTTTTTCTGTCAAAGATATTGGCATGGTTTGCCATTTTCATCCCCAGCTTATTTTACAGATGAGGAAATCGAGGCAAACAAGGTTAAGTGACTTGCCCGGGGTCATACAGCTAGTAAATGTCTGAAGCCGGGGTTGAACTCAGGTCTTCCTAATTCCAGGCCCAGTGTTCTATCTACTGCATCATCTACTTCTATAACTTATGGAACACTTTTGTATAGAACATCTCTTTGAATTCTATAACTTTGTGAGAGAGACTGTGCTAATGTTATTATTCCCACCCTACCTGTAAGGGAAATGAGGGACAAACAATTTTCGCAAGGTCATTCACCTTGTAAAAGAAGCTACCAACACTCAGAGGCCCATTTTTTTCCACTCAGGAATTCTTTTCCTTGGAAATGTAAGTTGGGTGAGGTGATCAGGGCTTTGCCTCTGGGTGCTGAAATTTAGAGGGCACAAAAATGTCATCATGTTCTCTTTCAGTAGCATAGAATCACAGAATTGGAGAATTGGAAGACATCTCAGCAACTGGCTAGTCTAGGTTATACCAGTTTATCCTCCAAAAAGGATCTTTGCCACAATCTTCCAGAAAAGTGTTGATCCAGCCCTTCCTTGAACACCTTCAATGAAGGGGATTCTACTACTTCCTAAGGAAGCTGCTGTTATAACTGATTTCTCCCTTCTGCTAAACTAAATTTATCTTAATTACTTTTATTATTTTCAAATCATGAATTGCAAAGTTGGCTTAAGGGTGTATGTTATATGTTGCTCATTATCGCTCTGCTGCCTCCCGTCTCATTTGGATTCCTAACCTTTTGTATGAATTTGAATAAGTTCCTTCTCCTCTCTGGCCCTTAGTTTTCTTCTCTATTAAATGAGAAGTCTAGCCTTTCCTTCACATCAGAAATGTGGGAGACTACTAGGATACATCATAGATGTTGTCAGATCTTGTCTCTAGGCAGAGTGTTTTTGTTTAATTTGTCATAAGAGAAGGTTTCTTTAGGAAGTAGGGATAGAAAATCGTTGTCATGTAGACAAAAGGCATCACTAAAGCATACTTTTATTTTTTCAAAATTAAGGGCTTAGATTTTTTGGTCTCTAATGTGATAGATGATGTTGGGTCCCTATTTTAGTCCAGGAAGTATGAATCAGTTTAATATGATTCCCATAGGAGTGATGATTATAAGTTCTGATAGGAGGCCTCAGAGATGTGCACTGCAAATTATAAGTAATAGGAGCTAACTAGAGGACCTTGTGGTTCCTTGGTATGGTGACCAAGCCCATTGTGGTACAGGGGAGTCAATTACATGGAAAGCCTCCCAGCTATGTTTGTTGCCCCTCCATCCCTTGTCATCCCTCTATTGCCCAATGTGAGGAGATGACCATGAGCACTTGGCCAATTAGTCACCTTGGTTGCTGGCCTGTGGCCTGCCTTTCTACTGGCCCATCTGCCTGTGTGGATGTTTTGACATTTGTTTATCAGCCCAGCATATGGGTGTGCTCATCTGTAGGACCTCCTGAAAGGTCAAAGTAGGTCTGTTAAGGTCTGCTCACTAGCCTGTTTGTTAATTGATGGGATTCTTTATTTTGTGTAGACCCTCCTAGAAGGTCAAGGGCAAGGTCTATCAACCAATGAGCTTCTGTATTTTTGGTCTGCTTCACCTGTATTGTTTGGGTATCAAGCACTATAAAACTAAGGCCCCGGAGGAATGGGGTACCTCTGATCATGGGGAAGATCTGAGGTCCACTAGTTGCAGGGGGCCTCAGTGTATTTTCTCTCAGATTGGACAATTTTGAAAATCCTCACACTAAGTTCCCTTCCTGAGTCCCCGTGAAGGTGTTAATTCACTCTCCCTTCGTCGTGGATTTCCTCAGGTAGATTAGCCCTCATTGTTTTGCCTGTCATGTTAGGTTCCCTGAACAAGTAGTTACACATCCCTAGGAAACATGAAGGAGTTCCAAATTTGGCAAATACCCCTCCTTACCAGCTTTTCCTTCTCTCCTATCCTGGGTCCTTGTGGTTGTTGTTCAGTCATGTCTGACTCTTTGTAGATACGGCGGGCCAGAGCATTCCAGGCCCTTTGACCTGAGGGACTCGTTTTCTGATGGCATATCTTTTAACATTTTAATAGCGTCCATAGAGTTTTCTTGGTAAAGATACTGGAGTGGTTTGCCATTTCCTTCTCCAGTGGGTCACCTTTTGCCAGAGGTCTCTACTATGACCTGTCTCCGGTAACCCTGAATGGCATAGCTCATAGTTTCATTGAGCTACGTAAGCCCCTCTGCCATGACAAGGCAGTGATCCGGGAGGGGCTCCTATGTCCTACCTTTGATAATTGTTGCTAACTGATAACTAAGTTGCTAGCCAATAATGTAGACCTGCACAACTTGGCAGTGGGTAGGAGCCAAAATTAAAATAGGCTAAACTTCTTCAGGCCGCAGATAGGTTTTTAGTGGCTCACTTTCCAAGTAAAGGTATAATTAGTGATTAAACTATTTTTCAAATAAACCATATTTTTAAAAAGGGAAATTTTAATTAATATTAATCAATTAAGATTTTTATTTATAGTGAAATCACTTAAATGTTAAAAAAAATCAATTTGCTGCACTCACTTGTCTCTATTCAATGCCAGACTCTTGCTTCTCTCGGACTAGAGACAGACTGGTGATGGCTGGTTGCCACAGGCCATGTGACAAATGGGAGAGAGTTCTCAGTGGCCCCCCACTAGCCAAGTTAGATGACAGACACGTTAGTGACTAGTGGAATGCAGGTTAAGTTGGGCATAGACAAAGCACTCATGACATCTTTGCTTTCTTTTATATCTTCTACATTTTTCGTGGGCTGCCCTAAATCCTTTGGCAGACTGCAAGCCACCCGTGGGCCATATGTTGTGGAGTCCTGCAATAATGGTTTACAGGTACCAATAGGGGTGTTGTGGAGGTGAAATGAGATGGTGGATGTAAAGCGCTTTACAAACCTTAAAACATCGTAAATGCCAGTGATGAGGATGACAACGAGCTTATAATCATCAGGCTTCCAGTGTGGAGATGACTTAATTCTCTGAGCTGTACTGCTGTACTGTATTGCTACAGAGCTTAAGCAGTGTTTATGGAACAGTATAGGGGTGTGCTGATAAATGCTTAACAATGGGCTTGGGGTGGGGCAAGAGAAATTAACACACATACTTTTAAATTGAATCTGCCTTGCTGTTATTTGGTCTTTTCAGTTGCGTGATTCTTTGTTAGCCCATTTGGGGTTTTCTTGGCAAGTAGCTTGCCATTTCCTTCTCTAGCTCATTTTACAGATGGGGAAACTGAGGCAAACAGGGTTAAAGGTTAAACCAGGATCATACAGTGCTCTATACAGACTGACCTAGCTGCCCCACAATCTGCATCATTAACACTTAATTCTAAACAATCAATAAAACAAATCAAGTCATTGTTTATAACAATTTCCCACTTCTGAGGTGTAAATGCTCACCCTGAAAATTTAACAATTGTCTCTTGAAAGTTTAGATCAGGCTCTATCTTTAGGCACATCTTTAAAAATATCACCCTTAACAATTATATTTCCCAGGGATACTTGGAAGACTCAAAAACCTTCAAACCTCAAAGCAGTGGTGATATAATACAGCAAGGTGTGAGGTTAATGCTTGAGGTTAGAAGGGGCCAAAAGCTACTTTCCTGTAAGGGCAGACTGGGATAGATAGATGGTGATAATAACTGACATTTACATAGTTCTTTAAGGATTATGAAGTGCTTGATATGATTTAATTTGATCCTCAGAATAACAAATAGAGAGTATAAATATTGTCTATTATCCCCATTTGAAAGATGAGGAAGCTGAGGCTGATAAAGATGAAGCGACTTGCCCATGATCCCACAGTCAGTAAGTGGCAGAGTCAGGATTCCAATCTGAGTTTTTTGGAATCATTGGCAATCATTTCTCTTTCTACTGCACCAAAATGTACCTCCTCCTATACCTCTTAAGGCTACTGAAGAAATTTGGAACTGAGATACCAAGATACCTTGCTTCTAAGGCTGCTGTAAATAGCTGACATTTCCTAAAGGAAAATTATAGGTCATTGGAGCACCTAGGGCCAAAATCATTGAACCACTGAAATGTCTCAAGATAAAGAAAGGACAGTCTATCCTCTACCACATTCCATCAAGGAAGAAATCCTGTTTCTAAAGTAGCCTTTATATAGACACTGGGAATCCTTATCCTTACTTCCATTTGCGGAACTGAGTTCCCAGAGGGCTGGCTACTCCTATCTCCTCTTCAGGGTTCTAGGGGTTACCCTAAAGGATTGTAGGGATTTTCTTTAATGCTGTTGACCTTAGCTCCCATGCCAATGAGTTCTTTTCCCAATCTTAATCACCACTTAACAGTATCTCTTCTATGTTATTTATTGACCCAATGATTAGTGTCCCTTTTAAACTTTAAGTTTCATTTTTTTCTTCCCAATATCATTTTAACAAGAATTAAATCACACCAATTAGCTTGTACAAAGAGATTTTTTTCCTTTTTTTTTGTAGGCAGTCAAGATTAAATGACTTGCCCCAAGTCCCACAGCTAGTAAGTGTCTGAGACTAGATTTGAACTCAGGTCCTTCTGACTCCAGGACCAGGGCTCTATCCACTCTGCCACCTAGCTGCCCCTCAGAGAGATATATTTTAAGAAGATAAAGAAAGTTCCTAGAAGTACAAAGCATTTCCCTCAATGCCAAGGGCATACTTTCCCTTCTTACCAACTCGGTACCTGAGGAGGATATGCTCAAATATAAAGCAATTGCTACAAAGCATGACCCCCAACAAGTTCTCTTCGGAATTTGACATAGCTGACAGATGAGTTGCTCCCCTTCTCCAGGGCAAGGGGTTCTTGACAGTCAGCTTCTGGCACACTAACAGCGTGGACTCCGGTTTCTGAACCTCTTGACCTTCCAACATTTCACAATTCACGAAGATGAGACTGTCATTCCTTCACCTAAGAGCAGAATGGGTATAGAAACAATGACTAAGTTTGCATAGCTTCCTGGCAAATGACTGATGGCGGCTTCATTTCTTCCACCAGGAGGCCCACAGAAGCTTGTACTTAACTCAGGCAAGGAGAAAAGGGGTCGAATGGCCCTGCTGGGAGCATGCTCAGTTGTGGCTCAGCTGCCAACTGGAAAGCCTTGCTTCGTCACACAGTAAGGGGATGAGAAACAGTCATAGAATACTTGCACATGAGGAGCTGTGTATTTCCATTAGACAGGCCTAGAACCTCTACCTGGGTATGCAGAAGGAAGAATACTATACATACTTATGGGATGGGACTCCCATTGACCTGACCCTCTCATCCATTGTTACATCAAAAAGCAGGAAACCCTGTTAAAAATATGTATGATTGTAATAATGCTTTTACTGTTTTCTTTTACTGTTTATTTTTCTCATTTATCAAGCATTCATTTTTTTCTTCCTACCTTCCTTCCTATTGAAAAAAAAAGAAAAAAACAAAAGTCTTTTTTTTTTTAACATTTTTCTTTTCGCAGGGGGGAAGGCAGGGCAATTGGGGTTAAGTGACTTGCCCAAGGTCACACAGCTAGTAAGTGTGGCAAGTGTCTGAGGCCAGATTTGAACTCAGGTCCTCCTGACTCCAGGGCCGGTGCTCTACTCACTAGTTGCCCCAAAAGTCTTTTTTTTTAAACAAATATGTGTAGTCAAGCAAAATATATTCTCATATTGACCACGTCCAGAAATGTGTGTCTCATTCTGCTTATTTAGTTCATTATAGGAGGTGGATAAATGCCTTATATTTGTATAAGCTTTCTGTTTTTCAAAGCCCTTTCACATTTCCTATCTTATATGCCAGCTAGGTGGCGCAGTAGATAGAGTGTTGGGTCTGGAGTCAGGAAGACCTGAGTTCAAATGCGACCTCAGATGCTGACTGCACGAGCATAGGCAAATCACTTAACACTGTTTGCCTCAGTTTCCTCATCTGTAAAATGAGCGGGACAAGGAAATGGCAAACTACTCCAGTAACTTTGCCGAGAAAGCCCCAAATGGGGTCACAAAAAGTCGGCCAGGACTGAGACAACTGAGCAAAGCAAGAGCACTAGCTAGGTGAACCTGGGCAAGATGATTAACGTTTGCCTACCTCAGTTTCTTCATCTATAAAATGGGAATCCAAACAGCACCTACCTTCCAGGGTTATTGTGACGGTCAAGTGAGCTAATATTTATAACATGCTTAGTACAGTGTCTGGCACATAGTAGGCCCTTAATAAATGCTTGTTTCCTCCTTCCTCCCCTTCCCCTCCTTTGATCTTCACAATCACCCTGTGAAGCAGGTATGGATATACTTTTTTTTAACAGATGAGGAAATTGAGGCTCAGTCACTGAATGAGTTAATGGTAGACTGGGGGGGGTTGGGGCGGGCTAGAACTCAAGTTTTCTTACTCTGAGTCTGGAGGTCTTTTCAATGGATCAAGTAAGGGACAGACAGACTCAGAACGTGCACCCATAGGGAAGCACATTACTGATTTCATGAGACACCAGAAAAAGCCAAAGACTCATCCCAGAATAACTGAGCTGTGTTGTGTGTACTGTGTAAGCGCCAAGAGTCTGATACTTGGCAGGGTCTCTGAAGGGTATGGCTGGGCAGGCATCCATCTGCCCTGCTCTTTCTTTCATGTTGTGGTTGGCTGCTCCAACCACTGTTGCTTGGTATTTTGGTTTCCCCTTCTTGAAGGGAGGGTGGTGTTTGGAGTATGCCCAGCAGCACACCTTCTGGACAGCTACTAGGAACTGTCTTGTACTAAGAAAAACGGCCAAGTTTGTCTTTGGCTCCCCCTGCCTTGCCTTTCTTTGCCTCCATCATTGCCTTTTTTCTCCTCAGGCTCCCATATCTGGGGCTTCCAGTCACAATAATCTGCCTTCCACAGTAGTTAGTACCCTCCATTTTACAACTCTATTAGAGGCAGAATGGCAGAAAGGGTACTCAACTATTTAAATTCCGGTTCTACTATTTACCAAATGTATGTTCTTGGGCAAGTCATGCAACCTAGCTGAGCCTATAAATTAATTATAATAATGCCTACCTTACAGGGGAGTTATTGTTGTTATGGTGAGGATCAGATGAAGTGTGAGTACTTAAAAAAACATTTTATTGACGTGTTTTGTTTTTAGCCCATTATTTCTGAATGTATCTCCCAGCAAAATATGCCTCAGGACAAGGAACAAAAAAAGAAACCAAAAAAAAAATTGCCCAACAGTTTGGCAAAACTAACCCAGATGCTAGCCAAGACTAACTTTATCTACACCACATAGTCTTCTACCCCTGAAAAAGGAGGGAGCTTCATCTCTGCAAATCATATCTTCAAGTATAAGCTTGGACATTATAATTACACATTGTTTAGTTTCAAGATTTGTTTGTTTTTTGCTCCTTCCGTTTGCATTGTTGTAGTTATTGAGTATGAGCTGTCTTTCTGGTCCTGCTTACTTCACTGTGCATCAGTTTGTATATTTCTTTCCTGCCCTTCTCTGAATTCTTCACATTCATAATTTCTTACAGTGCAGTGATATTTTATTGTATCCATGTACCATGATTTGTTTAAGCCATTCCTCAGAAGGTATTCATCTACTTTGTTCCTAGTTCCCTAGTACCACAAAAAGTGCTGCTATGGTTGTACGTGGGACCTTTCTTTTGGTCTTTGCAGGAGATACATTTTGTGAATGAACTTTGTAACATAAAATCACTATAGCAGGAGCTATACCCAATAGGAACAGACTTTGAAGGAGTGGCATCCCATCAGGAGTTTGTTAATTTCCTCTAGCAATTTCTAAGAAAATGTGTTGTTGTTGATGCTGCTGCTTCTTTTGCTGTTGTTTGTCCTTTGTTCTCGAAGAGGACCATGACATCAGGAATGTGATGCCGTGACATGCAAATGAATTGGATTTAAGTGAAGGAGGGCTGTGCAAAGTCACCAGCCTCACTTTCTCTTCCAGAGCCATCTAGGTCCAGTGACCAACTATAAATCAGGATGACTGGAGATGGCCCAGAATAGTTTTTCTAATACTGAATCAACATTCTTGGTATATAATCATACAGTCATAGTGTATAATTTTGTGATATTTTGATGTGGTTCACTGTTGACAGATTTGTATTTTGGGATGATAAAGTAATGTAACCCACTTACTGGCCACTGAGCAATCAGTGCCACTGACTCCATAGATGTTAAAAAGGGAGCAATTCCACACTGTCTTTTTTTGTCTCAATTTGTGGTAAATAGCTCTCTGTCTCTGGGTGACATTTTCTCCATCCCAGCAGAAATTGAAAATTGAGATGACATGGTAGCTGAGGCATGTGTGTCACCTCAGGAGAGTCTGAGCCTTGGCTTTGGGCCCCTAGCTGTCTCTTCTGTTTTTGTTGTTTTACTTTGAGCATAGGTAACTGAATAGCAATCATGAGATGGGTGTCTCTAACGTTGGAGGCTAGCTACCTTGTAAGTCCAACAGATCTGGAATCTCTCAATCAGATCTGACTGGCACCAGAAGGAGGCTTCTGCATCGGAGAGGATGACCACCAACAGTAAGAGAGCTCTACTGGTCAAAAGACATGAAACTGGAAGGAACTGTTTGGACAGAGCAGAGCTAAAGTGAAATGTAAAATACCCATTCAGTATTCTTGCAAACTGTTCATATTCTGAAGCTTCAGCCTCCACAGCGTAGGAGAATGACAGTCATTATGCTAATGCTAATGCAATATTGCTTGTTCAGTCCTTTGTCAATTCATGGCTAGAAGTCTCTTGTGTTATGAAATTATGAATCTCCATTTCACACTGCCTGCTTTTTCAAAAAACATGATAATTCTGTTACTTTCAAAACTGTCCTGCTGACCTGAGCTTCCTTCTGAATTTTCTTCTATTCTTTTCTGTACCAAAAAACCCCCAAAACAAAACAAAACAAAAACTAACCTGTTACAATGGCTGTCTTTTTTTTTGGTATCACTACTGCTAACCCCCTTTTCTCCTGACATTTTTGTCACCCCATTAAAACCTGATAGAAAGAGGAGGGGAAAACTCTTTTTTGTTTTTTTTAAACTTTTATTTTTTACATTTTAATATTTAATAATTTTAATTAATAATCAATTCAATATTTATATTATAGTAATAAAAACAATTTAAACATTTACTATTTTGATAATTAAAAATTTTAGTATTTTAATAATTAATTTTAAGTTTCCCCCCAATTACATGTAACAACGTCTTTTCAACATTTATTTTTTAAAATGAAAAAAAGCTCTTGTAACAAATACGGTAAATTGTAACAAATAGGTGTAAACAAGCAAAATCCATCCTTGCAGCAATCAAAGAGATACGTCTCTGTGACTAGTGACCATCATCTCTGTGTTAGGATGTAAGTAAACAACTTCATTATAGGTACTCTGGAGACATGGTTGGTCATTGCATTGATCAGTTAAGTCTTTTAAAACTGTTTTTCTTTACAATGTTGCTACTGTCCTATTATAAATTGTTCTGGTTCTGCTCAATTCACTCTAAATGGAGCATTCTTATACGGCAGGAGATAAGTCTGGAAAGGTAGGATGAAGCCAGATTGTGGAGGGCCTTGAACCCTGAAGGTAATGGAGAGCCACTGAAGGTTTCCGGAAGGAAGTAACATAGTAGGAGCAATATCTTATAGGGGCTCATGTCAGTAATATTGGAGGGTCTTGGTCACGTAAGCTAGCTTTTCCCTAAAAGGGAAATGAAATCATTTTTGAGATTTAATTGGTTCAGGGACTTAGGTTCAAACCACTGCCATAAATTCCTGATTGCCTTTAAGACATTAATATTCTGTTCGTTAGGAGTTGGTATTCCTCAGACTTGATAGACTTCCCACTACTGTTAGAGTCAAGACACCTACCTAAACAGGCGTTCCATTATAATAAATGCAGAATTGAGGGGAGCTGCACCCAACTGTACCAATAATGTATTTTTGCAGAATACTATTTCTATGCTATTGTTGAAAAAAAATCTTCCTTTTGTTAAAGGTTAACAAAGTCTACAAGTCTTTCAAGTCTACAAGTGTTTCATTTTATTTCAATCATAAGCATGAATGACTAGAGTCAACTGAATGAAGCCTGGCACAAAACTGTTGGCATAGTCAACAGAATCGGTTTGGAATAAACTGAAGGGTCAAATAGGAGAAGGAAAAGAGAAAGGAACTCCAGGCGACTAGGTGGCTTGATCCACTTCTGAACAAATATGATGAATTCTCTCACTGGATCAGGGAGGGGTCCCCACTGACCTGGTAGAATTAATTCTTTGGGTATTAAGGATATTGACATGGAGGATAAAGATATTGCTAGGGCCAGCATTCCCTGGCTCTTTCTAAAAGGCCTAGGAAAGATGGATTGATAGAATTAGAAAAATGTGTTGAAACCTGCTAAAAATCAGGGCTATGACGGAAGAGGACAGAAGCAGGGCTGAAGGTGAGAACTATGACCCTACCATGGTACTAAGAGAGCCATAGGTTTACACTATTACTATCGGTCAGGGAATGAGAGTGGTCAGAGAGCATACAAACTTTCACCATCAGGAACTTGGGAGGTTGTAAGATAACCTGAAACAAAACCTGAAAAATCCCTAAAATAAGAGACCCTTCAGGTCCTTAGATTCTCAAGGGCCCTATGATTAGCTAGATTCTAGGGAATCTATTAACTTAGGGGAAAAAATTACATTTTTATTTCTAACAATCTTTAATAGAAACTTAGCATATCCTTCAACTATTTATAAACATTACTCTGAGAAGGAACCCGTAGGCTTCACTAAAGGGTTACTGAAAAGTTTAAGAATTCTTGCTGTAGTACGATGGTTGGTGAGGATATGGCTTCAGGTTCTCAAAGAAGAATTGCTTCCTCCTTCGCCATTTAACTTTCTAAAAATTCTGAACCTAACAAACACCAAATAAGATGAGTTTTCCCATACATATTGTGAAACAGAAAATTGTCCATGAAACATTGGGTCTCTATTATATAGAGCTTGCTGTTCTTTTAAAGTATATAATAAATTCAATATGCAACTTTCAATGCTGTCCTGTTTCATCTGTAATTTCTTCTAGTCATTCTTCTTTTCCAGAATCACTGCAGTCCAGTGGCAAGACAAATCAAGATGACAGGTGATGGCCTAGGATGTAGTGGATGACCTTGGAGGCTTCAAAATTTGACCAAGCTTTAAACACTTCACAGCACCTGCTTCAACTGCCTTCATGGCTGTTGGAACAAATTGTTCTCATCCACCCATTCCACCAGGGGAAGTTTTCACATGCTTGGGGGATTCTTTTGTGAAGCAACCTAGGCCATCTCTTGCCCCAGTTCTTAAAAACCTAGCCTTTAACTACCTCATGGGTGTTGCCTCAGACAAACCGAGACCTGAGGAAGACCTTAGCTTAAAAAGGCCAAGGTCTGTCCCTGCATCAATGGTCATTGACAGTTGTCCTGACCTATGTGTTGCTACTGGACTCTGATGACTCTAGAGGAGAGAGCAAGTCTGATAACTTTGTACAGCTCTGCCTGACTTAAATCCAATTAACTTTCAATTCAAGACATCGTCCTTCTCATATCATTGGTCCTCTTTGAAGATGAAGAACAAACAACAATCACGTGCTTAGGGTAGAGATCCCCCTAACTCACAGATGGGTTTGAGGTCCGTCGGTTACTCTCAATCTGGTTTAGCCCATCTGTGTAGAAGGTTTTACTGGGGTGTGGCTGCTGTGCATGCTATAACTTCTTGGAACCACATGTGGCACACAGTAAGTGCTTAATAAATGTTTATTAATCAATCGTTCCATGTTCAATGAATAATTTTTTAAAAGCATTCATTAAGCATTTATTATATTCCTTATGACCCACAAGAGAAAGTTCAAGATTCTTACCCTAGGATTCAAAGTCTACCCTACATTTTCCACCAGTAGGCTCCAATATGGGCAGCCTCACAGACAGCATGCTGGATCAGGAGTTAGGAAGCTGTGAGTTCAAATCCCTGTCTCTAATATTTCTATGACCATGGGCAATCACTTTAATCACTCCTGGCCTCAGCTTCGTTATCTGTAAAAATGGGAGGATGGATATCATTAAGCCCTGGGGTGAGGTTGAAATGTGATAATATACACAAGTAAGTAGTTTGCAGACTTCAGAGTGCTCTAAAAGCATCTCTATCCAGATTTGGGTTCTCACTACTCCCTGAAAAAAGGAGATTCTCTAAGATCTCTGCTCTAATCCCCAAAGAATCCGTTTCTTCTCCTATCATCCAAATACCCTCTACTTATTAGAGTTCAAGGCCTCAGCTTCTTCTGGAAGGTTTTTTTTCTAGGCCATCCAGGCTACCCTGATTTGTCTCCTTCTCTTTGTAACCTCCTATATAATAGGTCATCTATCTTGCACTGTTCTGTAGCTGTCTTTTGCTTTGATCTGTAACAAACTGCTTTTGAGTCTCCTTTGTGTCCCCTTCCCCCAACAAAGTGTTAGGCAAGAAGAGGTGCTTACACATTTAGAGAATTCAATTAAGTTGTTTTTCTCTAACCATATGGTGGAAGTGGAACAACTGCCTTCAGAAGAAAAAGTAGAAAAATTAGGAGAAAAAAATTGAATTTTTTTTTGCACCACACGTGAAAATCTTACAACAAGCACCCAAGAAAATTATACGTTTCTTTGGAAATGATGGTTCAAAATTATTCGGAATTTTAAGTTGGAAGAATAAGAGTAAAAACTTTAATGGGGGAGAAGAGTACTGATCCTTTGAACCTTCAGTCACCTTCAAATAGGCCTCTTTTTTTTACCACTGTCACAGCTTTGGTTTGGGCTGGATGTTCCCCAAATTAATAAATTCAAATTCTAAAGCATGAAAGGCGTGGGATATGTACATAGATATCATTATATATATATATGTATATGTATATGTCCAAAATGTTTTCAAAAGACAATAGATGCTAACTGGTAAATTCGTGGTTCAAATGCTCGATATATTTTCATTTTTTAAAAAGATGCACCCCTATTTAGGCACATTTTTCTGACCTTTCCCCAACCCCCCAAACTTTTATGTTTGCAAACTTCCAATAGCAAGGTACTGTGGAAAGATCGCTACATTCAGAGTCAGACAACCTGGGTTCAAATTCCAGCTGTTGCCCCCAAGGTGGCCTTGAGCCAGTTACTTCCCTTTCCTGGGCCTCAGTTTCCTTATCTGTAACAAGAGAGAATTGGATTAGATGCCTCTGAAGTCCCTTCAAGCTTTAAATATGTGATGTCGTGATCCTGAAGAGTTTTAATGACAGATGTGGCCAAATACACAGGCTCAGTCACTACCCGTACCTCCAAACTGTTTTTAAGGGGAATTGACAATTCTCTTAATACAGACCTACTGTCTCTGGAGCTAACTCAGGGCTCAAGAAGGAGAAATCATCCTTCAATCCAATGTTTTCCACATACCCACTGAAACTTTCATTTATTCCTGAAGGGATCCCTTTTTTGGAAGCCACTGTGGTGCATTGAATGAGTGCTTGACTTGGAATTGAAATACCTGAGTTCAAAATTTGCTATCAGTTACCACTAGTGTGACCATGTCACATCATGATCATCTTCATCATCATTATCATCATCATCACCATCACTATGATCATGATCATCACCACCACCATCATCACCATCACCACCACCACCATCATCATCATCACCATGATCATTATCATAATAGCTAACATTTATAGAGCACCTATAATGTGCCAGGTACTGTGCACAGTACTTTATAGTTATTATCTCTTATGATCATCACAACAGCCTAGGATGTAAGGACTATTATTATCCTGATTTTACAGACAGGGAAACTGAGGCAGATAACGCTTAAGTGAATTGCCCAAGGTCACATATCTAGGAAGTGTCTGAGACTAAATAATCATAATAACAGCAGCTAACATTTATATAACACTGTGTTCTGGGCACTGGCAAAGCATTTTACAACTATCATCTCATTTGATCCTTTCAATGACCTAGGAGGCAGGGGCTATTATTATCCCCATTGTTTAGTTGAGGAAATTATGATCTCTGCCATTTAGGTTAGTTTTTCCTAAACGATTGAATTTACTAGCTGTGTGATCCTAGGCAAGCCACTTAACTTCCTCCAGCCTCAGTTTCCTTATCTGCAAAATGAGGAGAATAATGACACCTACCTCACAGGGTAGTTGTGAGGATCAAATGAAATAACATTTATATAAATTCCAAATGCTGGCTATTGAATCACCAGACCAGCTTGAGGAGGCTCGGCTCAGAATGGATGGATACAACAAAAGCAATTTTGGGGAATATTCCTCTGACCAGGATCTGGAGGTAGGAGACCAGTTTGGAGGTTACTCCAATCATCCATGAGTGAGGTAATAAGGGCTTAAACTAAGATGGTGACTGTGGGGATAGAAATGGAAAGGCATGTTCCAGTGACTTTGTGAAACAACAATGGTCCATCTTTAAATACATTTTTACAAAAGGTTTTCTTCTCCTTACAAGCTTTTTCCCTTCCCAAGGCATTCCACGTTTGGGACTGTCAAGTGGTAAATGTCAGAGAATGTTCCTCTTTCTATTGAGAGAAATAGAACATCTTGCTGCCATGAGCAAATGTAAAATTACTTCTTTGTGTCCTTTATAGGTATGGCACATTGTTAATTAAAGGGAGGTCCAGAAGCCATCCCTGGTGGATCTAAAGACATTTCACACTTAGCAATTAATTTAATTTCATCTGCTCTTTGGGGCTGTTCTCTGTGTAGGTCTGGCTAAAGCAGAGATGTGAAAATCCCTAAGTGGTTCATTCCTCTTTAGGCTTCTCAGCGTCTGCGGCTGCTTTGTGATCCATTCACGTGTTTTGTGTCCCTGGGTTTCTTCCCAACCACACTAAATCAGAAATTTCAAGGGACTCCACTGAAAATGTGTGTGTGGGGGAAGTGGCTCCTCCTATGGTGTGAAGGGTTTGTGAAATTTTGATTAGAATAATGGAACATTATATTAACAATATATTGTATCATACTCATTATACTAATTAATATAATGCTAATAATTATATAAGTAATGTCACATTAATATTAATTATAACATATAACCACATTATATGACAATAATGTGTAATTATATTAATATGATAATATAATTAATTAACAATTAATATAACCTTAGAGTATGTGTCTTATCTAAACTATCTCTCCTAGCTCTTTGTATCTCTCTTAGTATCGTTCTATCTATTCCAGCTTTGCACACAGTAGGTAGCTGAGATAAATTGCCATTGAGTTGTGACCTTAGAATCGAAATTTTAGTTGCTTCGTTGGAAACTACCTTAGAGATCATGAAATTAAGCATTCTAACCTCACTAGACCGTGGCATCAGAACCATAGCTAACATGGAGTGAGAGCGGCTTTGCCCTAAGACGTGGACATCCTGGAAAAGACAAATGGAGTGACTGTCATGCCCACTTTTCATCTTCAATTAGTCTTCCATGGTTTTGCATTGTTGTGTAGCACAACTGCTCCCAGGTCACCCCCCCTTCTCTGCTGCCACCCCCAAAACCAGCATCCTAGAATGAGGTCTCACTTTCCCTGCCAGGGTTAGACCATCCCCTCTCCTGGTATGCTTTTATATTCATGGTTGGAATGTCCTCTGCATTACCACTAGTCTCAACCAAACCTTTAATTCTTTCTTCCCATTCAACTGCTTTGGCCCAAGGTTAGAATATTGAATTAAGGTTAAAATATTCCTAGTAACATCCTTGGTAAATTTATGATTATAATCTAGGCTTTACTCTTAACTAGCTATGTGACCTTGTGTTTGTCACTTCTCTCTGTGTTTCAGTTTCCTTATGCATCAGATGAAAAAGCAGCTTAACCCAGAAGTGGATAGCTAGCTCAGTGTGGCCCATAACACTCTGCCATTGTGTGGCCTGAAACAGATTAAAATATAATTGGGAAATATTTAAGAAAATAAATAGGAATAAAATAAGACATAGATAATCCTAATGTATTGTTTTTAAAGTCAATATGCGCCTGCAAGGATCTTTACATATGGTTGGGCCCCCATTTTTACTTAAGTTTGACTGACCTGGCTTGGATGATGTCTGAAGTCCTTTCCAGCTTTAACCTTTGGGGATCCTTCTTAGAACTCTGATAGGTAAACAAGACAAACTTTGCCTACTTTGAAATTAAATAGAGGATTGGCTCTGTCCATTCTGAGCCTCTTGGACCAATGATCTGGCCTTGCTCTAAAAGAGAGAGAGATAGGGTACAATGAAGCAAAGACTTGTCTTGGAGGGATTCTTTTGAATTAAGATGCCTAAGAAGAGTAATGTGGAAAATATTGCTTGGCCTTGGGTACCCAAAAGTCTCCTTCCTTGAATTGCCTCATCTAGGCTTTTAGAGAGTTTGGAGGGCAATTGTGGATCTTTCCTTCCTCATTTGATTTAGAACGTGAGGAAATAGTTTGGCAAATGCATTAAGAATAAGGCAGAAGAGGATAAATGGTCTATTTGTGATAAAATAAGCTTCTTTAATTTGTGCTTCTTACTCAAGGTCAGTGGGACCTGGTTGGGGTGGGGTGTGTGTGTGTGTAGGAAGGCAGGGTGTCCAGGAGCTAGTTTGGAAGGAGATGGAGCTTGTTAAAGAGATGGGACCAGAGTCAAACAGTATTCATTGTCTCTCAACCATTTTGGATTGGTTTGTGCTAATATCTTTCCTAGTCATTTGAAAGAATTATTTGGATTATTCAAGCTTTTCGATCTCTTCATTGTACGCTCTGGGTTCAGCCTCTTCCTCTCTGGTCTCCTCTCCCTCACACACATGAGCTTCATAGAAATCTCTAGATCAGCCCATTTCAGATTCCTGCCCAGTCCTCACAGAAGGGAGAACAGAAACAGCAGGAAATTGAGCTTGGGCCTTTGCTGCCAAGAAGATGACCGCCTGACAAAACATCTCTTTCTGGTCACTCCCCAGTCCCCTGGGCCCCTGTACATAACCCTGAATCCAATTTCCTGTTCTTTGTGAGTCAGTGTGTTCACCTCAGAGCCGTTGTCTGTCACTATCAGGGAATCCATCGTATTAAAACAGGGACTGGGGGAAAGGCAGAAATAATAAAGCAAGAAAGAAGCCAGGGTGCCAGAGAAAGAAATCACAGGGGCTGTGCTACCTTTTTCTTACCAACTTAGAATGAGATACTGACAGGAAGTGACACTTGGCCTTACTCACTCACCTGGGCAGAGCATAGGGCTTTAGGCTCAGAACCACATAGAGGAAACTGTGGTCCTAGGAGAGTTCGTGAAGGAGAAAGTGGGGCAGGACAGAGAAGGGAAGAAGAATTTGGACTGGCAGGGCTTCTTAAAACAGACTGGAATTTCTACCTTGGGATGGAGATCCCAGGACTATGCTGTTTCTCTAGACCCTGGTAATTTTTTTTTCAATGGGAAAGAACTATGATGTCTTAATACTAATATTAACTAATATCAATATAAAGTTTTTAGGTTTGCAAAAACTAAACTTACATTCTCTTAGGAGGCCTTCATGAACCTGTGAAATAGGTGCTACTATTATCCTCACTTTTCATGTAGTTCAAGGACTTGTCTAGAGTTATGTTTTCGTTCTGAGGCAAGTTTTAAATCCATGCCTTACTAGGTCCAAGTCTAGAAGTGTCAAGCACATGGCCCATATGTCCTGTAACACTTCCAAGTGAAGTAGGAACCAGGTAAAAATGTAATTGGGAAATATCTAACAAAATAAGTTAAAAATATAATAAGACATAGATAAAATCAATATGTGGTTTTCTAAGTCAATATGTGGACTGCAGGGATCCTTATGTATAGTTTAGTGGCACTTCTATTTGAGTTTGATACCACAGATTATACTGCTTCTCCTCCCATCCTTACCCTGCCCCCCACAATGTCTATGTAACCACCAGGTGGCAGTCTGGTAAGGTTGGTTGTAGAGATGAGGGATTAGCCCCCACCTTTATGAATGGAGTGGGGAGTGCTACCCTAGGAAAACACTACTTTTTTCAGGCAATACCTTTCTTTAACCCCTAGGCATCTCAGAGGGTGCTTAGTTTATGCTTCCATTCTCATCCTAATCCTAGACACCAGAAGCTTCAATAAAACACCTGCCACTCTTAGCCACCTGAGCCTTGCTTACTCATTACTCCCTAGCCTAGGGATAAATCATCTTGAGTTACATGGTTCATCTATCTTTGCTATTTAGAAGCTTATAAGAGTTTAATAAAATCAAAACCATAAGATTTTCTCTTATTCAGCTCAATTCTCTCTTGAGAATAAGAAAAAAAAAAACCAAAACACGGTATTTTGGACTGAGGTACAAACTACTGTTATATTTATGTATTCCAAGCTATTAACTGTCTTCTTCCATTATTTCAAGGCCATTGTATACAAATACTATACATACACAAATCACAAATAAATTATAATCAATCATAGTTTTATATGAAACAAGTTAGAAATTAGAGATAGTTCCAAGAAATAGAATAATTGTGTAGAAATGTCTCTGCCAGTCCAAGACACTGAGAAAGGGAAGGAAGGATATTAAACCTTTAAGGTCCTTTCATTGATCTCAAAGGAGTGACAACATGGAGAAGATTCAGTCTTTTCCAGCTACATTCATCAGAGGTTCCCTGTTCCCTTTTTTTTTTTGGAGAGGGGAAGGCAGGGCAATTGGGGTTACTTGACTTGCCCAAAGTCACACAGCTAGTAAGTATGTCAAGTGTCTGAGGCCGGATTTGAACTCTGTCTCTCCCCAAATTGCCCTTGAGCCCCTACTTCTGCTTTTGCTCTTCTCCAAATCTGAACTCTGACTGAACTCTATCACTCAAGCTTAGCCTTCTATCAACCCTATGGGTCCATACACAAACTCCCCTGGATAATGTCTCTGGAGGCCGGGTGGTGGAGAGGAGAAGATAACACTTTGGGGCAGGGTTTACCATCCCTAGGGTTGACACAGCTAGGGTTCAGAGCCCTTTCTGCTCATAGGAAAATCATGAATACCTGGCCACACCTAGCAAATAAGAAAGTATTCACAGTAATTCCCTGCTGAACTGAATAGAGAACACCGTTTTGTGGCAAAAAGAGGAGGTCATCATGATACAATTGGAAAAACAAACAAAACACTGGCTCTGGGGTCAGAGGACCTGAGTTCAAATGCTGCTACTGATGCTTAATATATCTGTGACCTTGGATAGGTCACTTAATCTCCATAGACCTCAGTTTCCTCATCTAGAAAATGAAGAGGGTTGGATGAGAAGAGCTCCGAGTCCCCTTTCTACCAGCCTGGCGCCTCAGACTTTTGAGGTGCCAATTGGGAGAGCTGGTTCAGGTATGAAAGAATTCATTTAGACGATTTTCTCTTAGCCATTCATTGGGAGCTTTATTACGTGAACCACACAGACCTGAGATTTAGCAAGGAGCTAAACAAAGGCCCAATATAGGAAAAGAACCAGACTTACATAGACAGAAAGCTGTATAGCCTATAGGATGATGGTGTAATTTTAAGGTTCGTTATGGGGGTTAGAGATCTAGGGACAAGATGAGTACAAACAAGGTGAGGAAAGTGTTTGCTTGCAAGATAAGGAAAAGTCATGACACAGGATGAGGAAGATGAATGACAGGATAGGGAACACAGGATAAGGGGACAAAAGCAATTCTTTTGTTACGAGTTGTATGGTATTTCAAGATAAGGGGGAAAGGGCATCGAGAATCCCTCAAGTTAAAGGACGGGCTACAGAATGAGCCTCAAACCCCCTCAGGGGGCCTAGGAAAGTGACCCTTAATATTAACCCTTATGGCATCATTTGTATCCACATCAAGACAATACACAGAGAACTGGCCTTGAGATCAAGAAGAATTGAGTTTGAAGTTTGCCTCAAGTGCTTAACATCTATGTGACTCTGGATAAGTCACTTATCTACTCTTTGCCTTCTTTTCCATATATATATATATGTATGTATATATATCTCCCTTTCTTTTATATATATGTATATATATACGTATATATATACATATATATGTATATATATATACATATCTCCCTTTCTCTCCCCAGAAAGTCATCAAGCCTTGTAACAAAACTAACAAAGGATAAAAAGGATTCAGGGAGAATAAAACTGTTCCAAAAAGCTAATCAACCCATCGACTGCATCTGATATGACATATAATATTCCACACCCATGGAACCTCACCTCTACAAAGAACCAAGCCCCTCTTTCATGAATAAGCTGACAGGTTGTGACTTAAGACAAGCTATAAAAGACAGAGCTGGGATTTGAACCCAGGTGCTGAGTCCAAACTTGGTGCCCTTTCTATGTACTGCGGGAAGACCCCTTTTAGATGCAGAACTTAGGGGGCTATACACACAGAACCATAGAATGTTAGAAGTAGAAGGGATCTTAGCAATCATTGTGTCTGGCTCCCTTCGTTTGACAGCTGAGGAAACTGAGGCACAAGACAATCAAGAGCATACAGTTAATGGTAGAACTCAAACTGGAACTTAGATCTCTACTAGTGTTCTAACCTAACATTTAACTTCTCCATTTGTGAGGTTTCTTCCTTTAGCGTTCTAAGGAGGCATATATTTAGTCTCTTGAATTCCCAATGTCGTTCTGCTTTACTGGACATTTAGGCGCTTGCCTAGTGGTCTGTGGGTTGCCTTTTACTTTTTTAGGTGAAAAGGAGGAGTGGCATTTGCTGGCTTCTCTTTACCTGGGTTTGGGAGGAACTTGCCTCTTATGATTAGAAATTGTCCCATCTCCGTGACTCCCTCCCCAACCGTCCAAGTGAAACAGCACTGAAGGGCCAGGCTGTGTCAGCAAGGCCACATCCCATCATTTATGCGTTGCTTCTAGATGACATCTTAGGAAAACATTATTATAGATTGATATCTTATCTGGGTGATAACAAGACCATCGGAAATAAGAAGCCCAGAACAATATTTGTCCTACAGATGGAGACTGAAGCACTGTGATTTTCAGATAAGGAGCAGAATCTAGTCTTTGGTGCAGTATTTTTCAGGAATTCCCTAAGGCGGCCATCAATGAACTGCTCTCTGGAGAAAAGGGGAGTAAGGCCTAATACAGGAGGGATCCTAAAGAAGAGAGTAGCCTAGAAAAGAAGTGAGGGTCATTTAAGTGATAAGAATAATTGACACATATGTGGCTCCTTATAACACAACCCAGTAAGGTAAGGGCATTTTTGTTATTGTTTCTGTCCAGACGTATGGTTTTACTGGTGTAGAGGACATTCTCTGTATGGAAAGTCCTTCTACTAATACAAATGGCTAACTTGTCTGTGACTTAGAATCCTGGAGAGTTACCTAGGGCACTGAGAGGTCAACTAACTTGACCTGGTCATGCAGTTAGTATGTGTTAGAGGCAACACTTGGAACTTAGGTCTTTCTGATTCAAGGCCAAACCTCCATCCAGTCTGCTATGTCATCTCGCAGACCTAGGTCGCTCAGTGGATAGAGTGCCAGACCTGGAGTCCGGAAGACTAATCTTTCTGAGATCAAATCTGGCCCCAGACACTTACTAGCTATGACCCTGGGCAAATCACTTCTTCCTGTTTACCTCAGTTTCCTCATCTGTAAAATGAGCTGGAGAAGGAAATGGCCAATCATTCCAGTATCTTTGCCAAGAAAACCCCACATGGAGTCATGAAGAGTTGGGCGGGATTGAAACAACTGACCAATGATAACATGTTGCCTCTTGTGAGAGAAGCAGTCCAAATATTATTATCCCAATTTTACAAAAATTATGGCTGATCGTTCTATGAAATTATGCTTCTTATTGCCTTTGGATGCATGAAAAAAGCCATCTCCAAGGAGAACTCGTGAGTTCTCCTTCCATTTAGCTGCAGCTCACTTTTTGTTTTCTGGTTTCATTTATGTCAAGACTGATAGGATTCAGTTCTTCAAGTGGCAAGTCTACTCTGTGAGAATTGGCCAAGGATCTTGCATTTTGGGTATCAACCCCCTAAGCTAATGTTTACAGATCATTTAAAAACTGTGGGATTTCTAGCACCCTCTGCCACCCATTACCACTATCCAAGTGGAAGGGGCCAGTACTGAGGTCCACTTTGTATTTTTCTTCATTTCAGTCCACATGATCCATTGGTATCTTCAGGATGTTAAGAATAATCAAAAAGAGTTCACTTCCCCTCTCTCATCCCCCGTTTGTGCCTCTCTACATTGGCTGCTTAAGAAATGCTTTTTGCATTGGATTGAAAATATCAAGTCAGAATGAAGGCTGATCCCCCACCTTTAAACGTGCATGAGTTGGCTCATTGTCTCTAAACCTGGATGGGAAGAGGAGATTGGGGGAAACATTTTATTAAGCTTAACCCTTTTAGTGTGGTTTCATGGAGCCTGGCTGCTCTTCTGAGAAAGACCCATTTTTATTGTTCACCTAATGTTTGAATGAGCTGGGATGGCTTTGACGATGACTAATTCTGGCAGCATCTAGAGGACAAATGCGCCTTGAAGGGGCTGATGTTCCCTTCTCTCTGTGCTGGGGAAATTTGTAAAGGAATTTCCCACTAGTGAAAGGGGTTAGATCTACAGCATCAGAGCCTGAAGTTTTTCTACTGATTTCCCAAGAGAAGAACTGCTCAGGGAGCTATGGGGTCTCCTCTCCTGCCCTGCTTGCTGTTTCCTGCCTCTGGGGGGGAATTTAAAGATTTATTTATTTTCAGCACAGCCGTTCTCAGCTGTCAGCAGCACCTCAGTGGTCTAGAGTAGCTGAGGGTGCCTTTTCTTTGTTCCTTTAGCTTAACACAGAGCCTGGCACATAGTATACATTTAGTAAATGCTTATCGACTGACTAACTGGTGGGCCGAAGAAGCGTAATATTTTTCTTGTTCATGTAATATAATTCTCTTATCAAGAAATATGTAATGATTGGGGAGGGTGGTTGCCATATGGAGTAGATCAGTGCATGCGAGATCAGAGATATAAAAGCATTTTGAAAAGCTAAAAGGCTTAAACAAATATAAGGTATTATTATTATAAGAAGATTCCTCTCAAGAGGCAAGAGAGTCTTGGAAAGGACTACAGATGGTCTGTATAAGATCAGAGATCTAGAACATAAGGCATCTGGGAGGTCTTCTAGGCCATCCCCCTCATTTAAGAAAGTAAATTGTATTTTTTTCAACGAACAAGTGTTGATTTCTCCTTCTTACCTCTCCCTGGGGGAAAAGGAAAAAGAAAAACAAGACCCTTTTAACAAATATGCACAATCAAGCAAAACAAATTCCCATAGTGGCCGCGTCCAAAAATATATGCCTTATTTTGCATACCTAGTCCATCACCTCTCAATCAGGAGGTGAGTAGCATTCTTTATCATCAATCCTTTGGAAACACTGTTGCTCATTGCATTTACAGATAAAGAAATTGAGACCCTGTGAAGTTACATGACCGGCCTGTGATCATCCAGATAAAAGGTGGTCAAACCAAAATTTGAATTCAGGTTCTCTAGACTTAAAATCAAACAATCTTTCTACTGTACCACAGCAGAAGAAGCTTCCGAAACTTAGGAAATTAATATCTCTGAAAGGTGAATAAATTGAGAAGGGCAAAACCGACTACAGTCAATTCTAAATGATGGGGTCTCCATTTTGTTCTTTCTCTGCAATTCCTTTTCAATTGCGTGCTGCCTTACACCCATGACCCAGCATCTTCCTTGGTGGTGTCTCCAATGCCTAGTCAGGGACACTTGTCCTAAAAGAGCTTATATTTTAATTGGACACATACTGAGTGGGCTCAAAGCTTGAAACAACTTTTCTGGTTTATATCTGTATATCTATAGAAATATCTCTATCTAGATATCTCTCTGTCTCTCTATGCACATTTTATACATATATATTAGATCTACAATGTGTAGTTATATGTGTTTTTATATGTATACATACATGCATGTATATATGTATATATTTATACATACACATGTTTATACACATATACACACACATACATATTGCAAGGCCAAAAATATGGCTAGGCACTCGATAGACAATGGACTTACCCCCTGTACTTGTTCAGATTTATTTGCATAACAGCTGAAAAATATATTGGGTCAGTCCCTTAAAATACAGTAAAGGGTCAGACCCGGAGAGTTCTATGGAGTTTCTGTGACTGAGCTGTCACTGAGGGGAAATGAATCCTTAAATAGAAATTAAATAGAGAGCCACATAGACTTTATTTTTTTAAATTGAAAATTTTTATCAGTAAAAATCTACCTTCTCTCCTCCTAACCCCACTGAAAATGAAAGAAAAAACCTCTGTTACAAACACATATGGACAAGCAAAACAAATTTCTGTGTTGGTCACCACATAGAATTTCTAGCCATAAACACGAGAGAGAAGTTTCAGTGACTGGGAAATGTGGTTAAAAAAAGAATTGAACCAGAGGACACTTGTTCCTTCTAGCAAAGGCTCTGAGAAATAGATCATTCCTTATGAAAATTTAAAAAAGCCAATACAAGGTTTTCATTCTTTAAGAAGGCTTCATTTTCTTGCCTTATCTTACTCCCTACCCTACCCCCAGTCTGATTAAGGCTTAAAAGAGCATGAACAGGGATAACCTCAAGATTTAAAACAATAACAAAAATGATACAGTAGATCTCACTTATCAGTTAATCAAATAATCAAACGGGAACTACAATGTGTCAGGCAGTGTACTCTGTGCTAGGGATAGAGATACAAAAGTGAGATAGTCTCTACCCTCAAATAGCTTACATTCTATTTACTCACCCTCCTACAAGTAGGAGATAGGGTGGCACAGTTAACAGAAGCCTGAGCCTGGAGTCAGGAAGATCTGAATTCAAATCCAGCCTCAGACACTTATTAGCTGTGTGACCCTGGGCAAGTCACTTAACCCTAATTGTCTCAGTCTCCTCACCTGTAAAATGAGCTGGAGAAAGAAATGGCATACCATGCCAGTATTTTGCCAGATGGGGTCATGAAGAGTCAAACACGATTTAAATGACTAAACAACAGCAGCTTAAGACTCCAAATAAAGCCAGAAGCTAGAAGCAGGATGGGGCTTCCCAATAATGTGCCCAGCGGACCCCTTCCTGGCAGCAGCCTGCAGTGAATACAAGACCAGCAGAATAAACATGGAGTATCAGCCACCCACCAGGAGAGAGAAATGCCCCTGTGGAATCTACACAGCTAGAACAGACTGTGTTGCCTGGCAGCTACTCTGAGACCAGCAGAAATGGGCAGGAGCCACAAAGATCACTAAAACATCGCCAGAAGATGATTGCAGCTCTGTAACATTGGAAACATGAACTACGTCTTTCATCCTTGTACTGTGGCTACATGGGCTCCCTAAATGCATCTACTTTTCCCACTGCTGGTATGTGTGTTTGTGACCTAGGTTGGGGAGGGCAATGTTTTATTGCTACATTTCTTATTATGGTATTTAATCAAATGACTTTCATTTGAATTATTTATACCTTCAGGATGATTTGCAAAGGTAAACACTTTGATAGGGGCTTGTGAGCTATGATTTTTTTTTTGACCAGGGAAGTGAGGCAATTGGGGTTAAGTGACTCACCCAGGGTCACACAGCTAGTAAGTGTCAAGGGTCTGAGGTTGGATTTGAACTCATGTCCTCCTGACTCTAGGACCAGCGCTCTATTTGCTGTTCCACCTAGCCACCCTGTAAGCTATGATTTTGAGTTGCTTTGGTCTGGAAGAACAATTTGAACCAGGGAAAGACACATCTGGGGGACCTATTCTGTGAGTTGGTGGGGTGCCCCCAGAAGCTACATAAAACTAACACTAAATGTAATAATTCATGAAAACATTAAAATGCAATAAATACATAGGGAAGGAAACAAAACAGTGCTTGGAGAGACTTAAGATGGAAGAGAGGCAAGGGTGTGCTGGAGACTGGCTATTATTAAATTTTCATTGTGAATATTTATACCTTGGAAATCAGCAACTACTACAAGTCAGGGCCTAATTTATTATTTTGTTAATTATTTAGACTTAAGAAAGTGATGGAGAAGATATTAATAATAGACACTAAATTTAAAAGTTTGTAATGCATACTTTTTTCCGCCTGGAAAAACTAGTTGTTAAACATTTACCAGCACACCCCAGGAGAAAGTTCACTTCTGACTGGTGATAATCAAGGAAGGATTCGTGGAAGAAATGGCACCTGAGCTAGGCCTTTTAAGAATAAGAAGAATTTTAGGAAATTGAAATGTGAAAGGGTGCATTTCATGAAGGTATTTCACCATGTAAGAGCAGTACAGTGGGCAGAGTACTGGCTTTGGAGTCAGAGGCCTCTGCTATTAACTATCTGTGTGACCTTGGGTAAATCATTCAAATGTTCCGGGACATAGTTTCTTCAACTATGAAATGATGGGATGGGACTAGATGGCCTTTAAAGGTTCCTTTTGGCTCTAATCCTATGATCCTGTGATCTTTGTTTTAAAATTAATTTTAAAATGTTTTTAATGATATTCTTTATCTTTTGTCAATAGACATTTCTAGAGTTGGGAAAAAAATCCCACTTTTCCTCCCCTTCCTCCCTTCTCCCTTTTGACAAAGACATACAATCCAGAGCTTAGCACAGTGTCTGGCACATAGTAGGTGATTAATAAATGTTTATTGATAAAAAAAATTAAGCAAGTAATCTGACACAGTGACCACAACTTATCATTAAATATTCTGTCCTAGTAGTTATCTTTCTATTTGCTCAAAATCTGACTTCCTTTTAGTGATCTTTTAAATTTATGCTATATATGTTGTTATTTTGTTTGATTCTGTTTATTTTGCTCTGATCAGGTCATATAAATCTTTCCAAGTTTCTCTTAATTTGTATTCTTCACATCTTCCCTACACAACAATATTCCATTAATATGTCAGTTTTTTCATCTATTCCCCAACTGATGGACACTTACTTTTCCCAATTCTTTCCTACCACAAAGACTGCTATGACTATTTGGATATATTTTGAGACTTTGTTCATATCTTTGACTTTTGTGGAGTATATATCCATTATTGGGATTGCTTGGTGAAAGGGTATAGAATGATCACTTTTCTTGAGCACATCTGAATTGAAATTCCAAATGGTTAGACCTGTTTATGGCTCCACCAATGTGGAGTGATCAGCTCATTGGTCTAGGGGTATGATTCTCATTTTCTGTTTGAGAGGTCTCAGGTTTAATCCTGGATGACCCTGGGAGCTATCTTCCTATAGCTTCTCAATTACTTACTATTCCTTTTCTTTTTTTTTTATCGTGGTATGAAGTACAACCATATTTTAATTTTCATTTCTCTTATTTTTAATGATGTTGACTATATTTGCATATGGCTATAATCTATTTGGCAATTCTTTTGAAAGCTATTAATATCCTTTAGTCATTTATTTGTTGGGCAATAGCTCTTGATGCTATATTATTTATGTAAATTCGCTATATGTCTTAGAGAATAGACTTTTATTGGTGATATCTGATGTAAATGTTTTCCCTAGTCTATAGCTTTTTATTTTCTCATCATCAATTTTATTTGACAAAAGTATTTTGTTTAGCTTTATGTAGTCACTTTGTTTATTTTCTCATTTATGATCTCATCTTTCCTAAGTTAGGTTAAAAATGTTCCTCTAGTACTTTTCTGATTTTGTTTCGTGGTATTACCTTTTATAGTCGGGTTGTATATATACATTTTGAGCTTATTGTAATATAAAGTACAACATGTTACAGTTAGGTCCCAGTTAATATGAATAATGAATATTGTCAACTGGTCGCATGTATTGAAATTCACACTTTTTGAAGTTATAATCTTGTAAAATACGGTAATTGGTTCCATCCCTAAGGAAATATGTAATGAGAATTCAAATAATGCTCATTATTGATACTAATTGACATCTATGTGTAATTTAAACCTGACATGCCAAATTGTTTTAGAGTATCCCAGAAGCTCTTGTAAAAAAGATAATCCTTTATCCAATAATTAAAGTCCATGGGGTTTATCAAATAGGAGGCTACTGTTTTTGATTGCTTATCTAATCTTTTCCACAAATTTGACTCTTTAAAAACAGCTCCAAATATCTTTGATGATTACCGATTTATACAGTAACATAGTTTGAGTCTAGTAATGATATACTTTAGACTCTTAAAGCGGGGTGACCCTGGGCTAGTCACTTAACCGTGTTTATCTCAATTCTTAATCTGTAAAATGAGGTGGAGAAGGAAATGGCAAACTACTCCAGTATCTTTGCCAATAAAACCCCAAATGGGGGTCACAAGAGTCTGACATGACTGAAACAACTGAATAACAAAAACATGATATGCCTTCTTGAATTGTATTCCCCCCTCCCCCCCCGCATTATTTCTCTTGAGATTTTAGACCTTTGGTTCTTCCAAATGAATTTTGTTGTTTTGTCAAGTAATATCCCATAGACATTTTGCTTGGTAAAGTGTGAATTTATTTAGCTAGTATTGTCATTTTAATTATTTTGGCAAAGGTCAATCATGAGCAGTGAATACCAGTCTAATGATTTAAATATCGTTTTATTTTTGAAAAGAGTGTTTGTAACTGAATTACATGTCATGTGGGTGTCTTGGAAAGTCAACCACAATATATTTTATTAATTTTGCAGTTATTTTGAATGGGATTTCTCTTAGTTCTTCCTCAGCCTTTTGGAGTTACAGCTGGTCATTGTGGTGATAAGAGTGCTTAAGTCTTTTGAAGCTGTTTTTCTTTAAGTTATTGTAGTCGTTGTAAAACTCATTCTTCTACTTCTGTTAACTTTACTCTGCATCAGTTCATACAGTACTTGGTCTTTGATATCTTTCTCTCTCTAGGTCCAGGTGATCCAATATCCTGTAAACAGCGATTGTGTCTGATAACATATGTAATGTTATACCTCTGTGGATCTCTAACTGTCTGCTGAGATCAGGGTGTATAGATATGAATACACACATATAGACATATATACACATATATTTCATGATCTGTTCTCTAGGATCATATATTAAAATGATTCTTAAAAAATTATAAATATAACAAATATGGACATTTCCACATACAAAGAACAGAAAAAGATTGTATGCAAAACCATGAATTACATTGAACTTGTTTTTTTTAAGTATGTGTTAAATTTAACATGGTAGCACCAACACTGTCCCACTTGCCTGTGTGCTCCTCTGAATTTCCTTTTACTCTTTTCTGTATTTTAAAAAAACGTACTTTGCTGATACTCTTTTTAAAACAAAATTATACTATTACCATTTTCCCACTCAACTCAGTTTCAGTTCTCCCCTCCTCCAAATAAAAGCCCTTACTAGTAACAAATTAATAGTAGTAAAGCAAAATGAAGTCACACATTGGTTGTTTGAAAATTTATGTCTCGTGCACCTTTAGTCTATCACTTCTCTGCCAAGAGATCGAGAACATGTATCTTCACAGTGTTATGGTCAATTCACAGCTACATCAACAATGCATTAGTGTACTGTTGGTGTAGTTGTGAACTACTCCAGCCATTCTGGAGAACAATTTGGAACTTGGGCCATAAAACTGTGCATACCCTTTGACCCAGTAATACCACTACTAGGTCTGTAGCCCAAGGAGATCAAAGAAAAAGGAAAAGGACCTATATGTACAAAAATATTTATAGCAGCTCTTTTTGTGGTGGCAAAGAATTGGAAATTAAGAAAATGCCCATCAATAGAGGAATGGCTTAATAAGTCGTGGTACAGGATTGTGATGTAGTACTGTTGTACTGTAAGAAACAACAAACAAGATAGTTTCAGAAAAACCTGGGAAGACCTATATGAACTGATGCAAAATGAAGTGAGCAGAACCAGGAGATCATTGTACACAGTAACAACAATATTTTAAGAATGACCAACTGTTGAAAGACTTACCCAATACAATGATCCAAGATAATTCCAAAAGACTCATGTTGAAAAATGCTATCTATCTCCATAGAAAGAACTAATGAACTCTGAGTGCAAATTGAAGTATAATTTTCTTACTTTCTTCATTTTTCTTGCCTTTTTTTTGACATGGCTACTATGAAAATATGTTTTGATGTGTATAATTAACATCAGATTGCTTGCTTTCTCGGTGAGTGGGGAGGGGCTTAACGGAGGGAGAGAACTTGGAACTCAAAAAATTTTTAAAGTAAAAAATAAAATTTTTTTTTAAAGAAAAAAATCCCCAGGGCATTTGTATGCCTATTCTCCCATAGCCCTTCAATAATTGTTATTTTTTTTTTAGTGTTGCCTTTGTTAATTGGATGAGTATGAGGTAAAACCTCAGAGTTGTTTTAAATTTGCATTTCTTTTATTACTCATGATTTGGAGTATTTTTTCCCCATGTGGTTGCTAATTGCCTGTATTTCTTATTTTTTAAATTGCCTGTTCATATGATTATATGATCATTTATCTATTGAAGAATAATTATTTTCTTATATATTTGTGTCAGCTTCTTATATATCTAGGTAGCACACCTTTAACAGATAAATTTGTTCAAATATTATTTTCCCTATTGACTGTTTCCCTTCTAATTCTAACTGCATTGATTTTGCTTGTGCATTTTAATTTTATGTAATTAAAATTGTCCATTTTATATTTTATGATCATCTTTATCCTTTGATTTGTTGAGAACTCCCTCCCCTACCCTCAGCCATAGTTTTGAAAAGTATCTCTTCTTCTCTTTTAATTTGATTATTATATGACCTTTTATACTTAGTTCATGTATCCATTTGGAATTTATTATGGTGTATGGTGTGAAATGTTCTAACCTTAATTTCAGTCAAACTGTTTTTCAGGTTTCCCAGTAGATTTGTCAAATAGTGAGTCCTTATAGTAGTTGGTGTGTTTGGATTTATCATACACTATGCTACTAAATTCCACTGCTTTTAGGTCTTGTTTGCCAAATCTTTTCTGCTGATCACTTAATTCTTCTTTTTAGAACTTAGCTACCATGCCATGTGGGGCAAATATATTTAATCATGTTCTTTTTCATTTTCTATAGTACTTTTAAGTGTAATGTTATTTCTTTGTCTCTCTTAGCATTATCAATTTGTATTTGTCCTCCTGGGTACTTTTTTGACATGTAGAAAGGCATCCTAGGAAATAAAGTTCTGTTGGGTGGAACAGAATCATTTTATTTAGCATGATCTATGGACAAATTAGAGTTAGCTAGATGGCTCAGTGGATAGAGCACTGGGCCTGGCATCAGGAAGACCTGAGTTCAAATTTGGCCTCAGACACTTACTAGCTGTGTGACCTTGTGCAAGTCACTTAACCTCTGTTTGCCTTAATCCACTGAAGAAGGAAATGGCAAACCACTCCTTGCCAAGAAAACCCCACAGACAGTATGGTCTATCTGGTTACAAAGTCAGATACAACTGAAACGACATGGACAAATTAGGCTACTATAGGCCAGGCCTGGCTGACACAGTGGTTTAAGTTTGAAATTGGAATGAAATGAGAAACTTGGAGGCCCTGTGGTAGTTAACAAAAGAAGATTTACTTAGTCATGGCATAGGAAGGATATTCAGCAAATATACAGCATCGATTTGGAAGGGTATAGTTAACCTGCTGTCTGTGTTGGCCTTGTTGGTGCAATGGTCAACAGCCTGAGCAAGAAGCACTTGATTCCTTAGGAGCTGGCTTTTGTACTTGGGCCACCAGGAAGCTACTGAGCTTTACTCCCCTGAGGCAATTAAATCTTGAAGCCAGTTTCAGTCTTTTCAGGAAAAAAATAGCCCAACCTTCATGAGGTAGGGCCCAAGGGACAACCTAGTCCAGTGTATGTGATAGGGTCTTAGGAAATACTGTCCCTACAACAAGGGGCCAGAAGTGTTCAACTTGACCTGCAAAATTTCTGACTGTTACTAGAACCAGATTAAAATGTAATTGGAAAATTACAAAGTAACCAAAAATACAACACAACATAGATAATTGGTTTTCTAAGTCAATATGCAGCCCTCAGACTATGTATGTGAGTTTAACACCTCCGGAGGCCTAAAGGAACAATATTTCATTTTCTCCTCAAAGGAGAGAATATGCGCATGGGCACAGAGGGTTGTAAATAAAATCATCAAATCCAGAGAGGTTTTGAAATGAGCACTTGAAGCTAGAACAGTTTGAGTTCAGGTTACAAGGAGCTAACATGTAGGGAAGGAAAGGCTTGCAGTCACTATCATGATAGGTGTGGACTCCACTCAGCATTGAGATGAGATCATCACTGCTTGAGTAGTCTGGGAAGGATGAGAGTAATGTTTTTCCCCTTCCCCTTTCTCCCTCTCCCTTCTTAGGGAGAACATTAAATTCCCATTCCCAAGCTTATCTCTATTCTTTAAAATTACATTAATATTTTCTGCTTAGTTAATTTGAATTTGCTATCTCTATAGTGACACTGTAGATATATAGATAAGCTATAGCTTATCACATATAGATTGCTGCTTCTGATCTGTGTATGTCATTATTGGTGGTGAATAGGGAGTTGTAAAAAGAAAGAGACAGTGAGACATATTATGCAGAGAGAAATTGAGGGGGATAGAGAGCATGAACATTCTGAATTTTACCAGAGTGATTTGGCTGGGGGCTCAGAAACTATAAAAGAAGGAATCTTATTGATTTCCTATTTTTATAAACCTTCCAAAGTGGGAAAAGCACGGATCTGGGTCTTCCCTCCTGGATACTAAAAATAGCTTTCTGGTGGTGGCGATGGTGATGAGTATATATGTGTGTGTGTGTGTGTGTGTCTGTGCGTGGAGGGCCCCCCCCGCCCCGCATGTAGTGTTTGCTGTGGTCAATCTGCCCTCTCCGAGCATTCAAAGAGAAATCCTTCT
Source organism: Phalanger gymnotis (assembly GCA_028646595.1). NCBI lineage: Eukaryota > Metazoa > Chordata > Mammalia > Diprotodontia > Phalangeridae > Phalanger > Phalanger gymnotis. The sequence continues at coordinate 166,180,491 of CM053624.1, read as the reverse complement.
GGAGGGAGTGGAGCTGAGGGTGGTGATTAGAAAGTAGGTCATGCTTGGAGGGAAGAGAAGGAGAGCGCCTGGATAAGGCTGGTGATGTCCTTATTTCAAGGTGGAAGGCCAAGGAAGGAGACCCCCTTCCTTTTCAAAATAATTCAACAGGTAGATTTTTCCACCTTATACAAATAACCCTCACAGGCATCTGGCTCTGTATTGCAGCTGAGTTCACAATTGCAACCCTTGATTTTTTACAACTGCCTGAAGCATATGATATTTTGTTTCATCCTCTCCGTTTCATCGCATGTCTCTACGTTTTAAATGTGTTTCTTGTATACAACAAATGACTAGGTTTTGTTTTTTAATCCATGTCTCAATTCCCTTTCTATTTATTGGGAAATTTATTCATTCATGTTTAGAGTTACAATTATTGAGTGTGTATCTTATTCCAAGAAAAAAATACATACCACACACATATATGTATACATACTATTTCCCAGTTCAAATAAAAATAAATAATAAATAAAATAAAAAATAAAAATAGAAATAATCCTGCCCTTTTCCTCTCCCCTCCTGCAATTCATTGTTTTATTTCTTTGACATTAATTTGTAATGCATCTTTTCAAAGAATATTTTTTAAAAATTTCTACTCTTCTACGCTTTTTTTTGCTCCTTTTCCTTTTTGGAATCCTATAGGATTTATTTCCAGGCATGTCAGAGTTCTGAATGGAGGCAGCAGAGTGCAGTGGGGAGGGTTCTGTGATTCTAGTCTGGAAGGCTTTGTTTTATGCTTTGCCCTTTTCCTCATAGCTTAACCCTTTTGATGTCATACTGTGTTCCCTTAAATTTATGGCCTCTTGTCCAACCTTCTCTGCGTTGTGCTTCCCTAGGGTCCCATCTATTCCCTCTCTTCTGGTTAGTATGGAGACACACAATCCTGTCTTTTAGAAGCTCATCTCCTGAAGTGTCCAAACTCCCAACAGCAGAATTTTTTGAAAGATGCTTATCTCACTTCCTCTTATTTCTGTGAAGTCATTTTTAAATGTTGCCAGATTGTTCCCTTTCTGTTGGCTGTAACCAATTCCATTCTGTCTATGATCCACTAAAGATGGGGGAAGTTGAAAGCCTCTCATACTTTCAAGTCCTGTCCCATTTTTAGCTAGTCCTCCTATCCCACCTTCTCCTCTCCCTATCCGAAGGGTGTTTGTATTATCCCACCATGCATAAAATTGATTTACTAATGAAGGAATAAAATCTCCCCCTGAAATATTAATTAATTTATTCTACTTACTCTCTTCTCAATTTTTCTCATCATATCTTTTTCTCCTTAGATTCTCATCTATTAATGTCCCTGAGAAAATAATCAAACAAACAAAAAGGCTCCCCTTCCCTGCATTCATGGCCTTCTCTTCCCCTAGCCACATGAAAAGAAATATTTCATTTCTTAGTCATTCTTTGCTATCATAATATAATTAACTTTCTTCCATTAGGTCAGTTTGCATTCAAATTCTTCTCTTTTACTTAATATCCAATTATTTTCTTTGGTGTTTGGCTCAGCTTTGCAGGACATGTTATTTGGGGGTGTCAGTGGATATTCTTTGCTACTAAGAATACCATTTCAGTTTTCTCTTTTATTGCTGGTGATAATGGAATAATACCATGGTTGTTCTGGGTGTCTGGTAACTGAAACTCAACATGTCCCCCCTTCCCAACCTCCCCTCTTCTTGACTTCCCTATTACTATTGAGGGTACTACCATTCTCCTAGTTACCCAGGTTCTAGCCTTAGGTACCATCTCTTTCACTTCTCATATCTGATATGTAGCCAAATCCCATTGATTCTGTCTTTGTCACATCTCTCTCATGTGCCTCTTTTTCTCCTCTGACACTGCCATCATTTAATGCAGGCCCTTAGCCCCTCATGCCTTGATTACTGGGGCTGCCTGCCTCAAGGCTCTCCTCACTTCAATCTATCCTCAATTCAGCCACTAAAGTGATTTTCTGATCACGTCCTCCTTTGAGATTTTTGCTCACTAAATTCCAGTGGCTTCCTGTTTCCTTCAGGAACAAATAGAAAATGATCTAGCATTCAAAGTTCTTCATAACCTAGCCCTGTCCTACCTTTCCAGTCTTCTTACACCTTATTACCCAACATGTACTCTTTTATTTAGTGACACTGGCTTGCTGACTGCTCCATCAACAAGATACTTAATCTCTTGACTCTGGGCATTTTCTCTGGCTATTCCCCATGCCTGGAATGCTTTCCTTCCTCCACGCCAACTACTGACCTCTCTGCTCTCCTTCAAGTCCTAACTAAAATCCTACTTTCTATAACAAGCCTTCCCCAATCCCTCTTAATTCTACTGCCTTCCCTCTCTTAATTATTTTTTATTTATCTTGTATATAGCTTGCTTTGTATATATTTTCTTGCAGGTTGTCTCCTTCCTTAGACTGAGCTCCTTGAGGGTAGGGACTGTCTTTTGGCTCTTTTTGTGTCCTTAGCACTTAGCCCAGTGCCTGGCACATAGTAGGTACTTAATAAATGTTTATTTACTAAATGAATGTTGATGCTGCTTCTGACTATTATTATTATTATTATAAGCCTCTCTTGCTCTACACAGTTATGAAGTGTGCCTGGAAATTCCATTTTTTTCTGTATTTTTGTTCTTTCTTAACCTCTCTGACACAATCAACCCTGACTTAGGGGATGAATACCTCATGGGAACTGAAGTTCTTATGGTTCTAATGAGTGATCACCATCTGAGACCGGGCATTGTGGGAAATGCAGTACTTTTTCCTTTTACCCACACCTATCGTACATAAATAGAGTGGAAGTCTAATAAATGGCATTATTTTATATTAGTGTTTTCTTGAAGAGGTTAGTATGTCATTAAATTTAGTGGGTCGATGAAAAAGATGTGAAATTATTGAAATACTTGTATTTAAACAGAGATTTCCAAAAGTCTCTGAGGGTTACTCAGAGATAGTTTTTCTCTTAAGAAGATTTAAATTCCCCCTACAATCTTGTTGTGAAACCTAATTAAACTTCATTACTGTCTCTGTCCCAGTGATCATAACCTTAAATTCATGGAATACTGTTTTTATTTCATGACATTCAATTGGTCTGCCTCCTTGCATTGCTTATACTGAAGGGGGGTAGTGTTAGGTAATAGCATGGAAACCAAAAGTAGAGGAACAAAGGGGAGACTTCACACTTTAGCACTAATCGTATTAGATTATTTCAAAGTTCATGGGCTTTAGAATTAGAAGGGAACTATTCACTATGCCTAATATTATGGTGAAACTAAGGCCCAGACAGGCAAAGTGATATATAGGTATAGCTAGCTGGACAGATAGTTTGATATAGATATGGATATGGAGTATCCTTACTTACTGGTAGTAAGGAATGGAGCCAAAGTGGAAATCCATTGTCTCTGACTCAAAATCCATTTCTCTTAGGGTTGTTATGTGGAAGAGGGGTGAAATGCATACTGCTGGGGCAGCCAAGTGGTGCAGTGGATAGAGCACCAACCCTGGCGTCAGGAGGACCCAAATCTGGCTTCAGAGACTTACTAGCTTGGGCAAGTCACTTAACCCCAAGTGCCTCCAGAAACAAAACAAAAGAAAAAAAACAAACCCCAAAACAAACAAAAAAGAAATGTATACCACTAACTCCACTTGGCAGAACTGAGACACATACATAGAAATGACAATGGACTCGATGCCAGGGGGAATTAGCTAACAACTATCTCAACGGGAAGTAGGGCAGTGGAAAGAGCATTTACTCAGGAGTCTGAATCCTGGCTCTGGCTTTTACTACCTGAGTGACCTTGGGTGAGTCACTTCATTTTTGTGGGCCTCAATTTTCTTATCTATAAAATTAAGAGGTTGGACTAGATGACCTCTGAGGTTCCTTCTGGCTCTATAATGTATGAGCCCATGGGTTATGTATGATATGTGACACTGGGTAAGTTACCTAACCTCTCAAAGTTTTCTTACCTGAAAAATGAGGAGCTTGGACTTGACAACCTCTTTCAACCCTGAAGCTATGATTCTATGATACTATAAATGTAGGGTAAAAACAAAATCATCTTAGGATTTTCTACACCTATTTTCATCTCTGTAAATGCTCCATTGTCTCCTCTAATTCTGTCCAAACTTCAACAAGAATAAAAAAAAGTTTCTTCTCCTTTCTCCCTTTCTCCATAAAGATTTGTTGTAAACAGTAGAATTCCAGATAGAGTTGCTTTCAATATCCATATTCGAGGTCAATGTTTTCTGGCACATTAGCCATTATTTTTGTTAGCACATTTTAAACATCTTGAAAATGTGAGATTTTACTTTCTTTTATTAAAAAAATTATTTTTTATTGTGAACTTAACAATCATCAACAAACACAAACATATCAAGATACAAAGAACTAGAAAGAGGATTGTATAAGGAACTGTAAACTATTATACATAATTAAAATATATTTATACTGTATTCATATATATTTATATATAACATATTTGATAATATAACATATAATATATTTACACTGTGTATAAAGAAATTATGTACTTTATAGTTAATATTTAATAACTATAATATAGAATATATAATAGAATATATAATATATACTATATAATAATAGAATAGAATATAGAATATAATATAAATCTATATATAATAATTTATATTTAAACATTATCTTTAACGTATATATGGTATCTATACGTACAAATACAGATGTTTTCATTGTATATTAAATATATTTATATGTAAATATATTTTAATTGTATACATGGTAACATGTATACGTAATACATGTGTGATATGTACATATATGCACATGTGAATATATACATACATTTTAAATTATCTATAACAGAAGTTCATAGTTGCTCATATAATCCTCTTGTTTGTATCTTGCAACGTTTATATATATAAAATTTATATATAAAACATTTCATGATTCATACATATCATACATATATACACATATTCACAGACACATATATGGATTTAACAAGGCAGAAGAAATCCCTCATATGTGATTTTCATCAATGAGGGTACTCTCTTTGATAAAGATTGTGTTTGAAAGTTGTAGTGACCAAACTAGTGATAAGGTCCTCTGAATGGAGCCAGGCTGGTCCTAAGACAATAGGCATACTGTTGGTCACCTGCCTGTACTCAATACTTTTGTTTATACTTAGAAAGGTCTTTCAGAATTTGCATGAGAGTGATGTCTTGACTTGTGTATGAACTGGATTTAAGTGAGGCAAAGCTGTGCAAAGTTGTCAGTCTCACTCTCTGCTCAAGAGTCATCAAAGTCCAGCAGCAAGACATAACTCCAGATGACTGGCAATCACAGTGGGTGTTTAGGAAAAAAGATTCGCCAGCCACCCTACTTCCACACTCCCTTCCTCTTTCTTTCTTCTCCCATTCCTTTTACTTACTATTTGTACATTTTGAGTACAACAACCTTCCTTTTCTGACATCCAGGAATTTCTCCTTATTCCTCATATTATTTCAACTTCTGGTAACAAAATTTCTCACAACAAAGTGCCTTATTAGATCATATTCTTTTCATTAGTAGAAGCATTGTCATCTCTCTAGGAAGGCACTTTTGTCATATCACTTTCTTCATGAACCTAAAATGGCTCCTTATTGTCTACTGAATCCTCTTCTTACTTTTGAGGTCTCTTATCGTTTTGCACTACCTTAGATATCCAGTCTAGTTTCCTTCTACTTCCCAATAGTGACCTATCATTTCTTCTAGTCGAATTGGTCTCATTGTTGACCGCTCCTTTGACCTTCCCTCCCACATCGTCTGCCCTGCCATGTTTGTTACAACCTCTGTGTCTTTCCCCATGCCTTCTTGCTTTCTATCCAAATCATACCTATCACTCCAAGCCAAATTTAAGTCCTTCATATTCTATGAAGGCTAACCTGGAGTGGTCTCTCTCTCTTTTCTGAAATCCCATGGCATTTCAACACACAGATTAACATTTAACATTCTCTAAAAGTTTCACATGTGTTAGGTTTGTTTCTTAGGTAGACTACAAGTTCCTTAGGGGATAGTACTATATATTTCTATTTTGAATTCATCATCTATCTCTAATAAACCTGTTCTTTCTTCTAATTTTTCCCTCTATTTCTATAGATGGCACCATGACAGAATCATAGTATTGAGAGTTGGAAGAGACATTAAAGATCATCCTAGTTAGAAATCATTCCTAAGTTTCTGTGTGAGACTACTGAGGCCCAGAGAAGTTAAGTAATTTGCTCAAATTCACGTGAGTAGTAGATAGCAAAGTCAGGATTCTAATCCATGTCCTTGGACTCTAAATCCTATATTCGACCTCATCATAAAGCTTCTCTCATCCCCCAGTACCTAGCACAGTCCCCTGCACAAGTTGGCTCTTGACAAATGGTGATGCAATGTGCCCTTATTCCACTGTACCTTGTGTCATATTGATGTATATATCTCATTTACTCTGTTAGATTGGGGGCTTTTTGAGGACAGGAATGATGTCGTTTCCCTTCTTTTTATCCCCAGCTTCTAGCACAATGTAGTTGGTACTTAATACATATTTACCAAATTGGATTGTTCTGTAACTCCATCGGATATAGCATAGGATTTTCAATAACTACTTGTTGGTTTGGTGATTGAAGTTTTTATTTTAAGTATGGATCAGTTCTTGGATGATACTGATTCTTCTGGTCTTCTAGAATCATAGAAAGAATTCTAGAGTCATAAGGGGCCTTGGAGATCACCTAATTCCCATCTGGTTTCCTTTTTTTTTGTGTCATGAATCCTTTGAGCAGCATAGTGAAATTTATGGAGCACTTTTCAGAATTATGTTTTTAAATGTATAAAGTAAAATACATAAGGTTACAAAGGAAACCAATTATACTGAAATACAGTTGCCAAAACATATGTATATTTTTAATTCACAGACCCCAGATTAAAAGCTTATTATCTAATTAAACTCCCTCATTTTAGAGATGAAAAAAACCCGAGAGTATTAGGGAAATATATTGCCCTTTCAAAGATCATACAATCAGTAAGTGGCAGGCCAAAGACTACAGCATAGGTCTTTTGATACCTAAGATCACCTAGAAAACAGACTAGGAGAAACCTGAAAAGGTTGGACTGAACCAGACCCCAGAGTCACCTTTGGAAGGATCAGCCATAGCACTATTGCATTTACTTTACTGAAGAAGCATTTTTGAGTTTTAATCCTAGCCCCACATATCATTCTGGAAAGTCCACTTATTCCACTCCATTAGCGCCATGTGTTCCTCCTCTATATGGAATAGGACTTTGCCTTGCCCTGGTGGTCAGTCCCTTCCTGCACTGCAGTGGTCCAAGAAGCCAACTTTTAGCTAGATTCCATCTCTAATATCTATAGACCTTTCTACCTATGGCAACCTGGCCTGGATAAGTGACTTATTGTGACTCCTTGGATTTTCTGATCAGTATTAAAATATTTAGATCTCTTTGGGGGAGTCTTGGTAGAGGGAGGAATGACAGGGGGTTTCTATGCTTCTTCTTGCTATTCTACCACGCTGGCTCATGACCTGACTTGTGCCTTCTTATATTTTCATCAGAGGTACTGTCAGATATGTGTTTAGATCATTTTCATAAAGACGTTGCAGAAATCAGAAAGTACATAGTTGCTTATATCTTCTCTGTGATCTTGTTTGGGGAATAATAATACCAGCTCTGATTTTTTTCTAATTATTTAGCATCTTCTCTTTTGAATATTCATATATTGATTTCCCCAATGCTTTCTTTTTTTTATTTCTGCAATTAACAAGAACTTATTTTCTCTCCTTCCCACATTCCTACCTTCTCACTGAGGGGGGAAAAAAAGAAAAAAAACCCTCCCAAAAATATGCATAGTCAAGGAGAGCAAATTCCCAAATTGTCCACTTTCAAAATGTATGTCTCATTCTGCATCTTGAGTCTATCACTTGAATGGTAGGTAGTCTATTTCACCATCCATCCTCTGGAACAATGGTTAGTTATTGCATTGATAAGAGTTCTTTCAAAGTTTTTTGGTGGGGGCAACTAGGTGGCGCAGTGAGTAGTGCACTGACCTTGGAGTCAGGAGGACCTGAGTTCAAATCCCCCCTCAGACACATGTACCAGTTGTGTGACTTTGGATAAGTCACTTAACCCAATTGCCCTGCTTTCTCCCCTTCAAAAAAAAACCAACACAAAGTTTTTCAGTGTTATAGTATTGCTGTCTTTGTAAATGTCATTCTCCTGATTCTGCTTACTTCGGTCTCCATCAGTTCATAAATGTTTTCTCTGGTTTATCTGAAATCATCCCTTTCATTATTTCTTATGGCACAATAGTATTCTATTACAATCATATATCATAATTTATCCAGCCATCCCAAACTCGTGGGCATCCCCTAATTTCCAGTTCTTAGCCACTACATAAAAGCCTTTACAAATATATATTTCTGTACATAACGGTTCTTTTCCTTTTTATTAATCTTTTGGAGACATAGTATAACTGGGTGAAAGAGTTTGTATAATGCAGTAGCTTCTGGGGTATAGTTCCATATTGATTCCCAAAATGGTTGTACCAAGTCACAGTTCTATTAACAGTGCATTAACATGCCTGTTTCCTACAGTCCCTCCAACATATAATTTTCCTTTTTTGTCATTTTTTTTTGCCAATCTCATGGGTATAACGTGGAACTTCAGAGTTGTTTTAATTCACATTTCTCTTGTTATTAGTGATCCAAAGCATTTTGCTTGTATTTCTCCCTTTGAAAATTGCCTGTTTATATACTTTGGTTGTTAATTACTTTAGGCCCTCTATGCTTTCAAAACTATGACTTCTAGAGCAGGTTTATTCTATGTGGACATATATTTGTTTTGGTTTGGTTACCTTCTTGCCTGGATTTTCTTAAAAGACATTTCAACTTTCTTACATATATCATAGTTCAAGTCATGGAGAGCATTTGGGGACTGGGTTGAGGGGAAAGTGAATGTAGGCAGCAGGTGGTGCTAGTAAGCAAGGAAGGCTAAGCTACCAGTGGAGAGGGGAAAGCTCCTTTATCTACATGGGCTTAATTTTCTTTCATCATCTTTCTTTGGGAGAAGTGATATTTCTTTTGAACTCAGCTATCCAAGAATGGCAGGCAGTATTTTTAAAAAGAGTGTGAATTTACCTGTTATTCCCTCCCAATCTGTTATTCTCATTGGTGCATGATTTATTTCTAGGAGTAGCTAAATCCCAAATTCATATGACAGGCTTACACAGGCTAGTAGTGTTTTTCTTCTCTATTCTAATAGTTCCTGTTGACCAAACCTTTCAAAGTTTCCCCTCCTCCCCCACCAGATTAGGGAATGCTCTTTCCTGTATCCTCTTTGTTTGCAAGCTTGAAACTAAATACATATGTGGTTTATGTATAGCATTTCTGTATTGGCAAAAAGGTTTTATAGTAGGGAAATGAGATAAATGGAAAGTAACATAAAGAACCAAAGCAAATACAACTGGCTGACCAGAAGAGGGAAGAACAGCTTTGATAACAAGCATAATGACTCCCTGGCTCAGTCCCATCTCTCAGGCCAACTCATACTTACTTGGCCCCATAGATCCCTTGGAGTTGCTACTACCTAGCTCTACCTAGTCACAAAACAGGGTAAGTCCAGATTTTTCTGATAGACTCTTAGTTTATATCTCAGTAGCATTTGTTAATAGAGTAAATACTGCACCATGGTTATTACTATTATTATATTACTATTATATTATGACTTTGTTTCTATGAGTTTCATCTATGTCACTGCCCTTGGTAAGTGTTTTTTTTGCTCCCTCCCTGCCCCCCCACTCTTTCTCTCTCTGTCTCAGAGTTCCTATTCTGAGTCCTCTTCAGAGCTGGCAGCCAGTCATTTGACAAAGCAGAACCATCTTTGTGGACATGGCAGGTCATCACTCCATGGAGATCATCTCAACATCCAGGAGGAAGTGTTCGTAGAGGCAGGGATGGATATCACTGATTGGCTGCCATTTTTTGAAAGGACAAAAGAGATGAGAAAATCCATTTTCCTAGGTTACTTTGTTTTGCTAGAACCAAAATGAAGGTGGTCACTGAAGGAGGGGCTAGATACTCAGACCTGAGGGATCAGTTGTGTGAGGTTACATGAGTTGATATTGCCCTAGGGTGCTTTTAGACAGAAATACTGTACTCTTGCAGGTGAATCAAGAGAATGCCTTTGAATCAGTACAGCTCTCTCTGTGCAGTCTGTCAGTCACATATGTGATGTCTGACACCCTCATACACCTGCCTATTCACCTAATTATCCACGTGTTAACTATATAATTATTTAGCACCAATATTAATTAGGTAGTCAACCCTTAAGTGTGAGCAAACTAGCAACCGAAGGGGAGTCAGACAATTGCAGAGGAAGTTCAAAATTAGGCTGTATTCTTATCTAGTACTGTTTCTCCAAGGTGTTCATTTTAATTTACTCCTCAAATCATCAGGCCGTGGCCCCCAGGAGGATAAGGCCTGACTGCTTTCCTTCTTTACCAGCCTTTTATAGGACCTGAAGCCCCAGTAAGTTTGCCATGAGGCCTCATGCCCCAGACTCCTTGATATATTTAATAATATTTAGTTGGAATCTGTTTGGCTATCATAATTTATCTTATCTGATATTCTGAAATTCATCCTTATGCGACATTTTTATGAGTTTATGATGATTTTAAAAAATCATCAAATATATAGTAATAGCTTGCTGTGTGCAGAACACTGTACTGGGAGAGAGGCAAAGTTTAGATGACACGTGATTCTTGTCCTCGTGGAGCTTATACTCTAATAGAAGAGTGAGTGTTAACATAGTAGCATGACAGACATATCAGAGAGCTGTGAAACAAAAAGTGCTGTGAGAGTTATGAAGGGAAAAGTCATTACCAACTTGGGGGGTGGGGATCAAGGAAGGGGAAGCCTCATAGAGGAGGGTAAATTTGAGTCAGGCTTGAGCGAAAGCACAGGTAGAAGCGCATAAATCATGTTTCAGACGTGAGGGTGGGCAGAGAGAGTGAGTATTGTTTGGCTGGAGCATTGAGTCCATAGAAAGGAATATGAGATGTGATATGTGTATTTGAAATACCTTCTCTTTGTTAATAGAATTATTAAGGTATGTTGGGATCTTTTTGGTAGCTAAAATGTTTAATTATCCAGGACTCCCCTCCCTGATCATGTCAGAGATATAAGGTTACTTTAACTTGTTACCCATTAAATAAGAATCCAAGATTTCCAGTGCTCATTTCTGTGCTTAGTCTTTTCTTCTATTTCTTTGTAGTAACATTTCCGAGCTAAAAAGAACCCTAGTCCAATACTTTCATTTTACCAAGGAGGGAACAGAGGTCCAAAGAATGAAGTGACTTATCCAAGGTCACATAACTAGTTGTTGGGAGAATTTAGACTGAAACCCAGTCTTCTTAACTCAGTCTTTTCCCACTATACCTTGCTTCTCTACAATATTTAACCAACCAACCTCCCTCCCTCCCTTTTTTCCTCCCTCCCTTCGTTCCTTCCTCTCCCTCCTCCTCCTTTATTCTCCTTCCCTTCCTCCTCCTCCTTCTTTCTTTCTCACAGAAAGTTCTTAAAACACAAAAGACTCAAAAGCACACACAGAAAAACAGAAAACATGAAAAACCTCAGATGGTCCATAACGTTTATTATAGTAGACCACCTCCTCCTCCTGGCCCCCAACAAGATTATTTTTAGGACTGCTGAACAGATATTTTAGATTCATCTTAGATCTTCACTGTCTAAAGAACTCACAAAATCCAGACCTTTTGGCCAGTCATAGCTTTCTTTAGTCCTTCATCTACATGATAACCCTATTGTTGATCATCTCCTCTAAGAAGTGTGGTATTGCAGAAATCACCCTCTTGTTGGCTGATGTTCAAATCAGGGACTCAGAAATGCTTTGACCCACAAGGTTACCATCAAGTTGGTAAATGTCCATTTCTCAAGATCACGAATTGCTGACCTGTGTTCAGGGTAGGGATTAGGAAGCAGAAGGCATCCAGGGACCCGAAGTCCAGTCTCTCAGACCCTCCAAAGCACATGTGCCCATGTCTCCTGCCCAACTATATGTCCCTGGAAGTGGAGAGAGATGATGTCTCCCCTTACCCACCAACCCCTTCTGCTTTCTGGAAATCCTAGAAACAGAAGGTGCTGGAAAATAGTCCCAAAGGAGAAACTCGGTCTCTGATTTCATAAAATCACAGTCTCTAGTGCTGGAAGAGAACTTTGGTGTCATTTAGTCTAATCCTCCAAGGCTATTGGGAAACAATGGGCTGCCATCTGCCCCCACATTTTTTTCAGAGCTGTTTTTAGTTACAAGCTAAAACCCATCCCTCTCCTCGATAGAAACAGCTGATGGGGTTTTAGGACTGGGCACTGGGTGCAGCTGCTACTATGATTAAATGGCATGACCCTCACTCCCAAAAAGAAATTAATTGAACCCTGGAGCATTGCTGTGAAACCAACAATTTCTGGAAACTAGAACGTACTCCTATGGCTAGTCTTCCTATCCCCTCCATAATTTCAATATCCCTTATGTGGGGGGTAGGGGCAAGGGGGGTCCCTGATGGTTCTAAAGAGTTGATTGGGGGCACTGTGACATTAAATGACTTGTGACTGAAGATACAGTTCCCCCCACCCCAAATAAGTTCCTGCCCTAAAGAAGCTGGGGCAAGGACTAGGATGGGAAAGGGTTGAAGTCCAGAAGAGGATAAGAAATTTGCTCAAGGTCATTTAGGTAAGTAGTGGCAGACGTTGGATCTGAACTCAGGTCTCCAGATTCCCAGTCCACTGCTCAAGATAATGCTGCATAAAAGAATGGGAAATATAAAGTAGGATTGGGGAAAGAATTCACATTATCTAGCCCAAGACTTTGGGTAAACCACAATGGTGACCTAGTATTATAAAACCATCTTTACCTACCCATTCCCTCTGGGGACCAAGAGATTTCATATTCAGTCTTTCCCTTACTGTGACCTGGCTTAGGGGAATGGAGTCTTGGGCAGAACTGCATTCTGTTCAGATCCTAGGCAACCTGATGAGGTCGAATACAGCTGGGTCCGTATTCACAGGACCAGAGTTTGAACTGCTACTTTCATAACCTATGCGAAGTTGGTCAAATGACTTAACCTCCTCAACTGCCAGTTTTCTTATTTCCAAAATGAGGAAGTTGGACTAAATGACCTCTTAACTCTCTTACAGCTCGAAATCTATGTGTAATCTCGCTATTTGTATCTGTGCATCTGGAATACAGAATACCGTGGGAATGCAATAATTTGATAGAACTATAGAGCAGATAATGCATATCCTCGGGAGAGACACATCCCACCCCTCGACAACTAAGGCTAAGATCGACAAATATAGAAGAAATTATAGGCATCGAATCCAAGACTACATGTGTACAGCTTGTTCCCAGAGCCAAGCCCCAAACCCCAGCCAGGCGCCAAAGGGCCATCTCCCTTCTGTCGTCAGACCCCAAACCAAATGGCAAGTTGGGAGGCAGCCTCCTTTTTATTTTTGGCTTTCAACATTAAAAAAATATATATATATATATATATGTATCATTTCTCACCACAGCTCCCTCCCGAGTTATTTGGTTTTGGTTAAGAAGATGAAAGGCTGGATTCTGTTAAGCTAGAAAGAAGGAAGAGAGGGGAGAGAGAGAAGAGTTATAGTTTCCCCCAAGGAAGGACCAGGGCGGTCCCTGACAGAGTAAGGGTTCCCTGTTATATTTAAACCCCACAGATGTGTTTGGCACAGACCTTAATTTCAAAATTGCTGGAGGCTACTTCAATGACAGGGGGGAAGCCTCTTCTGCATTCCCAGCCGCTTTCCCCTCCCCTCAGCACCCTTCCCCCCCTGCCCGCCCAGCGGATCCCCTCCCTCCCCGCTCACTCTTGAGAAGAGCCCAAGGCGAAATTCAGGTCAGGCTACTTTGCTATTTCCCGTTCTGCTGGAAGAACTCTGGTGGGCCAGACTTGGTTTTGGTGCCTTGCTGCTGTGTGTTTTAAAGGTGTGTGGGGGTGCGCGCGCTCCCTCGCGCGCGCGCGTGTGTGTGTAGGGGGTGGGGGTGGCAAATTTAAATTGGATGCATTTGTGTTTTCTGGACGAGGGATTCTGTCCCTGGCTTTCCTGCCACTGGAGCCCAAGCAATCTGAAAATGCCCCCTCGGCTCAGGAATAAATATGCAAGGCTTGTCATACTGTTGCAGTTCTCGCTCCCAGCTGATAGGGTGACGTGTGGTTTGGAGGCTTGGAGATTGGCTTTTGGATTTGGCTTCTTGCTGCAGCTTAATGGGCAAGCCTCTCTCTCTCGCCCAGAAACCAGCCGAGCAGTTCATTCCGTTAGCCTCTTGCGCCGAGATGCTGGGAAATCTCCCGCGGTGATGGTGTGACAGAGGGAGCCGGCGAGCCATAGACCGGGGAAAGCCCGGCCGACGTGACTGCGGTCGGAGGGGGCCCTCTAAACCTTCAGGTCGCTCCTCATCGATCACCCTCCTTTTCGCCTCCCTCGCCGGCGTGATCCCCGCCTGCGCCTTTCCTCCCTCCTTCCCCGGCTCAGGCTCTCCCCGAGCTGTTGTGCAGAGTCGGTGCTTGGGTTTGGGGGGTGGGTGGGTTTTTTGTCATTGCTGCTGTTGCATTTAAAACAAAAAGTCAGAGTGGTGAGGCGAACCCTGAGCTCCCCCGATCCAGACCCTGACCCCCTCCCGCCCCAACCTCCCTCTCCAGATGCGTTGCCCCCAGGCGCCCTGACAGCTGCGGAGCCACAGTGGGCGCGCGGCTTGCGGGACTGATATGCCCAGGACTCGGATCCGCGTCTGCGGCCGGCCAGCGGGAGCGATGAGCTGCCTGTGAACCTGGAGGCCCTGTGGTGGGGGGATCACACACCTTCCTCACCGAGCCCCCCACCACCGCCCCTTCCCGGACCCCTTCCCCAATTCCCCCGGCTAGGACCGAGGCATAGAGGCCATCGCCAAAGGTGAGTAGAAGATCGTCCCTGCTCCCCGCCCCCCAAACCCCGGGTTTAGAAATGGGGAACTCAGAAAGCCAGAGGGCTGAGGGTGTCCAGTCTTGGCCCTAGAATAGATGATCTCTATGAAGTGTAATGATTTAAGTTGTTCGTGTGTGTGTGTGTGTGTAGAGGTGTGGTGTGCCTCCAAGATTATGTTTTATGTGTATGCTGTGTATGTGGGTCTGGGAAGGGTGTGTGTGTCTGAGAGTGTGACATGTGTGGTGTGTTGTCTGTGAGCGTGTCATGGGTGGTGTGTCTGCGCGAGTGTGTGCCCTGGTTTGAGTCTCAGAGAGTGTGTTGTGTTATTGTGTGTGTGTGTGCGCGCGCGCACCACACACACACACACATACACACACATGCTTAGCTAGTAGCCCCTGCAGCCCCCGAGTGCCCAGTCCAGTAGTGGAGAGCTGGCGGGGGGCACAGTCTGGGGGGGAATAGACAGAATGTGTGCGGATTTGGGGAACGGGGAGCGAAGGATGAACACTTAGATTGGGAAGATTTGGTGGGGCCTCGGCCCGCTTTTGACTGCCATTCTGACCATGGTCAGGGAGGGTTTCGGGGAGTGCGGGTGGGGGACAGGAGGAGGGGGAGATGGGGAAGAGAGAAGTGGGTAGGGCGAGGGGGGAAACGAAGGAATAAAACCCAACCATACGTACCCTCTTCCTGCCCCGCCCGGGTTCTTTGCCGAAAGCAACGCGAGTACTGGGTCCCCCATTCGCGACCCGAGGCTGACCGCTTGGGGCTGTTCTACCGGAACCCCAGAAGCCCAGAACCTGAGAGCTGTGGAAAGAGCGGCTGCACCAGGGGAAAGGCAGCTTTTCCTCTTTCCATTATGTGTATGTATGAGTGTGAGTGTGAATATGAGTGTGAATGTCGGTGTGTGAATGTGTGAACGGGGGGGGAGGGGTGAAGGGGGCGGGCACGTTAAAGAGAACAAATGTCTTTAATGCAGTGCTATAAATTTCTCCCCTCCCTTCCTCCCTCCCTTCACCCAATACACACGCTTCTGATGATTAAAAAACAAACACGTGAAGGTGTTAGAGGGTGATGGATGTGTAGAGAGCCAGGGAAGAATCGTGCAATTCACTGATGGGAAGAAAAGGGGGACAGTGAAATTTTTCAAATAGTCCTAGTGCGATTTATAGGACCCCAGGCAGCAGCTTTGCACTGGGACCGGGCTTCCTCGTGGGTGGTCAGGAAATAACAGAAGATCCGGGGGCTACCCTTGAGGATGAAAGGGAAAGCCTGTGAGCCACTGGTGTCCGGATGACTCTCTGTGTGTGCGATTAATCTTAAACAGCTGTTGTGCTCTATCCACTTGTGCTGAGATCTTGTTTACCTCGGTTTTCAAATATAGCTTCTGCGCCATGCTATTCCCGAAATAGGGCAAGAGCAGTTCACTTTGTAGTGAGAGGCAGTCCGGCTCCCGGCTTGTGGGGGAAGGAGGATTGGTGATGCGCTTATGTCCCATCCCCACCTGACTTGAGCTTCTTCTAATGGTGGATAGTTAATAGCCAGAAAGGCAAACGTAGGTGCTTCCTCCTTTCCTTTGGTCAAAATCTAAAAGGTGGTAATATGGCTAGAGAGCGCTTTTGGCTCATGTTTCCCACTCCACTCTCTTTTACTCAACAGCTATCTTCTCTCTAACGTGCGCTTTTGTCTCTATAGCAGGTAAAATGATTTTATGCTAGAAGATTATTCCTGCTTCATGCCTCCCAAACCTCCCCCCCCCAATTTAGAAATGGAGAATATTCGAAAAGGTAGAGGTTCTGCTTGATTTGTTGTGCTGTTCTGTTTTGATAACGAATACGGCTCATCCCAAACAGGAACATGGTCTCTTGAGTCGAGAGGCTCTTTGGAACCTCACTTTCCCTCGACCCCGTGTTGAGTACTATTCAAGAAGACTCATGTTCAAGTGAGGTCTCTGATACAAACCAGCTATATGACCCCGGACAAGAAATTTAACCTCCCAGACTGTAAACTACAGAGTATCTCCACCAGGTAATACTCTATACCGGTTTATAGGCTTAGAGAGTTTCCTAAAAGCATTAAGAGGTTGTGTCTTTCTTGGGAACACATGGCCAGTATGCACCAAAGGCAGGCTTGAATGCAAGTCTTTCCGACCCCAAGGCCAGTTCTCTATCCATTATACTATGCTGCCTCTTGAGGAAGATAGCACAAATATTATTCCTATTTTACATCTGAAGAAAATGAGGATTATAGTGGCAAAGTGACTTGACCATGGTCACAGCTTAGAAATGGTAGAGCCAGGATTAGAATCCAGGCCATTTGACTAAGACCAGGGTTTCTTTTATTATGTGACCCTGCTCCTCAAGGGTATACCTTTTTCTTCTTTTTGTTTCCTTTGTCTTTTTCTGTCTTATTCTCCCCATTTTCTTTGCTTTGGAGAAGATAGCATGAAGCTATCAGATTGGCTTTGGGAGGCGTTCTTGCCTATTTTTTCCCTGGGCCATGATCCTCCAGGAAAGAGAAGATCCTTTCATCTTATTCCTCCAGGACATAACAAGGACAAACTGAGAGTCACACTTGCACACTTTGTGCAGTGGTGAAATATCCATTTCTTTGGAGAAATGCCCCTGTCTTCGTCAATTATCCTTTCATCTCCTTCCCTGGGTGTTGCATATCTGTTTCTGATGTCCCTGTGCAGGGGTGTTCCTTGTATTGTGTCCATGTGCAGTTGCTGGCATGGCTCACAGACAGTGATAGTTTGCGTGGTTATGGGTCAGGGATCAAACAAGGTAACATTAGTAGAGTGCTTTGCAAACCTTATATGCTACGTAAATGCTAGTAATTGTTGCTGTCAGTCCGCCCCTTGCCTAGTTCTATTTTCTCACATCTTGGTGAATCCTTATGTAGCCAACGTGGGGTGAAAAGAAGGGGTATATTAGGGCAAGGTGGGGTGGCTGGATGCTGCTGAGTGGCTCAAGTCTTTGGTGAAGTTCTGTGAGAGAGGACTTCGGGAAGCAAAGTTCTGCTCCTGAATTCATCTCTACACACCTCCTGCAGTACTAATTGGATTGTTTATATGGTTTTTTCCCCTTTGTCAAGCTGATGTTATTGAGATAGTTTCACCAAATCTTCATTGGACATCTCCTCTCTGTTGAAATAAGGCAGAGGATAAGAGCAGTAAAGGACATATTCCCTGACCTCAAGAGGCTTACAATTGAGAGAAATATTTAATATTTAATATTATCAAGTGCTAGATTGTATGGTGGGGCAGCTAGGTGATGAAATGCTGGATAGAGAGCTGGGTCTGGAGTCAGGGAGACTTATTTTTGTGAGTTCAAATCAAGCCTCAGACACTTATAGCTGTGTGACCCTGGGCAAGTCACTTAACCTCTGTGCCTCAATTTCCTCATCTGTAAAATGAGGTGGAGAAGGAAATGTCTTTGCCAAGAAAACTCCAAATGGGGTCATAAAGAGTGGGACACAACTAAACCACAAGAACAGATTGCGTGGTACAGACTAGGAATTCAACAGATTAGAGGAGAGATCAGCAGGGATGAGAATAAGAGAAGGCTGCCTGGATGAAGGTAAACTTGAGCTGAGCCTGAATGAATGAAAGAAGCGTTTATTAAACTCTTGCTATGTGCACTGTGGTAAGGGCTGGAGATACAAAAAGAAATCAAGATGACAGTCCCTGCTCTCAAGGCACTCACATTCTTATGGGGGAGACAGCACATATGGAAGCTGCGAGTCAGATTGAAAGGTTCCATGGATTTTAGCATACAGCAGCAAAGCACATGGTCATTTCTCTTCTTTAATGCCATTTCCAGTGATAAAATCATGTCAATTTCTCATGCCGAACCATTTGACAGTGCCAGGGACTTCGGTGGCAAGAAGTTTCCTTTCTATATTTTCAGTAGCTGGAGTTGTAGCTACAGTGGCCGGGCTAGATCTTCACAGGGGTGGTTTCCCAGGACAACGTCTGAGGGCCCTGGACTGAAAGCACTGCTATTCCTAAGGGTCTTGGGTTCAGAGTCCTGGGTTATCTCTAACAAGTTTTAAGGGGAGATGGTGGTTGTTTTTAATGGACGGATAGGATCTGGTAGGCATAGTGGACAGAGCACTGGGCTTGGAATTAGAAAGAGTTCAAATCTGGCCTCGGACACTTACTAGCTATGTGACCCTGGGCAAATTACTTAACCCTGTTTACCTCAGTTTCCTCATCTGTCAAATGAGCTGGAGAAGGAAATGTCAAACCACTCCAGCGTCTTTGCCGAGGAAACTCCAAACGGGGTCATGAAGACTTGGATGTGACTGAGCAACAGCAATAGGATTTAGAGAGGTAGGGAGGAAGTGGGCAGGGCATTCCAGGTAGGGGAATAGTTTAAGCATTTTTCTGGGGTCTACCCAAATCTGACTGCAGGTTTGTGGATACTTGCCTGTGATCTCCATGGGCATTTGCTTGTACATCTATATCAAGCGGACATGTTCACACACTTCACATTCCCCATGTTCTCACATACACACATCTACCTCAGCACACATGTATTCCCTACACATATACTTTCACCCAGAGGTAATCATATGCATGTGTTCCTCCCATGGACATACTGCTCATTTGTGAACAGGTACAAGTAGCCACCCATGTACATAACACACATATATCCCCCCACCTGCATTTCTCTCCCCTATGTGTGTGCACGCACACACGCGTACACACACACACACACGCACACACACACACACCCCTCCTCATATATCAGGTGACTTTTGGCTCCAGATCACCCTGTATAACAAATATCCCAGTTATGTGAGTGTGTGATTTGGAAAGAGACAAGTGGCATTCTGACCACTGACATCCAGAATGATAGATGATGATTTTCTTGGCTTTGTACCAGATATTAGGGTCAGGTGGAGACTTTTCTGAGCAAGGCTCTGGGCGAGGCAGCATAATATAGTGGAAAGAATACGGATTTGGAGTTAGACTACCTACTTTTGAATCTTGCCTTTGTCACTCACTATGAGTGTGACCTTGGGCCGATTACTTCATCTCTTCGGGATGCATCTATAATCGAGGGGATTGAACTTCAGATGGCTTCTTCTAGGGTTTCTCTGAGTTTTAACCCTATGATTCTGTGATTGAAGACTCGGGGTTCTCAGGTTAAGCCCCCTCCCTTCTTGGTGTTCTTGCCCTTTTTTTTTGGTCAACATCTGGTTTACTGACATCTAATTCTCTGTGAATAGTGACTATTAAAAGTGTAGAAAACAATAGTAAACGAACCAATCACAAGAAGGTAAACTGGCAGGTGGGATGGTTGGGAGGGGTGTGGTGTTAGGAGCTCCTCTTGGAAAGGAAGATGGCATAAAGGTCATGGATGCCATCTTTGTCTGTGGTCTAGATGATGAAGGAAGTAGATTCTAGATGAGGTGCTTTTGGAGCTCTTTTAGACATTTCTTTAGGAAAAATAGTGGAAAAAAATCAAAACTTGTAGGATCACAGATTTAGAGCTAGAAGGGGCCTTACAAGCCATCTAGTTTAATCTATCATTTTACAGATGAGGAAACGGAGGCCAAGAACAGCGTCTTGCCCAAGGTCACACAGGTATTAAGTGACAGATGGGATTTGAACCCAAATCCTCTGGCCCTCTAGTTCAGTGTGCTTTTTCCCAATATACCTTGATCTGTGCTTCAATGGTCAACCCCATTTTTAAAAACTTTTAAAAATCTTTTGTTTTTAAATCACAGTTATTTCTATAAATACAGATGTACCTTAAATTCCTCAAAGAACCATCTCCTGTAGCAAAGAATAAGAAAGAGAAGAGGAAATCAATTAAGGAAAATTAACTGCTGTATCAATTAAGTCAGATAATATATGAAACATGCTTGGTTTCTGGTCCATTGCCTCTGCAAAGAAAAGAGGGAAGTTTAAACGTTCTCATTTCTTCTTTGAGGCCAAATTTTCTCATTAAAATTACATGATATTTAAGATCCCTCCCCTCTATTTACATTGTTATAATCATTATGTATATTGTTTTCCTGTTTCTTTATATTTCACTTTGCATCAGCTCACATAAGCCTTTGTATTCCTCTTGTTCATAATTTCTTATGGCATATTGAAATTCATAGATATAAAATTCATAGATACACTTTGTTTAGCCATTTTCCAGCTGATGGGCATCTACTTTGTTTCCAATTTCTTGTTTTTATGATAATTAACAATTCAAAACTTATTTATTTTTAGAATATTATCTCTCCCTCTCACTGTTCCCCATCCCTCAGTTGAATAACAACAAAAAAGAAAACCTTCACAACGAAGATAAAGCAAAAGCAACAGACCAGCGAAACAAGTTCCCATGATGCCATATCCAAATACTCATGTCTGAGCATTTCAAAGCTGTTTTTCTCTATAATGTTGTCATTGTGTAAATTTTATTTCTGGTTCTGCTAACTTCTTACAAGTTTCCTCTGATACTATCCACTTTATTGTTTCTTATGAAATAATATTTCATTATATTCATCTATCACAACTTGTTTAGTCAGTCCCTCATAGGTGGGCATGCCCTTAGTTTCCAGTTTTTGGCTACTACAGGGAAGCTGCTACAAATATTTTCGTACATATCAGTTCTTTTCTTCCGTCTTTGATCACTTTGGAATATAGGACTAGAGGTTTCTAATCCTTTGTTTCTAAACAGAAAGTGATGCGCCCCATTTCTGAAATTAGCAAATAGGCACAAGCAGAGGAAGAGATTTCCCATGGTCTTAAAAACCAAGCAAAACTAAGAAACGTGAACAGAACACAGGAAACTTACTTGGGTCCCAAACTCTTAGAATTTATTCTATGTGATCATGGAATGATGTAGAATTGGAAAGAGACTTTAGAAATCATCTAGTCTAACTCTTTCATTTTATGATCGAGGGAACTGAGATTGCGAGGTGACATTATTTGCTCAATTTTAAACCTAGATCCTTTTTCTAGGAGCCCCCTAATACTGAATGGCAATTTTCATTCACTAGGCCCTCTTGGTTGTGACTAATGAAGTATCTAATATTTTTGCTACCATTGGCCTCCTGGGTGGTGTCTACACAAGGTCGAAATGTTTAGTTAAATTAGCTAAAAATGAAGACAATAACCTGTCTGATGGGTCTAGTTAAATTGATTTGACTACTTTTCTGGATGAATTGACCTGGTATTTTGATAATGTGTAGAACACACTCGAAGTGTACAGTTCTTTACTCCACTGTCTTTGAAGAATCAAGGAATAGCCATAATTTTCTTAGTCTTCTGAGAGCTCTGGCCAAACACATTCTTTTCCCTTCTTTTGCTTTACCCAGTCAACAAAACCCGGGGCTCCCTTTCAGTTGGATTCTGTAAGCAGTAATTCTCTCATGACATCAGAGATGGCCCTCTGTTTGGCGAGGTGGGGGAAGGACAGACGGGTCCATCTTTTTCAGTTAGTCAGAGGGGATCTTTACTGGAATGAATTCAGAGCAGAAGAAAAAAAGAGAAAGATGACAATAACAATCCAAACATATTGTGTTGATCTAATCAGTGTCAGTTTCCCTAGCCAGTCTTGGGAACAAGAAACAAAGGTCTCCCCAAGATTGGTGGGGCTATAGATTTCCGTCCCATGTGGCTCTAAGTGATGACTTTCATTGAAGTATAAATGGAATCTAGAAAGCAATCAAGCAATAATGTAATCTGTTTCCATATTTCAACATTTAAAACATTAATGGAAATTAAATGATATTAATATAAATCAGGTTCCCGGAGGAAAGTCTTGAGGGAGTCATACAAATGCAGGCATCTATTCTCAGGCAACTCCTAGTGGACAGACAGCAGAAAAGATTGACAAGGGGAGGACTTCTCTAAAGTACGACCCAAATACTTTTTCAAAAGAAGGATAAAATAGATATGAATAATTTTCTGTTTCTCTTAGACTTATCTTCTGAATTTCTCTCCCTTATCCCCACCTCAGTGCTGATTTTTTCTTTAAAAATTTTGATAGTATCTTTCCAATTATATGTAAAGACAATTTTGAACATTCATTTTCTATAAAATTTTGAGTTCCAAATTTTTTCCTTCCCTTCCTTTCCTCCCCCCTCTTTAAGACAGTAAGCAATCTCAATTCTGATTTCTGCCAAAATTGTCTTCTGTTTTCCCTGAGCCTTAGAACAATCCATGGAGTTTCTTTCAATCTAACCCAACATTTATTTTCTTACGTGCAAGACATTTTCCTAGGTGCTGGGATTCAAAACACAAAATTGCCCTAAGAAACTCATATTCTACAGGGGTATAATAACACCACCACCACCAACAAATTTATATAGCATTTGGAGGTTTGCTAGCCTTTCCACATTTCATCTTATTTGAACCTCATAGCAGTCCTGTGAGATAGTTATAGTTATTTTCTAGAGAAAGTTAAGACTCATAGAGGTTAAATTTCTTGCCTAGGATCACACAACTAGTAGGTGAGGCAAAATTTAAACCTAGGTCTTCCTGATTCCAAGTCCAGTGCCCTCTATACTACATCATAGTTTATAATGTATAAGCTGATTAAATATACACATGATAATTTGTGGAAGAGGGAGAAAAAATAGTGACTTGTCAGGAAAAGCTTGAGTAAGAAATGGCAAATGAACCAAGCTCTGAGTGAAGCTAGATGATCCAGAAGGCAGAAGTGAAGAGGGATACTTTTTCAGGCTCAGGGGACAAGGCAGGAGACAAAATGAGGAGTTTTTGGTGTGGCAAGTAAACCAATTTGGCTAGAATGAGGAATGCATGATGGGGAGTAATGTATAATGAGCCTGGAAAGTTAGGCTGAAGTCAGATTGTAAATAGTTTCAAATGCTCCAGAAAGATTGTTTTCAACTGTGGAGGACGTTCCGAAGTGTAGAAAAACTGGAAGCAAGGGACTACTTAGGAGGCAGTTGCAAGAATCCAGGTGAAAGGTGATGAGGGGCATGAGATAAGACCACAAGAGTTGAGATAAGGGAATTGATATGAGGGCTGTTGTTCTGGACTTAAAATCTACAAAAATTGGCAATTAGTTGGATAAAAGGGGTGTGGGAGACTGAAGAATCAAGGGTGAACCCAAGATTGCGCGTCTTGGTGAATGGAAGGAGGGTGGAATTTGGAGGAAGGTGGGTTTAGAGGAGAACGTGATGAGTTCCATCTTGGAAATGTTGAGTTTAAGAGCATCTAGAACAGTGCCTGAGTATAGTAGGTTGTAAATGTTTGTTGATAACTGACCGATTGAGAACATTATGGGGCTCCCAGTGGAAGCTACCCAATCAGCAGTTGGTGTTAAGAGACGAGCTCAAGAGAGAGACTAAGACTGGAGATGTATTGTATATGTGTATATTATGTGTGTGGCTATATCTGTATCTGGGATCATCAGTACAGAGTTGATCATTGAACCCCTGGGAACTGCCA
Organism: Phalanger gymnotis; assembly: GCA_028646595.1. NCBI lineage: Eukaryota > Metazoa > Chordata > Mammalia > Diprotodontia > Phalangeridae > Phalanger > Phalanger gymnotis. The sequence continues at coordinate 166,156,048 of CM053624.1, read as the reverse complement.
AGATCATCATGCTATTCCTGTTACATCTGCTGTTCTCTCTTAACTCTTCTTTGATACATACACTTGAACACAGTAGGAACTAAATAAATATTTGTTGAATGAATGGTTGTGTGGTGGAGAGTTGTGTCAAGACACAGGCTCAAAGTATTCATCTAGGCACATTTAGTTTGACATTTCACCCAGAAGGATTCATGTTCTGTTCTCTGAGTCCTTGGGGGCCACAGGGTGGGACTTTGAAAACCAAGGCTCGCACCATTGCTATTTGTTCTGTGCTTTCCTAGAAAGGTCTAATATCTTTACAATGGGCTATATCATTCCTGAACAACTTGAGGAGGCTCTCCCTTTTCCTCATCAATATGCTCCCAGATTTCTTTCCTTTCAGACACTCCTCTCTGCTATAGCATATGGGTAGATTCTGGTGAAGATAGGAGCAAAGAATGGGTCAGACAGAAGGCACCCAGATTATTTCGTCATAGTGAACTATGCTTAAATTGGATTTCAGGATCCAGTCCTCTCTTCTCTACCCCATATTTAATGCCATTTTGGGAAAAGCAGAGGAAGAAAAGGGTGAAAAGAAATGCTGCCAGCCAGTGTGACATATAAAGCTAAAATCCTTGCTTTTGTTGCTTATTATCTGTTATGGTGAAAGTCCTTGCTAAACTCAGTGCCATCTCTGCCAGGCTTATGCCTGAACTGTGAGAGCCCCCTAGGAAGGGGCATAGAGGTCCAGGATCTATGTTCTGTATGAAAGATGTCAGTGGGGGAGGAGCAAGTACACCTGCCACCTGCTCACTAGTTCATCTGATCCACTTCAGAAAGCAGAGATGAGGCTAGTATTGAATGGTAATTGGCAAAGAGGAACCCCCTCCTGGCCATTCCTGTCTCCACCACAGAATAAATTGGTCAAGTTTGGTTAAGCCATTTCTTTGGTAGTACTTCAGCTTCCCTGTGTGTAAAATAGAGATGCTGAGCTTTTATCGGCTTTTAGGGACATTCTACTCTCTTGTAAGACAACGTTCTGAAAGTGTTTTCAAGGAAAGTTGCAATGTTTTGGGAAGAACATTAGGCAGAAAACCTGAGTGAAAAGGACAGGGATGCTTTGGGAGGCAGTGATTGCTTCCTTATCAGAGGTGGAAGGAATACCATGTAGGATATCTAGCTCAACCTCCTCATTTTACAGATCACAAAACTGAATCTCTGAGTGGTAAAATTACCTGTTCAAGCTCACACAGGTAGAATGTATCAGAGGCAGGATTTTAACCCAAATCCTCTGACTTCAGAAGCAACACTTTTTTTTTCCTAATCTTGGTTCTGTTATCAATTAGCTGTGTGAGCTTAGGAAAGTTATAACTCTCTCAAGCCTTAGTTTTTCTCATCTGTGAACAGGAGATGAATGAAGCATTTATTAGTCTCTTACTATGGACCAGGCACTGTGCTAAGCAGAATATGTTGAGAATTAGAATAGTGATGGGGGGGGGGAGAGTACGGGGCCAAGATGGCAGCTGGAAAGCAGGGACTAGCATGAGCTCCCCGCCAAGTCCCTCCAAAAACCTATAAAAAATGGCTTTGAGCCAATTCTAGAACTGCAGAACACACAGGGTAGCAGAGGGAAGCAGGGCTCTAGCCAGGACAGCCTGGATAGTCTCAGGGTAAGGTCTATCCCGCCCGGAGCTGGGAGCAGAAGGGAGCTGAGCAGAGCAGAGCCCAGTGTGGGTGGCGGGAACCAACAAGACCAGGAGCCGGGTGGAGCATACCTTAGCACCCTGAATCAGTGAGCTGCAGCAGTTACCAGACTTCACAACCCACAAACACCAAAGACAACAGAGTAGGTTAGTGGGAAAAGCTGCTGGTGATAGGGAGTTTGCGGTTCGGCCGCCACCCTGGGGGCAGCGGAGGTGGGGCAGCTACAGAACTATAGCTGCAGTTGCTTCTGGCCCTAGGCCCACCTGGTGGGGAGAATTAAGTGGCAGATCATAGCAGAAGTGAAGAGCCTGCTGAAGATCTAAGTCCAGTCCAGGTTAGGGGTTCTTGGGGAAGGAGGAGTGCTGGTGAGGCAGATCTGGTGCTTCCCCCCAAGCATGGAACATAGAACTCTTTAGTCTACAAGCAGTCATACTCTGCTGAAAAACTCAAGGGTCAAGTAAGTTGTCTGGGAACATGGCCAGGCAGCGAAAATGCACCCAGATTTAGTCTCAGACTTTGGAAACCTTCTTTGGTGACAAAGAAGACCAAAACATACAGCCAGAAGAAGTCAACAAAGTCAAAGAGCCTACAACAAAAGCCTCCAAGAAAAACATGAACTGGTCTCAGGCC
>CM053624.1:166030298-166153235 GCA_028646595.1 Phalanger gymnotis | reverse complement strand
GGAAGAAGATAAAAAAAGGTGGGATGACAGAAGGGAGGGCAGATGGGGATGAAGGTAATCAAAAACAAACACTTTCGAAAAGGGACAGGGTCAAGGGAGAAAATTCAGTAAAGGGGGATAGGTTAGGAAGAAGCAAAATATAGTTAGTCTTTCACAACATGAGTATTGTGGAAGGATTATACATAATGATACTCATGTGGCCAATGTTGAATTGCTTGATTTCTTAGGGAAGGTGGGTGGGAAGGTAAAAGGGGAGAGAATTTGGAACTCAAAGTTTTGAAAAATAGATGTTCAAAAACAAAAACAAAAAAGTTTTTGCATGCAACGAGAAAATAAGACACAGGCAATGGGTCATAGAAATTTATCTTGCCCTACAAGAAAGGAAGGGAAAAGGGGATGGAAGCAGAGTGGGGTGACAAAAGGGAGAGCTGACTGGGGAACAGGGCAACCAGATTATATGCCATCTTGGATTGGGGGGGGTGGAAATGGGGAGAAAATTTGTAATTCAAACTCCTGTGAAAATCAATGCTGAAAACTAAATATATTAAATAAAAAAAGAGGCCCCCCCCCAAAAAAAACAAAACAAAAGCAGATGAACAGATCCCAAGTTAAGAATCTCTGATTTAAAAGAATAGGTTTCTGTTTGCAGGGCATGATAGTTAAAAGCTGGCTCCTTCCCTTTTCTCCTTCCCTTATTGTTTAAAAGGGAACTAGGAAGTGAAATGGAATTGGGGCAAAGAGGAACTGGTTATCTCTGTCTATGCTTCTCTGTCTCTCATCTGGAAAGCAGAGGGAAGAGAAGAGCTATGGATTAGATTCTCATAGTTTCTCCTACTCCAGTCTTCTGGCCTATTCAATAGCCTTCTCTCCCTGCCTCTTTCCTGCTATTCCATGAAGTTTCAGCTCTATTTTCTTTCTTCTCTTTCAGCTTCAAAGGCAGTGCCCTCTAGTACCCTGTCACTTGATCAGGAAAAGTATGGAGAACCAGCATGCTCACAGTCTTATTTCTCCTGTTTTTTTCTTTGGCTTCGTAGTATGGGGACTTATTTTCCCAGGTCAAAGTTGGGGAATTATGGGTAAACTTGGGGGACTGAGTGATGTCTGTGTGCTAGCATTCTTCAGTCACCAAATCCATGACAATGTCTCTGTGGGGAGGGGTTATAGGTTAAAAGAAGAAGTTAGACCAGATGAACTCTAAGGTCTCTTCCAGATCAAAACTGGTGGTCTATAAACCCTTCCCACCTTCTCTAAGATCTTGATTCATCAGTGCTCTCCCTCTTGCATCCTCAGTCTCTTTCACCAGTTTCTCCTCTGCCTATAAACATGTTCAGCTTTCTCTTATTCTAAAAATAAAAAAATCCATCCCTCATCTTGCTATTCCCATAATTTATAGCACCACCTTACTCTTCTCTTCTGTCATATTTTTCAAAAGAATTATTTACACTTGTTTCTTTACTTTCTTACCATCATTCATTCTTCAGCCCTTTGCAATCTAGCTTCTGTTCCTATTACTAGATTAAAACTGCTCTCTTAGAAATGACCAATGAGCTCCTAGCAACTAAACCCAATGCCTTTTTTCTCAGTCTTCTTGTTTGACCTCTTTGCCACATTCGGCACTACTGACCACACCTTTATCTTCTCCTCCCTTGGCTTCCTTGATACTATACTCTCATGGTTCTTGTCTTACCTTTGCACTCTCACTTTTTCCTTTGCTGACTTTCCTTCCTTCTGTCACTCTCTAGTGGAGTTTCCCCAAGGCTCTGTTTTTGGGCCTTTTCCTCACCATATTTTCTTCTTCGGTGATTTCATCCACTCCTATAGCATCAACAATAGCCTTTATGTGGCTTTAAAAGATTTATCCCTAACCTTATCTTCCCTAAGAATCAGATTCTTACTGGAATCTTCTAGCTTCTAAACTTCAAAATATTGGTGAGTTAAACATGGCCCTTACCTTTTGGGAACCTACAATCTAGGACATACACCAATAATACTTCATGACTGAGGACATACAGATAAATGCAGGGTAGTGTGATGGAACAGAAAGCATACTAAATTTTACATCCAATGATCTAGGTTCAAATTCCATCTCTTCTTCAGACTACCTTTGTGACTATGGATAGTTCACTTTACCTGTGTGGGTCTTGGATCTTTCATGTGTAAAATGAGATATAAAATAGCTCCTTTAGCTCCTACTCCAGTGGCTCTAGCTAGTTAACCTCGTTCCTCTTCTCTGAGTCTTTGAAGCCTCTGCCAGAAGACTGGAGCACAGTTGGTGCTCTTGGTCCTTTAGGGGGTCTTTTGCTCTTCATTGTGGAGATGACTCCAAGAAATCTAGCAGAGGCTCATGATGGCTCCTTGCAGCTGCTGGGTAGGATGGTGCCAAGAATTTCGGTGACTGTAAATGGGGTGAGAGTTATGGGGAGCAAGAAGAGAAGAAGACAGGGCTCGATGCCCATATGAGGTCAGAGAGGCAATAATAAAAGATTATGCCCCATTTAATGAGCAAACTCCCTCTCAGAGCTCTTTAGAGGGAGTGGAAAGAGCTCTGGTGTTAGTAACAGAAAAACTGAGTTTGAATCACAACTATGACCCTTCCTGATTGTGTACTTTGATCATGTTAATTCATTTCCCTGGATCTCAGTTTCCTCATCTGTAAAACAAGGGAGTTGGAATACATGGCCTCTGAGGTCTTTTCCAGCTCTCAACCTATGACCATAAGTTCTTATATGTAAAAGTGGGATAATGCTTGCACTAGCCCTTTCCTGGGGTTATTATGAAGAAAGGCCTTTGTTAACCTTTAAAAGTGCTATATGAATGTGGCTATTATTATCTGAAGAGATTGAGTAACCCTGAAGTGCAGCCATCTCCCATGGGGGGGGTAGGTTTCCTGTTAGTTTAGAGTAAGAAGATGAGAACAGCAATGATTTTAATCTTCGGTTTACTTTCTTCCTCAATCTCCTAACATTTTATCTTTTTAAAGAAAATTATTATTTTTCTAATAAACATGTATCATCTTTCCCTCCCGCCGCACTTCCAATTGAAATTAAAAAAAAAAAAAGAAAAAAACCCTCGTAACAAATATACGTAGCCTAGCAAAACAAATTTCCACATTGACTGTGGTCAAAAAATATGTTTCATTTTGTATTGTAAGTCCATCACCTCTCTGGTGAAGTGCTTCATCTTTAGTCCTCTGAACTCATGCCACCATGTTAAATTAACTTTTCCCTTCTCTCTGGGTTCCTGGATCCCATCTCTCAGTTTCACTTGTCAGAAATGTTATAGAAGGAATCCATACATTAGAAAACAGGTTGGTATTGCTATCCTCTGAGGTTATTTCAAACTCTGGGATTTTCTCATTTTTAAAATATGAAATAAAGAAGATAAAATCCATATGCAAAGACATACAGAGACATGAGTATTCTAGAAAAAGAGAAGCACGAAGAGATTGAATGGGGTTAATGGTGGAGGCAGAGGGTTTCCTATTTGCTATTGTCTAAGTCATCCTGGACAGGGGCCATCATCAAGATCCAATATAATCCCCATTACCTTATCCAATTGACTAGTTTTCAGAATTAAAATTCTAGGGTGCAAAGCCAAATTATTCAGTGATACTTTTTCTAGGTCTCTGCTCCAGAAATACCTTCATTGTGCACCCTTGGGGGACCCCTGCATTCACGGGAATAGAGCACTCCCAGGACTCTTAAGACAAGAGCCCCCTGGGGCAGAGGACCAGAAGTTGTTCTGCAGCATTTTGACAAAAGACATCATTTCTGAGCAAAGTGATCATTTCACTGGTGTTGTAGGTGCATGTTTGGGTTTGGGGAGGACAGCCTGAACTACCATCAGACTTAGTAGAGGAAGGACAGCTGATATTGCTGGTCTGGACTCAGGTGACACCTTTGAAACAGGGTCTCGCTCAACCTACAAAGTGAATGCAGATTGGCTGCTACACCAACATCATCACTCAGATTTAGAAGCAAAGAAGGAACATGATACACAGGCTTGTGACAGGCGGCAGGAAACGCACTGTGTGAGTGTGTGTGTGTGTGTAGGGATGACCAGGTCTATTAATTACTTAAAAAAAAGAGACAGAATAATAATGAACTTAATTAACTAGGTGCTGAGACCCTCACTGAAGACACAGAAATCACACAGATAGGCCCAGGGAGATTAAGAACGTGAGAACTAGTTTTTTTTTTTTATCCCCTGCTTAGAGTTTGGCAAAAGGCAACTAGCTGTTGAAATAGACAAGTAGACATTACTGGGGTCTTGTGGGAAGTGACTGTGTTATCCTTGAATTCATAACACACAAGGAGGGGAATATTTGTTTTTTCTTATTCTGAACTTAACAAACGACCAAATAAAAGCAACATTTCCTTAAACACAGTCAAACAGGACCACCGTACGTAAAATGGCAAATCTCTATTACCTAGAGCTTGCTTTTACTTTTAAGTGTGTAATGAATTCAACATGTAACTTTTAAAACTGTCTTGCTCGTTGAGATTTTAAGGAGAGGAATATTGGGCATAAATTGACATGTACCCTGGGTTTGGGGAGAATGGATTTTTTTCGCCAAAGAAAAAGTTCAGGGAAAATATACATAGGATCTCATAACTCAAGATTCTACAGGAGAAACTGACTAAAGATAGACAAGCTGTTCTCAAGAATGAAATTCACAAACACCAATTATTCCAATGAGGAAGAAAAGGAAGTATGAGGTTCTTAAACTTTTTATGTGTTATACTCCCCTTTGGCTGTCTGGTGAGGCCTATGGATCACTTCTCAGAATGTCTGTTGTCTACATTCATAATTAAAGAAATATGAAATTTTAGTTAGAGGTTAATGAAAATAAAGACATTTTCCCCAGGGCAGCTGGGTGGTACAGTGGATAGAGTGCTGGGCCTGAAGTCAGGAAGATTTATCTTCCTGAGTTCATATCTGCTCTCACAAATGGCTATATTTTGGGGCCTGCCTGGCTTAGAGTGAATGTCAATGGTAACTGTTTCTCTTTGGAAAAGCAACCTGGAGGGTCTTTTCCTCCCAGCTTGTTTTTTTTTCTTTTTTTCTAATTAAAGGGGCTTTACTTGACTCCTTAAAGAGGCCTATTCAGTGAATGGGCATTACCTCACTCTAAGTGAATATGTGAAAAGGCCTCAGCCTAAAAGGGCTAGGGTCGCCTATTTCACTCTGGGCTGTCTCCAGTCATATCGATGAATGTCAGGTCACTGGATCCAGATGGCTCTGGAGGAGAAAGTAAGGCTGGTGACCTTGCACAGCCCTCCCTCACTCAAATCAAAGTCCATTGCAAGTCATGTCATCATTTCCCTGATGTCCTCTTCGAAAATGAAGGACAAATACAATGACAGATACCTATTAGGTTTGAGCCTGGACACGTCATTTAACCCTGTTTGCTTCAGTTTCTTATCTGTAAAATGAGCTAGAAAAGGAAATGGCGAACCACTCCAGTGTCTTTGCCAAGAAAACTCCCCAAGGGGTCAGAGAGCTGGACAGAACAGAAACAACTGAACAACATGTTGGTCTGTGGGATTTTACAACAATCCATGATGAGACGTAATGCACGTGAATGGAGATAGTCAAATGCTCAATATTCAAAAAGGAGAAGATAGATTCTGTAAAATACAAGATTTTGAAACTATTTCTGACAAAATTCTAGAATGCATTTTCCAAGAGATGTTTTGGTGAACACTCAGCAAGGAAAGTGGTTGCTATCGAGCAGCATGGTTTTGTTAAGACATTCCAGACTAACATGATTTCATTTTTCAAAGTTTTTACTAGGTCAGGGGAATGAAGACATGATAGAGAGATGTGGATTGGGTGACACTATCAATCTGCTAACAAATATTTTATTAAGCATCTGCTATTATTTTATAAGCATTTATTAAGCACCTATCATTTTTACAAGCATTTGTTAAACACCTACTATTAATTTATAAACATTTATTAAGCAACTATTATTATTTTTATAAGAATTTATTATCTCTTCCTTTCACTGCTCCCTGTTCCTTCTTTCCCCCACCCCTGAAATTTAAGAAAAAATTTAAAAAGCACTCAGGATACCAAGAAAAATATGAGACAGTCCCTGCCCTCAAGGAGTTTACATGTTACTGAGGGAAATGTAGTTAGGCTGATTCGGTAATGGTTAATTAATATAACTTAAAGACTAGTGCTTAATTCACTGATACAGCTTCAGGGGATTGTTCTTAGTGGAGAGATGCAGGGCTCTGTTCTAATCAGGTGACTTTCAAAAACCATTAGTAATTTGCATGAAGGCATATCTAGCTTGATTATCCAATTTGTGATTAATGCTAAGTTGGAAGGGAGAGGTGACATGCTGGATGACAAAATTAGTAGCCAGATACCTATCAAAGGTTAGAACATTAACCAGATGTAAAAGGATGGCAATTAATCATGTCAAATGTAAAGTCCTCATTCCCAAGTTCAATATCGGCTAGAGGAGGATGGATTGGAAGAGATAGGACTGAACGTGGAGTTTTAGTTTGAGACTACGAGTTCTATATAAGCTGATAGTTTTTTTTGTGTGTGTGTGTAACAGCCAAAACCAAACCCCAGTATCCAGTCCAACCAACCAAACAAAACTAATGCAGTCTTAGGATGCATTAACAAAGCATAGTGTACAGACCAAAAAGGTTATGGTTTTCTTGTATATTACTCTGAATGTTGGGATCTAGAAATTTCTATTCAAATCTTTGGTATTCTAGCAGTGGTGAAGTGATGTTGGCGCTTTTACTGTTCTGGTGAGCAGAGTTGTTCCTTTTTTTTTTAAAAAAAAAAACCTCATTTCCACCCTCCTGTGATCCAGACTACTCCTCCTAGCAATTGTCCTCTGGAGGAATGGTTTTCTTTTGAATCAGCCAAGGGAAACAGTGGGAAAGAAAGTAGATTCCCTTTACCTTGATAAATAGTAAAACTGAAATCAGTAATTCTCTCTTTTTTTTCTCCAGCTCTGAGCTCTCAGTCAGAAAAAAAGGTCTTTTGGCAAAATAATGCATCTCAAAATTCATCAGTAATTCTTTTTTTTTTCAGCTCTGAGCTTCCTGTAAGAAAAAAAAATTGTCCCCTGGCAAAATAATGCAAAATTAAAATTTGTTCCCTTCTTCTCCTAGATGTTCCTTTACGGCCCTCCTCAGCTACATTTGAGTAATGAAATGCATAGGTCAGCAACACAATAGTTAACCACATTTATCATAAAACTTTCTTAGAAGAAAAAGTATAAAGAAAGGTAAATAAACTTTAAAAAAATGGGGATAAGCCTTCCTCAAATAGGTTCCGCTCTCTCTAAAGAGGCCAATCCCATGTCTCCCCTGCCTTGGTCCTAGAGTCCCAGCACCTTTATCTCATGGAATCTGTCTCTGCCTGCAGTTCCCACAAATCCATACCATACTCTGGGCTGCTGCTGCTGCACTTGGCTTGGAGCTGGTTTGCCCTGATGCTTCTCAGAAGCTCTCCTCTGATGAAGCTTTCTGCTGTCCCAGATCCCTTAGGATGGGAGAGACCAGCTAGTCAGTATATGTTTGAGCTACACCGTTTCACACATCTTAGAATTTCAGAGTTGGAAAGGACTTCAAAGATCTTCTAATCCATTCCATGTCCTAGTACAGACCACGTCTACAACTACCATGAAAGCAACTGCCCAACCTCCAGCAGCTCAGAATTCTTTAGTTCTAGAAGCAGACCCTTCCACTTTAGGATAGCTCAAGTTGTTTTCAGGTTTTTCAGTTTATATTAAGCTGAAATCTGCCTCTCTCTAAGTGATAGCTAGCTAATGGTCTTGGTTCTCCCCACTAGGAACCAGCAGAATTACCCTAATCTCTCTTCCATATGACAATCCTCGGAATATTTGGAAATAGTTCTAAAGTTCCACTTGTTCCCCATCTTTTATTCCCTAGTTTTTTCAATCAATCTTTTTCTGGCATCATGTAGAATCCTTTCAATATCCCAAATGCCTGTACAAGCTCTGGTTTGCCTGTACCCTTTAAAAATGAAGTTTCCAGAAGTGAACTCAATACAATGCATTGATAGACTGGAACTCGTCTAGATTTAGGCCATATTAGATATGTGTTGAAAATGATTCTCAACAATACAAGCCAAGGCTTTATGGAAAGAGTTGGGAATATTTAGCCTGGAGAAGAAAAGAATTACAATGGGATATGATATCTGTTTGCAAACATTTGAAACATTGCTATGCAAAAGAGAGATTAGATTTGTTTTGATCATACCTAGAGGGCAGAATTAAGTGCGATGGTTAGAACTTGCATAGAGATTGATTCTGTCACCATATAGGAGAAAGTGTTTTACAATTTGAACTGTCCAAAAATGCGCTAGACTTAGGAGGTAGTGAGCTCCCTGTTACTTTTGATCTTTAGGTGGAAGCTTGAGGACTGTTTTCTATGGATTTTGTAGAGGAGAATCTCGATTCGGGTATAAATAGAACTTGATGACTTCTAAGGTCCCTTTCAGCCCTTCTTGGATTCTCTGATTGCATGGACAAGTGATGAGATGACAGGAAGGCTGGCAATAGTATACTTAGGCTGGGGTAAGTTTGTTTGGGGAAAAACATGGCCATGTTCAGGAATTGGGAGGCAGAGATGCGCCCAGGATGTGATCTACCAAGGAAATGGGCAGCTAAGGGAAATCCAACATCAACTCTGAGATATGTCTGAACACCAAACAATCTCAATTACTAGAAAAATTTCTTTGATGGGGAAGAGATTATTCCCGCTGCTCCTGAGAACGAATTAGGCTGAATCTCAAGAGTATCCCGCGGAGCATGGAAGTCTGGCATCAAAGTGAAACAAATAGTTATTTGTTCTGGTACTGCTCCTGGCTGCCCTGGGGCTGTTTCTGTTCTTATCCCTCTTTAGGGACTTGAGTTTACTCTGGGATAGCACAGAGAAAGTTGGAAGACTGGGAAAGATTCCTGTGCATGCCCTAGAGCAGGCAGGCCATTTCCCACATCCCTACACGTGAGGAGAAACAAACAGAAGGCTGTCACTGGACCCAGAGGAGAGCCTACTAGGAATCACTTTGTAGGATTAGCCCTCAGTCCTGGGTAGAGGATAGAAGAGAAGGAGCAGAGTTCTTGCCTTAACTGTTTGCCCTCTCCCCATCATCCCAGAGCCAAACATGCTTCTCCATTATGATGGGACTAAGAAAGGGGATATTTGAAGATGATTTTTATTCATGATCGACAACTCTGTAAAGACATTCAAAACCTACCTTCTTTACTGGGACAGTGTCTTTGAACTTGTGCGATCTTTCTTTCTCATCTTTCTAATCTCCTTTTCATCCAGTTCCCTCCTAGTGGAATCATTCGGAAGCATATCAGCTTTTTAGCTCAGACGCATTCTTCCTAAAGCTTCAAAGTTTCCTAATAAGTCTCCTTTCCCACTCCTCATCCTCAACATGGACTTATTTCCTTAAAAAATGTGGGTATGGTGATATATAATCTCCAAGCTCCCATCCACTTCATAATTGTACAATCCCAAGTTATGTGAAGAGAAAGGGAAAGAGAGAGAGGATGAATTAAATTATCCAAGAAAAATAAAAACAAAACACTTTCACTGCAAATGTGAGTTTTTTGTCTTCAATTAACCTGTTTTATCTCCTCTGTTCTTCATGTTACTTTATTGATGAGGACCACGGGGGGAGTGGCCTCCCTGCATGCCCTGGTCCTCAGGAGTCTGTCAGCCTTCATGGTTGATCCCCTGAGCTTATTATGTTGATTGTCTTTGATGAGAAAACTGCTCCTGGTGTGCTAGCCTTCAGATTCCCTCAGCATGGTGTGGTCAAACCTCACAGACCTCCAGCTTTTCAAGAGGTGCTGGGCTTCCAATGGAAGAATACCAAGCCCTTTCCCTGCCCCCAGTCCTCCCTGGGTAGAGTGAGTGCATCTTTCTTTGTTTATCTGGCCATTTGAGATCATTATGTGATACGATGTTCATTATAGAAACAACTGTGGGAGGTCTTGCTATTCTTTTTTTGTGGTGGTGGTGGCTGCAGCAGCAGCGGCAGGGAATTGGCTTACGGAAGGTCCTGCTATCTGTCTCTCTCATCTCTCAACCTGACTCTCCATTTATACAGACTCCTTTTTCTCAAGGCCCACCATAGCCCTGATGGATTAACTGTGTCTAGCTTCTGGACCAATGGGGGACATGCCCGTCCACACTTGGTTGCTGTTCTAGGAAATATAAAACCGAGTTAATCCAGAGGGTTTAAGGGGTGGGAGAAGGGAGACCTTTATAGTTACAGTATGCACCCTGGCCCCAGCATCTGTGTCAAGGAGGCAATTTCTCCTTGGGCAGAAGCTAAGAAAGTTTGAAGGGAAACCTGTTTCATCCTCCAAAATCTAAGCTGAATCACTGCTTCTGTTATCATCCTTCTCTCCCCAATCCTCTTTAATTAAGTGGTTCTCCTTTGAGTAGATTGATGTCTAGAGACCCTCTGTCTTATGGCCACAAAAGACATCCTGGTTTTGGGAAACCCTGTGAAGAGGGGACCATTCTCTCAGGCTGATTGCTTTCACGGTTACTTCACCACTTAAAATCCTGAAGTGTTTCTTGGGAATGTAGCCTTGACTCCTTGGGCTTTTCCGTCTGTACCTGGCCTCAGCAATAAACTTGCAGGTCAGTTGGTTTAGCTCATAAGAGTGGTCTCACTGCATCTATTGGGACTGTTCAGAATACAAAAAGGCATGGCAGAATCTCAGATTTGGAAGGTACCTCAGAAGCCAATCCACTCCAGACTATGAATTCCTTTGAGACCAAAGGTTCCTAACCTCTTTTGTGTGTGTTATGGTCCTCTTTGACAGTCTGGTGAATCCTACAGAGACTTGTTTTTAAATCGTTGAAGGAAATACTAAATTTTGATTAGAGATTAGCAAAAATAAAGATGTAATTTTTTTCTTCATCTAAATTCATGAACCCCCAGGACTGGGGAGGTACGTGGACCCCAGGTCAGGAACCCCCTTTCTAGACTGTCGTTAATAAGTTGTCATTTAGCCTTCACTTAAAGATCTGTCATAAGGGGAAACCTATTTCCGCTTGACTTTTGTACAACTCTGTGTTTTTCTAAAACAAATTCTTTCTCATTATGAATTTAGTCATTAACAAACATGAACATTTAAATATACAATGAAGGGGAAAAAAAGGAGATTGTTTATGAAACAATGAACTTGCTAGATATAGGTTTTTTTAAGTCTATGTTGATATCTCTATTTGTGAAGTTTTTCCTTACATGGATCCTAAATTGAATACTCTGTAACTTCAACTCCTTTCTCCTAGCTCTGAGGTCAGGGAGAACAAATCAAATCCCTTTTTTACATGACAGCTTCAAATACTTGAAGACGGCTAATCCTGAATCATTTCTTCTCCAGGCTAAACATATGACACGGTTTTGATGCCATTCACTATCTTGGTTGCTCTCCTCTGGATGTCCTCCAGCTTACCAATGCCCTTCTTAAAATGTGGCAGCCAGAACTAAACGTGATACCTGGTATTCCAGTTGTGGTCTGACCAGGGAACCACCACCTCCCTCCTTCTGGACATTGTGCCTCACACATTTGCTTTTATGACAATCACGTCACACTTTTGTTCATATTGTCCAGTAAAATCCCTCCCTCCCTCCCTCCCTTCCTTCCTTCCTTCCTGCCATATCTCCTATATTATATTATGACTTCTGGGTCTCTTTTAAAGATCTAAGTGAAAACCTTGACATTTATTCTAATTGTATTACTTTTAAAAATTTAAGCTTTAAATCACCCCCCCCCCCGCCCCTAGACTTTTCACCTTGTCTTATTTATATCTCTAGGACATATGGGGAATATATTCTTGTTTTTTCTTTTGTTTTTACAAATAGTAGAATTTGGAATGACCTTTTTATAGGAAAGCAGGGAGAAAGAAGGAAGGGCACTTTAAGGGAGGTACAATGGGGAAGTTGGGGAAGACTTGAGGGGAACTGAATGGAGCAGGACAGGGTAGTGAGGACTGTTTTATAGATGAAGAAACTAAATCTTGGAAAGATTAGATTAGGTTATTTGTCCAAGGTCACCCAGGTAGCAAATAACAGAGCTGAGATTTCAAGTCGGCTAGTAGAGCTACCAAGAAAAGGTCTTTTCCCATTATGTTTCAGTCAGTGGAGTCAAAAGGCCATATTGTCATCACAAATATTCTACAGACCACCTGTGCAGAAAAGAGAAATAGATGAAGAATATGGAGCCAGAGCACAAATCTGAGTGGGAAGAATGAAGAAGCAGTGATGGGGTGCTACAGTCACCTGCATATCATCTGGGGCTCTTCTTTGCCCAAAGCAGAGCAGCTCATAATTTCTTGGCTCACATGAAATTAGTGATAATTTCTTTCAAAAAGTGATAAACGGGGACTGGACTTTATTCTCACGAATAAGGAGGAATTGGTTACTAAAGTAGAAATTTTTGGGGAAAAAGGAAAGGAAAGCTGGGCATAGTCTGACATGCATGCTAAGTTTTTGGTGAGCAGATTTAAAATTCCATTCAATAGATGTTTTTTGAGCAGTTCTTATGTGCAAAGCATTGACAAGTCAACTAAATTCAAATAAGCTTACCATGTGCCAGGCTCTGTGCTAAGCCTGGGCAATACAAAGAAAGGCAAAAACAGTCCCTGCCCTCAAGAAGCTCACATTCTAATTGGGGAGGCAACATGCAGACAGCTACACATAACCACACATATGTTATACGTGTATTATATGTATTTACATACACATGGGGCAACTAGGTGGTGCAGTGGATAGAATGCTGGGCCTGGAGTCAGGAATTCCTGAGTTCCAATGCAGCCTCAGGCACTTACTGGCAGTGTCACCTGGGGCAAATCACTTAATTCTGTTTGCCTCAGTTTCCCCACCTGCGAAATAAACTGGAGAAGGAAAGGGCAAACCATTCTAGTATCTTTGCCAAGAAGACCCCAAATGCGATCACGAAAGTTGGACATGACTGAAATGACTGAACAGTAGTCTACTATGCGTCAAGCCCTGTGCTAAATGCTTTTATTAAATATCTCATTTGATCCTCACAGCAACCCTGTGAAGGAGATGCTATTATTAGTCCTGTTTTATAGTGGAGGAAATAGAGGCAAGCAGAGGTGTGGTGGCAAACAAGGTGGGACTTTTTGCTATTTTTTTCTTTCAGAATGCTTCTCAGCACTGGGGCAATCTAGTGCCTTTGATTGAATCTTGCCTTTGTTTCAATCAAGAGTCTTTGATTGAATCAAGAGTCCTCCATGACCTGCTTAAGTCACAAGAAAGCCTAAGTCACATGAGTTTGAGTCACACGGTTGTGACAGCCTCTGTGAGCTGACCCTGAAAAAGTGTATATATGCTCTGAAGTTAGCATTTTGCTTTGGGGCTCACTCATGGAAAGAGTGTTTGTGTGATGGAGCCAGATGAGATTCTGGATAGCTGTTAAGGAGCCCCCTCGGCTTTGAAAACCCAGATGTTGGTGCTTCTCTCTTTGGTAACTATGTATGTTTGTAATGGTCAGATAGCTAGAAGCCTGTCTGTTGATTTGTGTTATTTTCTCTGCTTATAATTTCTGTTTGTGTTTTCTCCGAAGTTCAGGGTGATGACTTTTTTCCCCTGAATGATATATGTATGTTTAATTAAAGTTAGATTATAAACCCCTTAAAGTTGCTTTCCTTAGCACAGATTCTTTGATCTGCTTTTCTAGCAACTCTCCTGTGTGCTGGTGTTGTTGGTCTTGTTGCTGGTCTTATACCTCCACAGCAGCTGCTAGCAGCATTGTTGTTACAAGAGGTTAAGTGACTTGTCCAGGGTTACTTGACTAATAAGTGTCAGAGGGTGAATTTGAACTCGGGTCTTCTTGACTCCAAGCCCAGTGCTGCATACACTCTGCTACCAGCTACCTCTGTAGGGCAGAATATATAGATCTGAGAATCATCTGGAAAAAATACAATTTAAATCATTGGAGTTGATGAGGTTACCAAGAAAGCAAAGGTCTACCATGTGAGCAAATCAAATAAGCTTCCCTTAGCCTGTCTGGTATTGGGATATCTCAACACTTTGGAGACCAGGGAAGAGGGTAGGATGATCAGGTTAAACGTAGATGACAACCAGAAAAGTTAGTGTTTCTAAATCTATTCCAGGCTTCCAAATTGGAAACAAAAGGAACTCTTTGACAAAACTAGATTTATGCCCCCTTACATACACACACCGCAAAATGGGATAGAAGCAAAGGGGTAGATAATCAAAAAAAGAATATCACCTTATACTGTATTCATCATGAAAGGAAACACTTGGAGCAGCTAGGTGGTGCAGTGAGTAGAGCACCAGCCCCGGAGTTAGGAGGACCTGAGTTCAAACCCAGCTTCAGATGCTTGACACACTCACTAGCTGTGTGACCTTGGGTAAGTCACTTAACCCCAATTACCCTGCCTTCCCCTCTCCAAAAAAAAGATTAAAAAAGGAAACATTTGGACCATCCAAGAAACTCTTGTGTCAAGATGGATCAGTACCTTTCTCATTGAAGAATTTCCATGATTTTTATGTAGTGATGCAGGGGCGTGCTAGAGTCAGATGAAACCAGCTTATCACAGCCAACTGCTACATTTTCAATGGGAGTATTTATACCTTGGAAATCTGGCAACAGCTACAAATCAGGGCCTGATTTATTGTTTTATTGATTTTCTAGATTTAAGAAAGTGATGGAGAAAATGTTAATAATGCAGATTTAAGTACATTTTCTTTCCCTCCAGAGAGCTGGTTGTTAAACGTTTACAGCACAATCCAGATTGTTTACCTATATACTTATAATATATATATAGGTATATATAGGTATATGTAATATATATATATATATGTATATATATATATATATACACACACACACACACACATACTTTGAATAGCGTGAATTGAAATATATGTGACCCCTTCTTTGGAATTCACTATTCTTAGTAACCGTGACTTAGCTATCTAGGCCAGCGAGTTTAACTTCAATACCTGGCAAAATTCTAGAATTTATTTTTAACGAGTAAACATTTAGTACGGGCAGCTCAGTGGTGCAGTGGATAGAGCACTGGCCCTGGAGTCAGAAGGATTTGAGTTCAAATCTGGCCTCAGATACTTGCTAGCTGTGTGACCCTGGGCAAGTCACTTAACCCTGATTGCCTCAAAAAAAAACAACTGCCCCTCAAAATACAACCAGGAGAAAAGGGTAAACATCTAGAAAAGAAAGACATTATCCCAAAGACCCAGTATGGTGGCTTCATTGTCAGGCATACTTTCCTTTTTTTGACAGGTTTCCTAGACTGATGGATTAGAGGAATACTGTGGATAAATTTACCTGCATTTTAGCAAAGCATTTAGTGACATTTCTCAGGTATCCTCATGGGAGTCACTAGAAAGACAAGACAGAAATGTGGGCTAAAGGATTCCGAAAGGGTTGACTTTCTAGACCCAAAGTATGGTCCTTGATGTCTGCTTGGAGGGGGATGTCTGGCAGAGTCATCCGCAGACCTATACTGGATCCTGCGCTGTTTTAACATTTTTCTCAACAAGCTGAAGTGGATGAAGATGTAGATAATGATAGCAGCTAGCATTAGCTTAGTGCTTTATGGTTTGCAGAGTTCTTTATGAATATCGCCTCATTTATCCTCACGAGGACTCTGAGAGGTAGATGCTATTTTACAAAAGAAGAAACTGAGGCGGACAGAGGTTAAGTGACTTACCTAGGGTCATAGAGGTCTTTGCCTCCTGAGACTGAATCTGAACTCAGATCTTTCTTCCTCCATCTCCAGTGCTCTACTATACCATCTAACTGCCTAGCTGGTTGCTGAGCTAATCAAATCTGTAAATTACAGAATGCAAAGAGGGATGGCTAACATGTTGATTGACAGGATTCAGAAATATCTCTACAGTCTAGAGCAGGAGTGGGGAACCTGTGGCCTCGAGGCCACATGTAGCCCTCTAGGTCCTCAAGTGCGGCCCTTTGATTGAATACAAACTTTACAGAATTTTTTTATTCTTCCTTTTATTAAGGGGATTTATTCTGTGAAGTTTGTTTTCAGTCAAAGGGCCGCACTTGAGGACATAAAGGGCCACATGTGGCCTTGAGTGGGTTGCCTGCCCCTGGTCTAGAGCGTTATGCCAAATCTAATAAGGTTAAGTTTAATAGGGATAAAGTCTTATTTAATGCTTGGGTATGTGAAATCAGATTCACGAATTCATGATTAGGGAAGCATGACTAGATGGCAACTCATCTGAAAATGATCTGGGGATCTGAGTGGACTGTAAGCTCAAAGGTAGTCAACAGGATGAAGTCAGCCGACAAAGCTATCTTAGGTGACACTCAAGGAGGCATATTATTAAAAAGAATAAAAGAAAAAAAGAATTAGGGAGGTGATAATGCCTTTTTACTCCATTCTGGTCTGAACACTTCTAGAATATGATATTCAGTTTTGCGTGCCACATTTTAGGAAGGACATTGATTAACTGGAAATCATTCAAAAGAGAGCAACCAAGATGGTGAAGGACCTGAAGAGAGGACTTAGAGGGGACGGGATCACTTTCTTTGATGGAGTAACTGAAGGACTGTTATGTGGAAGAGGGTTGGTTTAGACCAGCTCTGCTTGGTTTCTCCTCCTTGCTCCTAGCTGTAAATATTAACTAGCAGCGATGGGTAGAAATTGCAGAGAGGCCAATTTCAACTCGACAATAAAGAAAAACTTCCTAATAAGTGCAGGTGTCCAAGAAGGGAACGAGATGCCTTCAAAAGGAAAATGAGTTCACCCTTACTAGTGGCTTGTTGCACGTGTTCATTTTGTTGTAGAAGAAATTCTTGCTTGGGTCATGATTGTACTAGTTGGTTGCTGAGCTCCCTTCTACCTATCTGGGGCCTATCATTCAGTCAGTTCCAAACTTTACCAGTAGTCCCATCATCTACTCCGGCCTCGATTATCTTACCCAGACTTTGTCCAAGTTCAGTCTTTCTCCTCTCTAACTATGTCTGTCTGTCTGTCTGTTTGTTTCTGTGCCTATCTTTGTCTGTCTGTCTCTCCATCTCTCCTTTTCCCCATCTCCCATACAGAACTGACATGGCCTCCTATTATATGAGTACTTTAGGAAGTAGATTTTGCTCAGTGTTCCCTTGGTTAAGAGGCCCTCTCTATCTAATCACCCAAATTCAGCTCCCTCTTGGCTCAAATTTTCCTTTTCTGCCTCCCTGTTTTATGTACTGTTTCAACTCCAGCTCAAAATAGAGTTCACTGTGTCTAGACTTGCCAGATCCCTGAGGAGAAATGGCCTTTCTGTTGGTTTCTTTTAGTTTCTACTTTCCAGTTTAGACAGAATACCACCCTGCCCCCCACCCCCTTCCCCAATCCCAATTCTCCTGAGAGCCCTGAGTGTCTATTGGTTCCCACCTCTCAAGAACCCTTTAAAACCTAACTCTTGGCTGGCTCTCCACCAGCCTCCTCTTATGCCTTGTTATCTATGGGTTCTACCTTGCTTTTTCATCCTTTATTCAGCTAGATACCCTGGAGCATAAAGGACCCTTGATCTTTACTTATCGTCAGTAACTCTAGTCAACTGGCATGCTCCAATCCAGCCCCCTGTAAAGCTTCTGCTGGAAGTCACTACTAAAAAGGGATGATTTGTTCATTCATTTCAGTCATGTCTGACTCTTTGCGACCCCATTTGGGGTTTTCTTGGCAAAGATACTAGAGTGGTTTGCTATTTCCTTCTCCAGTTCACTTTATAGATGAAGAAACTGAGGCAAACCAGGGTTAAGTGACTTTTCCAGGGTCACACAGCTAGTAATATCTGAAACTGGAATTGAATTTAGATCTTCCTGACTCCAGGCCCTGTGTTCTATCCACTGTACCACCTAGCTGCCCCTCCCGCCAAAGGGATAAGCATGACCACAATTTCCATGAGTAGCTTTTCATCAGAATCTTGTTCCCGAGGACGTACTCACCCATCTATGGAAAAAAGGGAGCTAACACTGGAAGACCCTTGGGAAGCTACAAGGCTTTGCTAATGTTTTTAGAGCAGGAATGTTTTGGGGCTGCAAGAGGTTCGGAAACCAAGGATCATTAAAAATAGGTGAGGGGAGGGCTAGTGTGGGGCCCGGAGAGGAAGAAGCTCATTTTCATTCATGAATAAATTGCACCTATACAAGTTAGTCCATAAATTTTAGCTAAAGAATTTCTATTAGCTTTTTTTGTTAATAATTTTTATTATTTTTTTTTTGTATCAAGGACAAGAAAAAGAAATCAGCAAAATCAATGAATGTTTGAAAATGTCTGACATAATAGGCAACATTCCATAGCTGTGGGCCCTGACCTCTGCAAAGGAGCAAGGAGAGGTGTCTTCTCATGTCTTCTTTGGGGCCAAGCTTTGGCAGCGTGATTTTGCAACATTTGCAACATTGATTCTTTTGTTGCTATTGATTTCTCCATCTCCGTTGTTGTGGTCATTAGTGTCTTGTTTTCCTGGTTCTGCTTGCTTCACACTGCTTCAGTTCATACAAGTCTTTCTGTGTTTCTCTGAATTCTTCAGTCATCATTTCTTACAGCACAGTCATATTCTGTTATATCCATGTGCTACAATTTCGTTGGCGATTCCCCCATCAATGGGCATAGGCTTTCCTTCTAGTGCTTTGCTGTTGCAAACAGTGTTGCTCTAAACATTTTGGTGTCTATGGAGCCTTACTTTTTGTCAATGGCCTGGATTGGTATTTTTCCAAGGGTTCTCATGTTGAGTTTTATCCCCCTTCTCTCCTTTCCTCCCAGCCCTTGCCGGAGCTGAAATTAGGTAGGTATGATCCTCTATTTAGGATTTGCTTTGACTGAGCTCAAGGAGGAGGGGCTTAAGATAATCTTGAGGATGACACCAGATTTGTGGCCTCAGCAGAGAAAAGCAATAAAAAGCAGAGAAAGCAATAAGAGAAAAACATTATTTGAGGGGGGAGGGGTTGGGAGAGAAAAAGAAAGGCAGTGGTGTTTATATGAGAGAGGGCTGAGTAATAGATTAAAAAAAAGAAATTTGCACGATAACTTTATTATGTATTTAAATGATATCAAGTTGTATATAATAGATTTGCAGTTTTATGTGCAATCATTTTAAAAAATTATACTATGTTATGCAAATGCTTGTTTCATCACATAAATTAAAAATAAAATAAATAAAAATTAAAAAAAAATAGTTAGGGCCAAGCATCCTACTCCTGGCCTTGCTTATTACTCGGTCCATGCTTGTGATTTAATTTTCTTTCACCCTAAAAAGTCCATCATTTTAATTAGTCACTTTTAGAACTAGCTTTTTATGCTTAGGTATAATAAACAAGTACCTACTGATATCTTGAGACTTCAGCATTGGAAACTCATTTTTTTGGCGTTAGTCATACCCTTGGGAGAAATTAATATATTTAATCCATTCATATTAAAGTGTTAGAATTCCATATTGGTCTTTTCTCAGTCCTTATCGTTCTTGACTTTTCTCCAGCTTTTGGCTTAGTAGATCGCCTCATTTTTGGGAATGGATGTTCCTCTCTTGATTTTGTGAAAGTGCTTGGCTCTCCTCCTACCTATCTGACTTATTCTTCTTAGTCTCCTTTGCAAAATTGACCCATTTCCTGACCCCAGATATGGCTATGCTGCAGGGCTCGCCATTGGGCCCTCTTCCTCTAGACTCTGTGATTTCATCATTCCCATGGGCTCAATTATCGTCTCTATGCAGGTAATTCCTAAAGCTACATAGGCGGACTTCATTTTTCTCCCGAATGCTTGTCCTGCATCTCTAATTAGGATCATCTGTGTAGAGCTAGAAGGAACCTCAGAGGCTATTCTAATCAAACTGCCTCACTGTACAGATGAGTAAACTTAAGGAAGGTTAAATTACTTGTCCAAGGTCACATAGTACTAAATGTTAGAGGTGAGATTTGAACTCTGGAGCCAGCATTCTTTTCACAAAACATTTACTGTTGGTGTTTAGTCATTTTAGTCATGACCAACTCTATATGGCCCCATTTGAGGTTTTCCAGGCAAAGATAATGGAGGGGTTTGACATTTCCTTCTCTAGCTCATTTGACAGATGAGGAAACTGAAGCAAACAGGGTAAAGGAACTCGCCCAGGGTCACACAGCTGAGGCCAGATTTGAACTCAAGAAGATGAGTCTTCCAGGCTTGGTGCTCTATCCACTGTGCCATCCAGCTGCCTATTCTGTGCGTTAGGCATACCAATTTGACAGCTCTTATAGAGAGCAGATTGGCGAGGAGAAAGGCTGGATGTTGGGAGACCAGTTAGAAGAGAGATGATGAGCACTTCATTCAGGGATATTGTGGTGTGAATGGAGGGAAGGGGATGGATGCAAGAAATGTTGTGAAGGTCCAATCAATAAAACCTGGCACCTGATTGGTTAAGGAGAGGGAGGGAGGGAGGTCGACAAGTTGAGACTAACTCCAAGGCTGTAAACCAGGTGATATCCCCTGACGGAGACAGGGAAATGAGGCAAAGGAGTGGGTTTAGAATGAGCGATGATGAGTTGTTTTGGGTATGCCAAGTCTGAGATGACTCTGGGACATCCAGATGAAGGTGTCCTGATAAACCACTAGCTTTGTGACCCTGGGCAGGTCAGTTTACCCTGTTTGCCTCAATTTCCTCACCTATCAAATGAGCTGGTGAAGGAAAGGGTAGACCGCTCTAGCGTCTTTGCCAAGAAAACTTCAAATGTGGGTCAAAAAAATTGGACACAACTGAAAAACAGCAACAAAGCACAGATCTGACCATGTCATAGCCTGAGAAGGTTTGGATTTCCCTATTGCTTCAAGGTTGAAATATAAACTCTCCTGCTTGGTGCTTAAAGCCAGATTGTCTTTCTGCCTCTGACCTAACTTTCTAGGCTGATTATATGTTGC
The DNA here is from genome assembly GCA_028646595.1 of Phalanger gymnotis. Lineage (NCBI taxonomy): Eukaryota > Metazoa > Chordata > Mammalia > Diprotodontia > Phalangeridae > Phalanger > Phalanger gymnotis. The sequence continues at coordinate 166,132,293 of CM053624.1, read as the reverse complement.
TCCACCTCATTTCACATTCCAGTCAAACTGAGCCCACTTGCTTTTCTCCTCCACAGGATATTCCCATTTCCCACCTCCATGCTTTTGCATAGGCTGTTCCCAGTGCCTGGAACACACTCCCTCCTCACCTCTGCTTCTTGGAACCCCTAGCTCCCTTCTAGACTCAAGTACTACCTCCTATAAGAGGCCTTTCCTAATTCTCTCAACTGGTAGTGCCACCCACTATAAAGTTTTATATATTTTGTGTTTATCTGTTTACATGTCATTTCCCCCCAGTAGAATGCAAACTCCTTGAGAACATGGATTGTTTATTTTATTTGATTTTGTCTTTGTAGCCCCAATGCCTTGCCCAAGACTTGCCACATAGTAGGTTTGGGCAGCTAGGTGGCACGGTGGATAGAGTTCCAGGCCTGGACTCAGGAAGACCTGAGTTCAAATTCAGCCTCAGACACCTACTAGCTATGTGACTCTGGGCAAGTTGCTTCACCCTATTTATCTCAGTTTCCTCATCTGTAAAATGAGCTGGAGAAGGAAATGGCAAACCACTGCAGTATCTTTGCCAAGAAAACCCCAAATGGTGTCATGTAAGTCAGACATGACTAAAGTGACTGAACAGCAACGACAAGAAGTGTTTTGTAAATTGAATTGAATTGGATTCTCCAGGTAAATCGGAAGCACCGGGATACTGAGGATTAGGAAGGGAAGCTGGAAAAGCGTAGAAGACAGTCTTAAAGTAAGGTCTTTATAATGATCCTGTGAATGGCATAATTGTCGCTCTCAGGTATAAATGGGGAAACCAAGGCCTCCCCAGTTCCAGTGTTCGCCTGCCATTGTGCCATGTGAGTCAGCGGATAAAGCACTGTTGTCCTAGATCTTGGGTTCTCTCTCCTCCACTCAACTGGCTCCCTAATTCCCTGCTGCTTCGTGCTCCATCAGTCACCTGAGGAGTGGGTAGGACCTTAAAAGAGGAAAGCCTCATTTCAGCTGTGTTTCCCTGGGAGAACTGTCCAAGCCCCTGTGACCAATCCATTTCCTGAGCTCCCTTATGAGAAGAATGACAAAAAGGCCAATTTCTAATGGTCCTAATGGTCCTGAAGCTACTAACCAGCCATGAGATGGTAATGAATTTGAGCTCTCCACTGATGTGCTCTCAGAGTGGTGCTAGGGAGGCCTGTATAAAAGGCATTGCCAATGTCCTGACCCATCTAGCTAGACTGATTGCTTTTTTTTTTACCCTCCAGCACACATAACGCATTTAAAATGTGCATTTATTTCTCATTCAAAGGCAGGAATCCCCTTTCTGCAGAGCATAGACACAGCATATCTTGCCCTTAGCAGGGTAGCTGGCTGGTTTGGTGACTACTTGCTTTTTCTTCTTGTTTGGTCTTGAGAATAATAGTCTCTAATATTTGCATAGTGCTTTATTTGCCCTCATTACAACTTTGTGAGGTCATTGGGGCAAGTATTTTACTGATGGGGAAACTGAGGCTCAGAGCAATTATATGAGCTGTCCAAGGTCTCTGTCATTTGAATCCTAACTGCAAGTCCAATGTTATTTCCAGTGTACTGGACAGCCTCTTATGATGAAGTCATATGGACTATTCATACATATTCCCCTCTACTTATGGTAAACATCCAACAAGTGGTATTCCCCAGATCTACCCACTAACTGACATAGTAGTCTATTCCCAGTACCTTTTATCACCACCACCATTTCTTTGAAAAGCAATGATTTTTAAAAAAAAGTCTCCATGTTACTAAAAATAATAACTGAGATGATAAAATCCAGGGGAAAGTAATGGTCGAATTACCATTTCAACCTTTGCCATGACTATTCACTTTTCATTTTTGCCGAAATAGGACAATGAGAAATGATGTGTGTATTATACAGTACTTTCTGATCTTAGCTAGATTTGCTTTCCATTCTTAAGAACTCACCCTGTATTATTGGACTGAGCTTCCCAGCAGGTGAAGGTTATACTTTGCCCCTAAATCATGTCTGCATTTAAATAAAAGCAGTTTGGGAAGGTACTTCTGCAGATGCTTTTATGAAATAAAAAATACATTTTATTCCCCTCTGCTTCTCTCAGTTCCAGATTTGGGGTCTATTCAGCAGCATCTGTTTTGAAATTGCCAGAAAGGAAACAGGGTGTTTGGGAGACTTTTATCTGCCTGCGGCTTGCTTTATAAGCTGTCTCATGGGCATGCTCTGCTGGCAGTGTGTGTTTGGACCCCATTCTGAGCTGAGCCAGGGATACAACTCTGTCTCTCAGTTTAGCTGCAGTGCAGCCTGGGCTGGTTGCATAACTCAGCTCCTTGGTTTTCCTAGGCAATCCCAGGATGGTTGGCATGATGCCAGTCAGTGGCAGGGGGACTGTGAAGGGAGTGGGGTGGTGACACACAGAGGGACATCTCTGGGTAAAAGAGGAGAACACAGTTTTTGTGGGGTGGGGGATGTTACCTTAGAAATGAATGGAGGAGTCTAGACCATTTAGCTCCCCATAGGGACCACTGTTCTCAGATGCTAACCTAATGATCAGAATAGGGCCAATAGAGAATGCTTGATCAAATGGGACCTTAAAACATATTGAGTTCTGGGGGTGGGGCAGTACGTATGTACAAGGTGGCTGTCTCTTCCTGTGTGTCCTTACTCAGAAGTTGTGCATGAAAGGAAAAAGCTCAATTGCAAGTGGAACCGTTCTCAACTGTCAGAGAGCTGGGTGGCACAGTAGATAGAGTGCTGGGACTAGAGTCAGAAAGACTGGAGTTCAAATCCAACCTAAGATACCATCTGTGTGACCCTGGGGATATAATTTAACCTCTGCCTCAGTTTCCCTAACTATAAAATAAAGATAATAACATGACCTACCTTGCAGGGTTGTTATGAGGATCACATGACAAACCATTTGTAAAGCACTTAGCACAATGCCAGACACACGTAGTAGGTGCTGTATAAATGCTTCCTTCCTTCCTTCGTTCCTTTGTTCCTTCCTTCCTTCCTTCCTCCCTCCCTTCCTTCCTTCCTTCCTCCCTCCCTCCCTCTATCCCTTTCTCCCTTCCTCCCTCCCTCCCTTCTTCCCTCTGTTCCTCCCTTCCTCTCTTCCTCCCCCCTCCCTCCCTTTCTCTCTTTCTCTTTTCCTTCCTCTTTCTCTTCCTTCTTTTCTCCCTTCTTTCCTTTCTCCCTCCCTCCCTTCCTGCCTGCCTTCCTTCCATTCTTCCTTCCTTCCTGCTTGCCTTCCTTCCTTCCTCCCTCCCTTCTTTCCTCCCTTCCTTCTTCCCTTCCTTCCTTCCTCCCTTTCTCCCTTCTTCCCTTTCTCCCTTCCTTCCTCCCTTCCTCTCTCCCTTCCTCCTTCCTTTCTCCCTCTGTTCCTTCCTTCCTCCTTTCCTCCCTCTCTTTCTTTCTTCCTTCCTCTTTCCCTTCCTTCCTCCTTTCCTCCATCCCTTTCTCCCTTTCTCTCTTCCTCCCTTTCTCTCTTCCGTCCTTCCTTTCTCCCTTCTTTCTGTTTTCCCTTCCTTCCTTCCGTTCTCCCTTCCTCCCTTCCTGCCTTCCTTTCTCCCTCCCTCTCTTCCTTCCTTCTCCCTCCCTCCCTTCTTTCCTTCCCTCCTTCCTCCCCTCCTTCTCTCCTTCCTCCCCTCCTTCCCTCCTCTATCCCTTCCTCCCTCCCTCTCTCCCTTCCTTCCTTCCTCCCTTTCTCCCTTCTTTCCTCCCCCTTCCTCCCTCCATCCCTTTCTCCCTTCCTTCCTCCCTTCCTTCCTTCCTCCCTTCCTCCCTTCCTCCCCTCCTTCCTCCCTTCCTTCCTTCCTTCCTCCCTCCCTCCCTTCCTTCTTCTCTCCCTCCCTTCCTTCTGCCCTCCCTTCCTCCCTTCCTTCCCTCCTTCCTTCCTTCCTTCTCCTTAGTTTTTGTTCTTCTAAAATTAGTGGGCCTGACACTTAAATTTGGAAAGGACCTCTGTTGTTGTCTAGCCAAGTGATTCTCAAATTTTTTTGTTTCAGAACCAATTTACGCTCTTAAAAATTGTTGAGGATCTCCTCCTCCCTAAGAACTTTTGTCTTTATGGGCTATATCTACTGATATTTACTTCACTGGAAATGAAAACATCTTAATATTATTATGAAAATAGCCTTGACCTTTAGACCCTTCCTAAGGGTCTCAGGGACCCCTAGCGGTCCCTAGACCACATGTAAGAACTGCTACTCTAACCCAGGCTGTATCTGAACAGGAATTTTCTGTACAACAGGTCTGACAGATGGTTATCAACATCTGCTTGAATTCCCCCCCATAATAGGGAACTCACCATCTCATAATACAACCTATTGCATTTTTGAACAGCTCTCATTGTTAGAAAGTCTTTCTTTATATGGAGCCAAAATCTGCCTCCCAACTACAATATGTCTTAAACTCCTGTCTGGGAGAATTAGAATCCCATGAGACTCTTCTGCTCAAGTCTCCTTCTACAACCGGAGGAATACCTGGGAATCTCTCTGCCTGCAGGGAGTGGGGATGACCTTTGGAATACAAACCTCAAACTAGTATCTATATTTCTGCCTTCTACTCCTCTATTATTACCTGTCTATAAAGCTATCTCTTTCAACTGGAGGCATGGGGGATGAGGAGGAGTTGTGGAAATACCAGGGATGGATTTGGAAACAGAGACTGATGTTTTCCGAGGATTTAGGGAGTGCCGCTCAAAAATCCATGTCTGTATCTTAGAGGCCTGTGGTGTAATGGAAAACACAGGACCATTTGCTACCTCCTGTAAAAGGACTGTACTGATTACTGTCCCCCTCCCCATGTCCAACACTTTTATTTTTTAGCAGCGTGTGAGGAATTGTTAGGCAAAAAAGCTCATCTGTTGGGCCACTATTTCAGGAAAGAAGGGATAAAATTATTGCTCCCACTCCTCTGGCCTGAACTCTTAGAATGTGGTTATCACCAGCTGCTTTCCTTCTGTTCCCTGATCCCACTGGTTATGAGCTACTCTCCAATCACAGATCTCAGCTCCACCCTGGGTGAGAGACAAATCTTTGTGGGCACGTGCCAGAACAATGGGAAAAAGGACCATAGTATCAAAGTAGCTGCTGTCTCCTCATCCACCAGATGGCAACTGTTATTGAAACCACTTTGCCTAGGGAAAAAGGACTGAATTCATGAACTTGCCCCACTTTGGGAAATTATGCTTTACATAAAATATAAAATCAATATGATTCTCTACCATAACTCCAGAACCCCAAGGCAGGACAAAAATTCCAACCAATTGGACAGAGTTTATTTTCTTCTGTTTCCTTCTATTTCTCTGTATATCATGCCAGTCACTGTCCTCTTTCTTTGCAACTTTTATTCATAAGTTCTCTACAGCTGGGGTTCTTTTTTTTTGTTGAATGCCTTTAGTATTTTATTTTTTCCAGTTATATGTAAAAACAATTTTTAACATTCATTTTGTAAATATTTGGGTTCCAAATTCTCTCCCCTCCCTGCTCATTGAGGTGAACAATTTGTATAGATTACACATGTGGAGTCATGCAAAGCGTACTTCCACATTAGTCATGTTACAAAAGAAAACACACATACATACCAAAAAAAAACCCAAGAAAAAGAAAGTTTAAAAAATTGCTTCCATCTGCATTCAGACTTTATCAGTTCTTTCTCTGTATGTGGATACCATTTTCCATCATGAGTCCTTTGGAATTGTCTTGGATCATTGCATTGCTGACAATAGCCAAGCCATTCCCAGTTGATCATCACACAGTGTTACTGTTATTGTGTACAATGTTCTCCTGGTTCTGCTTGCTTCATCTTGTATCAGTTCATATAAGTCTTTCCAGGTTTTCTGAAAACATCTTTAGAGCAGAGGTTCTTTTTTTGTGTGCACTTAATGGTATTTCATTTTTTCCAATTATGTATAAAGAAAGTTTGCAATATTCATTTTGTAAGATTTTGAGTTCCCAATTTTTCTCCCTCCCTCCCTCCCCTCTTCCTCTCCCCAAGATAGAAAGCAATCTGGTATAGGTTGTACATACACGATCATGTTAAACATATTTCTACATTAGTCATGTTGTGAAAGAAGAATCAGAACAAAAGGGAAAAACCACGAGAAAGGAAAAAACAAACAACAAAAGGTGAAAATAGTATGCTTTGATCTGTATTCAGACTCCACAGTTCTTTCTCTGGATATCATGAGTCTTTCCATCATGAGTCTTTTGGAATTGTCTTAGATCATTGCATTGTTGAGAGGAGCTAAGTCTATTGGAGTTGATCATACACATTTACTGTTACGGTGTGTAATGTTCTTGTGGTTCTACTCTCTTCAATCAGCATCAGTTCATGTAAGTCTTTCTAGATTTTTCTGAAATCCACCTTGAGCAGAGGTTCTTAGCCATTTTTTATGTCCTGGTCCTCTTTGGCAGTCTGGTGAAGCCTATGGATTTCTTATAATAATCTTTCTGGATTTTTCTGAACTCCACCTTGAGCAGAGGTTCTTAACCTTTTTTTGTGTCATGGTCCTCTTTGGAAGTCTGGTGAAGCCTATGGACTCCTTACAATAAGGTTTTGTTACCTGCATCAGGAAATGTGACATTTCAGTTGGAGGTTATTAAAGGCAAAGATGTAATTTTTCCCCCCATCCAAGTTCTCAGACCCACTAAATCTGATTAAGAACCCTTACTTTAGGGCAAGGGAAAGTCAACGTGTTTTTTTTTAAATCACAATTCCTTCTTAATACCAGGTTCATGACAACTGAAGAATTTCTATCCTGGCTAGCAGAACTTCATCCTCAGTGTGCATTTCCCTTTGGCAGAGAGAGGTGCCAGAGCTACACTTTGGATTTGCTTGGTATATATTCTGCATTTGCTTGTCTACCTAAATATTCCTCCCCCACCCCAGTAGAATATTGGCTTTTTGAGGGAAGGGGTAGCATTGTTTTTGTCTTTATTTGCCAAGTGCCAATCTAAGTGCTCGGGACATCATCATCACTAATATTTATATAGTGCCTATAGTATTGTATGCTAGGCACACTTAATAAGTGCTTGTTGAATGCATAAATGAATAGAAGTTGAAGGAATTTCTGAATATTTTTACTTGGGAGGAGTAATATGTTAACTATATGGATAGGAAATAGAGAGATTTCATTGGTATAAAGAACTTTGGTGTCAGGAAGATCCCACTATAAATACAGGCTAGCACCTTCTTTGCAACTTACACCCTTAGGTGGTGTTCTAGAGAGCACTGAATGGGACAGGTGCTTGCTCAGGGTCACATAGCCAGCACGTGCCAGAAACAAGACTCAAATCCAGGTCTTTCTGGTTTTGAGGCTGGCTCTCTGTTCCCTACATCTCACTCTCTCCATAGGCAAGAAAGAATATGCAGGTAATAAACAAACAATATGTGAACTAGCCCTTTTACTTTTATAAATAATTTATTTTTAGAGTCAAGGATTTGGCTACTTTTTTTTGGATAGCAGCACAGTTCAGTTAAGAAGTAGGGATAGAGCTGTTTTCCCAGAAGAGAAGCTAATACCATTTTCTGTATCCTGACTGCCAGCAGGAGGAGGAGATTGGTGTTAGAACATATATTCCATGGTGTCTCTGCCTAAAGCCCCTTCTCTGGCCCCTTCGTCCCAAACAAACCCATCACTAAAGTCATTGAATCACAAAATCTTGGAGTTTGGAAGAGACCCCAGTACAATTTTTTTTTATGTTATAGAGGAGGAAATTGAGGAAGAAAGATGAAAAGCCATCTGTCCAAATTCACACTAGTTACTACAGAGTTGGAACTGGAATCTAGGCCTCTTGACTTCTAGGCCGATGCTCTTTCCATGAGATTTCTTTTTCCCACACACATGAGCTCGGGACAACGCGTAGATTTGACAAGAATCTTTACTGATATCCGGCAGGGAGGGAAGCATGCGGTTCATGTTGCAAAGATGGGGAGAAACCTTAGGTGAAATGTTTTCCCTGAAGTCGCAAGACAAGTAGAGGAATGAGTTAGAAATCAAACCCAGGCCCCTTAATTCTGTATTTGTCTGGGCTGGTAACAATAACTGAGCTTTCTCTCCTTTCTTTGAAAAGGTAGGAAGCCATAGATGTGGAAAACTTCATACACTTGGATATAATTAATATGTTGGTTAGTTGGGCTTAGCTGCTTTTTGCTTACTCTTTTCTGTTTTATTTTTATTTATAAGGAATGGTTCTCTGGGTACAGGAAGGGATAGACTGAGAAATGAAGGTGACATAAAAGCAAAAGGTAACAACCACAACAACAGTGATAAAAGGATGGTTGTGCCTCATTGAAAAGTGCTAGCAGTAATGTTGTTGTTCAGTCATTTCAGTCGTGTCCAACTCTTTGTGACCTGATTTGGCGGTTTTCTTGGCAAAGCTACTGGACTGGTTTGTCATTTCCTTCTTCAGCTCATTTGACAGATGAGGAAACTGAGCCAACAGGGTTAAGTGACTTGCCCAGAGTCACACAGCTAATAAGCGTCTGAGGTCAGATTTGAACTCAGGAGGATAAGTCTTCCTGACTCTAGGCCCAGCACTATTGCACCACCTCACTGTCCATCGATCATGTTAGCTGAATTTTTTAAAAATTTGGATGTAGTGGGGCCCACTCTGGGAATTCTCAAAGACGCCTTGGCAGACCCCAGAAGTGATCTGGTCCAATCTTTGCCCAATTCAGGTGCCCTTGTGCATTTAAAAAGTGTTTTCTCCCTCTGATCCAGGTTGAAAATGCTCTGATTTTATCAAAGATGGGAATGAGGCGCCAAAACAACAAGGGTTTTCTGAGATAAGATCGGGAGGTACCAGCCAAAGCTGTCCTAGCTTATTAGCTGGGGTCCTTGTCCACAGACCTCAGAGGGAGGGCATGAAATATTATCAGCTGCTCTCTTCTTGGATATAGATTTGCTACTAATTCACGTGCATGCCCATTTAACAAACATTTGCTACTGTGGTCAAAGGATTGGGTCAGTTTCTGGAGATTCAAAGAAACAAAACAGTCCCTGCCCTCAAGGAGCTTACTTTTGACTGGAAAGGTGGAGGTTGGAGGATGCAGCATGAACACACATAACTATAGTACAGGAAAAATTGAGGAGGAGGAGAAATGAATGTAGTGAAATGGTGCTGATATAAAGCAGCTAGGGGATGTGTCATAAAGAGCACCGGATCTGAGTCAAGGAAGACTGGAGCTCAAATCTGGCCTCAGATGCTTATTAACTCTGTGATCATGGGCAAGGCCTTTAACCTCTAACTCAGTTTTCTCATCTGTAAAATGGGGATAGTTAATAGCATCTACTTCCCTGTGACTGTTGTGAGGATTAAATGAAATGGTATTTGTGAAGTGCTTTGCAAACCTTAACACATTATGTAAATGCCAGTTATTATTATTATTTTGGCCAAATAAGAAAACAAATGAACAGTATCATGTTGGAAATTCAGAGGGTGGGTGATATTGTTTAATTCTGTGGTGACTTTTTTGCCTCCTGTAATTATTATTATTAATATAATCTATATAATATATGTATCATATAATTAAGAATAATAATTAATAACTCACATTTATGTACTACTTTGCATAGTACCTTTCCAACAACTTTATGAAATAGGTATGTAGGATCTATCCCCATTATGTAGATGAAGAAACTCAAGTCAAGAGACAAGGTCGATAACATTACTTATGGTGAGTAAGTGGAAGATCTAGAACATATGGGTCAGCCAGTTTGTGCTGAGGAGTTGGCTATATACCTCTCTTGAGTCTTTATTCTAGCTCCTGTCATAGATTGCTTTTGTAGTCTAGGTTTCCAGTCAGACCTGGAACGTTTTGCATAAGAATGTCCTAACTGGTGGAGACAATAATGAATGGACACTGCATACCTGTGTGAGTTGATGTGAGAGCTTTGGAGAGAAGAGACATTCCTGATTTCTTCTTTGACAGAGGGCATGTGGTTCTAGACTCTCTTGGGAACTGACTCAACCCATATCCGTGGAGGAAGAGAAGCAGACTGAAAATTGAGGACATGTTGAGGAGCTGGCTTCCTCCTGTATGTTGGCTTTACAAAATGTGTTACGGCGTAGAGTCATCATTCTCTCCACCCTTAAGGAGGGCTTTAGGAAAAATCTCTAGGCTTGGTTGAAAACCCAGGTCCTTTTCCATTACGAATTGCTTTCTTTCACCCTAAATGGGTTACCGAAGCAACTCGTGTGTATGCTGGGCAAATGCAGTCAGCTCAAATATTCGTGAGAATGTGGCCCACTTTGTGGATTATGACAAAATAGCACTTCCTCCTCCTCTTCCTCCTTACCTCCCCCCCTCTCCCCCATTTCTCTAAGTAGAGACTGATAGGAGAGTAGTAGGTCTAGAGACACTTAGTAGGGAAGGTAGGGGGAGAGATGGGTGTGAGCCCTGAGTGTTCAACTCTAATTGAGTGATGGTATGGCAACTCATTTAGAATAAAATGAAGTCAGTCTGGAATTATCTGCTATGTTGTGCTCTGTATACCTCTTGCTTCCTCCATGGCTGCAGATAGTGGAGAGTAGACCGTATTAAACCTCAGAGATGAATGAAGACAACCTGAGTTTAAGTCCTACCTCAGATACTTACTACTTGTGACTCTGAGCAAGTTCTTGGCTATCTCTAAACCTCAGTTTCCTAATTTGCAAAATGGGCAGTTGTATTTAATAGTCTCTATGGTTCCTTCTCGCTCTAAATCAGTGATCCTATGATACTGTGCTTCGCAGCTTTTGTTCATCCTAGGTGGCACGGTGGATAGAATACAGGGTCTGGAGTCAAGAAGACTCATGACTTTCCGAGTTCAAAGACACTTACCAGCTGTGTAACCCTGGACAAGTCACTTCTCCTTGTTTGCTTCAGTTTCTTCATCCATAAAATGAGCTGGAGAAGGAAATGGCAAACCACTCTAGTATCTTTACCAAGAAAACCCCAAATGGGATCACAAAGAATCAGACGTGACTGAAATGACTCAACAACAATGATGTTCTGACTCATAGGACTTCTTCAAAAACTTCATGAACTGCAGGACCAGGGCTCAGATTTCTCTCAAAGGTAGAGTAGAAGAGATTCATTTTCACCGGTGGCAATCCAGAAAATATGGACGTGGCTTACAATAGTGACATCAGTGGAGAGTACTTAGTTTGGAGAGGATTCTAGATCTAGCCTCCAAATTAAGAAGATGGTGGGGGAAGACTACCCAAAGGCAATGTATTTCCAACCTGTATTTGGCTACAGTAGGTGTTATTTTAGTGGGGCGAACAAATGTTCAGGGACAGGAATAAAGGTCGGATAGAGAGGGGAGTTAGTCAAGTTAGAACTGATTTGGGTCCATTATGGGTAGAGAAAAAGCACCTGAGATTTCATCCTCACTATTGATATTAGTATAATGTCAAAATAATGAGCTGATATTGAAGATTTGCACTTTAAGGTTTACAAAGAGGTTTCCTTGCGACAACCTAATGAAGTATGAATCAGGATTATTATTTTACACAGCGGTAAACCGAGGGTCAGAGAGGTTAAGTAATCTGAGTTAGTGAATGAAAACTGGACTCAAATTCCAAAGATCTGGCTTCGATCTCGGCTTTGCTGCTGACTTCCTGTATGACTGCTGGCAGGTCACTTAACATCTCTAGGTCTCATTTTACCCAGCTGCAAATTGAGGGGGTAGATTCAAGGTTGTTATTCTGTTTTGTGTGTCATAGACTCTTTTGACAGGGTAAAATCTATGGAACCTTTCATAGACTAATGTTTGTAAATGCATAAAATAAAATCCATAGGATCACAAAGGAAACTGGTTTTATAGAAATAGTTATCAGAATGTTAAAAAAACTCTATCAAATTCATGAATCCCAAGTTAAGAGCCCCTGATTGCTAGATGATTATTAATACGCCTTTCCTCTCTAAATTCTATAGTTCTGTGACTTGCTAATCATTCAAACTAGTAAGTTTTAGAGCTGATTCAAACCCAGGTATCTCTTGACTCCAAGACCATTATTCTTCCCACTGTCGCACATTGCCTCTGATTGAAGGCTGGGAGAGGGACAAAGGGCTAGGGGCATTCCTTATTTTCCAGAATTTCCATTTCTTTTTGTAATTCTTCTATTAAACCTTGACTAGATGGTCCTGAGGGCAGAGCGGCTATTTTACCAGGGATTGACTAGTGGCACATCTATTTTTCCAAGTGAGAGACTATCCCATATGTTAGCGCAATCTGGCTCTTGAGGGTGAAGCGTCAAAGCATCTTGGCAGAAATTTGCCTCTTGCTGTCCCCCTCATCCCATGCCTTTTAAAGCCTTTGTTGTTCTATTTCATTTCAGGTTCCTGGCCCATCCGGAAGACCCCTGCAGCCGTGGCAGAAGCCGGCAGCTAAATCTTGTGTATGGCGTGGTCAAAGTTGCGGCCCCTCACCTCTGCCTTCCTCCACTTTGGGCTGGTTACTTTTGCGCTCTTCCTCAATGGTCTGCGGGCAGAGGCTAGCACCGCCGGGGACGTGGAGAGTACAGGGCAGAACAATGAATCCTGCTCAGGGTCATCAGACTGTAAGGAGGGTGTCATTTTGCCAATCTGGTACCCGGAGAACCCTTCCCTGGGGGACAAGATTGCCAGGGTCATTGTTTATTTTGTGGCCCTGATCTACATGTTCCTGGGGGTGTCCATCATCGCTGACCGCTTCATGGCATCAATTGAGGTCATCACTTCTCAGGAGAGGGAGGTGACCATCAAGAAGCCTAACGGAGAGACCAGTACAACTACTATTCGAGTCTGGAATGAAACTGTCTCCAATCTGACCTTGATGGCTCTGGGTTCCTCTGCCCCAGAGATTCTCCTGTCTCTGATTGAGGTCTGCGGTCATGGGTTCATTGCCGGAGACCTGGGGCCTTCTACCATTGTAGGCAGTGCAGCCTTCAATATGTTCATCATCATAGGTATCTGTGTCTATGTGATCCCTGATGGGGAGACCCGGAAGATCAAACACCTTCGGGTCTTTTTTATCACAGCTGCATGGAGCATCTTTGCCTACATCTGGCTATATATGATCCTGGCAGTATTTTCACCAGGCGTGGTCCAGGTATGGGAGGGCCTGCTCACTCTTTTCTTCTTTCCCATATGCGTCCTCCTGGCCTGGATGGCAGACAGGCGGCTGCTCTTCTACAAATACATGCACAAAAAATATCGTACAGACAAGCACCGAGGTATCATCATAGAGACAGAGGGTGACCATCCCAAAGGCATCGAGATGGATGGGAAGATGATGAATTCTCACTTCCTAGATGGGAACCTGGTAACGATGGAAGGCAAAGAAGTAGATGAGTCTCGCAGAGAAATGATTCGGATCCTCAAAGACCTGAAACAAAAGCACCCAGAAAAGGATCTGGACCAGCTGGTGGAGATGGCCAACTACTATGCCCTTTCCCATCAACAGAAGAGCCGAGCTTTCTACCGGATCCAAGCCACCCGTATGATGACTGGAGCAGGCAACATCTTGAAGAAGCATGCAGCAGAACAAGCCAAGAAATCCTCTAGCATGGGTGAGGTGCATACTGATGAGCCTGAGGATTTTGTGTCCAAAGTTTTTTTTGACCCATGCTCCTACCAGTGCCTGGAGAACTGTGGAGCCGTCCTCTTGACTGTGGTGCGGAAAGGAGGTGATACCACCAAGACCATGTATGTGGACTACAAGACAGAAGATGGTTCCGCCAATGCTGGGGCTGATTATGAGTTCACAGAAGGCACAGTGGTCCTGAAGCCAGGAGAAACCCAAAAGGAATTTTCTGTTGGCATTATTGATGATGACATCTTTGAGGAGGATGAACATTTCTTTGTAAGGCTCAGCAATGTTCGCATAGTGGAGGAGCAGCCAGATGAAGGACTACCCCCTGGCACAATCAACAACCTGCCCTTGCCGAGGGCTGTGCTGTCCTCCCCTTCTGTGGCTACAGTCACCATTCTGGACGATGATCATGCGGGCATCTTCACTTTTGAGTGTGATGTCATTCATGTCAGTGAGAGCATTGGTGTCATGGAGGTCAAGGTTCTCCGGACATCGGGTGCCAGGGGCACAGTCATCGTCCCCTTTAGGACAGTAGAAGGGACTGCCAAAGGTGGTGGTGAGGACTTTGAAGACACCTATGGGGAGTTGGAATTCAAGAATGACGAAACTGTGTAAGTACCTTCTTTCTACCCTCTTCTCCCCACAGACCCGTTACATTTCCCTCTTTCATTCAGGAATACTCTACAAATGTTTCTCACAACTATCTTAACCTCTTGTTTTGGCTCCATCACAGGTGTGAAAGGTCATCAGACACTTCTGAGCTGTTTTCCACTTCTAAACTCTCCTGACTCCCCAACTTAACTTTTCAAATTTTTTTTTTCCTGGGCGGGGAATCCTATGGCAGGATCTACAGAAACCTATAGTACTTAGAGGGATAAAAACAACTATGATGTAAGATTTTGGGGATTTGCAAGGAAGTAAGAGATTTTTTTTCCTGTCCTCATGCTTTTGGGTTTCTGAGACCTTTGAGACTAAACTTTTGACCATCTCAGGCCACTGATAGGAACATCTGGCCAAGCTTCCCTTTAGCTGGTGACTCTAACTCTTACTGGTACCATTTTGGATCTCAGTTGTACTCTTATTCTCTCCAAACATGATTGTTCAGATCTGATTATCTCAAAACCTAGAAGGCAAAGTGGCCTTTTTTTACTTGCAGGTAGGCTATCCTTTGATTCCTGACACATCCAATCTGGCTGAAATGGCTCACTTTTACTCTTGCACTGGAGGTACCTGGGAGAAGCCAGGCTCCATCCCAAGGCTGAATACCAGATAAGCATTAAAGGAAAAACCCCGAGGAAATTATGGGATGTTTCACCTGAAAGCTATGTGTCCATCCCCTTCAATAGTACTTTTCATTTGAATAACATCCTATTATGTCCTATCAGAAAGAAAATTATTTCTTTCTACAGCCTCTTTCATGGAAGAATGTCACCCATTTTACACAGCTTATTTGTATTCTGCCCATTTTACACATGAGCAGGTTGAAAGGCAGTAAAGAAAAGGGACTTACTCAGTTTAGCCCAATCAAAACAAAACGCCATTAGCCAAACCTTTCCAGTAGTGTATACTGATAATTCTTGGGACTATATCTTATTAGATAGAATTAGGGCAGATTTTCCCTAGGAGGTGTAGAGGAGAGTGGAGGAAGGAAGGAAAAGAAACAGGGAGCTTTTCTCTGCTGATGCTTTTGCCAATTTCTAGCTTGTATACATAGCAAGCCACGAAATGTTAATTTATACAACAAAAATGGAATGTCTACTTGCTCAGAGAGCCTACTAGCGACATTATCAGAGAATATTAGTTTCAGTATTCCAGGATTTTCTGAACAAGTCAATGTATATCTATATGTCTTCATGATCTTTGAGGCTTCCTGATGGAATTTCTCAGACTATATCTTTTTTCCATAACTAAAGCCTGAATCTTTTCCTTTGTGCTCAAATATCAGCTTGAACCCGTCCCAAACCCCTTAGTCATTTAAACTGTAATGTTACCACTAACAGTAATAAATGAACTAAGGACATTTCCGTTTAAGCGACTACATTATTTTAGTTGACAATAGAGTTGTACACATGGCCCTACTTTCCTAGATCCTTAATCCTAACCTAAAATACAAGAATTTAAGAAATGGAAAGGGCCTCAGAATTCATCTGATTGAACCCTCTTATTTTTAAAGATGACGACAATGAAGGACAGAGAAGTCAACTGACCTGTCTGAGGTAATTCAGTCGTTTATCCAGTAGAACGTAAATTCCTTGAGAGCTGGGCTGTTTGCTTTTGTGCCTTCGTACCTACAGCACCTAGCACAAATAGTACGCGTTTAATAAATGCCTGTTGAATAAGGGAATAAATGAAAGTCAATTTGTAGCCGAGCCAAGACTGGAAGCCAGATCTCCTGACTCCCGCTCTAGTACTCTTTCCTCAAGGCCATATTTCCTAGTTCTGTGTGTGCAGGAGGCATCCAAGTATGCCCAAACACAATGGACTTCAGGTAGGCTATGGGGGTCCATGGTCTTGCCATGAACTAGTTTTGGATCAAGTGTTATAGGTTATACATGTATATTTGTCTGTCAACTTAGTTGTGGCTGAGTCCAGGGCCAAGATCTACATCTACACTTCCTTGTGTCCACATTTCCTTCTACCCCATAGCCTCCCACTGTAGCCCCATTCAATGGAGACATGGGAAGAAGATGGAAGACGACTGCAATTTTGCTTAATCCAAGGACAGTCTATCTCTCATCCTGCTTCTGTTTCTGATCCCCTGTCCTCTTTGGGGCCTTTACTTTCCCACAAAACCAAATAGCATTTCAAACCTTGAACCTTCTCATTCTTCCTGCCTTAGGAGTTAATCCGGTTCAATATCTTTGGGGACCGTGGAGTCATTTGTTCAGGTTTGTTCTCTGTTGTACTCAAAATGATTCATCAATATCACCCACCCCCAAAAGGTTTTAAGACAATCTGGATCAGTGGGAGTGGTTTATCTCATGTCCTAGTGACTCAGATTTAACACCAGCATCATTTCCCTAACACAGAACTGATCTTTAGGAAGCATGGGTGGGTGACATTTGCAAACTGACAGAAGACAAGTTACTAAACTTCTCTATGATTTACGTGACCCTTCGGTAAAGCTCCACAGCATCATGCTGGAAAAGAACACAGCAGTAATTCTTGGGTGAAATTTGCTCTAGAAATGAAAAATCAAATAATACTATCTGTTTCCACCTCTTCTGCAAGAAAATCATTGTAACACATGCTATCCTTGGCCTCAGAATTCACCCAGAACTTGTTCAAAGGTAGAAAATCCTGGCTCTGAGAAGAAAAGGGGAAATTATTTTCTCTAGGAGTAGTTAGATGATGCCATAGATAGAGCACTGGTCCTGGAGTTAGGAAGACCTGAGTTCAAATCTGCCCTCAGACACTGTTTGGGCAAGTCACTTAACCTCTGTCTGTCTCCATTTCCTCTACTCTAAAATGTGGATAATAGCAGCACCCACCTCCTAGGGTTATTGTGAGGATCAAATGTGATAATATTTTGTAAAGTGCTTAGTATGGTGCTTGGCACTTCATAAATGTTTGTTTCCTTCATTCCTTTCTCTGCCCTCTTCTTTCTTGGGAAAGGATGGATAAGAATAGCCTTTAGGCCTAGGGATCTCTTCCACCTCACTCTAGAGCTCACAGATTGGACAACAGGTCCTTGCCCTCCTAGCACAGAGTGAATGAAGAATGCTAAATAGTAGCTGTTTCTCTTTTGGACAGGAACCCTGAGGGTCTTCCCCTCCCAGTTTGATTTTTTTTGAGTTTTTGTTTAAGGGGGCCATCCCTTGATTACTTTTCAAAGAGGCCTATTCACTGAATGGGCGTTAACTCACTCACAGTGAACACCTGAAAAGGCCTTAGCCTGAAAGGGTCAGGGTCTCACAGTGCATCCTGGGCCATCTCCAGTCATCCTGATGAATATCTGGCCACTGGACCCAGATGGCTCTGGAGGAGAAAGAGAGGCTG
The DNA here is from genome assembly GCA_028646595.1 of Phalanger gymnotis. NCBI lineage: Eukaryota > Metazoa > Chordata > Mammalia > Diprotodontia > Phalangeridae > Phalanger > Phalanger gymnotis. The sequence continues at coordinate 166,114,741 of CM053624.1, read as the reverse complement.
GTAACCTTGCACAGCCTTCCCTCACTCAAATCAAAGTCAACTGCAAGTCATGTCATCATCTCCCTGATGTCATGGTCCTCTTCGAAAATGAAGGACAAAGACAACACCAAGGGATCTCTTACAGATAACAAGCTAGCAGTAGATCTGCCCATTCTCTGTCCATGGAAATTGGATATTTCCATATTAGATGTTTACATAAGGATATTTCCATATTGGATATTTCCATAAGGATTTTCCGTATTGGATATTTCCATAAGGATATTTCCATCAGAGTAGATTGCAATCTGGAGTGTTAGAGTTTTCGGGGTTATTCATTTGGTGAAACCATGATGGGTTTGGCTTTCTACTATCAGCCCAGCAAAGAGCTAGGTAGATAACCTCCTGGCTACTGGAGGACAGCTGTTACTCTCTAGCATCCTTTCCTTTATGCAATAGGTATGAGCAAGACTCAGGGAGTAAGGCAGATTGGAGAAGGGAAAAAACCTATAATGACTAAGGTAAAGTAGTTTTCTCCCTTGCCTGAGACCCATTATTTCTAAATACTAAAATGTCTACTGCTATGTCTCCATGCTCTGCTCCATATTCCCTTTCCAGTATTATGGCTTGTAGGTGGACAGTGGACAGATGTCCTACCAGCTCTGAGGATCTTTCCCTTCTGTTATTTGCCTCTTCCACCTTAAGTCTGGCTACAGAAGACCAATAAACAGTGGGAGCATGAGCAATTTGCCCAGATTTACCCCAAAAGATGGGATGGAAGTATAAGTGCATAGTTTAAAATCTTAGCAGGCACTAGAAAGTACCCTTTTGGTACTGGGTTGTCTCAGTTTTCATTTCACGCAGCCTTGCTCAATTATAAATAAGTTTCCTTCTCAGTCTGGTGGTGGTAGAGCCCACAAACCACAAACTTGTAAAAACTATATCCCATAGAATACCCTAGATCCTGGTAAAATACAGCAATTCAGAAAAATTGCAGAACTCTATGCAACATTAAGGCATTATTTATTCTAGGCCCCTGTCTTCAAGCATGATGATAAATAGAGTACATTTGAGATCCTGTTTTTTTTATGGTGTCCAGAGCCTTCCTGAATAGCGTATTCTAGCATCTAATAAACACAATATCTCTGACAGTACTAGAAAAGACACCAAGCACTAGATGTGGCCATATAACCCAGAGGCTGTCCATACATACCTGGTCTATCAATGTCCAGGACTTTTCTCCCACCAGCTTTTGGGAAATTCCAGCCAGAATGGATATGGAGACTCCAAGGATGGTGCATCAGGGTGAGTCTTTAATGTGTCCTATAGAGAAAGAAACATTTGGATGAAGGGGGCCATCAGGGAAGAGCTCTCAGCAAATCCAAGCTGTCTAACCTCAAGACCTTTGAGGGCTTTTCTCTTTTGCTACTCATGCTAGTTGGGGGCTTTGGATAATGTACACAGTTTGAAAAAAACAGAGATCCTGCCATGGGCCTTGCTCATTTTTTTTCTTTTTTAATCTCTAATGCTCTTTTATATGGTTCCTAAGGTCAAAGTTGTCTCAATCACCTATAGGTATAGAGAGGGACAAGCAAGGGATAATCAGACAGATAATTGGGTCTGGCAATGATTCTTGCTGCCTTATCTTATGCTTCCTACAATTTGGATTAGTGCAAGGTTCTCAGGAGGAAGACTCCCCTCATCCCTCTCCTGGCCTTGACCTTGATGAACCATGAGGCAAGGGAGAAAAGGTCAATGATATGCTCAGTTTTTTTTAATTGAAAAAATGAGTCTATGTTTCCTAAACTAAGTCCTAACCCTTAATGAGCAACTTGGACTGGAGAAGACCCTGGAATCCTGAGTGTTTGGACAGATAGAATACTGTGATAATAAAAAAAAATCCAGCAGAAGTCCCAGTCTTAATTTATACAAGGGTCTAAATGTGTTAGGAAACTCTAATGGGGCTCCCAGGACTCCCAGGAATTTGTTCACCACTCATGTAGTGACCACTCTAGAAGAGGGTTATGACAAATATATTTAAAGATGGTGCTACTGGCCATTTAAACAGGATTAATATTATATTTTTCTTAGCTATTCACCCCTACCCATATCCCTACCCTTGCCTCCATGCACCTCAAAGGGATCACATTGTGATACAGTTGAAATAAGATATGAGCAGTTATAGTTTTCTGGAGGAGACTTACTTTTGCTCATCACAATGGACAGATACATTAGAGTGCAATCCTTGTGCACACATTTGAGGTTGAATTTTTTTAAGAGTTAGGATCATGACTGTTCCCATTTTTTTGGATTCTCAATTTCTCCTGTGCTTCTGTAGCCTTACTTACATTGCTCCTCTGTGTACCTGTTGAGAAATAGGGGCAGGGTTCTTGGCAGTGCATCTGTATCAATTGCTCTTGAGGGTTTCTGATTTTTGCTACAGGGTAGTTTACATACTGAACAGGTGCCCTAAGTAGAGTTTGCAGTGCTCCAGGGTATTTTAGTTAGCAATAGCAAAGGATTCATAGCTTTGGAAGGTGGTGAGTATTTTGGTAGAGAGGTATTACGGTATCCCACCAGGTGTTTTGTCCTACTTAAAACATTGTAAAACATGTCAGCTACCATTATGAACTCTACTGGGATGTGAGAAGGATTTGCAGTATATAGAATCTGTTGTATCTTGGTGGGTACCATCTGGAGTTTGCAGCATCCCAGTGGTCACTTTATACATAGACATAGATTGTTTAGAATAATGTCATGCAGATTTTGCAGTGGATTCTAGTGCCCTTGTATAGGATTTGCAGCATATTGGATTTGTTGCATCTTGCCAGTAAGTGTATGAGAGTGACCGTGTACAGGATCTTCAGCTTCTTGGGCAATCCCTGCAGTGTACGGAGATTTGAGGTGTCCTTCTAGGCAAGGAAGGGTTGGAATTTTTATCACTCCCCTGGGCAGTGTATGGGGATTTACAATATCCTGTTGGCAAATCCCATACTCTACTGAAGGGGGGACACTGCTTCCTGCAAATCCCATATATTACCTATGTACGGAAACTTCTGGGTCCTTCTGGGCCAAAGTGTGTGGCACTTACTGATTTTGCTGTGCCCTGTACTAGACGTGGGGGATGGGCTGAGGGGAAGGAAACTGCCGTCCTAGTCCCTGGCCCTGGTAAAATGCATCCAGCTCAGCACAAACCAGAAGCCGGAATTAAGCCGGCCTCTGCATGGATCAGCAGAAAATATTCCCTGTCGGTGCTGTCCAGCAGCACAGAGCCCAAGGCTGCTCGCTATCCCTTTGGCTACCCTCCCTTAGCAGCCTAGTGTCAGAGGAGGGCTGCCTCTGTTCTCAGGTACGCTAACACTTTCCTATATCATTTTAAAAGCCTCTGTCTGGGCTGGGTTCCCAGAGCAACCTCTCACTTCCAAATACCAGTAGAAAGCTTTCCTGCCGGTCATGCCAATACCATGACAGTATGAGAGGTCCTCCCTGTGTCTCCCCTTCTCCCTTTCCTGTTCCCCTCCCCAGCAGGACAGCTGCTCGCCTTGGTTTAGTTGAGGCCAGTCAGGCACCCCCTCTTCCCCTAAGTGTTGTAATTTGATGACTTTCCAGGAACTCCCAGGAAGCCGGGATAGTCTGTCTCCTCCATGAAGTTACATAGCAGATGACCTTGTCCTGTGGATGTCTTGGGGAGGGGGGGAGGAGGAATCAGGGGATGTTGCTGGAGTTGGTGTGGGGAGGGGCAATAACCTAGATTACTAAAGGACCAGAATGTCAGTGAAGTGTTGTCAGTCTCTCCCATGTTTACATGAATGGGGCAAAACTCTTTGAATTGGATTTTCCTTTGGAATCCATTATGCAGGATCCTCTCTCCCCTTCTGCATTTGAACCCCATAATGGCATGGAATTTCCCTGGGCATTGGGGAGAAAGCATAGTATAGTGAGAAAAGCCACTCATCATAGTCATTCAGTAAACATTAAGCACCTACTATGTGCCAGGCACTGTGCTAGGGGCTGGAGACATGAAGAAAGGCAAAACCCAAAAAACTCCAAAACAGTCCCTGACCTCAAGAAGCTCATTCAAAATGGGCGACACAAACATGCAAACAACGATGTACAAACAAGCAGTAGTGTTAGAAGACCTCGTTTTTGCCACTTAGGAGCTATGCAACTAAGCAACCTCTCCGAGCTCCTTTTTTCCCCCAGAGGAATCGGTATGCTATAGTGGAAAATTTAGAGTCAGAGGACCTGAATTTGAGTCTTGGATTTGCCACTTAGTAACTGTGTGACCTTGGACAAGTCACTTACTATCTCTGAGCTTCACTTTCCCCATGAATGAAATGGGGATGAGAATACTAGCATTACTTCAGCCATAGGGTTGATTTGAGGATTCAGTGAAATAATGCATGTAAACTGCTTTGTAAATTGTAAAGCACAATACAAATGAGTTAGTATCCATATAAATTAGGAATAATAAAACTTCATATACCTACCTCGAAGAGTTATTGTGAGGAGCAAATGAGATAATAGGTGTAAAGTGTCATCTAGACGTTGGCTCTTATTATGTGAAGCATTTCAAACCCCATGTAATACCTTCTGGGATCCGTCAGAACCTGATGGATTAACATTAATAAGGTGCTTGCTATGGAGCTAGTTGTCGCATCTTCTCTATTAGGGAGGGGTTCTTCCTCTATTGAGAATATATAGGAAGTTCCCATGTCGATATGGCTGTGGGCTAGGACTATTAGCATTCATTCAACAAATTTTTATTAATGCTGCTATGTGTAATGTGAAATGTTAGGTGCCTTGGGAGGTACAAGGAGATATGGTAGCTCTTGTCCTTAAGGAGTGTCTCCCCTTCGCACGCTCTCACATTATGGCCAAACCAAGGTGCTCCTCCTTTCCTTTCAGACCCCCATGCCCCTTTGTAGATTCCCTGCTCCCCCTCCCGGGATTGGAATGGTTTCTCCCTGGTAAAATGCTCCTATCTTTTGAGGTCCACCGCAGGTGCTGCTTCCCACACGCAGTCTTCCCTGATCTCCCCAGCTGTAAATAATGTTAATTATTTCCCTCTTCCCGCTTCGAGCGATACATACATAGCTGGATCTCAACGCTGATCAGTATGGAAGCTGCTCCATTTTTTCTGACGTGGCCCAGTTTGCTCTGCCTTTGGCTATCTCATAGCCTTTGACTTACAGGTGGTCGCCATATTGACACCAGACTTAGTTTAGACAACTGATCATCTTTAATCTTACTGAGGCTAGGGACTACAGATCCACCAGCCTCTGCCTTCCCTAGTAACAGGATTACAGGTGTGTACTATGGGTGTGTGCCTGGTCAGTAATGGCTCTCTTTTCAAATCTCTCATACATTTATCACCTTATAGAGTGTATCATAGTTTTTGTATATTGTGTATTTATGTATAGTACAAGTGTGTATTATAAGCTCCCCAAGGTCATGGGATATATCTTATTTCATCTTTGTATCCCCAGCACAATGAATGCTTTGCACGCGGTAAATGATTAATAAATGCTCGTGGAATTGAATTGAACTCCAGTACAATAGAGGGAGGCATGACACACATACAGAAAAATATGATATAAGTTGGAATATAAAAAGTACATAGGAGGTGCTTATAGACTGTGGGAATACATGAGGAAGAAATGGCTTCCAACTAAGGGGAGAAGAATCAGAGTAGATCTGACAGAAGAGGTGGCATTTAAATCTGTCCAAGCCTCCTAATAAATAGCTGCTGAACTGGACAGAGGGTAAGAGATTTAGAGTTAGAAGGGCCCTTAGAAATCATCTCGTCCAAGGCTTCTTTTCCACTCCCGACCCCTTTTCCTTTTAGGTAGCATTTGTTGGAGTTGCACGGCCTGAGGGCAGGCACAGTGCAAAGGCTACGGTGGAGGTTCTCGGGGCAACATGGGCAAGCGCTGCTAGAAACGCCTTGGATTCTTTATGTATTTGATTTTTAATTAATTTTTGGTCCTTGCATGTTCAGAAATCTTTTACTATCGACATATTTTTTTCATGACCCCACGTGGGGTCACGACCCACAGTTTAAGAAGTGCTGCTGCCCTTTTTATTTTACATAAGGCAAAACAGAGGTGCAAAAGTGAAATGTCATGGCCAAGGTCACACAAACACTATGTGATAGAGCCAGGATTTAAACCCAGGTACTTTGATACAGCGTTTTTCCCCCTTGCACCTTGGTGTCTCAACCTTCCTATTCTACAGAGGAGAAAACTGAGTCTCAAAGAAGTTAATAGACTTGCCCAAGGTCACACAGCTTGTAAATGGCAGTGCTAAAGTTCTCTGATTTTAGATCCCACACTCTTATACTGTGCCTTCTGTAACGGATACTTACGAGAGGTCAAATGCCATAACCACATAGCTAGTAACTATCAGGCACAGGATGTGAACCTAGTTCTTACCTGACAGCCAGTCAAGTACGATTTCCACTGCACTATTACTGCTCTTGAAGGATGGGTAGATAGAATAGGGAGAAGGAGAAGGCAAGGGCTATTGCAAAACTCCAAAAATTCTTTTTAGTATTTATCCTTTTCTTCTTCCTTCTCTGTCTTATATTTTCCTACCCTCGTGACATAGACACTTGGATATTTCTCTGTACCTCTTTAGCTTATTTTTCCCCTTTTTTTTTCTCTTAGAGTACTTAACCCACTCTTCTACAGAACTTCATTTTCCCTAATAAGTGAGGGATGGGGAGGTGGGGTGGAGAAAGGGAATAAGGAGTTTTATACAGTAGCTACTATGTGCCAGGCACTGAGCTAAGCTCTTTACAAATATCTCATTTGATCCTCATAACAACTCTGTGAAATATGTGCTATTATAATCCCCATTTTACAGTTGAGGAAATTTGAGGCAACTCTTCCTCTAGCAGGGAGAGCATGTGGAACTTGTATTTGACCTTTGTTTTCGAAGAGGACTATATGACATCAGGGAAATGAAGACATGACTTGCAGTTGATTTTTATTTGAATGATGGAAGGCTGTGCAAGGTCACCAGCCTCACTTTTTCCTCCAGAGCCATCTGGGTTCAGTGGCCCAATACTCACCAGGAGGACTAGAGATGGCCCAGGATACATTAGGAGACTCTGGCCTTTCCAGGATAAGGTCTTTTCACATTCTCACTTGGAGTGTGGAGCTACGTAATAGGCTTAAGTATCTTGCCACAGAGAGTTGAGCTGGGCTCTGAAGACTATATGATTTCCTGATGATGATGGTGAGGTGAGGATCTATATATTATGCTAAGAGAGAAGACATTCAGTACTCTTTGCATGAAGAAAAGTCCCAGGGTTAGCAATTCTCCACTGAGGTGCAGATGTTGATCTGACACGAGCAATTTGGCAATATACTATCTTCTTAGGGTATATATAAGATTGATAATGGAGAATCTCCAGAGATTGTTCAAATCTGAAGACTAATGCCCACTTCTAGTGATTAGCACCAGAAGGAAGCTAGAAAGCATCTCTAGGAAGTAGGAACTAGACAAGAAACTGAAGACCTTAAGAACACAAGCAATGTTTTCCATCACTGCTGCTGATAGAAGGAAGGGGATTTAGCAGAGAAAGTTTTATGTGGAAAGCGATTAGCTTATTAAAGAAGATGATGACAGATAATGGGATTTGGATTTCTCATGTTAGTCTTAGGAACCAAAAATAATGGGCTTTTGGACAGGGATAGAGTCCATCTAATGAGGGCTAGAATGAACATATTTTCCTAAGGACTTGCAGATCTGGCAGAAAGGATCTTTATTTTAAAAATAGAATAAAATGGAATGGAAAACGGAGGGAAAAAATGAAAGCATACATCTGCTAAGTCGGATATCTCTAACAGTTGTAGGCATGATATGTTGTTGTCATTCAGACATTTCTCAGCTGTGTCCAATTTGTCATGATCCCATTTGGGGTTTTCTTGGCAAAGATACTGGAGTGGTTGGGTATTTCCTTCTCCAGCTCATTTTACAGATGAGGAAATTGAGGCAAACTCAGTTAAGTGACTTGCTCACACAGCTAGTAAGTGTCTGAGGCCATATTTGAACTCAGGAAGATGAGTCTTCTTGCCTCCAGGCCCAGTGCTCTATCCACTGTTCCATGTACCTACCCTGGCATGATGTAGGAAGAAGACGATGTCCAAGAAGAGTATAAGTAATAATGCATCTTTAGCTGTCTGTCTGTGAACCATAGAACATAAATAAAATGAACCATAGATCTTACTTAATACAGAAGATAAAATTAGGTATGACTGAAACATGTCAGAATGTGACTCATGACTGGAGTATGGCAATGACAAGGTATAAATTACTCAAAGGGAACAGATTAGTTAACAGGGTGGTGAAATATCATCATATAGCCAAAAAACAAAACTAAAAACCTGTTATCAGGAACTCTACAAATTGTGTCTTAATAAAGACCATTCGGGTTAGGCTCAGTGGGAGGAAGAAAAGAATTGATATTGTGGGACTATATTACAGAATGGAAGCAAATGACGAGAACAAAGATAGGAGTAGTGATGGAGGATATCTACTGGAGGGTCTCTCCTAACTCAAAGCCTAACAGCTTATAAATTCTTACCTTGGTTGGATGTTGATTTTAGTCTTTGAAGAAGGAAGTGACAGGGAGAACAAAATTCTAAGCACATGAATGAGATGATTCTGATGAGGAAGAAAGAGGAGGATTGTCCAGAGAGGTATGCCGTGGCCATATTGGTGCAACTCAGTGACTAATGATGTAATAGATATGTTGAAAAGATGGAAATGAGGTCAGATAACTGAGGGTGAATATAAAACAATAGCCCTACCCTTTAAGAATATTGTCAGGTAGGTTAAAGAACAAAACTATCTGGGGCATGCATTAGAGAATAGGGACAATGAAAAGGTTGTGGGTTTTTTAATAGCTCTATTGGGAGCAAGAGGAAGATTAAGAAGGGATAAGACCACTGTTCGGGTTGAGAAGACTCAATGGATATATGATAACGGATGGTGCTGAGAATGTAGACCTACTCAACTTGTATTGTGCTTCTGTTTTCTCTACCAAGGAGAATGATCTTCAGACTGAGAAATAGAAAAAAATTAACAAAGAATTAAAAATCAAGATAAATGAGGAGATGTTAAGAGAACATCTACCTGGACCCAATTAATTCAAGCCACGAAGGTTAGATGAAATATATCTCAGTAGAAGGAAGGAAGCAAACATTTATTAAATGCCTATTATGTGTCAGAAACCGTGTTAAACGTTTTCCAGATATTACCTCATTTGATCTTCACAACAAGCCTGGAATGTAGGTCTTATTATTGTCCTTGCTTTGTATTTGAGGAAATAGAGATAGATGGAGGTCAAGTAGCTTGCATTGCGTCATGCAGCTAGTTAAATATCTGAGGCTAGATTTGAACTCAAGATCTTCCTTGATCAAGGTCCAGTGGTCTTTTCTCCATGTCACCCAACTGCCTTGCAATGGTTTGATAGAATTGGCCAATATAACTGCCATGTCATTAACAATCATCTTTGAAAATTTGCAGTGGGTGGGAGATATACCACAGTACTGGGAATGAGCCAACTCTTAGCTTTTCAGAAGAGTCATAAGAATATAAATTTAGAACTGGAAAGGATATTAAAGGTCATCGAATCCAGTTCCCTCTTTTTACAGGTGAGGGAACTGAAAAAAGGTGATGCAGTAGATTCTTCGAACTGTACTGAGCTTGGCTTTGATTCCTATAAAAATTTCCAGAGGGAAAGTTTGTGAACACTTGAAAAGGAATCAATAGGACTCCACTTGAATTCATCAAGAAAATATCATGCAAGACCAAACTCATTTGCTTTTTTGACAATATGATTTGATTAGACTGGCAGATCAGCCAGTCTAAGCCATATATGCTAAAGTCTCTCACAGCATCCCTGTGGAAAAGAGGGCATGCTATTGGTTGGATAATATGGTAGATTCCGAACTAGCAGAGTAATCAATACAGTTCAACAAACTTTTATTAAGTAGACAGGCATGATATAGGAAGTGATAAGAGAAGCGATGATAAGTTAATTGACATTTGGCTCCAAGTCTGTGATTCTTTTAGTTCAGAGGTATCAAACATGTGGTCCATGGCTGCCTACTACAGTCTTGAGAGCAGCTCCAACCAGATTCAAATGTTATTGGGACATTTTTAACAAAAAATAAAAATAAAAATATAACAGGACATATATAACATTTTAAAACTAAACCAATTTGTGGTCTGCAGAGATCCTCACGTATGGATTAGTGGCTCCATTTCTATTTGTGTTTCACACAACTGCTTGTAGAGGAATACTGAAATGCTGTAGGACTCCATCCCTGACCCTCTTCTGTTCAACTTTTTAGAAATGACTTAGATGAAGTCATACATAACATTTGACATTTGTGTAGTGCTTTGATGTTTACAAAAGACTTTAGACACATGATCTTATTTGAGTTTCACAATATCTCTGTGAGCAAGGTACTATAGATATCATAGCGTAGTTAAGGGAAAAGAATATTGGATTTTGAGTCAAAGAACCTGGATTCAGATCCTGGCTCTGTCACTTACTATCCGTGTGACTTTGGACAAGTCACTTAACCTCTCTGGGCCTCAGTTTCCTCATCTCTATAATGAGGAAGGTGGATTAGATGAGCTCTGTCCTCTTCAACTGTAAATCTATGATGCTGTTATCCCCATTTGACAGAGAAATCAAAGCTTAGAGGAAATTAAGCTAACAAGTGCCAACAGCAGAATTTGAACCCATCTCCAGAATTCTATTCCCTTGGCAGCACTGTCAAGCTTATCAAATTTATAGATGACATGAAACTGGGAGAGACAGCTAGTATGTCAGATGTCAGTATCAGAATCCAAAACATCTTAATAAGAAAGAATTGTGGACTAGGTCTAATAATACAAAATTTCATAATATTAAATTTTAAGTCCTACACTTAGGCTAAAAAAATCAGTATGTAAGTACAGAATTAGGAAGATGTTGCCGGACAATGGTTCATATCAAAAAGACCCGAGGGAACAGTGAATTCAATAAGAAGCTTTGAAGACTCCTAGAGACCCAAAGTCATAATTTTCTCTTGTAAGCCAGGGCACCACATCACAAGTACAGAGAACATTCTGGTACCAGCCTAGTGATAGAAATCCTCAAATAGTTGCTGAGAATATATGTCTTGATTGCAAAGTTTAGTGGAATAATGGAAGTTTCTTTTTTTAGGAAGCAGAAACTATGTATGGCTGGAATGTGAATTATTAAGGAAAATGTTCAGGTACAAGCAATGATAAAAGAAGAAAGATGAATGAGTTTCCCAGAGCCATTGGCCAGACATAAGAGGGCTGAATTATACTGAGGGGAGGATGAGTTCTCAAAGTAGAATGGGCTACTTTGGAAGAATGAGAGGTCTCTTTCTTTGAAGATCTTCAATCAGGGATAGATGGCCACTTGTCTGGGATGTTGTAAAAAGCAGTTTCTTTTCAGGTATGATTTGGATGGATTAAATGATCCCTCTGATATTCCAAGATTCTGAGGACAGAGATGGACATCTGTTGTCTTGATTAAAGAAATCGGTTTGTTTATTTTTATTTGTTTGTTTTTTAGTGGAAAGAGCTCTGGATTTGGAGTTAGAGGACCTGGGTACAAATACCAGCTTGACTCCTTACTACCTATGTGATTTTGGTCAGATTAGTCAGTCAATAAGCAATTTTTTTAAAAAGCACCTACTGTGTGCCAGGCACTGTGCTAAATACTACAGATACAAATATGAAAAACAATAAAGACAGTCCTTGCCCCTCAAGAAGCTTACAATCTAATGGAGGAAGATAGAAACAAAAAAGGAACCTGAAAAGGGGTGGAGTGGGGTGGGGGTCTAGAGAAGCAGTCACCTCACATGGGGGCATGATGGAGAAGTCAGAAAAGTCTCCGAGTAGTGTAGCCAGGTGGGAAATTAAGAAATGTCTGTCCTGAGCCCCTTCCTTAAATGGAAGCTTTGGAGTTCATGACTCTATTCTCAATCAGAGGGGCAGAGGGTAGTGATTAATGATGTGTGAGTACCAAAGCTGACTCATTCTTGCAGGAAGATGAGGTTTCCCAATGTAACTTCACTTTTCTGGACAATCAGCATAGGATGCTGTGGTTAGAAAAGATAGTCTCCTGGGCTGCTCCTAGCAGTCCTAAGACCCATGATCCTTCAAACCCCAGGCTGAAGAGCTTGACTTCAGTTCCTGCTAAAACTCAACCCTACATATGACATGGTTAAAAAAAAACCATCTAGTTAAAAACCTCATACTATCTTAGGCTGAATGAATGGGAACATTATGTCCAGAATGGAGGGAGTTCTAATCCTGCTGTGTTCTGCCCTGACCAGACCACACTTAAAATAATGTGTTCAATTCTTGGTACCACATTTTAGGAAGGACCTTGACAAACTGGAACATGTCCAAAGGAGGTTCACTGGATCTTTTACCTAGATAAAAGAAGACCTGGGAAGGAAGGATAGGACATGATGACTGTCTTCAAAATAAAGTGCTATCATGTTGGGGAAGAATTCAACATTTTCTGCTTGGTCCCATAGGTAGCACTAGGAACAACAGGAACAAGTTGCAAGCAGGCTAGGTGGCACAGTGGATAGAGCACTGGGCTTAGAGTCATGAAGACCTGAGTTCAAATCCAGCCTCAGACACTTACCCTGGGGAAAGTTGCTTTACCCTCTTTTCCTCAGTTTCCTCATCTGTAAAATGAGGTGGAGAAGGAAATGGCAAACCACTTCAGTATCTTTGCCAAGAAAAACCCAGATGGGGTCACAAAGAGTCAGATGTGACTGAACAAAAACAAAAGCAAGAGGAGAAACCTCAAACAAATTAGAACTATCAAAGTGAGATGAATGGGTTGCCTTATGAGGGTGTAAGTTCCCCTTCTTTGGGAGAATGGTTTAATGGGTAGATCCCTGGGCTTGTCAGGAAGAGCTGGGTTCTAATCTAACCTCAGACATTTTCTAGCTGTGTGACTTTGGGTAAGTTACCTAATAGACCTTTAGTTTCCTCATCCGTAAAATAGGAATATTAACAGCATCTACCTCTTGGTGTTTTTGTAGGGATTAAACAAGATATTTTTTGTAAAGTGTTTTGCCATCATTCATGCATGATATAAATGTTAATTGTTATTATCATTAATCATTATCGCTGAAGGCCTTTAAGCAGAGGCCGGATGACTATTTCTTTTTTTAATTGTTAATTTCTTTTTTTTAGCGCTCAGTTCCACAAGTTTTTGAGTTCCAAATTTTCTCTCCCTCCCTCTCCTCCCCCCTGCCCCCCCCAAGACAGCATGCAATCCAATATAGGTTCTACATGTACCTTTACATTAAACTTCTTTTCCAATAATCAAATTGTAAAGAAGAATTATAACCAATGAAATGAACCATGAGAAAGATGTAACAAAACCAAAAATAAAATAAAATAAAAAGAGAGCAAACAGTTTGCTTCAATCTGCGTTCAGATTCCATAATTCTTTCTCTGGATGCACATAGCCTTTTTCATCATGAGTCTTTTGGAGCTGTCTTAGAACCTTGCATTGTTGAGAAGAGCCAAGTCTATCAACGTTAGTGGATGACTATTTCTTGGGAGTATTTCAGAAGGAATTCCTATGTAATTTGAACTACATGGCTTGTGAGTTCCAGTCCCACTCGGAGATGATGAAATTCTATGACTCCTCCCTCTTTCTCACTCCCATTTTCCAATCAATCATTAAGCCTTGTCATTTCTGCCTCTGCAAGATCCCTCTTATCCATCCCCTTGTCTCCATGTCCACTGTGGGGGGTAGTAGAAAGGAGGTTAATGAAAACACACTGGATTTGGAGTCTGAAAACCTAGATCTGAGATCTAGCTCTTCCACCTATTAACTCTATGACCTTGGTTAATTAAGTCAGCCTGTCTGAGCTTTCATTTCCTCATCTGTACAGATGACTATAATAATACTTTTACTGCGTCTACTCACAAAACTGCTGTAAAGATCCAATAAGATTATTTATATGAAATTCTTTGTAGCTGTAAAAGAAAATGTAAATATATTTTAAAAAGCTATTATGATTTTTACCTTGGGCTTTTACTAGCAGATATGGTCTTGGAGGGGATATTCTGACATAATAACAATAATAGTAATAGTAGTTAACATTTATATAGCATTTGAGCTTTATTTTTTATTAGTTAATTTTTTTTTAGTTTATAACATTCAGTTCCACAAGTTTTTGAATTCCAAATTTTCTCCCCCTCCCTCTCCTCCTCCTTCTCCCCGCCAAGATGGTGTGTAATCTGATATAGGTTCTACATATACCTTCACATTAAACTTCTTTTCCCAATAATTAAGTTGTAAAGCATTTGAGCTTTATAAAGCACTTTACATATGTTATCTCATTCAATCCTCACACTGTGAGAGGTAGGTGCTATATTATCTCCATTCTACAGATAAGGAAACTGAGTCTGAGAGAGGTAAAGGGACTCTCCACTACCTCTCACTTAGATTATTCTAATAGCCTTCCAATTGATTTCACTGACTTCAGTCTCTTCCCCTTCACCTTCATCCAATTCTCTATTACCTGGTTAATTTTCCTAAAACATAACTCTCATCATGCCACTCTCTTTTTGAATAACTTTCAATGACTCTCTATTTTCTATGACATAGGATCCATCTTCTTCAGCCTAGCAATATGGGTTCTCCATAATTTGGCCCCAATCTGTGTCTCTAGTATATGTCCAATGACTCCTAAGACTCCTACATCTGTACCTTTGATCATGCTGTTTCTCCTCTTTGTTCCACTTCCTCAACTTTTCCTATCTCATTCCCATCTATTATTTAGGTTCAGCTTAAATTCCACTTCCTCAATGTAACTTTGCTTCTTCCCCTGACCTTCAGTAGAAAGTAAGTGTTCCCATGCTCTTCTCAATTTCCATAGCACTTAGTGCCTCTCTTTACTGCGCGTTCAGAGTCTATTTCCACTTTCTAGTTGTTGGTGTATGTGTCATCTCTCTAGTAGACTGTAAACCCTATGAGAACAGGAATCAAGTCTTACCCTCCTTTGTATTTCCCACAGGCCTTAGTACACTGTCTTGTACTGGGTGTTCAATAAACATTTCAGTGAATGAAAGAGTGAAATGATTGCAGAGTCTTGTCTCAATTTCTGTCCTCGGTAGGAAAATTAAACTTGACAGTCTATGCCTCAGGTACTTGCTAGCTGTGTGACCCTACCTAAGTCACTTCACTTGTCTCAGTCCCAGTTTTCTCATTTGTAAAATGGGATTATCATAGTGCCTGCCTCACTGAGTTGTGAGGATCAGATGAGATAATAAATGTAAAGTGCTTTATAAACCCCAAATGCTATAGAAATGCTAACTATGTTTGTCCTTGTTGTAGTTATCTTGTCAGCATGCCCCTTCAAGACTGCATCTGCTAGAGAGATTTATGGTTTCAGAGTTGGCAAGGGCCTCAAAGTCATCTGGCCCATCTCCTAACTCCATTCTCTCAGGGTGACACATCTTTCCCGGGGCTATGGGACACTTATCCATTTTCTGGATGATATAGAAAAAACATTTTTTTTTTAAGTATAAAAGAGTCCTGATCTAGTTCAACTCTTTCACTTTACAGATGAGGAAATGGTGGCCAAGATAGGTTTAATGACTTATCTAGGGTCACACAGATAATAAATGTTAGGGCAACAATTTGAACTTAGATTCCTCAATTCTTAAGTCCAACAGGAAAGTTCTTCACATTTTCCATTAGACCACAATGTCTCTTAAGAAACCATAAGGTGTTTTTTTTTGGGGGGGGTGGATGTGAGAAGGAGGGGCTGGTAAGTCATGTCCCCAAGTGGATATGATACAAGCTAGAGTGTAATTAAAGCAAAAGAGAAATCTGGACAAAATACTCTAGGGATCTGAGGAGTAGGACAGTGCTTTCTGTTGACTTCTCAGAAGCAATGGGCCTTGAAGGACTAACTGGATTTCAGTGGAAAGAGAAGAGCCTTTTTTTTAAGTTCAGGGGTTTACAAGCTTTCCAGGGATTTTGTCAAGGGTTACATAAGCTTCATTATGCCCAAATCAGAAATGTGGGCTTGACACCCAGAACATCTCTAGGACTTTAGATCTGGAAGTTTCTTTAAAGATTGTCATTTTACATAGAAGGGGACAGAGACCCACAGAATGAAAGTATTTACTGAAGGTCAGATTCAAATCCAAATCTTCTGAGCCCCCAAACCAATGCTATTTCTCCTATCACCTGCAGCCCCTAAATTTCTGACCAATAATTGCCATGATACATTTTAGATGATACCTTGGCTTGTGACCCAGGTTAGAGGTGAAGGTTGACCCAACATCACTTGTTAGGATCTTGGGAACCTGTTCTGCGGTCCTAAGAGCAGCCAACATTTAGAAAGGTAAGACTGGAGAAGCAAGAAAACAGACACAGAGTCTGTAGTTAGGATGCCTTCTGGTTCGTGTGTCTGCTGGGCACCTGCTTAAGGATCCTTAGTAGAGGGGACAAAAGGAATGTAAAGTGTAGTAGCAGGAATGTGTCGGTAAATGTTTAATAATCACCTCTCTGGGAAAAAAAATGCCTGTGATACACTTTTGAGTTTAATTTGCATTATTAATGTTTTCTACCTTACTCTCTTAAATCTAGAAGCTAAATAAAACAATAACTCAAGCCCTGATGTGTAGCTTTTCAAGGTGTAAATATTCACGTTGAGAATTTAACCATCAGCTCAGAGAGAGAGCCACAAGTTGGCTTCCAGTGGTGTAGTCACCCCTCCAATTGTCTCTTTCCATGCATCTGAATTAAATTTGGAAAGGTTGGATGGTGACCTCTTTCGATCCATGTCTAATTGTTAAGACACAACAACAAAAATAATCTTGCTTCAAAGGCCGGGAAGCACATGTATGGAAAGAGTGACTAATTGATTTGAATGTTTGAGGGGGATGCATTGATCATACCCTGACATTTAACTTGGACCCAGCCTGCTCTAATTGGGGCCCCTGCCTGTGAAGAGGTGTTTTTCTTTAGGGATCCTGTTGTTTTCCCCACCCTTTTTAGAACATTTGGCTAGAAGGGTAGCCAGGACGTCAGGCAAATGGGACCAGGCCCTATTTCTGATCACTGTCAGGACTTCTTGGGAATTTGGTGTGTGGTGGAAAGGATACTACACTTGGTTTCAGGAAACTTGGGTTAGAATCCTAGCTCTGCTATTTGCTTGTTGTTTTTTGGAGGCAATCGAGGTTAAGTGACTTGCCCAAGGTTACACAGCTATTATGTGTCTGAGGCAGGATTTGAACTCAGGCCCTTCTGATTCCAGAGCTAGGGTTCTATCTATTCAGTGCACCAGCTGATATTTACTTGTGATCTTGACCAAGCACGCTGTGCTTTGCATACAGTAAGCAATTAATAAATACTTCATTCACAACCTCAGTTTCCTCTTTTTAAGGGGGTTAAATGAGATCACATTAGAGGTCACTTTTAGCTCTAAAACCATCAATTTAGAGAAGGGAAGGGACCTTAGAGGCCCTCAAGTCCAATCTCATTTTTCAGATGAGGAAACTGAGGCACAGAGAAGTTATATGACTTACCCAGGGTCACACAGTTAATATGTGTCATAGGTAGGTTTAGAACGTGGGTCTTCTTGATTCTGACTCTATCCATTACTCCAAGCTTCCTCCATGCCTTGATGAGAAAATGGCCAGACAGCAGTGAATGTACCACTACGAAGATTTCCATACTACCTCCCTCCCAATAACCAGCTTTGCTCAGAATGTTTGGTAAGATGGCATTCCTGTGTCCTACGCCACACCCACCCCAAAGGCTGCTTATAGAGTCAATTCTAGTCTGGCTTTGCTATCTCCAGCCACCGCCCACAATGTTTAGGAGACACCCTGTGATTCAATTAGAAGGCCCCTCCAGGGAGCATGTAATTATGCCCTATCTGGGCCTTGTAATGACAGCCCCTCAGATCACATGGGGAGCTGCCCTGCTTGGCTGCCCAAAACCTTTCACTGGGAGGGAACTAATCCTCTTAGCCCAGATTGGTCTCTGTGCCGCACTTAACCAAATGCCTCTGGGAATGAATCCCTGCCAATGGGCAAAGCTTTGCTGCTGAGGGACTGGCTTCACTGTGCCCTGGGGGCTGTCCAGATTGTATTTTTCCCTGGGGTCTCCTTGCCCCATTCCCTGTTTCCTGAAAGCCTCAGAAGTTTCCAGTTTAAGTGTCAAGAGATGCATGGCTTGGGAAGACAGAGGTTTGCAGAGATGCCCACACTTTGCTCAGTCCA
Organism: Phalanger gymnotis; assembly: GCA_028646595.1. Taxonomy (NCBI): domain Eukaryota; kingdom Metazoa; phylum Chordata; class Mammalia; order Diprotodontia; family Phalangeridae; genus Phalanger; species Phalanger gymnotis. The sequence goes on along the minus strand of CM053624.1, from coordinate 166,096,447 downwards.
GGCGAGGAGCATGAGGTCTCCAGGTGAAAGCTGGGTCTTTATTAAGCCTTATGTGTGGCTTGACTACCTGAATCATTCAGAGAGTGAAGAAGAAACCTCTGCTTTGTTAGGAATTATTTGGATGTGTGAGGGCAGCTAGGTGGTGCAGTGGATAGAACATCAAATCTGGAGTCAGGAAGACTCATCTTCCTGAGTTCGAATCCAGCCTCAGACACTTACTAGCTGTGTGACCCTGGGCAAGTCACTTAACTCTGATTGCTTCAGTTTCCTCATCTGTAAAATGAGTTGGAGAAGAAAATGGCAAACTGTTAGTCCTTTGCCAAGAAAATCCCAAATGGGATCACGAAGAGTCAGACACGACTGAGCAACAAAATTGTGGATGTCTATCTTAACACTCTTGCTTTGTGGCAATTCTGTTGGCCTTCTCTTAGTGTATCTGGCGCGTGCTTGGAGCAGTGTCTAGCAAACTGAGGTGGTCTCTACACAGTGTTGTCACCTACAGAGGGAGCTTGTGATTGTCTACTGCAGCTTTTTGAAAGAAACCCATCCAATGGAGAGAGCAGTTTGAGAAACGGTGTTTGGAAATTTTTCCATCATTTCTGTCTCCCAAAACAATGTGTGTGTCACTAATAATGAAAGCAAGAGGAGTTAACTTAATGATGACTTGCCCAAGGACACACAGCAAGTAAATGGCAGGGTCAGGATTTGAATACAGGTCTTCTTATTCCAAAGTCAATTTGTTGTACTACCCCCAACTGGATTATAAAGTGCCAACTGAAAACTGGAGCCCTGTGAGGGAAAAGCAAAGACACAGAAATAATAATCCTGAATTATCACTATTATAATTTTCTTTCAGTAATTGTTTTGAATTTGCTTTGGTTTATCTAGAAGCTGCCATTGTAAGTGGGAGGTCAGGTAATCCTCAGATTCCAGGAAATACAACCACACATTTTAAAGAGGAGAGGTTTTCTTTGTAGGGCATGTAAAATTCAATTTATCGTTCCCTTATTAATAAGTGCCTTTTATTTGCCAGGTACTTTGAAAGATTCTCGGGATACAAAAAAAAATTTAAGAGCTTGACCTCACGGAGTTTATACTCTATTTGTAATGATATCTCACAATCAAACATATAAAGGAGACTGAGATTGTGTGGGAAGTATTTGAACCAGTTGGGCATGAACTTTTAACTGTATTTTCACAGTTTTCATGCCTCCAATTAGCCATTAGTAGGCCAGCTAGGTGGCACAGTAGGTAGAGTGCCGGCCCTAGAGTCAGAAACACCTGGGTTCAAATCTGGCCTCAGACTTTTACTACCTGTGTGACCCTAGGCAAAAGTCACTTAAGTCTGTTTGCCTCAGTTTCCTCATCTGTAAATGAGCTAGAGAAGGAAATGGCAAACCACTGCAGTATCTTTGCCAAGAAATCCCCAAAAGGGGTCACAAAAGAATTGTACATGGCTGAAAACAATTAAATAACAACAACAAATTAGTAGCCAGTATTCTAGGTGGTTTGGGGAGACGGATATAAATTGTAGAGTGATTTGAGAGGCCCCTTCTGAAGGCTGCTTCTTGGAGCTGTCAGCTTCCCCCAATTAACATTGATGCTGGTGTGACATGCAACCTGCCCTCCTTTTTCATTTTTACATCATTTATCCCATTAATTCCCTCAACCTGGAATTTGGCCAGGACATCTGGAATGAGGGTGAAGAATATATTCTATACTCTTGAAATAAATGACTATAAAATACACACACACACACAGACATTTATGTATATTTTTTCAGGGATCTGCTGGATGTCCAGCAACCTTAGAGTTGTTTTAGAGACTAATAAAGGCTACGGAATACCCCTCTAGAATTCAATTCTCCACTACCCCCTCCTTTCTGCCCTCCATCTTTAAACTCATGCCTTATCAGAGAAATTGCTTGAATTTATTACATATAGGCAATTTCCCCTGGCTTCCAAGGATTTTTCTTTTGGGAAGAGAATCTTCCCTCCACCTTGACTTTTGGGTGATTGGGCAGTGACTTTTCCCCACATACTATACATATACACATTTGTGTGCATGTATGTTAATATGCGTATATATATGTATATATGTTAACATATATGCAGTATATATACATAAACATGCCCACCAGCCACCTTGTCTTTCTCTGCCATGGTTACGCCTGCTTCTATATTCTCCTCATATAACCCTTCAGCATTGGTAAAGGGAATGAAGTACATATTGATACACCGAAGACAATTTCATGGCATACCCAAGTGTCCTAACATCCTGGTTGGGAAGGCATGTTCTAGGTATTTCAGCTTAATTGGCATAACTTCTTGTCCTTCTATCAATTCATTGTGGGATCTTAGTCACAATCTTCTCTGTGATCTCCCCTTCCCTCTCCCCTTCCCTCTCCCCTTTCCTTTCCTCTCCCTTTTCCTTTCCTCTCCCCTTTCCTTTCCTCTCCCCTTTCCTTTCCCTTTTTCTCTCCCCCTTCCTTCTCCCTTTCCTTTCCCCTTTCCTTTCCTATCCTATGGAAAGGGTACGGAGAAAAGTGAAAAGACAGAAATGCATGTAAGCTTGACCGAATGATGACTAATAGGAGGAAATGAAATAAGATCTTACGGATATTTTGAGATCTTCAAGAGAGAAGGGTCACAATGACGACTGAAATTTCAAAATGAAGGACATTAAATTTTTTTAAAAAATAATTTGAGAAACAATGTCAAATGAACAAGTATTTATTAAGCACCTACTATGTGGCAGGTATGCTAGGCATAGGAAGAAGGACCAAAACAGTCTCTGATCTCAAGAAGCTTATAAACTAATGGGGAAACAACATGTGATATACAAACAAAATGTATACAGGATATTTTGAAACTAATCTCAAAGGAGGTGAACTAAGATTAATTAAGATTCTGAGAGGCTTCTTGAAGAGATGAAATTTTAGGTGAGAGACAGGAAATCAGAGAAGCCAGGAGGTAGAGATAGGAAGGAAAAGAATTCTAGGCATGGTGGGGACAGAGTGAAAATATCCATACTTAGGAGATGGTCTATTTTCTGTGAGAAGCAACAAGAAGACCGGTATCACTGGGTCGTAGAATGTATGGAGGTGAGTAAGTTATAACTGGAAAGGCAGAAGGTGTGTGTGTGGGGGAGGTGGAGGTGGGGGTGGGATGTTGAAAGACTTTAAAAGCCAAGCAGGATTTTATATTTGATCCTGGAAATAATAGTGAGCCTTGATATTAATGAATTGGAGAGGGAGGTGACACAGTCAGACCTGCAATTTAGATCACTTTGGTAGCTGAATGGAAGGTGGATTGAAATAGTAAGAGACCTGAGGCAGGAAGACCAACCTAAGTTATTGTATTAGTCAAGGTGGGAGGTGGTGAGAGCCTATACGTGGATAGTAGCAGTGTCTGAAGAGAGGAGGACACATTGAGGGATATTTCAACAGGAGAAATGACAAGACTTGATGACAGAGTGGATTTGTGGGGTTTTCTAGAGTGTGAAGAGTAGAAGATGACCCTTAGGTTAGGTACTGTAAGTGGAAAGTATAATAAAATGAAGCTGAGCTTTATGTAATTATAATGACCAGGCTTGCCTCCAGAGAAGAATTGAGAAAACTCAGCTCTCTCTTTTCACTGGAGAGGTGGGGGACTATTGGCAGAGAATGGTGGATATGCTATCAGATGTGGTTAATGTTTTGTTTAACTGAATTAAAAAAATTTTTTAAAATCTTTGTTAGAAGAGTTTTATTTGGAAATGGATGTGATATAAGAATAAAAGACCTCAATAAAACCAAAAATGTAAAAATGTATGAAAAAGGTAATTGTCAATGACATCTATTTAAAACAAAAAGGACTGTGTGGGATCATATGGTCTTTTCTGCTTCTAAAATTCTTTGTTCTACGATTTCAATCTCCCCTTTGCCAGGGCATAGATAGAATATATGGCAAGACTATAATATAATGAGGTGGATATGAATTCACAGGTGAAAATTTTTCTCCTTACTTAATGGTCATACTGTGTAGACTGTGGTACAGCAGGTACACCATTGTCATGAAATACTAGATCTGGAAAGGGAATAGAAGTCAAGGACCACTGTCCTTTTATCTTATAGGAGATGCCAAGAAGCAAGTGGCAAAGTTTTCACAGCTAGCAATGTAAGATTGAAGAAATTCCTTTTTCCTTTCAGAATATTTTCCCTGCAGACATGCATTGGTGACTTAATTAAGATACTTTTCCCAGAATTGGGGAATAGAGAATAGACAGCTGGCCTTGAAGGCACAAATACCTGGATGTAAGACCCAACTCTGACAGATGCTATCTGTGGATATGCCACAGCAAAGGTAGCTTTACCCATATGCATTGGTAAAGGAAATGTACTCATTTGGGAGTTCCATATGCCAATAGAATCACAGGTCTAGTTTATATCCTATTCTTATACAACCTACCTTCTTGTGAGAACTGTTTTGTAAAGTGTGACATAAATGTGAGCCATTATTACGTAACCTACTTTTCCTGCCTTCTTTCATATTATTCCCCTCCATGAGCTCTATGGTCTGATCAAACTGACCTTCTTACTGTTGCTCAGGCATGGTGCTGGATTTCTCATCTCTATGTCTTTGCACTGGCAGTCTCCCATGCCTAGAGTGTACTCCCTCCTCATTTCTACGTCTTAGAATCCCAGTTTTCTTCAAGATTCAACTCAAGAAATATCTTTCTTAATAGCTGCTAATCTCCTCTCTCAAATCATTTTATAACCATTTTGTATTTATATATATATATTACATATGTTTATACATGTATCTTTCTTTTTCTCCTCCCTCTCTTTTTTTCTCTGTGTGACTATAATGCCATATATTTATATATGTGTGTATGTATATGTGTATATATGTGTGTATCTATATCTATATGCAGGACAGCTAGGCGGTGCAGTGGATAGAGTGCTGAGTTCAAATGCAGCCTCACACACTTACTAGCTGTGTGACCCTGGGCAAGTCACTTCATCCTGTTTATCTCAGTTTCTTCATTTATAAAATGAGTTGGAGGAGCAGCTGGGTGGTACAGTGAGTACAGCATTGGCCCTGGAGTCAGGAGGTCCTGAGTTCAAATCCGCCCTTAGACACTTGACACATGTGCTAGCTGTGTGACCTTGGGCAAGTCACTTAACCCCAATTACCCTGCCCCGCCCCCCCCAAATGAGTTGGAGAAGGAAATGCAAACCACTCCAGTATTTCTGTCAAGAAAATCCCAAATGGGGTCATACAGAGTTGGACATGACTGAATAATGACTGAACAACTCTGTCTCTCTGTCTTTCTCTCTCTCTCTCTCTCTCTATATATATACATATATATACATATACGCACATACATTATATTTATATACATATACATACACACACATAGTGCCCTATGCACACATACATACACATATATGCCATATATCTGGATATGTGTGTGCATATATGTGTATGTGTGTGTGTATGTGTGTGTGTGTGTGTGCTCGGATACACATAAAATGTGCTTATAACTGCACTAAGATTTTTGGGTCACCTTGTAGACATGTAGTCTCCTCCTATTAGAACACAAGCTCCCTGAAGGCAAATATTGTTTCACTTTTATCTTTCTATCATCAGAGCCTAGCGTAATATGCCTGGTATATCAGAGGCGCTTAATAAATGTTCGTTTATATTTTCATCCTTACTTGGTCCTCAGAATCATTTTAATTTAAGCTCACACTCAGCAATCACATGCTTTCCCTAAGCACAGAACAAGCTTCAGGGATGAAGATTACATCTGAAGTTAGAAGTCAAGGAGGTTTTATGTGCATGAAGTGGGGGAGGGAACAGTGGGCAAGGAGAAGGGGCTTCGGGGGGAGGGAAATGTCATTATTCCTACTATTCTACCACTGAATTGTTCTGTGAGAATGTCAGAGAGAGTGGTGAGATGATCCTCAAGGAGAGACTCAGCCCTGGGCAAGGGAGAGGGTAACCTTGGGCAAGGCTCAGCAACCCAAGGTGAATGGTTTTATTGGACTTGTATGGGAAACAGGAGAAAAGGAAATAGAGGGAGACAAGGCACAGAGAAAATGAAGAAAGAGGGGAGGGAGAAGGACTGGCAGAGGATAGGCAAAAATTTTCTCCTCTCAAAGATAATTACACGTGGAATCACTTACCAGCGGGACTTTGGGGATTGAACATTGACAGTAATTACAGTATAGGTTCCAGTGAGGAATCTGACATGTCTCAGAGCAAAATGTAGGCAGTCCTGAAGGATCTTAGCCTGTTCCAACTGCCATCTTCCATAGTGCACCCTCAACCACAAATCCCTACTCAGAGCTTGTTATGGATCATGAATGACCATATAGTGCAGTGGATAGAGAGCTGGGCCTGAAGTCAGAAAGATCAGAGTTCAAACCCAGTGTCAGACCCCTATTGTGACTCTGGGCAAGTCACTTAACCTGCTTGCCTCAGTTTCCTTAACTGTAAAATGAGGATAATAATATCTACCTCTCAGGGTTGTTCTGAGGATCAAATAAGAAAAACAAAGTGGCAAAGACAGCCAGAGACCCAAATATGCAGACTCAGTCTCACCTAAACTATCATATGTGCTTCCAGCTGCCATGAGGATGATCCCTCCCCCACCCTTATGAGACCTATGGGGTGTGAGGGATCCCTCCTTATTGCCATGGTCATATCTCTTCCAATCTCCTTTGGAATTTGGCCCCATGGATTACTGCCCTCTACTTTCCCACATTGTCAGGCTTTCTTTCTCTACCAGCTGTGCTTAGAAATATGTTTGTTTCCCCTATCCTAAGAAAATCCACAGAATTGCTGGATTTGGAGTCAGGGAACCTTGATTTCAATCTTAGCTCTGCTGTTTACTACCTCTTTGGCCTTTGAAGAATCTACCAACTTCTCTGGGTCTTAGTTTCATGGACTAGAGAGTTCTTTAGGTCCCCTCCAGTTCTAAATCAGTAATCAACAATTCATTATCCCTTTACCTTCTCTGCTAAATTTCTGGAAGTTAAAGTCTACATACACAGTCTCTATTTCATCACTTCTCAGTCCCTTGTAATCTGACTTCCATCTCCTACCACTCACTTGAACTGTTCTCTTCAGGATCATCCATGGCCAAGTCTTAAATGCCAAAATAAGAATCCTTTTCTTAGTCTTCTTCATCTTTCCTGACCTTTCTGTAGCATTGACACTGATCCTGGCTCTCCCTCCCAAATTCCCCATTTTTTTAAAATAATGTCATCATCCTTTCACTTACTGAGACATTATCTTGGAATCATTTTTGACTCTTCCTTTTTTGTAACACCTTCCCTCCTTCCCACCCTCCCCGCCCCTAATTATTTGTTATTAATTAATTATATGCTTTAGATTACCATAGGCAAAGATGATGAAGGAGTGTGTTCCAGGCATAAGAAGGTGATATGTTGTGAATGCAATGAGGTGGGAGAAGACAGATTGAGATCAGACAACAGGTGATCTACTTTGGCTGGAAAGAAGCATTCATGAAGAGAAACAGAGTAAAATAAGGCTAGAAAAGTAGGTTGGAACCAGGCAATGGAAGACTTTTAATGTCTGGCTAAGGGGTCTATACTTTATTCTATAGAAAATGGGGAACCACTGAAGTTTTTCAAGTTAGAGAGTGATACGCTTTATTTAAATCACTTTGGTAACTACTTTATTTAAATCATTAATTAATAATAAAATCAATTAATATATTAATATAATATTAATATAATTAATAACAAATAATTAATAACAAAACTGGGGGTAATAATGAGTGACAGGTAGGTAGGTGGCATTGAAAATAGCATGCTGGGTTTGCTGTCAGGAAGATCTGGGTTCAAATCCTATCTCTGACACTTACCAGCTATGTGACCCTGGGAAACTTATTTAACCTCTTGAAATCTCAGTTTCCTTATCTGTCAAATGAGCATAGTAGTGCTACCTACCTCACAGAGCTGTTGAGAGGATCAAATGAGATAAAATAAGGTACAAAACATAAGGTGCTATTTCCCTAATGGATCATTTTTAGTTATTTTATGTGCTCTTGGGATGAACGAGACCCATTTCCCTTTTCTCTCCTCTACCTCGTGTCTCATGCTGCAGTTAACTAGCATCGGCTCCCAGTTTGAAAACGAAGTGGATATTCCTAAGGAGACATCATGAAAGGTTACTTGTCTTCACACTTTTGGGGCAAGTTTTCTCCATAACTCCGAGGGAATACTTGAATTCTAATCCTGGTTTTATGACATTTAATTTTGTGACCTTTGGAAGTCACTGCCTTTTCTCATCTTAAAAATGAGAGTTGGGCTAGAGCAGAGTTCTTAACCTAGGGTCTGTGACCTTGTTTAAAATTTTTTTATATAGTTATATTACAATCTAATTAGCTTCCTTTATAATCTGTTGAATTCTATTTTATTCATTTAAAAGGCCTATTCTGAGAAGGGGTCATAGGCTTTACCAGACTGCTAAAGGAGTTAATGACACAAAAATGGTTAAGAACTATTGGACTCAATCTCTAATACATTCTTTTTTTCTTTTGGTAAATTTTTTTATTTTAAACTAAAATACAAAATGAGAAAAGAAAAAAAATTGCCATGTACACAGCAGACCATAAGAGAGGATTCAATATAAAACAGTAAATTTCCATTTCAAGAAAACCTATATAATAAATACTATATATTGTTTTCAAAGCTGTCCAGCTTTTTCTTTTGCTCTCTGCTGTGTACTTTTTACTTTATTTTTCCCCCTTCAAACACCCCCTCCTCTGACAAAGAAGCCTACAATTAAGCATATATATATATATATATATGTACACACACAGATATCTATAAAGATACACATATAGACACATATAGACTCACACATATATGTAAGACTGTACTATGCTTATTTCCTCCTATCATCTATTTCTCTGAAGGTAGACAACATCTTCCTTCATAAGTCCAAGTCTTTCCATGTTTTTCTAAATCAATCAGCTCCTCATTTCCTATACAGCAACAATATTCCAACCCAATCACATCCTATCTGAGAGATTGTCTATGAGAGTTTTTCACCAGTTTTCTGAATTCCTTCTGTTCTTGGCTACATAGGTTTTATTTATATGAGAAAAGTTTAATTTAGAATAATTGAAAGTATCCTTTTTACACTTCAACATTGCTCTCGCCTTATAATATAATTTAAGGTCTGATACTGCTGAATACATCTTTTCCTCCGGTTTCTTTCTTCTTTGAAATGAACTTTGTTATTATTTTTTTAATTAATAAAATAAATTTTTTAGTAATTCACATTCTTTGTTTTTATGATATTTTGTACCCTTATTTCCTACTCTCATGCCCTAAAATTCCACTTTCCCTTAGCTATAGCCTTTGAGAATTTTTATTCATGGTATCAGAAACCCCTGGTATCCATCCATGGCCTGTTCAAATACCAAGGCAGCAATAGCTAATAATTGGAAAACGGAGATAGATAGGAGGGAGAAGAATATAGATGCAGTGAGGGTACCTTCTGGTAAATGAGTGATTTCTTTCCTTTGTTCCTTACCTTTTCATTGTACCAAGAAAACACAAAACACTAGCTCCTCTTCATTTGCTTGGAAGTATCAATCTGTGGTTCCCAAGGTCCCTGTTTAGGGTCATCCCTCCTGATTAGCAAAGACTAGCAGTAAACTAGACTTATGTATCTTGTGCTACAGGGTAGCATCATCGGCCGGGGGCCTGGGTTTCTCCTTCCTTTATTTAAAAATAAAATAACAGGCCTAAGCCTATATTTAGAAAGATACTGAGATGCCGGTGAAGTCACTGAACCTAGCAGTGGCCCAGCGCCTTCCATTTGCGGTGACATTGATTTTTAATAAAGGAGGCATATAAAATTCAGAGAGATTTTGATGAAAGAGCTTCTTTTAAAATTGAGATGATATGTTTTTGCTATCCCCTCCTCCACCCCCTCACTGTTTCTCTCCATGCTTCTGGAGTTGGATGCCAAAGTTAGGGTGATCACAATGATAATAACAACTGATATTTCTATAACATTTTGAAGTTTGCAAACTTTTGAGGGCGGTTGGAGTAGGGGTAGGGTAGGTCTTGACTTGTGTTCTTCCTTGTAGGGAATTCCTGGTGTGAGAATTCTATCCGTAGATGCGGATCTTTAACTGCCCTCAATTTGTGGCAGGGGTTTCTTACCCTCTTTTGTGTCATGGACCCTTTTGGCAGTCTGATGAAACCCATGGACCCTTTCTCAGAATAATTTTTTTAATGTATAAAATAAAATACACAGGATTAAAAAAGAAACCAATTGTATTGAAATACAGTTATCTAAATAAGAAAAAAAAATTTATGGACTCCAGGTCAAAAACCTGATTTTTAATTTAACAGATGTTAACAGTCTTAAGGGAGTTGCCTGAGGTACTAAGAAATTAAGTGGCTTGCTGTTTCCACAATCCGGCTAGCAGCTTCTGTGGGGGTGAAAGATCCACCCACAGCCAGCACCCAGAAAGCTGCCAGTAGCACAGGTTCTTTTGATTTGCTTAACTAAGGAAAGCAAGGTGAAGGGATTGGACAAGCTCACTTCAATTCACCACACAAATATCACTCACTTAGCTCAGGTGAAAAAGACCAGCACACTGAACTTCAGAACAAAATACAAACAAATTACAAACATGGACAGACAGACCTTGTCTGATTCACATCCCAATACATAGTTACCAGAGTTCCACAAAGTCTCAGCATCTGGATTTACAAGCTGGAGGGCTCCTTAGCTACAGCTGCCTGGAGTCTCCTCATTAACACCATCTCGAGGACCCTGCACAAATGGCTCTGTCCCCCCTTCTTATAGGGCTTCAGACGTCATCAAACGTCATCTGAATGACCAGAGCTCTGGTGACTGGTTCTTGAGTTGGCCTCTCCGGTTAGGACCCTCGGAGGTTCACATCCACATAGATTAGGTTAACACCTAACAGGGCATGGCTCTGGAGTTAACACCTCCCCTTAGTCAGCCCCACCTTGGGCCCCACCCCAGTCACCAATCCACACCCACATAGGTTCCACACCTAATAGGGGTTTGGCCCTGGGGCTTAGCACCTAGTAAGGCTCAATGAAATACACTCAAAGCAAACAAAAGCCAAACTCTTCAAGGGCACTAAGTGCTAAAGAGCCCATTTTGCTTACCAACACACTTGCCCACGGTCACAGAGACTTGAAATTAGGTTTAGACTATGCCTTGTGTACAAAGCACTTTTCATTCGAAATCTGACTTTGGTGGAAGCAGTTAAACATAGCTTTCAAAATACCACAGAAATTCTTCTGATAATAAAGATGATACTTTTAATCTTAAAAGCAAACATCACATATTTATTGAGTAGATAACATATGCAAGGAATATATGAGGCACCCCGTGAGTGGGGAGTAGGAATGAAGCAGGGGGGAGATACCAAGAAGAAGGCAAAACCTCTACCCTCAAAGAGTTTACAACTTGCTTAGAAACACACAAAGCATGAACACATAAGCAGAACGAAGAAAGATTTCAATGACATTTCTAGACAACAGTCAAATTAATGTTACAAAGCAGTGCATTATTAATTGTCAGGTGAATGACTCACACTGTAATTCCTCCATCACTTCGGAGGACTGAAAGGTCAGTGTGAGATGGGATCATCAAGGCAAGCCTTTACAGAAGTGGGATTTGAGCCTCAGCTTGAACTATAGAGGGCAATGAGGTGGCACAGTGGATAGAATGCTAGGTCTGGAGTCAGGAAGACTCATCTTCCTGAGTTCTAATCTAGCTTCAAACACTTCCTAGCTGTGTGACCCTAGGCAAGTCACTTAATCCTATTTACCTCAGTTTCCTCATCTGTAAAATGAGCTGGAGGAGGAAATGGCAAACCACTCCAGTATCTTTGCCACAAAAATCCCAAACAAGGTCACAAAGAGTTAGATGTGACTGAACAACAACAGAAGGATAAACCATTTCCCTTTTGATTTTCTCTAAGAGCTTTGGGGTTTGATTGTCCCAAATGGAACTGAAGAGGAGGGTACAGAATGGGGAAGAATTTTTCCATAATTGGTCACTATCTTCAAATGTTTGGAGGTCTGTCATGTGGAAGAAGGGTTAGATTTATTCTGCTTGGCCACTGAGGGATAGTGCCTAACCTGTGGCCTGGAGGCCATGTGTGGCCCTCTAGGTCCTCAAGTGCATCCCACAGGACTTTGTTCTGTGAAGTTTGGATTCAAAGGTCAGCACTTGAGGACCTAGAGGGCTACATGTGGCCTCAAGGCCGCAGGTTCCCCACCCTGGTAGGACAATGCAGAGGCAGATTTTCATCTCAATATTAAGAACTTCCTAATAACTAGAGTTGCCTAAAAGTAGAATAGAATAGACATTCAAAAGGTAGTGAGTTCCCTGTCCCAGGAGGTATTCATTTGGAGTCTAGATGGTTCCTTGGCAAGGAGAGATATTATAGAAAGCATTTATGAACCAGGTAGAGGCTGAACCTTTGAGGTTTCTTCTAATGTTGATAGTAGGATTTAGCCAGTGAATATTATGTAAGTTAGAATTTCCTTAAGAACTATCATCTGTATGTATTATGTACATATATGTATGTATATGTATGTGTAAATATGTATATAATGTAATGGCACTGCCCTATTTTTTAGTTTTCCGTGGAAGTGAGAACATTACAAATTTTGGTTTTCTGGGAAGAGGGGCTGGGCAGAAGGGGATCTGAGTGTGTTAAACCACAATTGTCTGACCAGCAAACATTAGTTAAAACTTTATAACTAGTGAGAAAGGGTGAGAAAGGCCACACTTAGCTCTGGGTATGGAAACTGAGGGCTATCCAAGATGACCTGTACAACTCATCATACTAAAAGGTTTTTTTTCCTGTGTCTGTGTTGATGTAGGTGACAGGTATTTCCCAGCGTGTGATCTGACTCAGACTCACTCAGGCCATTGCCAATTTATATCATTTCTCCTATGGGGCTGATCGGCCGATGGTTTTGTTGGGCTGATTTCAGGGGTGTCAAGAACATGAGTTCACTTCATTCTGAGAGTTGGTGGGTCAAAACATCCAGAGCATTCTGGAGATGAGAAATCTGAAAAGTCTGTGAGTAGAGCTAAGAAATGAAAACCCTGCCTGCCGAAGGACTCTCAGGTGAAACTAGGTAAGAAGTGCCCAGAGTAGAAGTGGCCTCTTGGCTAGATACCTATGAGTAACTGGGAGTAATATATAGTCTAGCAAATACTGTAATACTCCTTTTATTTTTTTAATTTTTTTCATTTATGGAATAAAATAAGCTTTTCCATAACATAGTGTAACAAAAAAGATGATTGCACATGAAACTTCAAATCTGCTATGCACTATGCTATTCCTTTCAAATATACAACAAAATTATCATGTAAATTTTTCTTTTTTTTCTTCTTCCCCAGTCCAAGACAGCTACCAATAGACCCAAATAGGTGTGTGTGTGTGTGTGTGTGTGTGTGTGTGTGTGTGTGTAAAATTAATCTATACATACTTCTATATTTCAGCTCTTTCTCTGGATGCAGATAGCATCTTCTGTAATATTCTGAATAATAAGAATAATGCCTTATTTTCATCTAAGTTTGTTCTATATTCAGGGTTCTTAGACACATTATCTTATTGGTTCTCTGGTGTTATAGGGATCGTTGGAGGTCACTGAGACCCTTTCAGGGGGTCCGTGAAAACAAAACTATTTTTATAATAATGCTGAGATTTTAAAAATGTTTCTAATATGGTCGATATTGCTAGATATAGATATATAGACATATAACCTACCAAACTTTGTATCCTTCAGTAATTTAGGGGTCCTGAGACCAAAAACTTTGAGAGCCACTGCATTATTTTATTTAGTTATCATGATGACTTTCTTGGTTATCAGTGAAAATATTGACATTTAATCTTCTTTCATAGATGAAAAAGCCGAGTTTCCATAAAGCTCTGAAATTTATCATTTGTATGATTTCAGGTTTTGGAACTCAGTTTCCTCATCTACAAAATAAAGGGTCTGGATTTTCTTATTTGGCTCTAAAATCCTATGATTTGCCTGGAGCTGTGTAGCATGGAAGTAGTGAGTCCAGAATTTGAACCCGTCATCTGACTGAGTATAATAACACTCTTTCTACCACATCATACCGTCTCTTTGTCAGTAAATCCTTGGTTGAAAAATAAGTACAAACCTCCAGAAGACAGGTTTCTAGGTAGTCTAGGGAAGGGGTTCTTAACCTGGATCTGTGAACTGTACTTATAATTGTATTTCAACATATTCAGTTTTCTTTATTAGCCTATGTATTTTATTGTATGCATTTAAAAACATATTCTGAGGAGGGGTCCATGGGCTTCCCCAGACTGCTCAAGGGGTACCAGAACACACAAAAAAGTTAAAAACCCCTGTTCTAAAGAAAGGTTACAAGCAAATTCTATATCTTTTTTTTAAAATAAAGTGAGAGGATTTTCTTTTTTTTTTTTTGTTAAACAACCGTGGAAGCCCTTTAAGTTCTAGAGTTCTATTGTTCTAGACTTACAGTCCATCTGGGTCAGTGAAGAGGCCAGAGTCTTGTCCTTTAGCACCTGATGAATGTGTTCTATCCAGGGGAAAACTTTAGCAAGTGAAGAATTTGTTCAAGGGACGGGCAGGCCTGCCATTTAGCTACCAAATAAAAAGGTTTTCCTCTAACCCAACACCCAGAAGATAAACTTGGGCTTGTGTTTCTCAAAAGGAGGCTAAATGTCATTCATGGAATTTATCTGAAAATGACAAGGACAAAAATGTCTCCCGAGTTTTCAGCTGGAGAAATTGAGAAGCCAGTGTTTTCTTTCCAGAGGAGTCAATGTGCCGGTGGTTTAAAGGGCAGCTCTGTCCATCAGTCTCCTGGTCAGGGTCTGTCCTGCCAATCTTTCTACTCTGGGATCAGTACCAGTAAAAAAAAAAGACAAAACAAAACAAAAGCAGCACAGGTGTGCCTTACTTTATATAATTAATTCATTCACGAAAACTGTACGCGCAATCTTGATTTTTTTCTTTTTTGGTAAATGAAATCATTTTAAATGCACGAGGGGTACTGGCTATTTATACAAAGCGTTTAGCAAATGCCTTTGGTAATTTAATATCCACTCTTTAATTTCTCTCTTGTGTAACCAATTTCTCTTTTATGGAAAGGGAAGGAGTTTGGAATAGATGGTTTCTAAATTCCCTTCCAGCTTGAAGATGGTATAATCCTAGCACCAATCTGGATTTCCATATATTGGGTTTGCTTAAAGTGAGGTTCACTGGTACTGAATTCAGCCAGAACAGGGAGCAAGCAATTCAGCCTGTCAGCATCCTCAGCCATTTGTCTGGGACTGATTGGAGGCCTGTCTGATTATTGGCAGGAGAGAGACTGCAGAAATGGCACCTGCTTCCACGCCAGGCCTGCTTCCTTGTGTCATTTCTGACTCAGACCCTCTCAGGTTACTGACAGTTATATTTACTTCTTTGGATTGTGTGGGGCTGATTTGGCCATGAGGTCGCTGGGCTGGGCCTAGCTTGGTCATCAGGATGCTTATCACTGGACTCAAAGAAAAGGCTTGCAGCACCTTTAGATTGGACTTTCAAATTGCCCACTGATACCTTCCTCAGAACATGCTAAGAAAGTCAGTCTTAGAAGTTGAGGCTTTTGAAAAAATACTAGAGTGGCTTGTCATTTCCTTTTCCAGCTCATTTGATAGATGGGGAAACTGAGGCATATAGGCTTGGATGACTTGCCCAGAGTTACATAACTAGTAGGTGTCTGAGACTGGATTTGAACTAACGAAGAGGAGTCTTCCTGACTCCCAGCCTGGTGCTCTATCTGCTCTGCCACCAAGCTGCCCATTTTGATGCATAGAGAAATTTAAACCTTATAGAGTCTTAGGAGCCACTTTTTTGGAGGCTTTTTTTTTCTTAATTGTTTTTAAATCACAAACGTAGAAGCCCTCTACAAATACAAATTTTGAAAAGGGAACGAATGACCAAATAAAGGATAAGTCCTAAACCCATTATTTCATTGGTATAGGTAATTCTCATATGAGGAAAGTCCCCCTACCAATGTAGGTCTGTACCTTCTCTGCAACTGTTTCTATCAATACTATTTTCCTTACCACTTAAAATCTGAGAGAATTGCCTAAAGCACAGAGAGGTTGTGACCTGCCCAGGGTCTCACAGGCAGTATGTATTAGGCCAGGTCTTTCTGGCTTCAAGGCTGGTTTTCTCTACCCACCACGCCATCCACAATTTAAGGGAAAAAGTATAATTTTATCCATGGATTTATTTGTTCTGTATTTCCTTTCAAGTCTCTCTGTGCAAAAAGTTTTGTTGACTTTGTTTTTTTAAAAATGTTCAATTGTGGTCACTGTGAATATTATTCTTATTCTTACTCTGAATAATTTTGTATAGGTCATTAAATATTTCTTTGAATTTTTAAAACAACGAAAAAAGAAGTTGAGTCTCTTAGACCTGGCAGGGATCTCAGAAATCATCTAACCCAACTCTTGCATTTTACAGATGAGGGCAATGGAGGCAGAGAGAAGATAGTTATGGGAAAGTCAGGACTAATGTCTGGATCTCTTGATTCTTAGTCTAATATTTTTTCTAGATAGTGGATAGAAGGCTGGACCTGGAGTCACAGGAAGACTCTGTCTCATGTATTTATTATAGCCTCAGTTTCCTCATCTATAAAGTGGGCATGGTGATGGCACCTGCCACAGAGCGTTGTTTTGAGGACTGAATGTAAAGTGCTTCACAAATCATAAAGTGCTATACAAATGCTAGCTAGTATTATCGTTATCAATATTATCCTAGTAAAGGGAGGGAGTCAAGACACAGTTTACAAAATGTCTTCTCTACCATATCCGTTTTGTGAATATTAGAGTTCTGGGCCACTGAGAGTTCAGAGAGGACTTTTCAAGTGGCTGTAGGACTACTCACTTGGAGGATTAATGTTGATGATAGAAAATGTTGGAACTAGGCAGGGGCAAGCCAGGCAGTTGCCTAGCGAAGTGCAGGAGACAGAGGAAAGGGAAGGCGGGCAGCCAATAAGAGACACTTTAAAATATGCCTTTTTGTAATTGCACAGATTTTTAATGGCAGAAAATTCTCTGTGCCATGGCATGTAAATATTTATTTTGTGATAAGTCAAGTCAGATCTGTTGTAGCAAAGACTCAAAACAGCCCTAGGGACCATAAGGCACAGGGGGCACCATTTTCAATCTTTGCCTCAGGCACACAAATGCCTTCTCTTGGCTTCAGTTGATACTTTTCCTTCTGATGTTAACTGATTTATTATATTTAATAAAAACCTCCGCAGAAGTCCTATCCAATGCCTCATTGTGGCAGAGAGGTGACCCTGTACTCTTGCTCACAAAGCATAAGCCCTGGCAGCTCCTTCCAAGCTTGAAAAGACTTCAGGCCTAGGCCTGGTGACAGACTTACCGATTTTTTTTTTGGTCTGAGGACCAGCTTAGCTTAGACATGCAGAGGCTGGTTACTAGATGGTTGGTCAACAGAATGATTTTTTTTGGCTCTCAAAACTCATAACAATTGTTGAACAAGGCATAAGGTTGTTGTGATGTCTGTTAGTGGAGGGAGTGTTTGCATGGATAGAATCACAGATCCATGAAGTATTTAAGAAAAATTAGACATCAATCAATCAACCAATATTAATTAAGTGCCTACTGTATACCTGGCACTATTCTCTTGTTTGTAGGCTTCAAAGTTGGTGGGGGGTGGGGTAGGGAATGACAGGAATCATAAAATCATAGATTTGGAGCTAGGAGGAACTTTCAAGTGTGTCACAGATGAGATGTATATAAGATGAAATGATTTGACTAAGATCATATAGCCAATAGGGAGTAAAGCTAGAATTTGAATGTGGGTCTTCTAGCTCAAATTCTAGAACGCCTTTCACTCCAGCACAGTAACATCTCAGCCAACACAGTATTATTCTTCCTACTAATTCTGGGGAGGGGTTTTCCTTTCACAAGGATTATTAATCTTTGCTTGTGTTACGGACTCTTTTGGCTATCTTATGATACCCTCCTTTCAGAATAATGTTTTTAAATGCATAATACACATTGGATTACAAAGGAGGCAAATCTATTGAAATGAAGTTATTAAAATATTTTAGCTCATGAGCCCTAGTTAAAAACTTTCTTCCTAGGAGCAATAGTGGAAATGGTACCTATCCCCTCCACCCCCTGCCCATCCCACCATGAGGGCTTTTGACTAATTATAAGGGGTCCACATGGGCAGCCAGGTGGAACAATGGATAGAACACCAGGCCTGGAGTCAGAGAGATCATCTTCCTGAGTTCAAATATGGCCTCACACTTCCTAGCTGTGTGACCCTGAGCAAGTCACTTTAACCCTATTTGCCTCAGTTTCTTCATCTGTCAAGTGAACTGGAGAAGGAAATGGCAAACCACTCTAGTGTCTTTGCCAAGAAAACCCCAAATAGGACCATGAAGAATTGGACATGACTGAAAAGACTGAACGATAACCACAAAGGGGGCCCATAGACTGAAAAATCTTAGAAAGCATGACTTTGGCACAGTGTGAATGCCAGCCATTGTTTCCAGATTGCTCTCATGCCACTTGAGATGGGACAAGTCCCTAAGTCCCCAAGGTCCTTGGTTTTCTCTTCTACTGAAGACCTGTATTTCATTCAACCACATTCACATAACAAGATTTATCATACTTTGTGCACAGTTTCTGTTAAGCATTGTAGATAATTAAAGAAGCATAAGACATGCTTCCTCTTCCTAAGGAGGTAACAGTTTAGTAGGGAGAAAAGGACTAAGACTAGCTAACACACCCAAAATGACACTATGACACAGGGCAGCACACTCCATCTAAGCGGCGCGGTGGACAGAACACTGGGCCTGGAGTCAGGAATCCTGAGTTCAGATCCGACCTCAGACACTTACTAGCTGTGTGACCCTGGGCAAATGTACTCAACCCTGTTTGCCTCAGTTTCCTCATCTGTAAAATGAGCCAGAGAAGGAAAAGGAAAATCACTCCAGTATCTTTACCAAGAAAACCTCAAATAGAGTCAGGAAGAGTCAGACTGATATAATTGAACTGACATAATTGAATAACAACGACAGCAAACTTCATGTACTACATTAGTGCCGTTAGACACTCAGAAGACATAGAGGACATTCTGGGCTGAAGTGCCCGAGGAAAGCTTCTTCCTTATGTAGGATGCAGACCTTAAGGTGGACCTTCAAGAATGGGTGAAGATTAGGTCATTGAGTATTTATTAAACTCATACTATGAGCCAGATACTGTGGAAATGCTGGGGATGCAAAGAAAGGCAAAAGACGGTCTCTGCTTTCAAGGAACTCACAATCTGATGGGAGAGAGAACATGAAAGCAATGATGAACAAGCAAGATGCGGATAAGATAAGTTGGAGGTAATCAATCCAGGCTAGGCACTAGGTTTTTTTCATTTTTTGGTTTTTTTTGGAGGCAATTGGGGTTAAGTGACGTGCCCAGGGTTGCACAGCTAGTAAATGTCTGAGGTAAGATTTGAATTCAGGTCCTCCTGACTCCAGGGCTATTACTCTATCAACTGTGTGCTAAAATTAAAGGGGATCAGGAATGGATTCTCACAGAAGATAGGATTTTAACTGAGGCTTGAAGGAAGCCAGGAAGTGGAGAGGAAGAGTATTATAAGCAGGAGGGGCAGCCAGTGAAAAGGTCCCCAAGTCTGGAGATGGACTGTCTTGGGAGGAACAACAAGGAGGCCAGTATAGTGTCATTTGGATTATATAATAAGTACACGGGAGGGGTTGTTGTTGTTTGTCCTTCTCAAAGAGGATCATGACATCATGGAGGTGACCCCATGACTTGCAAGTGAATTGGATTTAAGTGAGGGAGGGCTCTGCAAAGTCACTAGCCTCACTTTCTCCTCCAGGGCCATCTGGGTCCAGGGGCCAGATATAGATCAGGATGTCTGGAGATGGCCCTAGATGTAGTAGAAGACCTTGGCCTTTTAAAGCTAAGTTCTTTCAGAATTCTCACTTTGACTGAGGCAACACCCATTCAGTGATTCAAGCTGTTTAAGAAGTGAGTCAAAGGATGGCCCCTTTAATCCCGCCTCCCCCCCGCAAAAAAAAACTCAGACCGGGAGAGGAAGAACCTCAGGGTTTCTGGCCAGAAAAGAGAAACAATTACTATTTACATTCACTCCCTACTGTGTGCCAGGCACTGCTAAGCACTGAGTACATAAAGAAAGCTATAAACAGCTCTCAAGGAGGTCATAGACTGATGGGGGAGACGATAGCCAGACCACTATGTGCGAAGTGTTATATAAATGTAAGCTATTATTAATGTCAGAGGGGCCCTGACTCTCAGGCCAGGTCTCTATTCACTATCCTATGCTACGTTTGATAACAATGAGAATATAAATATTATATATAATATACAATATACATATATATGTAGCAATATCAATAATTGATATGCATGTATATGAATATATATGCATGTATATAGAGATATAGATAAATATGTGAATATACATACATATGTGTGTTTATAGAGGAATAGAGACATGTATGTGAGTGAATATACATAATACATATATGCATATATGCATGAATAAATACACGCACATATGTATATATAGATGTGTGTGAATGTGCATATGCACATGTGTGTGAATTTACATACACACATATGTATATAGATAGATATATGTGTGAATAGACCTATATACACACATATGGCATATAGACATAGATGTATGTGTGAACATACACGTTGAGACGTGTATGTATATCTTACAAAAACAAGGTGACTGAATCAGAGGTCCCTGTCACAAACAGTGCCACAGGCCAACTTCTAGCTCAACAAGATGCTCTACAGAATATTAAACAAATGGTCATCCAGACTTTAGCTGAAGACATTTGGGGAGGCAGGCCCTAGCTACCTACTAAGGGGCCCCTTTGACTTTCAATAGCTCTAATAGTTAGGAAGCTTCCTCCTTTTTATCAATTCTAAATTTACCTCTCTGTAACTTGTACCATGTTCCAAGTTCTGGGTTGTGAGGCCGAACGGGACAAATGTAATCCCTCTTCAGATATCTGAAGGTGACTTTCACGTCCTTTGTTGTCTTCCGCCGGAAGATAAGTGTTCACAGTTCTTTCAACCAGTCCGTATATGGCAGGAATGAGAGGCAGTTCACCATCTTGGTTGCCCTCCCCTGAACACTTGCCAGCTTGTTAATGTCTTCCTTAAACTGTGGTTTTCAGAACAGGACACTGTACTCCAGGTGGGGCTTAACCAAGACAGGGAACAGCAAGTCCACTACCTCCCCAGTCCCAGATACTGGCTTCTCTCTATGAGGCCTATGATTGCATTTGCTTAAAAAAAACTGTTTTGATTGCCATATTCTGCCGCTGATTGATGCTGAGGTTGAGGTCTGCTAACCCCCTACTATCTTTTCAGCTAAACTTCTAGACTGTAATTGGTAGCATAATCGTTTGCCCATGTATGCCTTGCCCCATGAGATTGTACACTCTTTGAGGGTGGAGATGACAGTATTAGTTTTTGTAATGTGGATACTCAGCACTTCTTTACAATGAATCGTGCATTATAGGTGTGAAAGCTGGCCGCAAAGATGGATTGGAACTAATAAATTGTACAGGGCCTTGGATGCCAGCCTTAGGAGCTTATATTTTGTTTTGTAGGCAGTGGGGGCTAGACGCGGAAGCGTTTTTGACAGGAAGGTGATTGCATTAGGCCTGTATGTTAGGCAGAGCGCAACTGTGCCAGAGGGAAGAACCAAATGAGGAGGGGAGAAGAGAGACTATGATTACTTAGCAGACTTTTCATTTTAGTTTAGAACAGGCTTTGGAGTGTTTTAGACTGTGTTCTAGAATGATTATAGAAGAACATCTAGGATGGATAAGTCTTCATTACTGTAAAATGAGGATGACAGCACCTCCCTCACAGGAGTGCTGTGAGCAAAAGATGAAATAATATTTGTAAAGTGCTTAGCACACTTAATATTAATGCTTCTTCCTCCTTTCCCTTCCTCCCTCTCTCCTTTCTTTCTCCCTCCTTTTTTCCTTCCTTCCTTCCTTCTTTCCCTCCCTCCTTTCCTTCCTTCTTTCCTTCCCTCCCTCCCTCCCTCCTTCCCCTCAAACTCTTCTCTTCTCAAAAAAGGGCTTGTGTCCTGAAGTATAGCCATCTATAAGCAAGGCACAGTAGAAACAAACATTGAGTTGGGAGTCCAAGAACCTGGATTTGCACCCCTTCTCTGCCATTTACTAACTGTGCATCCTCAGTCGAGTTTCTCTGCCTCTCAGAGCCTTAGTCCTTCATCTCTAAAGCACAGGGCATTGACGAGCTGACTCGAGGCTGTAACTTGATGATCCTGTGGCGTAAGGTGTGTTCCAGTGCTGGAATATGGAATATGTTGGGAAGATAAAGACAGGGAGGAATGAAGAGAGAAGAATCATTGGCAAATTATTGCTGATGCAGAACAATATGCATATTTAATAATCATATAATTAGTTATATAATTACATATTACATACTATCCACAGTAGAACTGCATGTAGTAGACCAAGCCCATAGATCACATATAGATGCATGATATAACACCAGAGAAGCATCTAGCACACACTAACAATGGGTATTGATTTTTTTGTATCCTAGCAACACATTCATAAATACTTGGTTAATTAATAATGACAGTGATAATAGCTAGCATATTTATAGTGATTTAAGGTTTGCCAAACACTTTACAAATATCATCTCATTTTTTCCTCATGACAACTCTGAGAAGTAGGTGCTATTATTATCCTCATTTTTCAGATGAGTAAACTGAGGCAGAGTGGTTAACAGACTTGCCAAGGATCACACAGCTAGTAGACGCATAAGACTAGTTTTCCTGACTCCAGGTCCAGTACTCTGTTCACATTTCCCATGATCTGGAAACTGTCATGTGTCAACTCAGTCACAGGAGGTTACCCCTGGCACTTTTAGACCTCCAGTCTCCATATAGCCTGAGTGAGTGGTTCTTTAAATGCTAGGTGACTGAGTGGTATCAGCAGTGAGTTCTGTAGCTTCAAGCAGAAGGAGAAATCATTGTGGACTGAAGTGGTTTAGGGAAGGTTTTTAGAGGAGAGAAGCTCACATGCTTGGGGTCCTGATGAGAAGGGCACAGTGGAAGCAGATGCAACTATGTTCAGCAGTCCACTTTCTTAGCTGTCGCTGCTCTTTAAAAAAGCCAAATGCTGCTTTCGTTCAGCTCTGAGGGCCTCTGGCTCACTTGGCCAAATAGGCCATGGAGAAATGATGCCAACCCCTTCCCCCCAGAAGTCAGATGCCTGCCGCTCTCTGGCAGCACAGGCAAGGTCGCCCCCTGCTCCATGCCCTGTCCTTGCCAGAAAACATGATATTGGGAGAACAGCTGACATCTTCCCTTTGCTGGAGAATGACAAGAGAAAAGTATGGAAGGGATGAGAGATGTGATGGATAGAGGCAGAGTTAGAGTAAATAGCAGCTTCTTGGAGGGGAGAAGAGGAGAGGGAGAGGCGATGAGTACCCAGGCCTGAATTGGGTGGCAGGATCCATAGTATAAATTTGGCTTGAGAAATGCAAATATTTCTAATGAGAGAGGCTGGATTGAGTGAAACCTAGATGAGGGATGGTACAGAACCAGTATCATTGGAGGATGGTCTATTTTACTCTTGGGTTAAATGCTGATGAAGCTGTTTGGCAAAATTGGAAGAGGAGTAAAGTAGACGTATACAAGCCCTGTTTTAGGAAAACTGGAATACACAGCTGCATCAGTGGCTTCGGGGTATGGCCATTAGGAAAGGTTTCAAAACTGGAAAGCTAGAAAAAAGGAAAAGCAGCACAGGGGAGCTGACCAAAAGCTGCATAACCCAGAAAGATAGAGACTGATTTGGCTATATTTCTTTAAGTGGGAGGCCAGGAGAGAGGCATTAGGGCCACTGAGGTCTGGGTAGCTTTGGAGAGACCAGTTTCAATCTAAAAGTAAGGGTCAGACCTGGGATCCATCAGGAAAGACCTTTGTTTCCTTGGTGATCAAGAAAGTTGGGAGGGAAATGCCTTTAATCTTCCTTCCTTCCTCCCTCCCTCCCTCC
The DNA here is from genome assembly GCA_028646595.1 of Phalanger gymnotis. NCBI lineage: Eukaryota > Metazoa > Chordata > Mammalia > Diprotodontia > Phalangeridae > Phalanger > Phalanger gymnotis. The sequence goes on along the minus strand of CM053624.1, from coordinate 166,072,280 downwards.
CTCTCTCTCTCCCTTCCTTCCTTCCTTCCTTCCTTCCTTCCTTCCTTCCTTCCTTCCTTCCTTCCTTCCTTCCTTGGTTTCCATTGGACTGGAACCAACGACCATATTTACATAATTTATAACTTTTGAATAATATGAATTTGAATACGTGTGATCACTTTGGAGGATTCATTGTTCACACTAATTGGGATTTGTATGGGAGAGGTGGGCTTTGAACCCAGAACTTTGTGGCTCTGAGGCTGCTTGCACCCAGAACTTTACCTTATCTCTCTGAGCTGGCTGAATGGTGGTGAGTCAAACCTGGATTGATAGCTTGGGAAGCATACAATGAATGAGTTATATTTGTGTCAAACTAGTTTGTTCATTGATTTGTTTGTTCATTCCTTCCTCCCACAATTGTGGGGAGAATTAAATTGAGAGAATATTTGTAAAGCACTTAGTGCAGTGCTTGGCACATAGTATACACTATAGAAATGGTATCTATTGTTATTATTATTATAAAATAAATACTTTTAATAAAAACATTCCTTCCTTCCTTCCTTCCTTCCTTCCTTCCTTCCTTCCTTCCTTCCTTCCTTCCTTCCTTCCTTCCTTCCTTCCTTCCTTCCTCTCTATCAGAAATACGCTGCTTATATTATCAACAAAGATACATGAGACCCTATTTTTGCCTTGAAGAAATTTACAGTCTTACTGAGAGGCAGGGATAAGAAATGTAGTGTGTCCTAAGAATCTCTCCCACTTGTTACTAAAATGTCTTGGTACTTGAATAGCCTCATAGCACATTGTTGTGCTAGAGGCCCAGGCAGGGGAGGAGCAGCATATCAAGGAGAAAGGATGGCTAAGGTCATAGATCATAGAAAGTTTAGTACTGGGGAGGGAGCTCGGAGATAAAATATTGTGTAACCTCTTCCTTTTATAGATGAAGGAGAAGCTCAGAGATCACATGGTTAATTAGTAGTTGAGTCATGCTGTAGAATCCCAGAATGTTGGAGCTGGGCAGGACCTTAGATGTCATGTAGTTCAACCCCTTCATTTTACAGATGAAGAAATTGAGGGCTAGAGAAATAAGTGACTTGCCCAAGGCCACAGATGTAGTAAGTAGCAGACAACTGAAGTGATTATCTGGGTGATTATGAGAGGAACAATTCCTCATCTTGCCCCCAAATTATCCTGATCATTGCCTCAAATTGATCTGGTGAATGGGTCATGGTATTCTTTCTGCCTCCTGTTTCTGCATCAAAGGCTTTGATTCCAGAGGCAGGACAGACATAAGGGAAGACTGGGAAGGAGGAGTGCTGTTGATTTGAGCTGCTTCCCATCGTGCTAAAGATAAACTGCCCCTCCATGACTGGCTTGGCTTGGTTGGGGAGGTGCTTCATCTCTTCAGAGAAGGTCCGCTCCTTCAATGATCCCAGACTGCTCCATGCATGGAGTGCATAGAAGAACAATGCAACACTTCAAATTGTAACTCTAGCGTTTGCTGTCTCTGTGACCATGGGCAAGTCAATCTCAGCAAGCCACGATTTCCTCTTCACGAATGTGAGGACAATCATCCCATTAATACCTTCAGAAAGGTCTAGCATCTCTAGTGTGAGGGCTTTCTGAGCCCTTTTCAAGGTTGCTCATCACCTTTCATGCCCACCTATAGCTCAACTCTAACCTGTGGCTCTAAGAAACTATAGCATGTGCAGCATCCACACACACCCTGGTAAAACCTTCTCTGCATCTAAATCTGCAGATGGGCTAAACCAGGTTGTGGGTAACCGATGGGCTTCAAACTCGTTGGTGGGCTAGGAAGATGTCTACCTGACCTATGTGAAGACTTCCCTCAGCAGAATGGGCAGGTTTTGAGAACCATTTATTCCAACCTCCCTGAAGGCAGCTGATGTAGGCTCTGGGGAGTACTTAGAGCTTGGTCAAGCATCAAAGAGGCCAAGGTCATCCATCGCATTCTGGGCCATTGCCAGTCATCTTGACTTTTGTCCTGCCGCTGGATTTTGATGACTCTGGAAGAGCAAGTGAGGCCGATGACTTTGTGCAATTCTGCCTCACTTAAATCCGATTCACACACAAGTCAAGACCTCGACCCATAATGTCATTGGTCTTCTTCAGAAATGCAGGACAAACAACCACCACCAGCACGCCTACTAGCTAGGTCGACACGAGGATCACATGACTTGACTGATGTAAAGCGTTGTGCAAACTTTTCCGTGCCTCATGTTAACTAGGTATTGCCATGGATAGTGGGCTGGGCCTGGAGTCAGAAAGGCCAGAGGTAAATCTTGCCTCAGACGCTTAAATAGGAGGCCTTGGGCAAGTGACTTAAAAAAAAATGGCCTGCCTCAGTTTCCCCATCTGTGAAACAATGATAATAAAAACAGTGACCACCTCCCAGAGCTGGTGTGAGGTTAAAATGAGATAAAATCTGTAGAGCACCTTCTGAGCCACAAAGTGCTATATAAATCCTAGTTTTTGTTATTAATTCTTGGCAGCTATGTGGTACAGCTAATAGAGCACGGGGCCTGGAGTCAGGAAGACTTGAGTTCAAATCCAGCCTCGGACACTAGCTGTGTGACTCTAAGCGAGTCAGTTTATTTGCCTCAGTTTCTTCATCTGTAAAATGAGCTGGAGAAGGAAATGGCAAACCACTCTAATATCTTTGCCAAGAAAATCCTGAATGGATCACGAAGGGTCAGAAATGACTGAGTGACTGAACAACAATTTATGATGATAATGATGGTTTGATGATTCTCAAGTATAACTTTACAGTAGAAATAGGCCAGAACTGGGGTAGAGAAGACCAGAATTTGAACCTCCAATAAAGCTATAAGCAAAGCTGTGGGGGAGTCAGCTTCATGTAGCGGTCTAGGCCAGGGGTGGGGCACCTGCGGCCTCAAGGCTGCATGTGATCCTCTAGGTCCTCAAGTGCGACCCTTCGACTGACTCCAAACTTCACAGAACAAATCCCTTTAATAAAAGGACCCAAGGACATAGACTCTGTGCTAATTCTCTGTTTCTCAAAAGTCAGACTTTCCAACACATCTCGCTCTGTATCAGGGACAAGTCTTGATAATCTCAGAGGGCAATCGGGGCATTTGTCTGATCATCTGTGCGAGTAATGTGTCCTGTGGTTTTCTTGGTTGGAGTCAATGAGAGGTAACGGTGACCTGGTTACCTTGATAACCACCGCCTCGTGTAGCATCAGGTCTATTTTCCAATATGCTCTGTGGAGGTTACCCTACTTTCAGTCTTAGCTAAACTTTGGTACTTCCCCACGGTTTCTGAGGACCCATATGTATACAAATATTTACAGGAATTTTTTTCATAGTAGCAAAAAACTTGGAACTAAGCGGATGCCCACCTATTAAAGATGGATTAAGTAAACTGTGGTATATGAACGTAATATAATATTATTGTGCCATAAGAAATGATGAAACGGACAGTTTCAGATGAAACTGGAAAGATGTCTATGAACTGATAAAAAAAGAAGCGAGCGGGACTAGAACATTTTATATAATAACAGTAATATTATACAGAAAAATGGAAAGACTTTAGAACTCTGATCAATATAACGACAAACCATGTGTCCAAAGGTCCAAAGATGAAAGAGCTACCTACCACAAAATGAGACATATTTTTGGACATGACCATGGTGGAAATCTGTTTTGTTTGTCCTTGAATATTGGTAGAGTCTTTTTCCTTTTTTTATTGTTTAATAGAGGGGTTAGGGGGAGGATAAAGAAGGGAGAAGGCAGCTGGTGGCACAGCATATAGAACGATGGGCCTGGAGTCAGGAAGATCTCTGTTCACATCTGCCCTTAGATACCTACTAGCTGTATGACCTTGGGCAAATCACTTAGCCTCTGTTTGCCTCAGTTTCATTAACTTTAAAATGAAAATAATAACAGCATCTGCCTCTCGGGGTTGTTGCGGAGATCAAGTGAGACAATATTTGTAAAGTGCTTAGCAGTGCCTGGCATATAGGAGGTATTATATAAATGCTAGCTATCAGGTGGTACAGTGGTTAGAGCATTGGGCCCGGAGTCAGGAAGACTCATCTTCCTGAGTTCAAATCTGACCTCAGATACTTACTAGCTGTGTGACCCTGTGCAAGTCACTTAACCCTGTTTGCCCTAGTTTCCTCAATTGTAAAATGAGATAGAAAAGGAAATGGCAAACCATTCCAGTTTTATCTTTGCCAAGAAAATCCCAAATGGGGTCACGAAGAGTTGGACATGATTGAAAGGAATGAATGATAAAAATTTTATCATCATTTTTAGAAAATAAATGCTTGTTAATCAGAAAAATAATAAAATTTAATTTAAAAAGAAATTGAACGATGAACCAGTGAATTTTGAGCTCAATTTTTATCCTGTTTGATTTTTCTCTCTCCTCCCCTTTAAGATCACATTACTTGTAATAAGCAGGTGGTAAGGGCCATTCCATTAAAAGCAATGGAATAAGGATTTCCAATGAAGAGGTTTTGTTGTTAAGCAGATAGGTAAGAAAGGTCTGCTATCTCTTGTTTACCACTGAAGTACTTCAACCAGGCCTTGGGAAATTGGAGGAAGGACAGTAAAGATGGGGACGTAAAGATTTCCTGACTGGAGATTTCCTTAGGTTTTATCAACTGCCCAGCCTGGCAGTGAATTGAAATCTGGAGACACAGCTGTGGTGACCTGAGAAGCTGAGGATATTGCTATTGGCTACATCTATAGAGAGGTGAATTACTTGCCAGCTTCAGAAAGGGCCTTGAGGTCTCCTTCTGTTGTGGTAGCTGATCTGTAGGTAATTGACCTGTAGGTAATTCTTTATGCTTGTGTGTGAATGTGCACACATACTCTCCCTTTCTCTCTCCTTCCTTCCCTGCTTCTCTCTCTCTCTCTCTCTCTCTCTCTCTCTTTCTCTCTCTCTCTCTCTCTCACACACACACACACACACACACACACACAACTAGATACAAATAACAGTCCAGAGAAAATAAATTGTTAGTTGGCTAAATCTAGAAGGAAAAGATTCCCCATTCTTGCTTCCCAGTAACTCAGATCATTGCCTGGGTGATCTGCTTTGCCCAGTGATTGGTACTGAATGGATGATGGTATTGAATCCTTCTCCCAGTTCTACATCAACAGCCTTCGATCCTCTTCATTGCTTAGAACAGAAATAGACTACCTGGTAATGACAAGCTGGTGGTTGGTTGATCAGGTGTAAGAAGAGAGAAGCAGTCCAGAGATTGTGAAGGGGAATCTCTTGCAAAAAAAAGGAACTGTCTATTTAATCTAATTCCCTTAGTGTCTCGAACACAAAACATGAAGCATAATTTTATGGTAGAAGTAATCAGTGACAGTGATGGAGATTAGGGATTTAAGCCATTGACTGAGCCAGGAGGACAAAGAAGGCAACCAGAAAACATGATCCTTGCAATTGCTTTTTGTTTTTTTTTGTTTTTTTTTTGCAAGGCACAAAATTGAATTGGTCAATTGTGGTATCTCTGTAGATAGGTGGGCAATCTATCATGTATTAAGTGCTTACTTTGTGCCAAGTACTATGCTAAGTGCTGGGGATCCAAAGAAATGCAAAAACATTATCCTCTCCCTTCAGGAGTTGACATTCTAATGGGAGAGGCAGCATGCAAAAAAAAAATGTACATCAAGTGATATACAATGTAAAGGAAGGTGATCTCAGAGGGAAGGCACTAACCATAGAGGAGAAGCCAGGGAAAGGCCTCTCATGCAAAGTGGGATTTGAGCTGAGTCTTAGAAGTCAGAAAAGCCAGGAGGTGGAGGGACAGCTTTTCAGGTGTGGGAGATAGTGGCTGAAAAGCCAAGGAGTCTGGAGATGGAGCGTGGTGTGCAAAGGACAACAAGGGGCCGAGGCTGCTCCTATGTGACATCTTCTCTGCCTGTGACTACGTGTCACATACTATAGGGCAGAAGGTACTAAATTTGGAACCAAAAGACCTGGTTTGATTACTGGTTTTGCTATCTAATCCAAGCTGGCTGATCTTAAACTGTGTGACTCTGGGCAGGTCACTTTACCCTGTTTGCCTCAGTTTCCTCATCTGTAAAATGAACTGGAGAAAGAAATGCCAAACCACTCCAGTATCTTTGCCAAGAAAACTCCAAATGGGGTCATGAAGAGTCATACATGACTGAAACAAATGAATGACAAAAATTATTGTTAGAAAGTAAATGCTTGTTAATCAGAAAAAAATAACAAAATTTAGTTTATTTTAAAAATTGAATGAACCAGTGTAAAAAAAAATGAAGTTGTTGGATGAGATGTTTTCTAAGGCTCCTTTTAGCTCTAACTAAATTCATGAAGGGAGATGTTGCCAATTTGGCTGGAAATACCTTTTCTTCTTTCTACCTTTGAAGATCTATATAGTGGTTGAATATTTTCATATTTCCCCACATTACTTATAACAAGTGTCCCAAAAGTCTTAGTGCAGTTTTAAGCTTTAATCACTATTAAAGAGAGGTTGAAGATAACTAGGCATCTCCCTTTTATAGATTAGGAAATGTGGGTCTTAGGGAAATGAGGTATAACATTTCTTAACTTTATCTCTCTCTTAGCACTTGTTCTTTTGTCAGAAAGGGATTAACATAGGTGGCACAGTGAGCAGAACACTGGCCCTGGAGTCAGGAGGACCTGAGTTCAAATCCGGTCTCAGACACTTGACACATGTACTAGCCATGTGACCTTGGGCAAGTCACCTAACCCCAATTTCCCTGCCTAAAAAACAACAACAACAAAAAGAAAGCGCTTAACAAATGTCTGTTATATTGTATTCATTCCTAATCCAGTGTTCTTCCAATGTATCATGCACATGACACATGTGGGATGTTAGATCTCCAATATTTCACTACATACCTCAGTGCCTCTGACGTTTCATGTGCACACTTTCCAGTTTGCAGCCTTTCTAAAGTCAAGATATCGCTTCTCCCCTTCTCCCTTCCTCTCCCTCATTCTTTTTATTAGAGTCTTTTGTTTTTAAATTACCTTCATTTCTCAGCATATCCTTCTTCATCCTTCTTCTTCCCCTATGAAATAAACCTTCTTTGGTAACAAAAATTCAAAAAGGACAATAAAAACCAGTTTAGCAAAACCAACACATAAACCACAATTGATAGCTTATACATTATTTCCCACCCTATCTCACCATTGAATAAATTAAAAGGGGAGTCCAGGGTTTAGTACACTGAATTTTTATTTAGTTCTTTTGCACTTTTTTCCTGACTCTAAGTTCCCCTTAAATTTTTCTTTCCTTTGGTTCATTTTGTTTCTTGATGATCCCTTTTTGTTTTTTTCTTTAGCACCTCTCAATTTCCCTTTTTTTAAAGGTGAACCTGAGGGATTGATTTCATTATTTAGTCTTTTATTTATTAATTGCATTTATTTACCTTCCTTATGTTTAAAGTGTCTGCAAGCCGAAAAGTCCACTCCCCCTTAGGGGTGTGTGTGTGTGTGTGTGTGTGTGTGTGTGTGTGTGTGTGTGTGTTTCAAGAAGACTTCAAATACCCCTCTTTTGTGAAAAATCCAACTTTTTTTGTTGATGGGTAGGTTTAGTTTTTTAGACTGTTATTCTGAGTTGTAGTTTGAGCTTCTTTGCTTCTTGGAGTGTCCTTTTCCATTCTCTTCTTCAATTTCTTATAATGATGGAATAATCCTGCTCCAATCTTAAATGTCTTTAAATTTACATTTGAATTGGTTTCCTTCATAGGTAGAAGTCTTTCTCCTGGTTGCAAAAAATTGTTAACTGTTACTGAAATTGTGCAATTTAATCAGTTTAAAATATGTTTCCCCCCCCCCCCCCCCCCCGCCTCTGGTAGTGATGTGTGGATTCATTCAATCAATACTTTACTATATATTTTCAAAAGTTCTCAGCAGTTTTTTATATTGTTTTCTATAATATTGCATTCATTTTTTTTAAAAAATCATCACATTCTTTTTAGAGACTTATGAATCTCTGATCATACCATCTTTAAGGTTAGTCACTTTAGTTAGTATAGAATTTCTATCCTCTTTTAAAGTTATTACCTTTTGTTTTTCTTCAGTCAAATTTTCTTCTATTTTTGTATTTTTGTGTTCCTTATCTGTCATTTTTTCTTTCAGAGCCTCTGTTTCTATTCAAAGATACGCTTTTGGAATGAAAACTATTCATTTTCCATATGACAAGAGTAAAGTAAACTATCTATTTAATTTTTACTTTAATTTAACGGGCAAAGCAGTATAGCGTAGGTGTTAAAAACATGGAGATAGAAGTCTGATGACCTGGATTCTAGTCTCACCTTTACTACTACCTTGCTAATTTTCAAGTTTTTCATCTGTAAAAAAGAGGAATTTGGATTAGATGACTTCTAACACTTTTTTAGCTCTAACATTTTGTAACTCTGGCTGCTACTGAGTGATCTAGGACAAATCACTTAACCTCTCTGAGCTTCATTTCCCTCGTCAGTAAAGCAAGTGGATTGATCAGGTAATCTGTAAGGTCCCTTTCAGCTCTAAAATTCTATGATGCTAAGAATCTGCCCATCTGTAAAAACAATACCACTTGTCACTACTATGGCTGTGTAGGGCCAATAACACCAGCACACAGGAGGACTGCTAGCACAGATTCTTTGATCTGCTTTTCTAAGGAAAGCAACTTTAAGGGGTTAACAATCTTACTTTAATCAAACATACATATATCCTTCACTTAGTTCAGGGGGAAAAGTCAGCACCCTGAACCTCAGAGAAAACACAAACAGAAATTACAAACAGAAATCATATAAAAAGAGCAAAATAACACAAATCAACAGACAGGCTTCTAGCCATCTGACCAAGACTTTACATACCTAGTTACCAGAGAGAGAAAAGCAACAACATCTGGGTTTTTCAGAGCTGGGGGGCTCCTTAACGGGTTACCCAGAATCTCGTCTGGTCAAATCCCACCACACTCTTCCAGTGAGTGAGCCCCAAGCAAAATGCTCACTTCTTCTTCACTTCTTCAGGGTCAGAGGGCGTCACAGCTATGCAACTCAAACCCATGTGACCTAGGCCTTCCCATGACTTAAACAGGTCATCAAAGACTCTTGATTGAAACAAAGGCAAGACTCAAAGGCACTTGATTACCTTAGTGCTGAAAAGCACTCCAAAACAAAAGACAACAAAATAAGTCCCACCCTGCTTGCCATTACACCATCCAAAATGGAAGGTTATGCATTTGGAAGCCTTCTCAGAAGATCAACATCTGTTGAACAGTCATTAATCCATGTTCCCAAATACATTTTCCTGTTCCTCCCTCACTTTCCCTGAAGAGATAGAAGAAAGAATTAGGAGAATTCTGTCTCTTATAATTACTAGCTTGATGATACTAGCAGTGGTATGGTGGTACTTATGTTGTGCTGTTAGATTGTGCTGCTAAGCATGGTTTTCAAGGCTGTCATTCATACCCGTCTCTACTCCTGTCTGGGGGAAACTCCTACTTTCTAGTCACTCTGTTGGCTCCTCCCTGCAGGAGCAGTGGTTTTCCTTTCAAATGGGGCCACAAGGAAACAAAGGAAAGAAAAATGGCAGTGGCCCCACCTCCCATACCAGCTAGTTAGTCATAGCCTTTCTTAGCCAAGGCTTTTTCTGTATCTTTTGACAGAATCATATGGTACTGGTTGTTTTTGTTTTCAAGGTGATTAATTGTGTTCATTGTTTTCCTAATGTTGAACCAGCCTTGAATAAATCCAGCTGCTGACTCATTGCCTAGAGAGAAAATTCCCAGTATAAGTCTTCTCTCTCTGCTCTGGGCAGTTATAAGAAATGAATAAATAATTGTCTTTCTATATTTTTAAGCCCCTAGCCAGAACACAGCTCAGACAGAAATACCCCACAGTTGTAAAATATATTCCTGTCCTCCACTGGATATTCCCTAGTCTGGTCCCCCCCCCCCCAAATTGCATTTGAGTAGACACACATCAATCAGTGTCAAACTGCATTTATCAGTTAAGAGACAAAGGAAATAGAAAGACAAACAAACTTAAGAAAGAGAGATATGTTTTAGGTAACAGACACATGCCCACTGAAGAGAGAGGGAAGGAAGACGGAAAAGAAACATTTCAGAAATCATAGATTTCAGCAGTACAGCATCCATCCTGATCCGTCCATTGATCTACCTAAACAACTTTAATCCCAGAAGCTGGTGCTGAGTTTTTCCTGGCTGGTACTGCTGCTGGGACTTTTCCTTTTCCTCAGTGTTTGTTGTGACTGCTAGTCTGAGCAGCCCTGGGTAATAGGGCAGGGAGGGGGAAATAGGGACTCCAGGATCTCCATGTTTTTCTTGGGCCAGCATGCCATCTGGCTTCTGCTATCTTCATCCGCTAGTATGAGAGGGGCTAAGCTATTGGTAAAAGGCCATTTAAAGTTGTTTACAGGGTCAAGTCAGCTCCCTAGTAATGCTAAGAGAGCCCTGTGAGACTTGCAAATCATGTTACCTGCCTGGGACTCAGTTTCCTTATCTGTAAAACTGGGATAATAATAACACCCATCTCACAGGGTTGTTGTGAGGATTAAATTACGAGTATATAAATGTTCACCTTTATTTTTATATAAATGTTAGCTTTTATTATATCCCTCCCCTCAGCCCCTGTTCTCTTAGCCCAGCCACCATATTTCCAAAATGGGAATTGTTTTCTTGGGCATTTGAGAAACTTTTAAAGAGTCAAAAACTACCCAGCCTTAGATTGTTAAATGTCCACAATCTGGCTGGACTCTGAAATTTCCCATATGTCACTTGTCTGTAAGGTAAAAGAAGAATTTTGCAACATTTGAAATATTAGAATTTAATGCTTTCTACCCATCTGTTCTCACTGAGGAATTTTTTTCCCTTCCTAATTCACGTCAATCTCAAACCTCTAAAGAAGTAATTTATTCTAGAATTTTTACATTAAATTATTTCTAAATTATCTTTTAAATGTTACCTTTTATGAAAAATAAGCACTTTTTATGATTTTAGCTGTAAGCAGTAACCAAGCCAATTAAGCTTACATTTACAATCACCTTCACTTAAAGAGCTACTTTTATCATTCAGTGAGCTATAACAACTCATGCTCTCCCTTTGTCTCCCTTTCCTTCCATTGTCTCTGTCTATTTACGCCTTTATTTGTGATTCCATATTCGTTTCATGTAAAGGTAGTCAGGGTGCGTACTGATCTTCTGGCTTTTCTTTCTTCACTTCAGATAATAATTTCATAAAAGTCTTTCTACATTTCTTTATATCCTTTATATTCGTCCTTTTAACTGCATTATAGCATGCTACTGCATCGATATTTATTTTATAAGAAATAAATCCATCGCTGCATCCTTTCCAGCATGAGGCAACCTTGCTGTACAAATTTTGGAACTTGTTGCAAGGAAAAATCTTGGAATTGGTACAAGTCAAGGAATAGAGGAAACTTCAAATGTTAGAGAGAGTGAAAAAAAAAATCTACAATTGTATTCTGGCCAAACTAGGATAGAACTTCTGGCTCTCCTTACATCCTTCAATTTTACTCTTTCCCTTTACTCTTGAATCCTCTGTCCCAAAGCAAAACAGGGCCTCTTTCTCCCCCACAAATCTTTAGTCAGATTAAGATCAGACAAAGTTTTTGTTTTGTTACAGGAGCAGGGGTCAGATTTGCTGAATTGCTTAGCATACTGTGCTAATTAGAAAGTCTTGGGCTCAGTCATAAATGTGGGCCAGGTAGCTTTAATTCTTCTAGAACCATCTACCCACTCATCTTGCAAATACATGTGCTCGAGGAGGGGTTCATTAGAATCTGGTGCAAATATAATAGCAAAGGCTCCAGTGATGAATTCTTTTACTGAGGTCCAAAACATACATTGAGTATAGCTCCATGTGGCCTTCCGAGTCCTGTTCAATAATCCAACATAAAAATGACCCGTGAGGTTGTTCATTAGCCTTTGATGAGCTCCCAAGTGGCCTCTATGTCCTCCTCAGAGAAGCCCTCCTTTCCAGATGTTCACCCACCTAAGGTTCTGCTTCTCTGCCCCACACCAACTACATTGGGTCATTTCCCCATTGGCTCATGTCAAATGTGCCATGTTGGTTATTTAGCTGTGCCTGTGGCCCAATTCAACTCCCAGTCCATCACAATATGTCAGTGCTCCCAAGCATCACCATGCTGGGGAATGTGGATGAGACCATAAAAACCATCTCCACTACCAGAAAATGTATCAAAATGGATCACCAGCATCTTCTTCACATGTTCCATTCACTTAAAGCCTGAACCTTTAAAAAGTAGTAAGAGTCCTAGATTTGAAGTCAGAAGACCTAGGTTGGGATTCCAGGTCTGTTGCTTCTACTTGTGTGACCTTGGGCATAGTTACTTTGCCTTTCTAGGACTCAGTTTCCTCTTCTGTAAAGTGAGAAGTTGGACTAGGTGACCAGTGAGATCCCTTCAAGCTCTAAATCTGTGATCCTATTAATTTGTGACTTTATTGAGTAAATGAAAATGCCAAATGTCTCTGCTGAAGTCTCTCTAGGCTTCCTCTAAGTAACAGTCTCTCAGCTCTCTTCCCTCTAAATGATTCCAGTACCTGTCATTGGAGAGAATCCCCCATAGCTCTTCACAGGGAAACAGAAGGGAAAGTCATTTGTTAGGATGATTTATCTTTTGGATCTGAGCCTAGACAGCCTCAACTTAACTAGAGGCATCCTCCCATGGGACCCACTTAGCATCCACCTTAGTTTTTCCAATGGGGACGAGTGTTGATTATCATAGAATCATAGATCGTTCAACTTGGAAGAGACTATAGAGATCATCTCATCCCATATCCCCATTTTGCAGGTAACGAAAAAGAGGTACAGAGATATAAAGTGAGTTGTCCCAGATCACACAGACTTCTTTAGAGCCTGAAATAGAAACCAGGTCTCCTGATTTTCAGCTTCTCTCTGTTTGTCCCCCAAGCCTAGAATTCTCTCTCTTCTCATCTCTGCCTCCTGGCTTCCTTCAAGTCCCAGCTAAAGTTCTACCTTCTTACCTCTCCCAATCCCCATTAATTCAAGCTCCTTCCCTCTGTTGATTATTTCCTATTTATCCTGTATGAAGCTTGTTTGTACCTAGTCTACTTATCACTCCCATTAGACTGTGAACTTCTAGACTGTCTTTGACCTTTCTTTATATTCTGAGTACTTAGCACAGTAACTGGGACATAGTAAGCGCCTAATAAATGTTTATTGACTGGAGGACTGACTATCCCACTTTCTAGACTGTGAACCTTTTTTATCCACATTTCTAAACCCAATTCAGCCCTTGTCTTGTTTCAGGAAAGAACTAAATTCCAACAAACAGCTAGCATTCCTTTTGTAGAGTCTTGAAAAATTGACTAGAAAGTCTTGGACTGAGCATTTTAATCATAGTTCTGCTGTATGACTTCTAGAAAGCCATTTAACTGACCTGGGCCCCAGTTAGTTTTTTTTTTAACCTATGAAATAAAAATGTTGTTGAACTTCTGGTATTATTGGACATGACTAGTGATAACTGCAAGAATTCTAGAGATGTGAGATCATGGAAATGCTGCTCCTCTTCCCCCTAGTAATTTGCATTTACAAAATTCTTTATTTACACTTTTCAAAGAACTTTTACATATAAGCTTATTATAGGAACTGTGTCTCTCAAACCATGAGTTCTTAATCTTTTCTGTGTCATAGATCCCTCTGGCAATCTGGTGAAGCTTATGGATCCCTTGGAAGAATAATGCTTATAAATGCATAGAATAAAATGCGTAGGATTACAAGGAAACCAGCTGTATTGAAATATAGTTATCAAAATAATTTAAAATTTGTAGGACAACCAGAATGTACGCCATCTTGGAGTGGGGGGGGAAGGGTAGAAATGGGGAGAAAATTCTTAATTCAAGCTCTTGTGAAAATCAACGCTGAAAACTGAATATATTAAATAATAAAAAAATTATAAAAAAAGATACCCAATGAAAGGGAAGTGGTTGAATGAAGAAAAAAATCTTGGCATCAGTATTTCTCTGGTAAGAGTTGGATGTTCAAAATATATAGAGAGCGAGCAGAAATATGTAATAGCAAAAGCAATTCTCCAATAAAGAAGTGGGAGAGAGAAAAAAAATAATTTAGAATTTGTGACATAGTAATTCTAGGGCTATGTCTAATAAAAGCCATGATTACAAAGTAATGATGAGCATAAATGATATTCTGAGATGTCAGTCAGCCAATTAACACTTCTTAAGTGCTTGCTTTGTGCCACGCACTGAACTAAGTCCTTGGGATACATTTTGAAAAAGTAAGATAGTCCCTGTCCTTAAGTTGTTTAAAATGTAATGGGGGAAGGTTGATAATCAAAGAAAGCTGAGGAGAGAGGGGAGGGAAAGGTCCCTGGCTCAGGGTCATGATGGAGAAATCCAAGGGACTGAAGCTTGGTATGAAATGAAGAGATGACTGGCCTGCATGCCCTCAGTACCTGACACATAGTAGGCACTATAAACATGCTTATTCCTTTCCCCCTCCTTAAATGGAGCTCTGAGGAGGAGCTCCTTACTTAACTCTCTAATCAGAGGAGTTCTGGGGGCAGAAGGTACTGATGCAACATGAATGCCAACCCTGATGCAATCTTGCAGGATAATGAGGTTCCTGGGATCATGATGGAGAAGACCACATGAGTAGAGCTGGTTAGACAATTGTTATCTGTGACAACTGTAATGTGATTTAGCTAGGATTTATGTAATGGGTTAAGGTTAGCAAAGTATATATGTTATCTCACTTGATCCTCACAACAACTCTGTGGGGTAGGTGCTAGTATTATCCCCATTTTACAGATGAGGAAACTGAGGAAGACAGAGCTTGTCATTTACCCAGAGTCACAAAGCTAAGTAAGTGCCTGAGGTGGGATTCGAACTTGGTTCTTCTTAGTCCAAGACAAGTCCACGATACCACCGTAATATCTATTGGTGACGAAGTCACAGGTGCTATGTAGTTTGCTGGGCCTACATTCATAAGGGAACTAATAAATTTCAATTAGACATTAGTGAAAATGAAGATGTAGTTTTTTCCCATTAACGTGCACAAAGCCCCTGAATTTATCCACAGAACCCCTGTCTTCTCAACCTCAAAGTGTTGTTTGTGGACACCTTGATGGTCTCCTTTCAGACTCTTTTGTTGATCTGTGAGGTCAAAATAATTTCCATAAAAATACTAAGGCATTATTTGCCTATTAAAATACTCCTTCCTTTTCTAACTACATATCTGTAACGCCACATTTTCTTCATATTGTTGTTTGGTTCAGTCATTTTCCAGTAGTATCTGAATGTTTACGACCCCATTTGGGGTTTTCTGGTGTGGTTTGCCATTTCCTTCTCCAGCTCATTTGACAGATGGGGAAACTGAGGCAAACAGGGTTAAGATACTTGCGCAGGGTCACACAAAATGTCTGAGGCCAAATTTGAACTCAGAAAGATGAGTCTTCCTGATTTTAGGCCTGGCACTCTATCCACTGTGCTACCTAGCTGCTCCTCAAAATTACTTTGTATTTTTAAAAGTATGTCATATGTATGTATACACATACATGTGTGTATGTATATATGTGTATGTATATGTACATATGTACATGTGAATGTGTGTGTGTATAGTCTTCCATAATAGAATATAAACTCCTTGAGTACAAGAACTGTTTCACTTTTGTATTCCTAGTGTCTAGCGCAGTGCCTGGCACAATGTGCTTAATAAGTGCTTGATTTAAAGCTAGATGTGGCCTTACAGATTGTCTAGTCTAGGCTTCTCCTTTTATAGGCGAGAGACAGTCCCCAAAGAGTTGAAGTGACTTTACTCAAGGTCACACACAGGTTGGATGATACAGTGGAGCCCATGTCCTCTGACTCCGAAACCAATATCCTTTCTGTGAAGTCACTCTACCTTTCTAAGACTCAAATTTCTGGGCCATCAGATTCTATTTGCAAGGAGGAGGAGGATGTTTAGTCCCCAACTGGAGGTGCCTCCACTGCACCTCATCCCCAGCCCCAATCATTTCTGCCTTCTTCTATCCTCATTTGCATATAAATGATTCCAGAATACTTTAGGGAGCCATTATTGGGATCCAGAAGGCAGAGATGATGGCCTGGGTGGTATGTTTTTCCTGGCTACTTCCTGCTGTGCTCAGTAATTAGAAGGCACCCTGGGAGCCTTCGCTATAGCTTGCAAACTCATCCTGGGCATGAATTGGCGCCAGGCCATTAGAGTTTCTAGGAGATATGGGGTGGCCATAAAATTCTAAGGGAGGGCCTGTTTGGAAGTGGGGTGTTGGAAGGATAGTGATCTCTCCCTTCTGCTCTATTTATAGTCTGCACCACATGGCTTAACATTTAATTGTTCTCTGATTGCTTCTTGTGTGTCACTGTTCACTTTCTAGCTAGACTGTAAGCTCCCCAGGGCAGGAACTGCCAACTTATTCTTTTAGTGGATCTCTATCAGCGTGTAGCTCGGTGCTGATCTCCAGGGTCTCAGATTTAGAGCTCAAAGGATCACAGGATCATAGATTTAGAGCTGGGAGGGAGCTCAGAAATAGTTTAGTTCAGCTCCCTAATTTTACAGATGAGGACACTGGTGTCTAGAGCGGTGAAGTGACTTGTCCAAGATCTCACAGCTGGAAAATGGCTGGGATTCTAGATTAACTTTTCTGACCTCAAGATCTCTATTCTGCATCTAACAGGTGATCAATAAATTTTGTTCATTAATTGATAATGAAAGTGAGATGGTCCCAGTGAATGGATTAGGAGTGGGGGGAGGGAAAAATAAATATGCAATTAATTCCAATTCAATAAACATTAGTAAATATAAATAATTATTTTATGATGTTTATTATTTATTACTAATAATACTTTAATAAATAAATTGACTGATTTGTTAGCTAGAAGGCACAATGGATAGAGAGGTAGACCTGGAATCAGGACCTTTTGAGTTCAAATCCAGTATCAGACATTTCCTAGCTGGGTGACCCTGTGACACTTAACTATTTATTCTCTGCCTCAATTTCCTCAATTGTAAAATGGGGATAATAACAGCACCCACCTCGTCAATTGTGACGAGGATCAAATGAAATACAATTTATAAAGCACTTTGCAAACCTTAAAGCATTATTATATTCTTATGCTTATGTGCCAAGCACTGTACTAGTCCTGAAGACACAAAGACAACAATTGAGCAGTACCTGTCTTCAAGGGATTTCATTGTTAGGATACAGCATGTAAACGGGTAAGTAATTGAAGGATAGTTTCAGGAGGCAGGAAGTGCTAACTGATCAGGGGAGGGAAGTAATTAGGAAGGGCTTCAGTAGTAGGTACCAAGTGAGCTGCACCTTAAAGGAAGCTGAGCATTCCAAGAGACTGAAATGAGGAAGGATTGCCTTCCAGGCATGTGGGCTAGCCTCTGCAAAGGCTGAAGAACAGCTAGTAAGCCAGTTTATTTGGAACATAGATTACATGATGGAGATCAATGTGCAGTAAAGCCTTAGAAAGGTGGATGGGAACTAGATTGTAAGGGTCTAAATGTGGAGCTGGGAACTAACACATTGTTTATCTTACAAGTAACAAGGATCTACTAAAGATTTTTGAGCATGGCAGTGCCATGGTTATTTTGTGTCTTAGAAGCACCTATGTGGAGGGTAAATTGTAGGGAAGACAAACTGGAAGCCCATTCCCCTTATCTATAATCTTATGATGCTGCAATTGGGAAAGAGCAGAGATGCAATGGCCCATTCCGTTTGGCTGACACAGATCAACCAGAATTGTCTTTACCTCATTATGAAAGTTATTAATAAAAGCTGCCTCCATTTTGAATCTCTTGCTGATCTCCAGTGATCAGCCTGTTAACATGTTGCTACTTTGACATATTTTTAATAAACCCCTTTTAATTCTCTTTTTCGTGAGTTTTATCTCATTAATCAGAGCAAAAGACCAAACAAAGAATTTTCCTAGGACTAGGGGTTGGACAATAGTATCAGAAACTGCAGAGAGGTCAGGTCAACAAGGACCATCAGAATTAGCAGTTAACAAGATGGCTCGTAACTTCAGATAGAGTAGTTGTAGACTAGTCATGACTGGAAGTCAGATTGCCTGGAGTTGACAAGTGAGCAAGAGGTAAGGAAATAGAGGCTGTAAGTGTATATAACACTTTTAAATTTTAATTGTGAAAGGAGGAAGAAGATTCAGGTGATAGTATGAGGGGATGACAAGATCCAGTGAAGGTTTTTAAAGTGTAGGGGAGTCCTGAAAATGTTTGTAGGCATGAAGGAAAGAACCAGTAGAAAGGGAGAAATTGAAGATGAGACAGAAGGAACGATCAAAATGGGTGAGGATGGGATCAAGGGCACACAAAAATAGACAGTGCTTGGCAAGGAGAAAGGCCACCTCTTCCTTAGAGACTGGAGCAAGGAAGAACGGGGGATGATTAGAGGGGTTTTGAGGTATAGCATAGGGGGGACAAGGGAGCTCATGACAGATGGCCTTGATTTTTTCAGTAAGGTAGAATTAAAGTCCTTTGTTGAAAGAGATTACAGAGGTGGTGGTGTAGGGAGTTTCAGAAAAGAGCGACTAGGTCATTTTGACCATTAAAAATAGACAAATTAAAGCTAAAGGACATATGGACAAAAACACTAACTGCATCTTGAGAAAGAAGAATAAATAGAAGTACGTATAGAATAATTTCCTATCTATCTATCTATCTATCTATCTATCTATCTATCTATCTATCTATCTATCTATCTATCTATGTCTAATGGTAACCATCTCTAGGGCAGGGTGGGGGAGGAAGGGAAGAAAAAAAGGAAAAAAATTTACATGATAACTTTGTCATATATTTAAAAGAAATAGCAAGTTGTGCTTAATAAATTTGCAGTTTCATGTGCAATCATCTTATTATACTATGTGATAGAAATACTTGTTTTACTCCATAAATTAAAAAAAAATAAAAATAGCTTACCCTGGAAAAAAGAGGAGGTTTAAGAAGGGCCACTGTGGGGAGTATTAGAGAGAGTAAATCAGGGAACAATAAAAGGATTTCTATGTAGTGGTGATATTCTATTTAAGACCGAATGGCATAAATTTATAGTGTACCCAATTGGCATGATTTTGTGATTTTCACTAGCGGAGTTCAACAATGAATGAATAGAGTGGAGAAAACAGGTAGGTTGGGATTCCTCAGGGCTGGGTTTGGGGAAGGTAAAAGTGACGGTGGGACTCGAAGGCAAAGGATTCAATAACAGAGTTTTGTTGGAACCAATGCACTGGGCCAGATGGACCATTGATCTAGGATTGAAATTCTTATATTATGATGACTCCTTAGCCTCACAGTAGCAGCTTGGTGCAATCAGCACCATAAAGCACCTACTATGCGCCTGGCAGGGTGCTAAGGACAAAGGATCGAAAAAAAAGCAAAAGATAGTCCCTCCCCTCAAGTAGCTTACAATCTTTTTTTTTTAAATAGCTTATGATCTCATGAGGGAAGACAATAAGTAACCTGAAAAAGGTGATGGGGTAGGGAGGGAAGGGAGGATGAAAGTCCAGAGGCATGCAGTCCAGTGGAAAATGAAGAAGAAAGAAAGGGTGACCTGGGTGCCTTCCTTAAAAGGAAGACCTGGGAGGAGTTCTCCATTTTTCACCCTCTGTCTTCTCCAATCAGAGATGCAGTGGATGGAGAGCTGGTCCTGAAGCCAAGAAGACTTAGATTTAAGTGCTTCCTCAGAAGGGCACTGGTTGTGTTACCCTGAGAAAGAAGCTTAACCTCTCAGGGATCTATGCAACTCTCTATGCAGAGGAGGTTCTGCCTTCCATTGCTAAAGGGTCCAAGATCCTCTCCTCCAATCTCACCACTCTCATTGTTTTGAGTGTTAATAAGCCAGTGCTTCTCAAGTTGGAGACATTCTAGCACTTGCAGAATGAATCCAGGAGGACTCTCAAGGACAGGGGTCTTCAACCAGTATAACTCAATACATTATAGATCCTAAAGTCAGGTCCTGCCTCTTCTTTTCAAATTACCTCTCTGAAGCTGGTTAATAATTAATAATGGCATGTATATGATGCTTTAAGGTTTGCAAAGCACTTCACAAAAATTAAGATATTTTAACTGCACAACAACCCTGGGAGGTAAGTACTAATATTATCCGCATTTGACAGATGAGGAAACTAAGGCAGACAGTGGTTAAGTGACTTGCCCAGGGTCGCACAACCAGGAAGTGTCTGAAGCTGGATTTGAATGCAGGTCTTTCTGATTCCAAGTCCAATACCCTATTTACTATTTATGGATGTCTTTTGGAGATTGTAGGCAGCAGCTTTTACATTCTTCTGCTTACGTATTTTATAGTCACGTCATTACCTACCGCTAAATGCAAAGGAACTCCTCAAAAAAGGCTGGAGAAACAGGAATCCTACTAATGCTATTCAATGCTATATTCCCCTAGGATCTCAACCTCTTCTATTTCGCTGAGGTCATTTCAGACCTCAGTGACAGAAGTGACAGAACATGGTGGACAAAGGATTGGTTCTCTGGGAATCGGGGACAAGGAAATGGCATATCAGTGTCTTGTATTCTCTCTGCCCTAGAAATGATTCTAATGATGTCGAGCTAGCCCTCACTGGCCCTAAGCCCCTCTGCCCATCTGTCGCCTGATGAGATTAGGAGGTATCACAAAGAATCAGAGAAGAACTTGGCCATCATGGGTGGGTGTCTTAGTCAGAGACAGCTGGGTGTAGGCTAGGGAAATGAGTCTTTTGTGAAAAGAAGAAAAAATGGGTCAGGAGAAAACAGTCATTTTGAGGCTTCTCACTGAATATAGCAGTATATATAAGGCATATGTCTATGTTTTCCTAGACTGGTGGTGTGCGGGAGCTGGCTCGTACTAGCTCTCAGCCAATTGCTAAGTATTCAGGGTGAGTCTTTACATCTTGAAAATCAGCAAGCTACAAAGCAGGGTTTGCTTTATTGTTTTGTTGATTGTCTAGACTTTAAGAGATGAGAAAATGTTCATGCAGATTAAACTTAAAAGTGTGTCCTGACTACATTTTTTTCCTCAGAGAGCTGGTTGTTAAACATTTACTACTGTCCTAGACCCTCAAGAATCTATGTAAAGAGAGGGGAAAAGAGGAGGATGCCAAAACCTTGGCATCTTCATAATACGCAACTTTAATTCAATTAAATAACATATTGATTAAACATCTCCTATATGCAAGCCTGAGAGACAGCAGGGGGTGATGGATAGGGAATCAGTCTTAGAGTCTGAACACCTATCAACAGTGTGATGATCATGGATATCATGCTACAGAAATGTTATAACCTGTATCAGTGAAGGGAGTTTTATACATGGCTAAAATCTTTCCCATCCTCTACTTGCCCCTTCCTCCCCAACCAAAATGAGAGTTGGAAACTTTGCTAGGTGTCAAGGACAGAACCTCAAAAACAAATAGTGTCCCTGACTTCAAGGAATTTACAGTCAAATGGGGGCGGAGTGGGAGGAGATAAGGAGTGTACATAAATAAGTGAATTGTAATGTGATAAGGATCAAGAAGAGATCCAGACACCTGACTCTAAGAAACTTGGAGGGGAAGAGATCACTTTAGCTAGAGTAAATCAGAGAGGAGATGGTGGCTAACCTGGGCCTTGGAGAAAGAAGATTTCACCAAAGTGGAGATGTGGGAAAAGTATATTGCAGATTTGGGGTGGTGACTTATGTGAATGTATGGAGAGGAAAGAGTATAAGACGAAATCCAAAAATAGCTCTTGGAAGCATCATCATCATTGCACACACACACAGCATTTTAAGGTTTGCAAAGTACTTTACAAATATTATCTGATCATATCCTCATAACAACCCTGGGAAGTAGGAGCTATAATCACTGTTATTACCCCCATTCTGCAGATGAGAAAAACAGGCAGACAGGCAGAGGTTAAGTGACTTGCCCAGAGTCACACAGCTAGAAAGTATCTGAGGGCAGATTTGAACTCAGGTCTTCCTGACTCTAGCTTCTGCGTTCTGTGAATTATGGCACCATCTAGCTGGTACTGTTGTTGCTAAGCTGGTGCTATTGTGGACCATAGCATGCCAATACTGTCCATGGGGTTTTCTTGGCAAAGATATTGAAGTGGTTTGCCATTTCCTTCTCTGGTGGATTAAAACAAACGGAGGTTAATTGATTTGCCCAGGGTCACACAGCTGGTAAGTGAAGGAGATCAGATTCGAACTCAGGTCTTCAGCACTCCAGCTCTGTTGCTCTGTGTAGTATGGTGCCACCTAGATGCTACTTTCAAGTTATTTTCCACTTTCATGTCTTTTCCAAATGACAGCTCCTTTCAGCACTGCAATTTTTATTTTCTTCTGAGTGGAATGGTAGAAACTATGTTACACTTGGAATCATAGGCCTGACTTTGTGACCTTGGGCAAGTCATTTAGCTTAGAGCTAGCAGGACCTCAGAGTCCATGTAGTCCAACTCCATCATTTTACAGATGGAGAAACGGAGGCCCAGAGAAATTGGGTGACCTGCCCAAACTTGGCCAATAAACTGGTTTATTAAGTGCTTACTTATATGCTAGGCATTGTGCTAAGCACTGCCCTCAAGGAACTCACATTCTCATAGGGGAGACAACATGCAAATAATTGTACATGCAAGATATATACATAATATAAATGGAAGGCAATCTCAGAGAGAAGGCACTAGCAGTGGAGGGAATATAACAGGGATTGTTTGGAAGACAGGAGGGTTGAGTAGGGGAAAGATAAAGAATTCTATCTCGGACATGTTGAGTTTGAGAGAGTAAGCATCAGAGCCAGGATTTGAACCCAGAGCCTGGCACTCCAGAGACAAAGCTTTTCTCAGCTATGGTGGTCTTGGTTGACTGAATTATAAAATGCATAAAAGAAAGTAGAATCAAGTAAAAGCAAGAAGTAAGTAATTTATGAAAAGCAAGATGATTGGGAACAAGGCTCTGGACCTGTAGTTGTCCTACTCTTTGAATAAATATCTTTTTCAAAAAAACAATTTCTGGGCATAGATTTGAGATGACATTTGTAGAGTGCTTAGCACACGCTAGGTGCTGTATAAATGCTTATTCCCCTGCTCTAGACTCCATGAGATTAGGGACCATGTTTTGTGGAATTTTCTATCTTCTCTCAGTACCTGGCGTAGTAGTCTGAATACAGTATGTCACTATTTATCAATGTCGAATTGAATTGAATTGAGCTGACTCTTGAATCCAGGTAGAAAGACGTAGGGGATCAAGATGATAGAAGGCACTGACCTTGAGTGTGGCGGTCATAGAATGGAGGGACTATTTTCCAACATCTTAGTGCCTATTTGGAATAAGTCCTGGGCTTGGAGTAAGGCATGGACTTGGAAGAAGCTTCCTCCATAAGGGTCTCACTAGACTGGGGCCAAAGAGACTGGGACAGGGGTAGGAAACCTGCGGCCTTGAAGCTACATGTGGCCTTCTAGGTCCTTGGGTACCGCCTTTTGACTGAGTCCAACTTTTATAGAACAAATCTTTTTATTAAGGAGATTTGTTCTGTGAAGTTTGGATTAAATCGAAAGGCCACACTTGAGGACCTAGAGGACCATTTGTGGCCTCAAGGCTGCAGGTTCCCCACCCCTGGGCTGGAAAAGCCTTCCTTAGACCTAGAATAAGTCAGAGAGAGAACAGAGGCCACTTTTTTAGAGATAGCCTTCCTGCTCTTGCAGAGTGCCTACAACAACGTCTTAGATGTATTCCCATGGGAACTGATTATTTTTCTCTCAAAAGTTTGAATCTTTTCCACTAGAAGGTACTGGCTGACTTTCTTCCTTTATTTGCCTTCAAGAAACCTTTATGGAGTTTTTGTATACGGGTGAAAGTGGTATTTCCATCAGTGAAAGTTAGTGGTGGAGGTTGGAGGAACCAAGGCTCAAAGCAGAGGGACAGCTTGGCCAGCAGTGACTGACAGGGCAGGAAAAGTCTGGACCACTCTGGAGTAGGATGCCTTAGGAGCTCTGAAACTCTTTGACTTTTATTTCCTGGACACAAGGGATCCAGATTCTTATGAAACTATGGGCCAAGGGTGAAGGTTATAGGGATTAGTGTCTCCTCTGTGCTTGACCTGTCTCACTCATAGAACTGTTAGGCCTGGTTTGCTAGTATCCCTCTCAAGGGCATCATGAGAGGTCTGAGCTGGGGAACCTACTAGTGCATTGCTGGATATCACATCTATTCTTGTATTGAGAAGTCTTTCTCCTTAAGTACTTGAGTGTTAAAAAAGCCCCCAAAACTATTTTCTTGTGTCTCTTGCACTTCCATACTATTTTACAGACTGCTCTTTGCCATCACTACAAAATGATCATAGCCAGGAATTTCTATAGGCTTTATACCCCATTGTACCTTGCTCAGTGGTAGGCAAATCCTTAGAATTTTTAAATTTTATTGTTAGAAAAGATCTTAGAGTATGTTTAGTCCATCCTTCTTATTTTATAGGTAGGGGAACTAAGACTCAAGAGGTTAAGTGATTTTCCAAGGTAACACTGATGGTTAATTGGTAGAATTAAGAGCTGGAACCCATATGTCCTGATTCCTAGTCCAGACTGTTATAGTCTGCCTCTTTTATGGAACTGATTTTAATAATTTAGCCTTTCTCTTTTGCAGTTATTAGCTGCACATTCTGTTCAGACCTGAATTATTCAGTCTCCTCTGGCCATTCAGCAGGACCGCCTTTGTTAGCCTCTCTGGAGAGCAGGACCAGTCTGGACTCTGGCTGTGCTCTTGGCTAATTGCTGGGAGACAGATGTAGGCTAAAGAGTCAGAGAAGCAAGTCTATGGGTGCCTCTGAGAAGTAGGGCAGAAGGCCTGGGGGTAGGTACCAGGACCTAGGAAGGAACATTTCTAGCATCCCATCTCTGGTTCCTATTGGCTTGCTTTTCCTATCGTTGCTCAGTCCTGTGAACTCTTTGCGACCCTGCGGACCATAGCATGTCAATGTTGTCTGTGGGATTTTCTTGGCAAAGATTCTGGAGTGGTTTAGCATTTCTTTTTCTAGTTGATTAAGGCAAATAAAGATTAAGTGACTTGCCCAGGGTCACACAGCTAGTGTCTAAGGCCAGATCTGAACTCAGGTCTTCCTGCATCTAGGCCCAATGCTCTATCTACTGAGCCACCTACCTGCCTTGCTTCTCCTAGTTGAGAGCATAACTAGGTACTGCAGTTTTGGAAATCTGTATCGGCACAGGAATACCTAGGTAAACTCCAAATGTATCTTGGGGTTCAACCTCGAGCTCTCTTCATTGGTGGAAAATGCTTTGTGCCTAATGCATTGAGCAATCCTCTCTACCAGTAAGGAGAGTCTTGTGAAAATGTCCAGGCTTATACCCTGGGTTATGTGCTCAATATGAGTGTTATCCCCCAGAATGGTTCAAAACCCTTGCAACTGAAGGATGAAGGCAGGGGTGGCAAAAACTGTGGCCTTAAGGTCACATGGGGCCTTTTATAATTGTGGCCTTTTGACTGACCAAATCTGTTCTGTAAAATTTAGATTCAGTTAAAAGGCCACGCTTAAGGACCTAGAAGGCCACAGTTTCCTACCCTTGGATAAGGGGGAAAGATAGTAGCTTGATCATATGGTATATGATACACCAAGAATGTGGATCCAGATATTACACTGATAGTTTATTTCTATTTTGGACCGGAACTATGATTTCATTGGGATGGCTAACTCCCAGTGAAGAAATGCCCTCTACGATTCAGACCAGCATTGATTCTTTAGCTTCTAGTCTTAAAGAGGTGTCTGTGACACTATGTGTTTAGTGACTTGCCCAGGGTCCCACAACCAGTATTTGTCAGAGGTGGGACTTGAACCCAGACCTTCTTGTCTTTGAGGTCTACTCTCTCTCCATTCTGCTGCCTTTATTTCTGTTATTGGCTGTAATAATTTGTGGTTCAATTGCTCAGTTGTATTCCAACTCCTTGTGACTCCATGGACCATAGCACTCCAGGCCCATCTCTCCTCCACTACCTCTTGAAGTCTGTCCAAGTTCATGTTTGTAATTTCCATGACACTATCTATCCATTTCATCCTCTACCGCCCCCTTTTCCTTTTGCTTTCAATCGTTCCCAACATCAGGGTCTTTTCTAATGAGTCCTGTCTTCTCATTATGTGGCCCAAGTATTTAAACTTCAGTGTCAGTATTTGACCTTCCAGTGAATAATCTGAATTAATTTCTTTAAGTATTGACTGATTTGACCTCCTTGGGACTCTCAGAAGTCTTTGCCAGCACAATATGAAAGCGCTGATTTATTTTTAAAACACTTTGGAGCTTAAAACATATCACAAAGCAAATACTATTAATTCTATTTAACAGATGAGGAAACTGAGGCTCAAAGAGTTTGACTGACCTACCTAGGGTCACAAAGCTTATTAATAGCAGAGATGAGAGTGAAATCCAGATCTCCCTGACCTCCTGCTCAAAGTTTTCTTGCTGTGTGGGTGGAGGGCAGGAGGGGAATAGCTTTTATTATTCCCTTTGGATAGGGAAATTGAGTCTTGGAGGAGATTTCTGCCTCCCATCCCCCACCCCTCCCCCTGCCATGACTATGTGGAGAGTCAGGAATGGACCTGAGGATTAACCACATGTCTTCTGGACCCTTAGTCTTGCCTTCCTATATCTAGGATACCAACTGCTTCAATGTCCAAACTACAGGTGCACTGAGAGAAAAAGTTACAATGAAGTTGCCTCCCAAAAATAAATACCTACTATGAAATTAGAGCTCCTCTTAGCTGCTCAGTTTTAATTAGTTCTTTCACTTGGACCCCTGGATCCCACAGCCATGTGTGGTTTTAAAGCCTGTAGCTTGTGTGAAATATCCAGCATTTACTTTCCCCTGTAGCTT
The DNA here is from genome assembly GCA_028646595.1 of Phalanger gymnotis. NCBI lineage: Eukaryota > Metazoa > Chordata > Mammalia > Diprotodontia > Phalangeridae > Phalanger > Phalanger gymnotis. Next base: position 166,045,395 of record CM053624.1, on the reverse strand, counting down.
TAAATCAAAAGAAATGATGACAGGTCCATGAGCTCAGAGCTGTAGCAGCCAGGGTGCAGATGGGAAATGAAAGGAGAATCCTTAAACAATCATGTCTTTTAAGGCAGAATTTCACCAGGGATAGAATGTCGACCTTGTATTCACTTTCCTTGTAGTCTTAGGGTTTTTGGTTTGTTTGCTTTAGGGGTGTGTACGTTCAAGGATCAACAAAATTCCATACAGTTTGGTAGACTGAGTAGAGAGCTCACTGAAAAGCCCGGAAGACCCAATTCGAGTCTCACCTATGACATGTACTAGATTGTGGCTCTAGGAAAGTCTCAGGCTTTTCCCCCACGAGAAAAAGGGGATAGGACCCGAGTGTTTAATTATCCCGGAAATAAAGACGATACCCTAGAGCAGACCTGTACAACTTGGCAGGGGGTAGGGGCCAAAATTAAAATAGGCTAAATCTTCTTCTTTAGCAGTTCACTTTCCAAGTAAAGGTATAATTAACAATTAAACTATTTTGCAAATAAACCATATTTTTAAAAAGGGAAATTTCAATTAATACCAATTATACTTATTACTTAATATTTTTATTTATCATGAAATTGCTCCTCAGACTAAAAACAGACTGACAATAGTTGGTTGCCTCAGGTCAGATGACAAACAGGAGAAAGTGTTCAGTGGCAACCCACCTGCCAGGTTATATGATGGGCACAATAGTGACCAGAGGAAGGCGGGTTAAGCAGGGCATTGGGCAAGGTATTCGTTACATCTTTACCTTCTTTTACATCCTCTACATTTTTCGCAGGCCTGCATTTAGAGTTTTCTTGGCTAATTGTTAGGAAGTTGTCGTTGTTAACTGTTTCTCATCAAAGATAATTGGCTAAGATACCGAAGTGGTTTGTCATTTCCTCCTCTAGCTCATTTTACATATAGGGAACTGAGACAAACAGGGTTAAGTGACTTGCCCAGGGTCACACAGTAAGTGTCTGAGGCTGAATTTGAACTCAGGAAGATGAGGCTTCCGGATTCCAAGCCCAGTGCTCTATTTCCTGTGCCAGCTAGCTGCCCCTAACGAGCATCTATTTAATATGATAAAGGCTTTCCTCTGGTCAGTCTTTTAATATTTCCTGGGTCCCCCAGCTGTGATGGCTCATATCTATAATCCTAGACACCCAGAAGGCTGAGGCTGATGGATTGACTGAGCTCAGGAGTCCTCAGGGGCAGTAGGCTAAAATGACTAGATATGTGAATTAAGTTTAGCACAAATGTAGTGAGCTCCTGGGTTAGGGGGCATCAGGTGGGTAGTTGTGGGCCTTACTCAGCTGCCTATCCAACCCAAGTTGGAAATGGAGCAATTTAAAGCTCTTATGCTAATCAATAATGGGCTTCACTTGTGGGTGGCCACTGTGCTTCCAGCCTGGGCAAAATAGAAAGACCCAGACTAATAAAATAAGATAAAATGATGAGTCCCATTGTAGCAATCAGGCCCTGGGGTGAAATAAATGACCCCTTACGGTGACCAGTGAGGGACATAACTAGATAGATTCCCCAGACACTAATAGAATACCAGGGAGCAGTCTGACATAGGGAATAGAGATCTGGGTCTTAGAGTCAGGAAGATATATATGACCCTTGGCAAGTCACTTCACAACTCAGTGCCACAAGCTATTCTCTAAAACCATAAATTGCAGAGCAGGTGTGGGTCTGCTTTGTTAAAGGGAATTTCCTTCCTATCAATGAAATCACAGGTTTAGTTCTTGCTCTGCCCCTCCGCTTCCCCCCCATCCCCACCCACCAGAAATGGAATGACAGAATCTCAGAGCTGCCAGATTCCTGGGTGTGGCCTTCTAGTTTAACCTGTACCTGAGTCAGAATCACCTCTAAAACAGGACCAAGAGTTCGGCCAGTCTCTTTGTGAAGACCTCGGGGTGGGGCATAGAGGAAGGTGGTAGGGACCTTCTATTTCCCAAGGCAGCCCATTTCAGTGCTAATTGTTAGGAAGGTTTTTTTTTTTATTGTTTTATATCAAGCCTTAAATCAGCTTTTCTGCAGCTTCTATCTATTACTCTTCATTTCTGCTCTCTGGAATCAAGTAGAACAAGTCTGATATTTCATTTATATGACAACCTCCTAAATTTTGGAAGACAGCTCCCATGTCTTGCCCAAATCTTCTCTTCTCTGTGTGAGACACTCAGTTCCTTTAACGGATTGCAATATAATCTGATTTCTTTCCATTTTCCTCTAGTTCTCCGTATAAAAAGGTGTCCCAAAAGTCTTGGTGCCAGTTTTAATCTTTAATAACTTAAAACTACATTAAGGCTTTTGGGATACCCTGTATTTCTGGGGAATATCAGTGTTAATTTTTTTTTAAAAACTTTCATAATTTGTGACTTTCTCCTTTTGTTATTTTAAACCCCTAATCAGCTCAAATTGATAATGGAGGACGTTAAAGCTCCTATACCAATTAACCAGGGCCCAGATGAGAAACTAAAGGAGAATCCTTGAACAATCATGTCCTCTAAGGTAGAATGAATCTCTGTACAGTGCACAACATGATTAGATAGGAAGATCCTAAAACCAAAACAAAGAAACCCAAAAGAATCCTGAAGAACTGTTGTGTTATTTTATGCATCAGGGCACAAAAGAAGGAGCAGGAACCTGTGTCTCTTCTCTGGGAGCAGAGATGAAGAGAGAATAATATGGACAAGAAAGGGAGGTGGTATGAAGAAACAGGAGGAAGTCGATGAGACAAACTCTGGGCTGTGCCCCATGCCTGGAATGCTCTTCCTTCTCCACTCCAACCACTGACCTCCCTGGCTTCCTTTAAGTCCCAACTAAAATCCCACCTTCTCCAGGAAGCCCTCCCTAACTCTTTTTAATTCTAGTGCCTTCTCTCCATTATCTCCTATTTATCCTAGTGTGTATGTGTGTGTGTATGTATACATACACACAGGCACACATACACGTATATGTGTATGTATGTGTGTGTATATATGTGTGTGTGTGTGTGTGTGTATTTGCATTGATAATATTCTCTTGATAATAATGTAAACAGAAAAGAGTACTATCTGACCATAGATACTTTCTAGCTGTTTAACCTTGGGTAAGTCATTTAACCGTCACCAACCTTAGTTTCTTCATCTATAAAATGGGGATAACGATAGCTCCTATTTCCCAAGGATTATGCGGATAAAATGTGATAATTTTTTTGTAAAGTGCTTTGTTGTTGTTGAATCATTTCAATTGTGTCTGACTCTCTTCGGTTTTCTTGGCAAAGATACTGGAGTGGTTTGCTATTTCCTTCTCTAGCTCGTTTTACATATGAGGAAACTGAAGCAATCAGGGTAAAGAGATTCGCCCAAGGTCACATAACTAGTAAGTGTCTGAGGCTTGATTTGAACAATGCTCTATCCATTGTGCCTCCTAGCTGCCCTAGTGCTTTTCAAAACCTTAAAGTGCTATGTAAATGCGTTGATTATTATTATTTGGAGCCCAAAGCTCTGGATTCAAATCCTAGCTCTGTTTCTTATTGCCTAGATGAACTTGCATAAGTTAGCAACCCTTTCTGGCCCTCAATTTATCCATCTGCAACATGAGGTGGTTGGAGTAGATGACCTCTATGGTCTCTTTCAACTTTATAATCCTACAGGGCTATGATTTCTTCCCTTTTCTCCTTGTGTAATAAAGGGAAGTAATTCACAGCTGTGTAGTCTGAATTTAGAGCTTTCTGGAAGCAAGGCATTTAGCCCTAATAATAATTCATATTCCCATAGTCTTTTAAGATTTACAGAGCATCTTCTTCCCAATAGTCCACTGAAGTAAGTAGTAAGCACAAATATTATTAACCCTATTTATAGACAACAAGCTAGAGGGTCAGGAAGGTTCAGTTACTTGCCCAGCTGGTATCAAAGCCAGGACATAATCATGGGTCTTGTGACTGTAAAGCCAAAAGTATAGGCAGTTACCAAGTTGGACCCTGGGCTGGCTGTCAGACAGAAGCCCAGTCTCCACCTAATCATTTCGGTTTTCACTTAGCATGATAATGCATTCAGTTGGAAGATTATATAATTTTAAAGTAGATCCTCAGGCCAATTCCCAGTCAAAACTATTTTTACTGAAATTGCCAAAGGGTGGTGGGTATGAGGAGAAGGTGGAGGGAAGAAGAAAATACTTTTTAGGTATACTTTTTCCTTTAAATTCCAAAATTTCCAACAAATTTAACCATATTATTTCTGAATAGAAGTTCCCAGGGAAAAAAATAGTAACTATAAGTTGATTTCATGAAGTATGTATGTATGATGTATGTATGATCTCATCTAGTACGTATGAGGTGCTAGGTTCAACCTCTCACATCCTTATAGTTCTTTTTATGGTATTCCGATATAATGGAAAGAACATGGACCCCTAGACATGGATTCCGGTCCCAGCTTTCACTGATCATCTGTGTGACCTTGGGTAAGTCACTGCCTTATCTGTAAGATGAGAGGGTTGGATGGTTCATTTACCTCCCAATTCTCATATTCTGTGAGACCAGTTATTTGCTTCACTGGGGAAGATGTTGCCTAGGATTCCCAATGCTTTGGCCAGGAATGAAGCCTCAGTAATTCAGCAAACATTGATTAAGCATCAAGGATATATAGAACACTGGGGGAAGGTGCCAAATTTAGATGACGCGCAGAATTGGCTGTACTTTTATTGTAGCCCCGAAGTTGTGAGCAGGGTTACATTGTAGTCACCTTCTCACTAGTCTTTCTGCTGCCATTTCCCACCCCCACCCCCAATTCTTTCTTTCACATGGCTGTGCAAATTATTTTCCTAATGTACAGGCGAGCCTTATCATTACCCTTTTCAAAATCCTAGTGGCTCCCCATTGCACATAAATTGAAATTCATATTCCTTAGTCTGACATCCAAGGCCTTCCATAATCTGGCCCCAGCCTACCTTCCTAGATTTCTTTCACGTTATTATTTCACCATATATACTCTGTTTTCTACTCAGATTGGACTACAGCTATTCATTAAATTCAGCATGCTGTCTTAGTAAGAATAGCTATTTATTTATTTACATAGTGCCTTTTGGTTTGCAAATTGCTATGTGAACATTATCCCATCCTAGGCAGCTAGGTGGTACAGTGAACTCAGACCTCCAGATCTGGAGTCAGGAAGACCTGAGTTCAAATGTGACCTCAGATACTTACTGTAGGCAAGTCACTTAACTTCTGTTTGCCTCAGTTTCCTTATCTGTAAAAGGGATGATCATTATGATAGTCCCTACCTCCCAGGGTTGTTGTGAGGATAACTGTAAAGTGTCTAACACAGTGCCTCGCACATGGTAGGTGCTATATAAATGTTAGCTATTACTATTATAGTGTGTTTAGGTTTGCAAAGTGGTAGATGAACATTTTCTTATCCTAGGCAGTTAGGTGGTATGGTGCATAGATGCGGCGCTTCTTTAACTGTGGGTCGAGACCCCACACGGGGTCACGAAAAATTTGGCAATGGTAAAAGGTTTCTGAATGTGCAACGACCAAAAATTAATTAAAAATTGAACACATAATGAATCCGAGGTGTTTCTGGTGGCACTTGCCCATGTTGCATGGCACAATTTTACTGCAGCCTTGGTTGTGAACGCAAATCACGCACACTTTGCACTGTGCGTGCCCTCAGGCTATGCCCAACAAGCCCTCTAAAGGAGAAAAGGAGTCACAAGTGGAAAGAGTTTAAGAAGCCCTGGGATAAAGCACTGGGTGTAGAGTTAGAAAGACCCAGATTCACATTTTACCTGAGGTCCTTCCTAGTTGGTGGCTCTGAGCAAGACACTAACCTTACGTCTGCCTTGGTTGTCCTCATCTGTAAAATGGAGATGATACTAATAGCGGCTGCCTCTCAGGGTTATTATGAGGATAAAATGAGATAGTATTTGTAAGGCACTTTACAAACCCCAAACTGCTACATGACTGCTAGCTATTATTATCTTCACAACGACTGTAGGAGGGAGGGGCTATTATGATCACCATTCTACAGACGAGGAAAACTAAGGCAGATATAGGTTAAGTGACATTAACGGGGTTACCCTCTAGGAAGTATCTGAGGTCGCATTTGAACTCAGTACTTCCTGACTCCTGGTCTAGCACTCTATCCATCACACCACTTAGCTGTTCCCTCCACTCAGTTCAGTGGTGAAGGTTATTCTCCATGCCTAGAATATATCCTCTCTTTAGTTCTAACATCTAGAATCCTTATCTTCCTTCAGCCTTGGTGTTACCTCCTCTATGATGCCTTTCTTCCCCTCCCCCTCCCAATGGCTGTTAATGTTTCTTCCTTCTTCTTCTTCTTTCTTCATTCTTGTTTCTTCTTCATTCTTCTTTCTCCTTCTTCATTCTTCTTCCTTCTTCTTCTTTCTTCTTCATTATTCTATTTTTCCCCTCCACATAGGAGTTTATTCTCTCTCAGGTTGCCATGCCATAAATGGGAGAGGAGGCACACACAGGGAACATTGGTGGCCAGGAAACATACATGTAGGGCAGGGAATTCATGTGGAGGATTAGTTCCTGCCTTTGTTGATGCTGCTTGCTCCCCTGCAGAGTTGTAGATGTCCTTTGTTAATATCACTAGTTGGGGTGATTCCTCCATTACAATGGAAACCACTGAGGATCTATTCTCTTGGAAAAAACTACTCTCTGTTCCAAAGTTAGTTGCTGTCTCCTAGTCTTCTGCTGTTATATGCTTCTTTCCCCATATAGAGAGAGTCTATGGACTCTTTAAGATCCTAGCCCTAGGGACTATTTCAGCTTTTTTGTGTTGATGATTCCAGCCATCTTGTACTTACCTGGTTAGCCAGCTAGAAAAATCCTTAGGCAATTAAATCTACCTTTTGAATTCATTGTCTGCCAACCTTTGCCTTTAGTCTACTATTTCACTTAGGGTAAGAAAATTCCATTTAAATTCCCATTATACCAAGGGTTGTTTTTGTAAACTTCACCCCCTTTGGGAGCAAACCCATCATAGATGTGTTGTCAGTCAATCTATGTAGAGTTCCACACTGATCAAATTATATATTCTTTGCATATTTATGTGTGTACAGTAATAAGTGCACAATAGTAATAACTATGTAAAAGAGGTGTAAACAATATTCCATGTGGGGTGGGGGGACTGGGAAGAGGTCTTTATCAAATTTAGGCAATCCTGGGAGAGACAGACTTTTTTCTTCTTTTCTTTCTTTTCTTTTTGGAGGCAATCAAAGTTAAATGACTTGACCAGGGTCATACAGCTAGTAAGTGTCTGAGGCCACATTTGAACTCAGGTCCTCCTGACTCTAGGGTCAGTGCTCTGTCCACTGTGCTACCTAACTGACCAGAAGTGATAGACTTTAAAGAATGGATCACAATTCTAAAGGCTAGAGTAATCAGTGAAGGTCTTACAGGTGTTGGAAACAGTTGTGAGCAAACCAAGAGATGTAGAAAAATATGAGGCGGGTAAACAAGTAGTATCAGTTTATCTGGATTATAGAGTATGTGGAGAGAAATAATCCAAGATAAATAAGAGTGGTGCTAGACTGTGGACAACCATGAATACCAGGTAGAGGAGTTTGCAGTTGATGTAGTAAATAGGTAATAGGGTTTTGAGCAGAGAAGGGAAATGACCAGTTCTCTGCATAAGGAAAATTTTTTTAGTATCAGCATAAAGGATGAATTGAATGGAGGAGAAAATGAAAGTTGGAAGCTGTTGCAATAATCCGAGTGGGTAGTAATACATGCTTTGCTTTAGAATGTTGGCAGTGAAAGTAGATAGAAGGTGGGGGCAAATATCATTATTCTGGAGACATTATTCTGGAGAAATTCTTCTCCTTATTGTACAGATAAAAGAAATTAGGCCTAGGGAAGAGCAGCAACCAAATCCAGGAGTCTTAGAGAAGGCTGAGAAGCTTGTGGTTATCCAATGAATCTCTTTGGGAGGTGGTGATAGTCAGGGCAGCCAAACCAAAGGTAATTTAAAGAATGGTCTCACAAGAACCACAGACATGAAGGAACAGGGAAAACCCTCAGGTAGTGATGTGATCTTAGACAAGGTACTGCCTCTCTCACTGGGCCTCAGTTATAGTAAATGAACTGGAGGCTTGTTTTCAACTTGAAAATCCTTTTTTTCCTGTGTTTCCTAGTGGAGATAAGCAATTGGTAGTAGAATTAGTCCTGGTTCTGAACCATGAGGTGATCATTTGAAAGGAAAACTCAGCAACCAGTTAGGGAATGGGACCACTGTAATGTTAATGGGATAGAAAGATCTTCCCCATCCATTAATAGGCCTATGTGACCTGCTTTGAGCTCTGGCCCAGCTCATAGCTATGATACATCCTGAGTCACAGAGCCCATTAGAGGAGGGAAGCTTGCTTAGGGGAGGCTTGCTTGTAGGAAGGCTTTCACACCTTTTGCTAATTTCTAATTAGGCACTGAGTCCCGAGGGTTATGGTGCTTTCTGGCTCTGAGAAGTGTAGATATACTCTGAGGTGGTATTTTGCTTTGGGAGTTTGCTTATGAGAAGGACCTTGTGATTCCCTGGTCGAGACTCTGAGTAGTCATACGTTCAGACCCCTGACTACTCAGATGTAAATGCTCTCTCGATTCAGTGGTGTATGTAAAGTGTATAGTAATACTGCTTTGGCTCAGGCAGTTAACAGTCCTGTCTGTTGGTCTTTATGCTAATTTCTCTGCTTGTATTTTCTCTGACATTCAGGGTGCTGACTTTCCCCTGAACTAGCAAATGTAATTAAAGAAGATTGTTGACCCCTTAAAAAGCTATCTTTACAAAGCAGATCAAAGAACCTGTGCTATCAGGCCATCCTGGGTCTACTAGGGTGCTTGCTGCTACAACTACTCTGACCATTTTTTTATGAAGAAAGAATGTAGGAGGGTGAGAATTGAAAAGGGGTACCAGGCAGCGAGGTGGCATAGTTCCATTTCCTTCTCCAGATCATTTTATGGATGAGGTGACTGAGGCAAACAGGATTGAATGACTTGCCCAGGGTCATACAGTTAGTAAGTGTCTGAGGCTGGATTTGACCTCAGGAAAATGTTTCTTTCTGACTCCAAGCCCAACACTCTATCCACTGTGCCACCTAAGAGCTAGAATTTAAATAGTGGGTGAATAAAGAGACAGGGATATATGTGAGAGATGTTGCAGAGGTCAAAATCTAGGTAGCACCCTGAATAAAATGCCTCAGTTTCTTCATCTGTAAAATAAGCTAGAGAAAGAAATGACGAACCACTTCAGTATCTCTGCCAAGAAAACCCCAAATAGGGTCATGGAGTCAGACGTGACTGAAATGACTGAAAAACAACAAGCTCCCCCTATCACCTGATTTGGAGCTGGGGGATAGGAGCATCCTTATGCATACCAAAAGCTACCCTCTCACCTCAGACCCCTTAGCCCCTTTGGACTAGGATTAGACCTGAGATCCTTAGCTCCTGCCACCCTAAGCCAAGCAACACAGGGCTTTTCAGCAAAAGAGGAACAGGCTGTTTCTGGGGGATGGTAAGCTGCTTGTCACTGTCAGTGTTCACAAGGAGGCTGGATGGCCACTTGTCAGCAGTGCTGAAGGGGAGATTCCTGCTCAGGCATGGGTTGGGCTAAGTGGCTTTGCTCTGAGCATACTTCATGAAGAAGGAAGGCAGAGAAGGGACACAAGAATTATGAGGGCTTGATGTCTGTCAATCCCTACAGCAAGAAGCTTTCATGGCATAAGCCAACTTTTCTATTATAATTTTGGATTGGGAGAGGAAAGGAGGTTAGGAAAATAACATTTAAAAATGGCTCCAGTCAGTCTGAAGTCCAGCTGGAGGCAGCTGGATCCAGTATTCTCAAAGCATTTATGGATCAAAAAGGCAACTAAATAATTCAGTGCCAGAGTCACTGGGCCTGGAGTCAAGATGTGTGTGACCCTTGGCAAGTCATGTATGGAAAGTGTAAGGTAGTTAGTCAGAATCAAGGATGTAAACTCGGATCTCCCTGACTCTGAGTTCAGCTTTGTTTATACTATACTATTCTCTGTTAAGGAAGGAGTTGGCAGATACTTTATTCCTTGTTAGCATTAGATGCTACCTGAGAAAAGTGTGACTGTAGTTACTGCCCGTTTGGAGAAGACTAGACTCATTCCAATTCCTTCAGCAAAGAAAAAAGTCTTTTCTTATTGTTTAGTGATAGAGCAGTTTTCTATTGTCCCTACGGTCAGGTCAATCTATTGAATTCAGTTGCATTAAAAGTTGCATGTTGTTTTAGACCTCTCCTCCTCCCATTAGATTGTGATCTCCTTGAGGGCAGGGGTCATTTTTGCCTTTCTTTGTCTCTTCAGTACCTAGCCCACTATCTAGTACATTTTAGGCATGTAAGTAATGCTTCTTGACTTGACATAGACGAGATAACCAGCTGGTGTTATGGACATGAAAATGCGTTGGATCTTAACTATTTAGGGTTTAAGTAGGTTTCAGGGGTGATTTGCAGTGTTCTTTGTTCTTCTGTGGGTGTTGATAGCCCGTACTTATGGTATCGTGAGTTTTGATGTTAGTAATTATTTTGAATTTCCCTGTAAAATGGTCATTTTATTTTTTTAAGAGATCAGCACTGAAAATTGAAAAATGATCCACTCTTTACTATAGAAATAACTTTCAAAGTAAGAGCAATAGGGAAAGTTCTTGGTGAAAGGTAACAGTCTTGTTGGTCTCTGCCTTGGTCAGACCACACCTGGCACACTGTATTCAGTCCCATAGGTCAAATTTTAAGGACTCCAATTTAAAAGGAACTCCAGTTTATATGAGCAGGAGGATGAGGGCAATTGAAGGCCTAGAGATTTTTTAAAAATTGTTTTATCTTCTTGAAAATGGAAGGACAAAGGTGGACAAAGTTGTTGCTTTCAAACATCTGAAGAGTTTTCATGTGGAAAATGGGAAAGGCTGACTCTGTGTTGGTCTAGAGTACAGAATGAGGAATAATGGTTGGAAATTTCAAAGAGGCAGATTAAGGCCTCAGTATAAAGAAGAACGGTGCAACTCATAGATCTGGCCAGCTCTATACTATCAGGTACCTTGTCAGGTAGGGATCTCATCATTACCAAATAAATTCAAATGGTGAAAGGAGTCATAGAAAAAAAAATTTCTGCATTGGGAAGATTGAACAAACTCCTAAAGATCCTTCAAATTCTAAGGCTCTATGATCCTCTCTGTCATTATAAAAGGTGAAAAAATTCTTGCTTCAAAATCTCCCTATTTAGAATCTGCCTAGGTAGCATTGTGGATAGAGTACTGGGCCTGGAGTCAGGAAGACTCATCATCATGAGCTCAAATCTGGCCTCAGACTTACTAGCTGTGTGACCCTGGGGAAGTCACTTTACCGTGTTTGCCTCAGTTTCCTTATCTGTAAAATGAGTTGGAAAGGGAAATCTCAAACCACTCCAGTATCTTTGCCAAGAAAACCCCAAATGGGTCATGAAGAGTCAGACGTGACAGAAATGACTGAACAACAAGGATTGTAATGATAACTTCCTGTCCTAAGTCCTACTGTCCATGAATTTCCACTTCAGAAACATTTATCTAAAATGTTTTAATTTTTACCTTGTTATTTCTTCCCCATAGCCTTGCTCTCCCTCCAACCTCCTCCCCCCAACATCTAGAACCCTTTCTTATAATAAAGTCATGCAGTTAAGTAAAACAAATCTGCATATTAGCCTGGCAAAGGCAATATTCTTTACATATCTAGACAATGTGTACCTCATTCCACACTTAAGAGTCCACATCACCTGTCTGACAAGAGGCTGGTGACATGCTTACCCGTCAGGCCTCTGTAATCACAATTGGCCACAGCATTAATCAGACTTCAGAGACCTTCATGGATGTTTTCCTTTATATTACTGTGATCACTACATAAGCTGTTCTTCTGATTCTGTTAACTTTGCTATGAGCCAATTCATATAAGTTTTCCCAAGAGCCCCACAAATTGTGCTGATGGTTGAAGTAAATCTTACCAGTGGATTTGTGAAGCAAAGCCCTGTTCCAAAATGTTGTGCCCCTTTCTCCTTGTACCGTCAAGGGTTCAGTCTGGAGCAGAGCCTGGATCTAGGAGGAGATAAGGACACAGGAGAATTCAGTTTGATTGGGATTTGCCGTTAGAGGGAAGTAAAGATAGGCTCGATCAATGACCCATTCACCTTCATCCCTTGGGTGAGAAAAGACAGATGATAACCATTCTAGGTGCCTCTATACCAGCTTCACAGCCCACATTGGAGGGAGATTGGAGAAAGGCCCAGGAATAGCTCAGTTTGTACAAGGTGGAGAGTGGAAAGACTGTGGGACAACATTCAAAAACATTGGACATGGAAAGAGAAAAACCAGGTTTGAATCTTGGTGGTGCTATTTACTAGCCATGTGCCCTTGGACAAGGGCAACGACCCCTTCACACTTCAGCTTCCTCATCTGTAAAATGGCGATCTGTTTAAAAAAAAGATGCTCACAGGGTTGTTTTGAGCATCAAATGAGATCTTGTACATAAACTGCTTTATAACCACAAAACAGGATAATAAATGTTAACTAGCACTACACCATCATTATTATTTGAAGCTGCTATTAGAGAAATAAATTGTGAAGAGGTTTGAGAGAGGCAAGTCTGAAAGGGAAATTTGTAACTCTTGCCAAATTTCAGACGTGGTCCAGAAAGATGATGTGAAATTTCAGGAAAGAAAAATAGAGGACAAGGTTTAGAAAAACCTTCCAGGTGGTAAAAATCAATTATACTGTAGAATCTTCTCCCCTCAAGGGAAATAGGGTCAGAGAGCTCGTCCCTGGAGTCATTTGGAGCTGGGCTGAACGAGAACATTGAATGACTGTGTTAATGAAGAGTCCAGGAGACACTTACCTTAGAGCCTTTCGCTCATTTCTATTACAAGCAGACAGCTTGGGTCTCCCGTGGCAGCCTCTGTAAGGGTACCGTAGACCTGCCAGTCTCTGGGATTACATTAGGACCCCACTGGATAGTGCTGGTATGAATCACCCTGGGGTAACGATATCCACAAATTGAGGGGATGGCTTCTCTTTGGACAGATCCCAGGGCTGTATGTACCAAACAAGCAAAAAGTCTCTGTGCACTAATGCCAAAAATTCCTTATATGTCCTTGCCAATGATGTAATATGTGGAGATGCAGGTCTTCTAGCACATGGGGCATATTGCAAAATTTAGCAGGAAATCAGTGTAAGAAATGCAGTGGTATTTGTATGTAGGAATTTTGATAATGTTTATCTTCTATAGGTGATGCAGGAGGGACCACTAACACCTACACTTGTAGTCATCTGATTTTCAATTTCTATGCTACCTTTTGTCTGGGGAACAGAGAATCCAGGAATTCTGGGCAGACAATAACAGCTTCCTCATCAGGACTGTTGGAGCAAAACTGATTGCCTTAGGTTACCTTAGGGATTTTGAACTAGAAAGAACGTTAGAGGTCATCTCATCTAGCTCCCTCATTTTATACAAGATTCTGAAGTCTAGAGAAGGGAAGGAAGGAAGGAAGGAAAGAGGGAAGGAGGAAAGGCAGGAAGGAAAGGACAGAAAGGAGAAAGGGAGGGGAGGGAGGTGGAGAGGGAGGGAAAGAAAGAGAGAAGCAGGGAGGGAAGAGAGAAAGAAGGAAGGAGAAAGGCAGGAAGGAGGGAGGGAAGGAAGGAGGAAGGGAAGGAAGAAAAAAGGAGGGAAAGGGGAAAGGAGGGAAAGAAGGAATAAAGGAAGGAGAGAAGGAAGAAGCAAAGGGGAACAGGAAGGAAGGAGGGAAGAAAGGAAGGAGAGAAGGAAATAAGAAGGAAAGGAAGGCAGGAAGGAAGGAAAGAGGGAAGCAAGGAAGGAAAAAAGGGAAGGAGGAGAAGAAGGAAGGAAAGGATAGAAAAGAGAGAGGGAGGCAAAGGAGGGAGGAAGAGAGAGGAAGGAAAGAGGGAAGGAAAGAAGGAAAAGGAGGCAAGAAGGAAGGAAAGAAGGAAGCAAGGAAGGAAAGAAGAAAGGAGGAGAGGAAGGAAGGAAAGGACAGAAAGGAGAAAGAGAGGAAAGAAAGGAGAGAGAGAGACAAAGAGGGAAGGAAAGAGGAAAGGAGGGAGGAAAGTAGGAGAGAGAGAAGGAAAGAGGAAGGGAAAGAAGGAAAAAGGGAGGGAAGGAGAGAAAGAAGAGAAGAAAGGAAGGAAGAAAAGAAGGATAGAAGGAAGAAGAGGAGAGAATGAAAGAAGAAGGGAAGGAAGGCAGGAAGGGAGGAAAGAGGGAAGGAAGGAAGGCCTTTGACTCTGAATCTAGTCTTTCCCACTAATACTATGCTGCCTTTACTATAGCTTAAATGCAAATTCCAACTCCTTGGACTTCTGTCATCATGAAGTACCTATCTTTTCCCAAGGGATATTCTGGGAGGCACCTGGCACTATAACATGCTCACCAACTCCGATCCTATTCTTTTTATTTTTAGCACTTTATTTATTTTTAAATATATATTTTATTCCCCCTCAATTACATATCAAAGAAATTTTTAAACATTAAAAAAGGTTTTGAGTTCCATCTGATCCTATTCTTAAGCCTGATCATCTTTATCATTATTTGACATCATTGCTTTCAAAGACCTGTGCTTTCATGAAGGCAGATGCCAATCTCTCCACTGATTAGTAGATGGTTTCATGAGTTGTGGACAAAAAAAAAAGCCAGAGAATCCTGGAAAATTAAATTACCGGTATCAAAAATGAAAAGGGTGAGTTCGCCTCTAATGAAGAGGAAATCAAAACAATAATCAGGAATTATTTTGCCCAATTATATGCCCACAAATTTGACAACCTTAGAGATATGGATGAATATTTACAGAAACATAAATTGCCCAGGTTAACAGAAAAGGAAGTAAAATTTCTAATTAACCCCATCTCAGAAAAAGAAATTGAGCAAGCCATTAATGAACTCCCTAGGAAAAAATCTCCAGGGCCAGATGGTTTTACATGTGAATTCTATCAAACATTTAAAGAACAATTAATTCCTATACTTTGTAGACTATTTGGGAAAATAGGTGAAGAAGGAGTCCCACCAAATTCGTTTTATGACACAAATATGGTACTAAT
>CM053624.1:165969194-166029798 GCA_028646595.1 Phalanger gymnotis | reverse complement strand
GGGGGGGGGTGGAAATGGGGAGAAAATCTGTAATTCAAACGCATGTGAAAATCAATGCTGAAAACTAAACATATTAAAAATAAATTAAAAAAAAGAACCTACTATGTGCTAAGCACTTTACAAATATTATCTTATTCAATGCTCATAACAGCCCTGGGAGGTTGGGGCTATTATTATCCCTATTTTACAGGTGAGGAAACTGAGGCAGACAGAAGTTAAGTGGCTTGTCCAGGGTTACCCAGCTAGGAAGTGTCCAAGGCTATATTTGAACTAGATCTTCCTGACTCTAGGCCCCGGACTCTATCCACTGCACCATCCTGCTACCTCAAAAATGAGAGCAGGAGTTATTTTATGGAAGCTTTGGCCACATACAGATATACAGCTTTCCCTTCAAAGAAAGCAGTTCATGCTATAGCCTTATGCCTGGCATCACATGGGGATTTGGAGAGAGAAAATATTTTCCTGGACAGAGCGCATCCCCTGCAGGCAGTAAGTGCCGTATCTCCCCATGCTTGGAAGATCTTCAGAAATGTCTCTACCCTTTAAGGTCTAGCACTCCTGCTGAACCCAGGTCTCTCTGTGCCTGATATGTTATGGTCTCTGGAGATGATGTGCATGAGAACGACTGTAACAAATGGAGACTCTATGGCCCTTCCCCCACCCCACCCCCAACCTTACACCTGCCATGTGTTTGACTATTTAAGGGAAGTGTGCTGTAAATATTTATCTTGATTCTGGAAAAGGCTAAGATTTTCCTCTGGTGAGCCCACACAATCATGCTGCTTGGCTACATCCAAGGAGAGTCACTGCTAATTCAATCGGCAGCTTTGGGCTGGAGCAGATTCCTGCAAAGATTGTTTGGGCCAGGGGCCTTTTCTTGATTTCTCCCATGTCTCCTCCCAGCAAATAACTCCTCCCTCTTCTCTAGCCCCACTCTCCTCTCTTCCCTCCCCAGTAAGACACACACACACACACACACACACACACACAGCAAAGAGATCCTTGTTACCATGGAAGCCTCGTTAAAATCTGCATCTTGCTCAGTCTGGGCTTTATTATTGCTGCTTGTTGTATTTTTAGCCTGTGGCAATTGAGAAGGGGATGGGAAAAGAGGGAGGTTGTGGACACATGGTGGGGGAAATGAGAAGGAAGAGTCTAGGGATAAGAGATCAAAGTTGAGGAAGAGACATGTCTTTGCCTGAACCTCTGTGGCTTAGCTAAGGGAGTTTCCATAGGAAACCTGTGGCTGTCCAGCAATGACAGCTGTCCCTGTCACATGTCCCCAGGAGCCTTGGCTCTCCTTTTCCATGATCTCAGCTGGCCCCAACTCTGGGTGTCACCTAAGCCAGAGGCTGCTACTGATGAAAGCAGGCAGGATCACAGATTTTCCCAGGGCTGAAGGAACAGGGTGTAAAAGGAAGGGGGGATGTCAGTCTGCTGATCCTGGTATGTGTGAGCATTAGGGTTGCTTATGGAGTCTGTATTTTCCAAATCTAAGCCTTCCCCCTACAACTCTGTGCTATGTAGCACTTCTTTGAATAGGCTTAAAGACCCAACCACCACTAATGGCCCTATAACTCTTCTGATCTGGTTGCCTCTTTTTTAACCAGGTGCAACAAAAACAAAAAAAAGGTGTACCTGAAGAGTTTTTTTTTAAATGACTGAGTCCAGCTGCAAAGGTGATTCTGGACTCCCTGCTATTTATTTTTGCAGTTCAGTAGTTTTTAGTTGTGTTTAACTTTTTGCGACCCCATTTGAGGTTTTCTGGGCAAAGATACTAGAATGGTTTGCCATTTCCTTAGCCAGATCATTTTACAGATGAAGAAATTGAAGCAAACAGGGTTAAGTGACTTGCCCAAGGTCACATACCTAGTATGAGTCAGAGGCTGGATTTGAACTTAGGTCTCCCTGACTCTGGGCTCAGTGTTCTACCCGTTGCACCACCAAGTTAGTCCTTTGGGTACAAACAAGTTACCAGAAAGCGAAATGACTTGATGCGATCAAATTACTAAATAAACCTAATTGTTGGTTGTTAAATCACCCCAACCACAAGACA
The DNA here is from genome assembly GCA_028646595.1 of Phalanger gymnotis. Classification (NCBI taxonomy): domain Eukaryota; kingdom Metazoa; phylum Chordata; class Mammalia; order Diprotodontia; family Phalangeridae; genus Phalanger; species Phalanger gymnotis. The sequence continues at coordinate 166,027,742 of CM053624.1, read as the reverse complement.
ACCCACCAAAAAGCATACTGAGACCTCAGTGTTTGACTAAGGGAATCGATGGATTAAATGGAACTATTCACAATTACTTTTTGATTCAGAACATTTATTTTAACAAATACTTGACTCCTCAAGATGAATTAGACGCTGGACTAGTCTCTCTCTTAGGTTTAGGATTCATGGAATTCGTTTTTGAATCAGTGGCAAACAATTTTTAGATACTTAATTTGACCAGTACCAGTGGTAGTGTCTCTTACTTAGCCTTTGCGCTCCAATTCTTCTTCTTCTTGTGTTTAGCAGGGTAATCTCATTTACCTTGTCTACTTTGGAAGATGGGGAGCTTTAGAATCACAGCATCACAAAGTGTGCATCTTACTCTGTCACTTAGCAAACAGTGAAGTCTCCTTCCTCTTGCTTCTAGGTCCAAAGAATGCACCTCTGACTTTTCATAGGAATGATTCAGTCATGGTGTAGTATGAGGGAGTGAAATTGATGTACAGCTAGAGGGTCCAGGCTTTGAAGACATTTCAGCCTCTTCCCTTCTAACCCTTACCATCCACTCTCTCCAAACTTCCAATTCAGCTCTCCAACCATGCTGCTCAATTGGCTCCTTGATGGGTATTAGGCTTTGCACTGAGGGAGCAGTGCTATATCTCAAATAGGTATCAACTGTAAAAAGGATAAATCTCTTGCTCTGAGATGAGAGGAGGACAAAATAATCAGTTTTCCAGGTGGAGGCAGATTGGGAACCACGTAAGATTATGCTATATTGGTCTTTCAGAGGTAGGTACTCTGATGGGCTTAGGATCACCACTAGGCAGAAGTAATTGTCTTGGCTTCATACAGCATAGCATCTTAACCCCTCCCTTCCTTTCCAATGTATAGATTGGCCGTGAACACAGTACCCAACTTCTGGTGTTCTTGTCAGGATATCAACCTGGTTGTTCTGTTCAGCAGAGAACATATGAGGTCTCTGATGGGCACAAGCCCTACAAACAACTGTACTTGGGGGAAGGCATCACACAGTTCTTTCACTGTTCCTCACCTCAAAGGAATGAACCTTTGATTGTCTAGTCCTGTACTCTCCAGGCCTCAGATCACTTGACTAGACCCATGGCCACTTCACAGGAATCAACTTAGAGAAAGATCTTATCCATAACATCTCTCAAATTTCACTCACACAATAGCCATACAGCTTATAGTTTAGCCAGCTGGAAGAATATCCTAGAACCCCCATCCCCCAGGGTATTCTCTTTTACCATATTCATGGTTGCCAAAGTTGAGTTGCGCGTGTTAATCTTCTAGCTGTTTGAGCAGCTGGAAAACCAGGTCCTCATAGCCATCAGGCTAGCAGAGGCAGAAAGGTGTCTGGGCCTATACTGGATTGGGTAGCCTCTGGTAGATCTGCAAACTGTTAGTTAAGGACAGTAATACCAGAAGAGCTTGGTGGGCTACATCTTGAATATACTATTTATGTTTAATGAGAAAGGCCTTCTTTGCCCTATGCTCTTTGTTAGGAGGAACATTTTGCATCAGCCAGCTCATAATGGGCCACTCTGGAGGAAAGGCAATGCTATGAAGCTGTATCATTCATTCAATAGCAAATAGAGTCCAGTATTAGGTGAGTGTCTTTCAAAAGTGGTTTAGCAAGTGGGTTTGGTATTAATTCCATTGGATGGGGTTTCAGGAAACTCAATGATTTCCATTTGTCCTTACCCATAATAACTAGCATAGAGGTTGCTAAAAGGGCCTATAGAGGTATTAAGTCCCAAGAATTCATAATATCCATATTCACAGTACACTCTGCTTAGTCATCCCATCTGTGATGCAGAGAAAGGGTCCACCTGTCCCTTTGGTTGTCTGACCCCGCCCCCCCCTGCCAACTCCCAATGGAAACTGAGGTGACCTTATAGACCCTCTGGGCCTGATATGATAGTAACATGGTTGCTGGTATCCAGCAACTTCTTATGTATGTGGCACAGCTCCCTTTTCAGAACACTGTGGCTAGGGCATTTGGTCCTACGAATAGAATGACCTGATCCTTGGAGGAATGTTGGCCTTGGCCTTAGGTGGACTAGTCCTGACAGTTCCTTCCAAGTGGAACAAGGGTTTTAGGAGATGCCTCAACCTTAAGTGGGGCAGAAAGACCCTTACTGACCTGATAGTACAGTTTTACTAACATTGCCACAGGTTGGTGATCAAGTGCTTTCTTATCAACCCCATGTTTCAGGATCCACACTCAAAGTTCCTTTGAGATCTCTGATTCTATGATGTCATTACCCTCTGCCCACATAGAGAGCTTTGGTCACCTTTACTCCTGCTGTCCTCAGAGAGCCTATTTTTATCCCTTGGGGGAATTTCATCAGTCATGCCCATGATTATATGGAGGTGAGGCAGAGAGGGCCATAGCTAAAGCCTGACACCATTGGAATCTGACTCCATTCAGAAGACAGAATCTATTTGTGAGTTCCTTCCCCTTCCTTGCTTCTTATTCCCCCCCAAAATCTCCCCCAATAGATATCTCTCTCTCTCCCCACATCTTCTTCTCTCTCTCCCCCCAATTCTTCTCCCTCTCTTTCTCTCCTTCTCCCTCTTTCTCTCTCCCTCTCCCTCTTTCTCTCTCCCTTTCCCTCTCCCTCTCTTCCCTCTCCCATTCTCTCCCTCCCCCTCTCTCTCTGTCTATCTGTCTGTCTCCCTCTCCCCCCACCCCCGAGCACACACATGCACAAGGGTTGGTCAGATAGCTTGAGAGTCCCTGGGGGTGAGTAGGCATATATATTAGCAAATTTTAAAACAGATCTTCCTTGTCATACATGGAGCAGCCATTTGGGTTTTAACCTCTAAGTCCCCACCTAATGCCTGGGCTCAGGGGTAGAGGGTAGAATGGGCAGGTCACAAATAATTCTCTATCATTTTCACAGATGAGTACATTAAGGCACAGAGCCACATCAATCAGGATTCTGTGTCTCTGGCCTCAGGTTCTTAGCTGTGTGTGCCAGACCACCTTTGTTGTGAGCTACATCTCATGTTTGTAATAGCCAGTGCCTACCACATCCCACCTAAATGGAGTTTCTCTGTCTCTTCAAATGTCTTCTAGTCCTGTGCCCTGGCACTCACTGACTTTGGGGCATATGGCCTCTAGTAGACCTCTCTTAGTCCCTTTATATTATGGGGAGGGGTTCCTTTGAACCCATCAAGGTGCTCAAGTAGAAAATAAGCTCCTTGAAGGCAGGGACCTTTCTGTTTTTGTCTTTATATTCTGAGTTCCCAACACAATGCCTACCTTGTAGCAGGCATTTAATAAATGTTTGTAAATTAAATTGAATTGTTGTTAAATTCGAGGTCCAGGTCTTCCAATAACTCATGTGATAAGAGCTCTGTGATCATTTCTCATCTTACAAACCTAGGATCCAAAGGCTCATGAAATTTTAGGGTTGTAAGGGACAATAATTATAATGATCCCCAACTCACAGTAATGTTATGAGGAGAAAAATCTGATTTAAGGAATCATAAAATCTCAGAGAACCATGAGGTCATCTAATCCGACCTGTGTCAGTAGCACCAATTCCTTTCAAGCATCAATCAGTTAATAAATCAATAAGCATTTACTCAGTACCTACTGTGTGCTAGGCACTATGCTCATCCAACCTTATCTTGAAGCCCTCAGTGAAGGAGAAAGCATCATCTCTCAAGGCAGTACATTACACTTTGGGCAGCTTTGATTGTTGTTGTCGATGATGATAGTGATGATGATGATGATATGGCAGCTAGGTGGCACAATGGATAGAGTGTCAGGAACACCGAAATTCAAATCTTGCCTTAAGACACTTAGTAGTTACATGACCCTGTCTGGCAAGTCACTTACACTCTCTTAGGCTTAGTTTCTTCACCCGTAAAATGGAAATAATGATAATAACATTTACCTTATACAGTTGTAAGGATCCAATAAGTTAACATATATAAGAGGCTTTGCAAACTCTAAAGCAGTATGTAAATGCTACATACTGTTATTATCTATTGATTTATAATAATAAATATCATTCATATGCATGTTAGTGTCATCAAAACACTTCATGTACATCTGAACCTCAGACCACTCCTCGAGGTGGGTGCAATAGATATTAACATCACCTTATTATGGAGAAGGAAGTTGGAGGCTTAAGAGTTCCAGCCCAACCCTCGATTTATACCTATGAGGTAAACTTTGCCCCCTTAGGTTTGAAAGCTAGTTCACCTTATTTATTTATCATATTACATGTACTTGTATATAGACGTCTCAGATTGTGTTACAGGATCTCCTTTCTTTGGAGGCTAGTACCTTCTATGGATTTCATTGGTCTTTTCTGTTGCTATATATTTTCTGTATTGTAGCACGGCAGATATGGGTGACTAGTTTTTGCCTTCCTCTTTTGTTTTTCAGACTTAGAATGTGAGGTAATTTGAAAGGGTTAAACACTCCCTAAGGATGTGAAGAAGTGTTATCATAACAACCTGAAGACATCTCTATTTTGTCAGCCTGTTTGCCCTTGCTGTTTAGCTGAGTACCCCCTCTTCCTGAGAAGCAGTGGGCAAGTGGAGGCAGGGGTGGGGTGTCCACAGACACCCAACTTGAGTTTAGCTAATGCTCTGAGTTCCCTTACCCCTGCCCCTCAGGCAATGGAAGGCATACAACTCTGGCTGTGTCATTCCTTGTTGCCCAGGGAACACAGACCCCCAAATCTGGGTCTCAGCATGTTGAAGAGAGGAGGAGATGACTTCCAGAGCTTTCATTCTGAAATTTAATTTATTTATCATTTCAGATTGGTGTGCATGTCCTGCAAGAGATGTGAGGAGATGCAAGGGTTGTTTTTTTTTAAATTGAAGAAGGTTGTGCCAACTTGTTCATCCCTGAATGAGTAACCCAGGCATTCCTTCATTACTCTTCATCTGTGTATTTCACAGCTGATGGGGAAACCAAGGTACCAGTGTGGCTGCACGGAAAAAGCCCTAGATTTTACGTTCGAATGCCTGGGTTAGAATTCTGCTCCACCTTTCTACTACTAGTATGACCTTGGGGAAGTTACTTATTGCTTCATTTTCTTCATCTGTAAAATGAAGGGATTAGATTAGATGAAGACTTTCTGATTCCTTTTGCCTATAAATCCTAAAATTCCATGAAACTACCAGCCCAGAAGTCAGACGGAAAGTTGAGATACTGAACTGAACTTGGTTTCTAGGTTGTTTGGACACACTATCCATCCCAACACCCTCAGACTGCCTCAGCACCTTTTAATCTGTGCTGTCCTCTCTTCTCTAATACTCTACATTTTACACAAATAGTTCCTGATGTTGTAATAACCTTATTGTGAGGTAAACCATTGAGAGCCTTCACAGTAACAGTTCAGTAGGTTTTAACAGAGGTACTCACTGACTCAGGGCAGTATTTTCTGAGTGATTTAAATGGATTTAGAAAGATGGATAGCTTTTATATGGCAAGGATCAGGGCTGTCCAGAATAAGGATATACACACACACATGTTATCTATCTATCTATCTGTATGTGTATATGTAGACATAGTTATACACACATATAAAGATATATATGTATTTACATAGGTGTATATAATGCAAATATGGATACATATGCATGTATACATGCATATATATACACAACACAAATATTTTATATCCTTATATGTATGTATATATTCATATATGTGTATCTATTTGTGTATATATGTATATGTGTGTGTGTGTGCGTGTGTGCGTGTGTGTGTGTGTGCGTGCATGTGTGTGCGTCCAGGGCTAAGGTTTTCTAAACAGCAGGAGAGAGAGAAATTAGATGCATTGTTGGGGAGGTAGTATGACTCAATGGAAAGACCACTAGTTCTGGTATCAGAAGACCTGGGTTCAGATCCCCCTTCTGACATCACCTGGTGATAATGGGTGAGTCATTTCATCTCCTTTAGCCTTAATTTTCTCATCTATCAAATAAGGAGATTGGACCAAATGGTCTCTGAGGTCTTTTCCAGCTCAAAATCTGCGGATCCTATGATCTTTTGTTAGGAGGACATAGGAAGGGGAAAGAAATTGTAGATAGATAGAGATATATACACATAAAAAGATGAATATAGGTAAATTGATGTATAAATATATCAATTATATATCAATACATGATATATAAATATATACAAATAAATAAATATCATGATATATAAATATGTTATATAATAATTATATAGCAATAACTATATTGATATTGAAATAGATAAATGTGATAAATTGACACAAAATGCATATAGACACACAAGTATCTTCACAATGAATATATATACATACAAAATATAGCTTATACACATATGATGTATATATACAATATTGATTGCATATACACAATATATTCATACATACATATATATATACAATATTTCTATATATATCCATATACACACGTTTTGTTGTTGTACAGTTGTTTTCTATCATATCTGACTCTTTGTAACCCCATTTGGGGTTTTCTTGGCAAAGATACTGGAGTGGTTTGCCATTTCCTTCTCCAGTTCATTTTACAGATGAGGAAATGAGACAAAAAAGGTCAAGTAACTTGCCCAGGGTCACGCAGTTAGTATGTGTCTGAGGATAGATTTGAACTCAGGAAGACACACACACACACACACACACACACACACACACACACAGGCAATAGGTGGATGTGAGCAATAATTATGTTATCATACCCTTCAGCAAATGCAGAGGCCATAACAATTGACACAGATGTTTTGACCAATGTGTTGCCCAAAGCAGATGTCCAGAACTGACCTGAGATTACTTTCTGCTAAGCAGATGCCTTCCTTTAACCCTCTATCATAATACATATAATATATGTATATATAATAAATTTGATGTGGTTTCACTATATACCATGATATAAATAATATGTAATGTATAAGATGTGGGGTCACTATATACATGATGTAGGGTCACTAGCAAAACATCGGCTTGACAGAAGGCAGTCTCAAGCCTGTTTTGAACATCTGCTTTGGGAAACACAGCTGTCAAAACATCTGTGTTAACTCTGCTGTGGCCTCTACATTTGCTGAAGGGTATGATAATGTAATAATGATTGCTTATCTTTACCTAGTGCTGTAAGATTTACAAAATGTTTTACATTGATTATCCCATTTATTCCTCAAAACAACCCTATGACGCAGGTACCGTTATTATCCCCATCTTACAGATGAGGAACCTGAGGCTAAGAAGTTAGATAATGTGACTTTGGCCACATAACTATTAAGTATAAGAGGCAAGCTTTTATTTCAGGTCTTTCTGACTCTAAGTTGAACACTTCTTCCACTGGGGACTTTTACTTTAAAAAAATGCAAAAGGAAGCCAAGTTGGAAACTAAGTGGTTCCCTATGGGAAGCTGACTATCACATATTTTGTTATCTCTCAGGACTTTATCCTAGAAGGGAAGCTGTTGGTTGGCCCAAACCAATGCTGCTTCCAGACAACTAACTAAACATCTGTGAAACTGAGATAGCTATTCAAGTATGGAAACCTTGTTGTAGGTGGAAGAAGCACTAGCTGGAGAGTCACAAGATCTGAGGTCCAGTCTTAGCTTGGCTGTGTGGGCAAGTAATTTTATCTCACAAGACCTTAGGACCCTCATCTACAAAACCAAGTGGGTTGGGATAGATCAGAGATGCATACCTACAGCTGCCAGGCAACACTCCTGAGTGCCAGCTGAACTAGAATACACTATAAATGGAAAATATTTGTGAAAATAACTAAAAAATATAATAGAATGTAGATCATGTTAATATGTGATTTTCTAAATCAATATAAAGGGAAGCTAGGTGGCACAGTGGATAGAATACTGGGCATGGAGTCAGGAAGACCTGAGTTAAAATCTGGCCTTAGACATTAGCCGTGCGACCCTGGACAAGTCAGTCAACTCAGTTTGCCCTCAGTTTCCTCATCTGTAAAATGACCTGGAGAAAGAAATTGCAAACCCCCAACATCTTTGCCAAGAAAATCCCAAATAGGGTCATGAAGAGTCGGACACGATCGAACCATAAGTCAACATATGATCTGCAGGGATCTTTCTAGACAGTTTAGTGCCTTTATTTCCATTTGAGTTGGACATCATTGTACTTCTTCACTAACACTCTATTATTTGAAGATGCCTACTGTGAAGTGGGACTTACCACTTGAAAACTACAGTCATGACCCAGGTGCCATCTACCATATCAAGCTACTCGATCAAGCCTACCTATGCTAAAGAAAAAAATGAGACATTTGGTCTCTTTTGAAGGGATATTTCTGTTACTGGACTGAAGGTGGGAAGGTGAGGTTCAATGAAATATTAATATTAAGGACATGATAATTTTCCTCAAAAACCCCCTGTAAAATTAGGCTCTTCAATTGAATTCAATAAACATTTATTAAACATACACTATGTGTCTGACACTGTGCTAAGCACTGGGGATGCAAAAAGAGACAAAAAATCAGCCCTTGCCCTCAAGAAGCTTACAGTCTAACGGGGGACACAACATTCAAACAAATATCCGAAGCATGCTATATACAGGATGAGTAGAAAGTAAGTAACCAAGGGAACGCACTGGAATTAGATGAGATTAGGGAAGGCTCTCTGTAGAAGGTGGGATTTTAAGTTGGGACTTAAAAGAAGCCAGGGAGGTCAGTAGTCAGAGAGGAGGAGGGAGAGTGTTCCAGGCATGGGAGACATCCAGAGAAAATGCCCAGAGCTGAGAGACAGAATGTCTTATTCCTGGAATATCCAGAAGGCCAGTGTCACTCAATCAAAGAGTATGTAAAAGGTGTAAGAAGACTGGAAAGGTGCGAGAAGGCTTGCTATAGGATTTGAAAAGTCATCTAGTTCAACCCCCTCCTTTACAGATGGGGAAACTGAGGCCAAGAGAGGGAAAATGATTTGTCCAAAGTCATATAGATAATAACTAGCAAAAGCAGGGGATTTAAACCTGGGTCTTTTGACTCCAAATCTCATGCTCTGTCTGCCAGCCTTACTATGCATTGAAAGGACTTGTTGAGAATTGTGTAAGAACCCAAGTCTCACACAAAAGGATGGTGTTAAAGGTTAAAGAGGATGAAGTTTTAGTCATATTATAATATTATAATCATATTATAATAGCTAGCATTTCTGTAGCTCTAAGAACTTTTGGCAACTCATTTGATGGAGTTTCTATATATATGAAGAAGAGTGGGTAAAAGAATAATATCTTTCCTTTAGAAAGAAAGATTAAAATCCTGTAAGATTTCAGTTGCTATTACAATGCCAATGATAAGGAGGGCAGGAAAAATGTCCATTCCATAAAGCCTGAAATTAAGTGGCTAGTAAATTGACCTTATTTTCTAGTTAGGCTTTTAAAAATAGCTTTGAATGATTAAAGGTCAGTTAACTGAGGAAGGGGATTTAAGAACTGAGATCATTTTGTCTGGAGTAGAAAGGAACTCAGTAAATTGGTGACTCGGATGATCAAAAGATCAGAGCTACCTGTTAGGATACAGGGAAGTGTTGAAAGGATCAGAAATCAGATATGTGAAAAGCAATATAGAATAAGTTAAATGCCAGACAACTGAAAGATTGGAACGGATATATGTTTGCTAGCTGACTGCTTCTGAGAGTAGATAGGCTATCAGGCAAAGGAGTAAGGTATTAGAGTACTGGTTAAGGAATTCTAGGTGGAAAGAACTAACGTTCTATCAGAAACAAAAAGGAAGCAAAAAATAGCAACAGTCATAGGAAATAACCCCAGCTTTAATAACAATGATAGATTTTATATCTATTGCTTGTGACCTGCAGTTTTTTTGAGAGGAGGGGTCCACAAAGGGAACCTGGCTCTGGACTCCCACATACTAAGTTCAATTCTGGCGAGTCAGGTTTTTTCTTGCACTTTTTGGCTCATCGTGCCTACCCTTCCCTGGATTTTTGGGGAAAATCTCTACAACAAAGTTTAGGTATGAATCATATGTAGGTTCTCCCAAAAGGAATTTAACAGGATCCCAGCTTGAAAAAATACTTAAGTACTTCATCTGCAGAAGTAGATATCAGACATAGGACAGCTATTTATTTCCTCCACCACAAAAGAAATGCTCTAAACACAAAAGACTTGTAAACGTGAGTTAACAAATATTTAACATGGTGAATAATAAACCATCACCTCTATTATACTTTTCAGGGAGGAAAAGACCTTTTTGAAAGGAGTGACGAACAATATTTCACTTTTACTTTTAACCTTTTCTCTATATGTAGCTCATAAGTCCAGCTTTCCCTCAAGCCATGACATACTTTGGGCTTTCTTAGTCCTTTCAGAGGCAGCATCCTTTAGGGAGTGGCTTTCTTTTTCTCTGGGTAGTTATTTATTATTGCAGAAATCACCTCTTGCTGAGTAACTAGCACCTGATCCAAGGAGCTTCTAACTTCTTGAACTCACAAGATACTTGTCAAAACTAGAAAAAAACATCTCGGGCTCACTGCTTGGTTGCCCATTGTTAAGGCAAACAGACTTTTCCCAGTTCTTCCCTTTCGGGATGCTAAGACTATCAAGTCTCCCTTTTGTTTGAATTGGTTGGAAACCTTTTGCTCTCTTTGTCTTAGAATATTTCTCAGCTATTTCTCAGCATTAAGACAATCAAGAGTCATTGAATTGTATATGATATGATGCTGGGGATGGGGAACTTTCAGATACCCAGCCTGGGTGAGGTCAAAGCCCTCAGGGCTCTGAATGGGATATAATTGAGGGGAGCTTTGTGGCTTGACTTTTGGGGCACACTCATGGAAGGAGTGTTGAGACTCTGGGCAAACTGTAACTGCCCCCCCGGCTTTGCTAACCCAGATGCTGGTTTGTGTTTGGTCTGTTTATATTGTCTCTGTAATTTCTGTTTGTATTTGCCTTGAAGTTCAGGGGGCTGATCTTTTCCCCCTGAACTAAGTGAATGATATGTATATATTTGATTAAACTGAGATTGTAAACCCCTTAAAGTTGCTTTCCTTAGAAAAGCAGATCAAAGAACCTGTGTTGGCAGCTTTCTGTGTGTTGGTGTTATTGGCCTTACACAGCCACAGTAGCTACAAGTAACATCATTGTAACAATATACCACCTATTACACATGCCAGGCACTGTACTAAGCACTTTACAAATATTATCTCATTTGATCCTCACAACAACCCTGTGAAGTAGGGGCTATTTATTATTATTCTGAAGGTGATGATAGTTGTATTTTAAAATTTTAACTGTTTTAAGCTGTTGAAAGGATTTAGGGATATAATTTTCTTACCCTTCTCCCCTTTTCAAATGAAGGGGTTGGTACAGTTGATTCCTCAGCATCCTTCTAGCTCTGATGTTCTGTGATTAATACACCTAGAGTCTTTACTTCAACTGATCAAACACTAGGTAGTAACAAAATTAGATTGAGCAGATTATGCACGTATTTGAGAGGAGATTAGGAAGGAAGTAAGAGAAAAGTGTGCAGTGGTCTTAAAAGCTGAATTTTCTATCTGTGATAGGCAATGGGGTTTGTAGTGAATATACTTGAAGGAACTGAGTCAGGCAGAAGTTAAGTGACATTGCCCAGGGTCACACTACTAATAAATATCTGAGGCTGGATTTGAATTCAGGTCTTTCTGACTCCAGGCCCATCTCCTCTATCCATTGAATAATTTCTAGAGTCAGAGGGTCCTGGGGTCAAATTCTACTTCTCACGCTTCTTATGGACTCGGTGATCTTTAACAAGGCTTTTCACTTCCTTGGACCACAGTTTCCACATATGTAAAAAGTATGGGAACCAGATATCCTTCCAACTTTAAATCTATGAGCCTGTGAATCATACATATATGTGTATGTATATATGTATATGTATATATATATATATATCTGTTGATATCAGTTGACTATATATCAGTTGTCTATAAAAAGACTATAAAGCAAATTTCTATCAAATGAATCCTATTTTTACATTGACTTTCATTGTAAATCCAGAACTGCATTCCCATGGAATATAAAGTCCCCAGGAGATTTTGATAAAAATTTGGTGCAGAAACAGATGAAGGCTAGCCGAACAGCATTTCTGGCAGAATAGCAATGTTTTTCTATCTATCTATCTATCTATCTATCTATCTATCTATCTATCTATCTATCTATCTATCTATCTATCTATCTATCTACCTACCTACCTACCTATCTATCTGATATAGATATAGATATAGATATATATACACACACACACATATATATATATACATATATATGTGTGTGTACGTATATATACACATACATACACATATATATATACACACACACACATATAAATGGTTAACTATTTGCATTTCCATACTGGACTTTGGGTTGGCCTTTTCCTGCCTTCCTTTCCATGTCTTGGGAAGAGGCTACAAGATTGAGAGAGATTATCTTAGTAGATGCAATAACACCCTTAAACTCCTCATAGGAAGAGATTTTCCTTGTCTCTCTCTCCCTCCAAATGCATCTATATTTCCAGAATGTTCCAAAATATTGTATGTTCCATTTGGATTCATCTGCTATTGCATAATATAGTTGTTGTTCAGTTGTTTTAGTTATGTGCAGCTCTTTGTGACACCATTTGGGGCTTTCTTGGCAAACATACTGGAGTGGTTTCACATTTCCTTCTCCAGCTTATTTTACAGGTGAGGAAACTGAGGCAAATAAGGTGAAATGACTTGCCCTGGGTCGCACAGCTAATAAATGTCTGAACCTGGATTTGAACTCAGGAAGATATATGTTCTTGACTCCAGGCCCAGCACTCTATCCATTGTGCCACTTAGCAGCCATTGTATTATATAACATGACATAGTTCTTTGAGACTTGTCATATCCCATGGATTTGAAGCTGTTTTCCAATTCTTGGGTCTTCATTTGGACATTGACCCTGCTCTGAACTCCTCAGAAATTTCTCTTATGCCTGGGGATTTCCCAAATCCCAGAGGCAGCTCCACAAATTTCATTCTCCTCTTTCTTCCTTCTTTTTCTTTTTAGCTGGGCACCGTCAATGGTTGCTAGAGATACACCACAGTGTTACATCTTAACAGTAAAAGTTATCATCTAACACCTATCCATGATCCGAATATAAAAATTTCTTACGGTTAAGAATTCCGATTATTTCATGAATTAGTACTGGCTTTACTAGAAATTCTGTGTAGAGAATACGTTTAAAATTCTTGTTCATCGTGGCACGAAAGCATAAGGATCAGATTCTTGGGTATCCTGCTTCTATTTCGATTCCAAAAGATAATTAGTAGCTTTAGTAAATCCCTATGCTTTGATCATATGTTGTCAATACGTCATTACCTGAAAATTCTAGAATCTCAGGGCTGAGAAGGAATCCAGGCGCCATCTAGTCTAACCTCTGCTTGAGTAAGAACCCCTTCAAAGATGTGTGTGAAGACTTCTATTAGGCATTGTAGTGGTGGTTCATCGGTTGTTCAGAGTACCAATGACATCATGGGGTGATGTCTTGGCTTGCACGTGGATTGGATTTAAATGAGGCAAAGGCAAAGTCGTCAGCCTCCCTCCGGGGTGAGGACCGATCCACCGCCTCCTGAGACTGCTCATTCCACTGCTGGATAGCTCGAAGCATTAGTACGTTTCTTTTTTATTCCAAGCCTAAACTCCCGTCTCTTACCTCTTCTTATTCTGGTTCTTCCTTCTGGGGCGGAAAAGAACAAATCTAATCCCTCTTCCACACACCAAATATTGACTAAACTTGGCTTTCTCTGTTAAGAAATGTAGTTCTTTGAAACACATCTTCATTATTAATCGACACTGATTTCTTATTTTGCCAAGAGGACAGTTAAAGGCAAACCATTAATTAGTTCTTTGAAAAGAAAAGTTGACAAAATACTAAATAATGAGTTTGTTAATTTCTTTAGGCCAACTCATTTGGTCTCTACTTGGTAACAGAGAAAGGGAATGAAAGGTTAGAAGTAAAGACAGACTGTAATTTGAGGGTACTCTTTATATACTTTTAACCAGAAGGGTGAAAGATAGAACTATTGATAAACCGATATCTTCAAGGAGTTCATTTTAACCTCTTCCTCAGTTTCCTTAAATATAAAATGGGGGACAGCTAGGTTGTGCTCTGGATAGGGCACCGGCCCTGGAATCAGGGGGACCTGAGTTCAAATCCAGCCTCAGACGCTTCCTAGTTATGTGACTCTGGGCAAGTCAAAACCCCAATTGCTTCCTCCTTCCCCCCTCCATGTCTATGTCTATGTCTATGTCTACATATACATATATATGTATATGTGTGTCTATATATACATGTGTATGTATATATACACATATATATACATATACACACATATACATATATATGGATATGATAGTAGCATCTACTTCCAGGGGCACAGTGTTGGGCCAGTTCAAAATGGCTCCTGAATGTTGATTTTTAAATTCTCAATGTGAGCATTGACACCTCAGAAAACAGCAAACACTACAAATTAGGGCTTAATTGTTTTATTGATTGTCTAGACTTAAGAAAGTTCTGAAGAAAATGTTAATGATGTAAAATAAACTCAAAAGTCTGTCCTATGCATACTTTCTTTCTTTCTTTTTTTGGAGACTTTGTTGGTAAACATTTACTCAGACCCCAGTGCTTCCCTCTCGATGTTGCGAGGATAAAATGAGGCAATATTTTAAAAGTGCTGTGCACTCTATGAATGCTAGTGATTATTATGATGACATAAAAGGCTATTTATTATTATTCTGAAGGTGATGATAGTTGTATTTTAAAATTTTAACTGTTTTAAGCTGTTGAAAGGATTCAGGGATATAATTTTCTTACCCTTCTCCCCTTTTCAAATGAAGGGGTTGGTACAGTTGATTCCTCAGCATCCTTCTAGCTCTGATGTTCTGTGATTAATACACCTAGAGTCTTTACTTCAACTGATCGAACACTAGGTAGTAACAAAATTAGATTGAGCAGATTATGCACGTATTTGAGAGGAGATTAGGAAGGAAGTAAGAGAAAAGTGTGCAGTGGTCTTAAAAGCTGAATTTTCTATCTGTGATAGGCAATGGGGTTTGTAGTGAATAAGAGAGGTTAGAAAGTCTCATGGAATTTTGTGGTCTATCCAAGAGATGCATAGAAATTCTCCATAGGAAATTCTACATGGGAAAGGCCTAGCAAAAACCCATCTCAGAGTTAGAAATGAAAGAGGCCCATGCCTCTGGATTTCTTTTTATGGAAGATCAATAGAAATCAAAAATATTTTGAGGGTATGTACTGCTTAGTAATTGATGGTGAGCAGATGAGTTAAAATGAAGGAATAGATAGCTGGCAAATGTCTTGGTCAAAGACATCATAGCGACTGAGAGAAAAGTCATCAAACAGTTAAGAAAGAAAAATTATATTGTTTTGGAAACAACAAATGCCCCAGCACTAAAGGCTTGAAGGACCAATCTGAATGATAAGGTGTAGCAGTAGCTGGCAAAAGTCTCCACTAATGTCCTACCCCAGGGGACTGTGGTCATTCCATGTCACGGAATGGACATGCGCCTACTTTTATTTTTAAAAATACAACTTTGATGCTTTTGGTCTTTATGTCATTACCCACCTCCTCCATATTGAGTCCTCCCTGTGAGAAGGAAAAATGATTCAGCAAAAACATCTCTACAGAGACCTTATTTGACAATGTATATGACATTCTGTCCTGGTAGTCCTCCACCTCCACACTGTTAAGAAGGATTAAAAAAATGTTCTCTTGGTCTTTTAGAAAAAAGTCAGCACTTTAGCTTTGAAGTTTTTTTTTGCTTATCATTTATCTAAACTGGATCTTTTCCCTCCTTTCTTTCCCTTACCCCATCCAACCCCCAGGACCTCAAGTTTACTTTTGTGATTCTCTCATTTTTTCCCCTTCCCTATTTCAATTCCTATCCTAATTCCCTCTCCCTGCTCCTCCCTTTATCCATTCTTCAATTTTAGTAGTTAATTTTTAATGTCCTTCCCCCAAAAGTGTTATTTTTGTTTTTGCCCATTTTTTATTCCTTTGTCTTTCTAAGATAATCTAAATTCTTTCCCCAAGAATGATAATTGTTGATAGATGCAATAGGATGTAGGATGGGAAGCATTTGCTAAATACCAAAATACTTCCCAAACCTTTGTCCCAAAAGATCAAAATATGCCAACATTTTCTTCACACAGAGCTTCACTAGTTATTTTCTGATATAGTGCTTAAATAAATCATTGAATTGAAAGATGTCATTCATTTTTCTTTTGTTGAAAGACAAGAGTCCCAAATTTGCCAATCTTTTCTATAGTGACTGTCAGTAATAGGTTGCCTAGCAAATATTATATGTATATATTATGCATACATATATGTATATACATGCATACTACATACATGCACACACATATATACATATACATACATACACATACATATATACATATACACATACACCTACACATATATACATATACACATATGCATACACACATATTGTATATGTGTGTGTGTGTATGTTTGTGTGTGTATATAAAATCTTGCTCTTGAAAGGCTTGCCCATGGACCCAGAGATAGCAAATAGCAAAGCCAGCACCTGGATCCAACTCTTCTAATTCCAGGATCAGTGTTCTCTCCACCATGCCCCAGCTCTCTTATAATGAAGTGCCAGCAGAAAACTAGTTGGAACCCCAACTGGTAAAACAAATACATAGAAATAATGCTCTGAAGTTATCATTATTATCATTTTCTTTCAGCAGTTTTTACCGTTGTTTTGAATTTGTTTTGATTTGCCTAGAATCTGCCATTGTAAGTAGTAGGTCAAGTAATTTTCTATGCATCCAGAAAATGGAACTAAGCATTTTAAAGAGAGTGACAGAACTGAGAGGAAGGGGAGCAATTTATTTTAATAGAGCATACACTGTTTTCATTCAACAATCAGTTATGGATGGGTGCCTATAATGTGCCAGGTACTTTGCTATATTCTGAGGGACACAAAACCAAAAAAATTATGAGAGTTATTGTTTTCAGAGAGCTTTTATTTTACTTGATGACTATGTGGCAATAAAACACATGAGGAAGAACGAGATTGGGTGGTGAGAATCTGGACCAGTTGAATGTTCACTCTAAAGTCTGTTTTTATGGTCTTGGGGTCTCCAGTTGGTCCATATTCCAGATAGTTTGAGTTGTTGGATGTAGTTTGTAGAGTGATCCAAGGGTTCCTTCCTGAAGGGCTGTTTCTTGGAGCTGTCAGCTTCTCTCTGTTAATGTGGATGTTGGCTTGACATGGAACCTGTCCCCCTTTTTGCTTTTAAAAATCAGTTATGCCAGTAATTCCCTCAACCTGGAATTTGGTATGACATTTGAAAGCAGAGTGGGCAATATGAGGGCACTTGTATACTCCTGAAATAAATTGCCAGAAAATACATACGTGCATGCATGCACATGTGCACACACACACACACACACACACGAGAAAGCACTTCAGTTTTGTATTTCTCCTGAATGGTGACAGAGTTAACATCCCAGAGTCTCTCATTCTAGCTAAGCCTCTTGGGTTTTTAGATGGAATGTCTCTTGAGTCATAGGATCATATATTTAGAGCTGAAAGGAACCTTAATAACCATCTAGTCCATCCATCTCATTTTATAGATGAAGAAATAGATCTTGAGAGGAAAAAGTAACTTGGCCAAAGTCACACAGGTGATGACGAAGGCAGTATCTGACCTCCAGTCCTGACTTCAAAGTCAGAATTCTTTCCATGAAACCATGTATCTCTTCCCATAATACCGTAATATAGTGCAAAGAAAACTGAATTTGGCGTCAGAGCCTAGGTTTGAATTCTAACTTTGCTACTTAACTTCCTTTTTAACTTTGGGCCCATAACTTCATTTTTCTTGGCCTTAATTTCCTCATAAGCCGAGTGAAAAGATTGGACTAAATGATTTGTAAGGCCCCTTCTGCCTTTATCTACTATGATTTTATGTTTCCTCCATCCCCGTCCCATCATTTAGTCATTTTTCCTTGGTGAAGCACCGGAGTCTTGACTGTCTCGTGGGGAGGAGGATAAAGAGGACAATATCTCGCTCGTTCACATTCCTGCAAGGAATCCCTGAGCGGCAGGGTTGCAGACAGGAGATGTCACTGGGTTAGTCAGAAGATTTAGCACCTATTCCATGCAAAGCACTGGGATAGACATTAGTGATCCAAAGATACGTAGAAACCTCATCCTTTCTCAAGGTGTGTACAATCAAATGGAGGGAAATGCTAATAATGATTCAGAGGAGAAGAAGATGAGTTCCAAAGAAGGAGCCATACAAAGTGCTATTGGACCCCAAAACAGAAAGCCAAGGTAGAAGGAAGATTACCCTCCTTAGAAAAGGAGAAAAAACAAAACAACTTTGGGGCCCACAGGAACCAGTGGTGTGCTGGAGACAGCTCATACTGGCTCAAGAGATGATTGTTAACTTTTCAGAGTGAACATTTGTTGTCGTTCAGTCATTTGAGACATGTCCAAATTTTCATGACTCCCATTTTCTTGGCAAAGATGCTGGAGTAGTTTGCCATTTCCTTCTCCAGCTCATTTGATGGATGAGGAAACTGAGGCAAACAAGGTAAAGTGACTTGCACAGCTAATAGGTGTCTGGAGCAAGATTTGAACTCAGGAAGATGAGTGTTGCTGATTGCAGGCCCAGCACTTTATCCACTGTGCCACCTAGCTGCCTGAGCATTTATACCTCAGAAACTGGCAAATTCTACAAATCAGGGCTTGATTGATTATTTTGTTGACTGTCTAGACTTTAGAATAGAAAGTGATGGAGAAAATTTTAATAATGTAGACTAAACTTAAAAGTGTGTGGTGTTTACGTTTTTACCCCCAGACAGCTGGTCATCAAACGTTTACCAGCACCCTCTCAGATATCACCTATATGCGATAAATTAAAGGAATGGTCTTGTTAAGGTGTGAGTTTAAAGATAGAGGTGAAGGATGTTCCAGAGGACTATTTCCCAGACAGTTTTGGTCCCTGACAAAAGTCTAAGGTAGTTGGACATCCAGCAGATCTCTGAAAAATATACATAAGCATACGTGTTAGTGTTAACACATATATAGTATATATGTATTATACACATTTACTGTATGTGTGTTTATATACTATTATACACAAACACACACAACCTAGTCACCTACCATGATTACCATCACTGCCGTACTCTCTTGTACATGTTGCTCCAGTATTGGCAAAAGGAATGAAGAAACATAGGATTATGTTGAAAAACCAAAGACAATTTCATAGCATGCCCAAATATCCCATTGTCCTGGTTGAAAAGGAATGTTCTGGAGAGCTGGACTTGCTAGGCATGACTTGTTATTGCCCTGCTTTCAATTTTTTGTCTGACGTTGGTCATGCCACAAGTCTATTATGCCATCTTCTGTCCCCAATGTATCTCCATCTCACCCTCTGCCTCCTTGTGGCTGCCCATGGAACCCATAAATTGGAAGTGTTCTTAGAAGATACTCAGTCAGCCTCTTCCTCCCCAACACATAGTCGTTGAATTCTCACTGGGCAGGTGGCACTGCTGGAGGAGCTTTCTTTGGTCCACATTCCCAGACAGGGACAGAGATACCACCTCATCTCAGGACCACAGAGTTGGATTGCTGGTGGAAAAGTACTGTGAAAATGTGTCCAAGCATGAGAGAAATGATAAATATTCTCTGTGATCTCTTCCATGAAGAGCTTTCTTTTTTTTTCCTCTTTGAACGCTCTAGATGGATAGAGTACAGAGAAAAATGAAAAGGCAGAAGTATATGTAGCTTGACTGAATGATGACTAATAGGAGGAAATGAGATAAGTTCTTGCAGATATTTTGAGGTTCTCAGGACCAAGAAGGGTCACATCAGGGACTGAAACTTCAAGATGAAGGACATAGATTTTTTTTTAGTAGTTTGGAAAACAGTCCATATCGTAAGAACATGGAGCAGATTCCTAAGCATGAAAGCTAGAATCTCTGCCTTGATGGTTCCTTGATAAACATTCCTATTTATACAGTACTTTGACAAAGCATTTTACTCACAATAACCCTACAAGTCTATTAATATTCCTAATATTAATTAATTGTCTTTAATAATTACTTAATTAATAGTCCTTAATATTGCAGCTAAGACTCAGGAGCCCATGGTCACACAGTTCAGGAATGTCACAGCCCATTCTGAACCCAGGTAATAACCTCCTCTGCCCAGAACTCAGACTCACACTCCTGGGCTTTGTAAACTTTCATTTTACCTTGCCCAGACCCACCACGTCATTCCTATCCATCTCCATGCATGCCACATCATCTCATCATCATTGTAGCTAACAGTTACATAGTGTTTACTATGTGCCAGGCCCTGTGTTCAGTGCTTTATAATTATTATCTCATGTGATCTTCACAACAACCCTAGGAAGTAAGTGCCATTATTATCCTCATTTTACAGATGAGGAAAATGAGGAAAATGGAGGTTAAGCAATTTGCCTCAGGTCGCACAGCTAGTGTCTAGGGCTGAATTTGAACTCAGGTCTTCCTGATTCTAAGCCCAGTGCTCACATAGACTTACTTTTCCCATCTTCCTTTCCAACTCTAGCTCTGAAAACAGTAATCAAATCAACACTCCCATTTCTGGAAAAAGATGTATTGACCCTCTTTCCTGTCCGTCACTCACTCCTTTGCTTGTATTCGTATCCCCAGCATTTATCATAGTCCTAGCTCAGAGTTTGTACTCAATAAATGCTCACTGATTCCTTCTCCAAGGTTGGAGGGATTGGATCCAAATTGTGGACGCTCTAAAAATTGTTCCTCTCTTTCATACTTCTAGCCATCTTCAGGCTATACCCAATGCTTCCCAATCATATCCTCTTACACCATCAGTGATGGCCTGCTCTAAGCATTTGTATGGGTAGCTAGGTGGCATCACGGTGCACAGAGTGCTAGACCTGGAGGCAGACAGACTCACCTCTGTGAGTTCAAATCTGGCCTCAGACACTTGCTAGCAGAATGACCCTGGGCAAGTCACTTTACCCTGTTTGCCTCAGTTTCCTCATCTGTAAAATGAACTAGAGAAGGAAATAGTAAACCACTCCAGTATCTTTGCCAAATAGAGTCAGAAAGAGTCAGACACAACTGAACAAACAAACAAAAAACTTGTATATTTACTATGGAGCATCAGCTCTGAGTCTGCCTGACCCATTTTCAGACCTTCAACAATGTTAGATTCAGGATTTTGGCAAGAAGAATCCCTTTCCTCCCCCTGCCCCCTACCCCAGCCCCATTCCCATATGTGTCATGAGATTTTCCTGCGGGCAGAATCGCATCGAGCTCTGGGCCCTGACGCTGCTGCCATATATAACATCACATTTTGCCCCAGCTTCCCAGCTCCGATTGACTCGAGCATTTCCTCAGGCTCAGCATGAAGAAATCCTAGCCAGGAATCGGGTTTGGAACGCCTCCAATGACCCAAGGTACCAGTGTTCTAGTTCCGAATCTACAACTAATCAGCTGTGTGACCTTTGGCAAATCTCTTCACCTCTAAGTTTCCTCAGCTGTAAAATGAGATGATTGGCTTAGGTGATCTCTAATATTCACTTTATGAATTTCCATGTGTCCTTTCCCTAACCTAGCTGCTCCTTTACTAAATCAATATCAATTATTTGAAGTAAACATAATTAAAGTAATAGCTAGCATTTATAAAGCACTTTAAGGTTGTGAAATGCTTTACAAATATTGCCTCATTTATTCCTCACAACAATCCTGGGAGTTAGGTGCTATTATGATCCCTGTTTTACAGATGAAGAAACTGAGGCCAGGAGCAGTTAAGTGACTTGCCCAGGGTCACACAGTTAGCAAGTATCTGAAGCAGGATTTGAATTTAGTTCTTCCTGATTCCAGATCTAACACTCAGTCTACTGTACCATATTGCTTACCCAACACACAAGAGAAAGGTTATGTTTGGGCTGATGGTATAAAAGCTTCTCTGGAAGCTCTTCATCTGTCAGTCCTCACATCTCTGCATCTTTAGAGACCTTTCCTCATCAGGAACACTTCTCTATCCTCCATATGGCCTTTCCTGATGAGGCCTTGAGAGAAGGATTCCCAAAGAGAAACAACATAAGAACAGAATGATGTCAGCCACTAGAGTAGATATAACTTCATGGTTTAGCTCCATCCTTCCTTCCAAGCTGCCTTTCCCCCACCTGGCATCACCATAGTAACACAGTGTTTCCAGAAAAAAAAAGCCCAGCCAAGGCATCTAAATTTAGCCTCTAAGCCCAAGCACCTCCAGTGGAGCCTAAAACTCAGAGGGTGGCAGCTAGAAATACTCAGAGGCAGAGAGGATGAGTAACAAGGAGAGGTGAGGAAGGCAATGTAGTCCAACCCATGCCTTAATAAGAATACCTTCTATAATATAGCAGACAAGTAAATGCTCATCTTTTGCTTGAAGACCCCCCTCCCCCCAATAAAGAGTGACCTCCAAAGCAGGCTTTCCACTTTTAGATAACCCTAATTGCTAGTAAATGACTGCTCCTTACTTCAGGCCTCTTGCAAGTTCTGCCCGTTTCTTCTCATTCTATTCTCTGTGGCTGAGTAGGACCAATTAATCCATCTTTCACATGACAACCCTTAAAATACCTGAAGACAGCTGTCATGTCACTACTAAGTTTTCTCTTCTCTAAATTAAACTCTCCAGTTCCTTCAGCTGACCTTCATGTAGTACAATATTGAGCTCCTTAAGCATCCTGGTTGCCTTCCTCTGAACACTTTCTCTAAACGGCTTATAAATTGTAAAATGTAGTATTCAGAACTGAACAGAGTTCTTCTGGTGTGGTTGGCTAAGGGCAGAGGGCAGCAAACCTCTCACCTCTTTGAGACTATGCTTAAGACCAGGACCATAGCTATTTTGGGCTGCTATATCACTCTATTGACTCACACTGAGCTTGCAGGCTATGAAAACCTCCAGATTTCCTTCAGACATGCCTCCCTCATCTTGTAAGGTTGATGAAAAAAACCCAACAGACTGATAGGATAAGTAGCTGGAGATCAATGCCCAGTGGAACTCACCAAGAGCTTTGCTCCAATCTGTGGGTATTTTCAAGCATCACACACACACAAACAAACACAGAGGCTAAGTATATAGTTGTACTTTGGTTGCATTGGGATGTGCCTCTGCCCAGGCCTATAGTTAAGACTAGGAATGTGTCTGTTATCTACCTCTCATGGTTGACGGGAGCCGACCATCAAAGAGTTATCAGAAATATAACAGAAATATAGTCCCAGGAAGGATTATCATCACAGACTTGCTTACCTCTGAAGGCTGATCCCCACCCCCATCACCCAAGCCAACATGTAGGTGCCACTAGAGTGGCACAGTGGATGCAGCATTGAGCTGGGGTCAGGAAGATCTGAGTTCAAATCCAACCTCAAACACTCGTTAGCTGTATAACCTTGGGAAACCAACTTAATCTCTGTTTACTTCAGTTTCCCCAACTGTAATATGGGGATAATAATGGCACCTACCTTCCAGGTTTGTTATTAGAATCAAGTATGAGAATGTTTGTAAAGTGCTTAGCACAATGCCTGGCATATGGTAGGTATTTAATAAACACTTGTTCCCTTTCCCCTACAGCACATAGGATGCTTGGGAGTGGGGACAGAGAGAGGGAGAGAGAGAGAGAGAGAGAGAGAGAGAGAGAGAGAGAGAGAGAGAGAGAGAGAGAGAGAGAGAGAGATACAAATGTGACTTCTCAGGTAACTTTCCTAAGGGCTATTGTCCTGAGTTCATCTGTAGACAGCTCCTTTGGTTCCCAATGTGGTCATGACTTCCTGAATCCCACACTCCCCTAGGTCCGAGTTGTTGTCCATAAGCAAACAAATATGCCACAGGGTTCCACAATCGCTGTCTGTTTATTAGCTTACAGAAGTGGGTTTCAGTCCTCCTGCTCTTCAAATCTTCCCATTGCATATTGCCTCTGAATACCCCCAAATGGCAGTACAAGGTATCTCAGGTGCAACCAGCTTGGTGCTCTCCTTTACTGAAATGCTGAATCCCCACTTTGTCATTATCTCTGACCACAGTTCTGACCCTGAACTTAAAAAGAAATGCCATAGGACCAGAGATTTAGTGCTCAAAATGACCTTAAAGTTCATCTAATTTAATCTTCTCATTTATAAGAGAATAAACTGAAGCGCAGAGAGATAGTCTTTTGCCCAAGGTTATACAGGCTAGAAATAGCAGTCCTGGGATTCAAATCTAGATTCTCTGCCTTGAAATCTATTCCTCTCCCTGGGCTGGTTAAGGGTTATGGGAGCCCCTGAAGTACATGATAAAAATTTTTCTTTCTGGAAATGGTGCAGCAATACGCAAAGAATCTTATGACAATATTTGGCCCTTGTTCCCAGAATATAAACTTAAGTCATTGGAAGGAGGTAAAGCCCTGGACAGAATAAAACTCCCAATCATTTGTCCGGTGGAGAGGAAATTTGGTGTTTGTTACAAATGGAAGTCATTTGGGTTATCCTAAAGCTCATGTCCTACTCAGGGTGGCTGAGAAGGTTGCATCAGTTTCTTGACCTTCGTTCCTTTGTCAGGGAATCATTATCTTCACTGTGTGGTTGTCCCACATCGGGGCTCATCCTTGTTCTAGTACCTTCGTTATTTCTTCATCGATGGAATGGAGATGATGATTCCAATACCCCATTTCCATCTTTTAGTCATCCCTAGAGATTTGCCCAAACACCTAAAGCCTGAGAAATATCAAACTGAATCAAAAGGAAATCAGGCAGCTAAGACATTTGTTTATCCCTTCTCTTGTTTACAATCCAGTTTTATTTGGAACCTGTGCATCGGAACAGGTGTGAATCGGTGGGTACCCATAGATGGAGAATCAGTAGGCTTGTAAAGTTTCTTTGGACCCAAAGCTCTTTCCAAGGCTGTGGATTTGAGGACGATATGCAAATGGATTAGCAAATGTGTATGTAGGCCTTTAGCACTCCACAAAAAAGTACTGTCTAAATACTAGGTGTGAGTATTCAGTGCTAATGACACAGCATTCTGTTTATACACCCACACTACCTGGCAGCTACTTCACTAAACTGGGGATAGGGGTGGGGGAGGAAGAAGGATGAATGGGAATTGCCTAGGTAAAGTGCTTTGAAACCCTTGATTAAAGACCCTTCAGGCGTCTAGACCAAATGTATTACAGTATTGTTATTCCCATAAGGATCTCTTTCATTACTCCTGAGTGGCACATCTTTGAATTTCTGGTGAATGGTTCTGCCTTGCTATTTCAAGCCCAGAGTGTCATTGGGAAGCCAGAAAGATGCCAAGAGGTCCATGGCCAAAACCCCTGCTTTTGATTAAGTGAGCCAAAGGATTTGACAATCACCCTAGATTTTTTTCAAGCACATAACATTTCAGCCAGTAGACTAGCAGAATGCAAATATCCTGCACGAAAAGGAGCATTAGCTATATTATAAGTGTAGCATAGGAAACCAGACTTGGAATCAGACAACTCATTAACTATGTGAACATGGGTGGTTTAAGCTATCTGGACCAATTTCTTTATTAAATGGAGGTAATAACATACTACCATTTGTTTCTCTTCCCAAGGAATTAGTTAAGATTGGGCACTCTCTTCACAGTATCATAGATTTTATATCTGGAAGGACCCCTTTCATTTTGCAGACAAGGAACTGAGTCCCAGTAAGAGGAAATTACTTGCTCAAGGTAATGCTGTTAATGTTGGATCTAGGACTAAAGTTTACATTTTCTGGCTCTGAGACCAATGTTTTTGGTTACGCTACGTACTGTCACTCTGAGGTGAATCTTCTGCCTTGAATAAAGTATATAGGTCAGTTGTTAAACCAGAGAAAGGGAAAGGAAAGGAGTCTGAAAGAAAAAAGTGGTGAAGGGAATTGGGAAGAGGAGCACCTTAGGTTAAAAACAGAGCTCATCAATTAGAAATGGTGAGGAGAATCTGGGGAAACAAGACAGGAAAGAGAAGGGAAATGAATTACAGAGAACAGCCTATGAATCAGAATCAGCTCTGTAACTCTAGGAGGATTTCTTGTCAGTAGAGAATCAAGGACACCAAAAAGCAATGGATTTCCTCCATAGGTGGGCTGCTGCAACCCTGGACTGGGGCTCAAGCTAGGCTAATGCAGGAATTTTTAAAGGTGTCACCACCCTCCACACCATTTTGACCATAATTAGAAGACTCACACCCCAGGCTATCAACTTAATAAAAGTTCTATAGAAATGGGGCTCGAACCAGTTAATTTGTGATCTGTTTTTTTTTCTGACCAATGAGATGGAAATGTGGGAATCAATGAATTCACCCCCACTGATCTGGCTTAGCCATAGGGTAGTAGCAGAGACTGCATAGATAACTACATTGAGTATAATCGACAACTAGTAGAGGAACAAACATCTGGAGAGTAGGGTAGGGGAATGGCCGAAAAAAGTTCTTACGATTAGTGTTAGGAAATTCCTGTGAGATTGACATTCAAAAGAATTTAGCCTTCTTAACTATCCGCAGAGAAAAAGAAATCAAGTGGTTCGAGAATGAATGCCTGTTGCCCAGAACTGAACAAGAGGAAGATGGTGGGCTCAGTTGCCTTTGGGAACTTGCAAAGTTCTTTGAAAGACCCAAAACCTCTCCCTAAAATAAAAGCTCATCTAGGTGGCAAAGTGAATAGAGGCTCAGAGTCAGAATGACCCGAGTTCAAATGTGACCTCAGACGCTTAACTAGCTGTATGACATTGGGTAAGACATTTGACGTCTGTCTGCCTCAGTTTTCTCAACTGTAAAATAGGGATATTATTAGCACCGATCTGTGAGGGTTGTGTGAAGATGAAGAGATAATCTCTGTAAAATGTTCAGCATGGATCCTGGCATATAGTAGGTTCTTAATAAATGCTTGTTCCCTTCCCATCTCTTTCCTTCCCTTTCCCTGTCCTTCTCTTTCCTTTCCTTCTTCCTTGGTACCAATATTTTTCCAGCAATGTTTTATGACTTGGAGTCACAGAACACTTGTCTCCAAAGAACTGAAGTTTAGGATCATCCAGAGTATAATGAAGAGGCGCTGTGAGGAGGGTATCAGCACATTACAAACGAGGAATTATGAAGAAGCGGTGTGACAGATGTCATCAAAGAACCATAAGATCAAAAAGGATCATGGCTTGAGTTGGGAAAAAGGGATAAGCAATGCAGAGCTCACATGATTCATTAATATTCTCTTGATGTCAGCAAAACTCAAGGCAGTCCATTGGCATGTTGGGTGGAATCCTTTGGCAAATTTATGAGAGTGTGTAGAGAAGAGTTACACAGGAATATCAAGGATGGGTAGCAATCTACAATGCAGGAATACTAAAGTCAGTGAGACTGTAGCACCATTGGAATATTAAAGGAGGTGCAGGGGAAAGACCCTATGCCCTTTGAACCAGGCTTTAATTTAGCTTAAGGGTATACCTTGATCCATTTATTCAGAAGAAGGAAATTGTAATAGAGAAAATCAAGAAATGTGACTTCTTAGAAGCACTCTATTCTGTAGTCCTTACTGAAACCATGCTTTAGAAGTCAGAAAATGCCTTTCTGGGCTATGTGTCTCCCATCTAAGACCAATAGAATGTGTCAAATTACATGGCTAGAGAAAGCCTTCTTTCAGCCCAGAACCTAAAAATAATAGTAATAGCTAACACTGATACAGTATTTTAGGGTATGCAAAGTGCTTTACCTATATTATCACATTTAATCTTCACAACAGCCTTGGGAAGATATTGTTATTTAGTCCTTATTTTACAGATGAGGAAACTGAGGCAATCAGCATTTCAGTAACTTGCCTACGGTCATGTATCTAGTAAGTATCTGAGGCAAGATTGGAATTCAAGTCTTCCTGACTCCAAGTAAGAGTCGAGAGAGTCCAATTAGAAGTTGTTCCATTTAAAACCAGCTGGATCAAGATAAACGTTATTAAACACGGACAATCTGGGAATTTGGTTTGCTTGAGTATTGTTTGTTTGTCCTTTGTTCTTGAAGAGAACTAATGATGTCAGGAGGGAAGTTGATGACTTTGCACAGCTTTGCTTCACTTAAATCCAGTTCACTTGCTCGAGTATGCGTATTCATTTTAAGGTTTGTTTTTTTTAATGGGAATGTTAGAAACATACTTGCATTGTCTAGGAATAAACAATACTCATTGGAAGGCCAAGAAGGTTTTAAATATATCTTACATTTATTCCTCCTGAATAAATGGGTACATCCCCTGAACAGAGTACAGGAGAAAGTACAAGGGACTCAGACAAACACCAGTCCTTTTATTGGCTCTCAATTCGAATCTCCTGCTCGGCTCTTCATTGGCCAGATGCAACGCCTCCCCCCCCCCCCGCCCCGCCCTGAACTGCCCACATCATGCCTCCTTCAAACAGCTCCTTAAGTATGCGTGCAAGCCTCTAACCTTTAACCCAGTCAGAACCTTGGTCTTTGCTAGATTAGAGCTCTTATTAGAACTGGTTCTAATCAGTCACCAGACTTACATTCTGCTACAAGTGGGGGAGATACTTTCGACACTGTGGAAACAAAATTGCTTCCACCATTTCTCACAGGAAGGTATAGAAGGAGAGGAGGATAGAGATTCGGTTGTAAAAAAAAAAAGGAAAGCAAGGAAAGAGGGTCATTGAAGCAATTTTTTAAATGCACAGAAGAGAACATAAAAAAGCCAGAAGGAAACAGAGGCAAACTTTGAAAGTTATATATTGAGTTTATTTCTTATTATTACTTAAAAGGAAAAGCAAGCTGTGCATAAGAGAGATTAGTAGTTTCACATACAATCCTCTTCTGTTTTACTTTGTACATAGAAATGCCCCTTTCATTTGTTGTTTTTTAAGTTCAGAATAAATAAATTAAATTAAAATAAAACCTAATGGGAATGACATTTCTATGAGACTTCCCTCCCTGGAGAGAAACATTAATTCACATTTTGCATAGTATTTGCAGATTATTTCCCATCATTTATCTCATTTGGTTTACCACATCAGCTCTTGTGAGGCAAGTAGTGAAATTAGGATTATCCACATTTTACAGATGAGAACACTGAAGTTCAGAAAAGTTAAATGATTTGCCCAAGATCACATAGGTAGCATGGGATAGTCAGAATTTGAACTCTTATCTTCTAATGCTAAGGCAAGTACTCTTTCCACTGAATTGAACTCTGCAAAGAGTCTTAGCTGAAGTCATCAAGTCAGCTGTAGTCAGAATAATTTTGATGAGTCATGTAATTTCCCAGGCTTCACTATATTCTTAACCCTACTTTTGAGTGACTAGGGTGGGGGAATTCATCCCTAGAACTCTACAAAGTTCCTTGAGATTTGAACAGGGAGAAAAATAGTTTGAAAGAAAGTAGTATTTGGATCAAATGACCAATTAGCATCCTTTATATCTCTTACGTTACTGTCTTATACGTGTCACTGAAAATTCAAGTATTGACCCTTATTCTGTATTGCTTTGAACATATGTAATCAGATCTGTAGTTCCCATTGGCAGGGCTTGTCATGGTAGTTCTATATTTGTAGCTTCTGGTTAATATGTTTTCCTTAGAAAAAAAAAGCAACCTAACTCTGATTATTGGGGGGTGGGGGGTTATATTTGCAGGGCAATCAAGGTTTATTGTTGTTAAGTTGTTTCAGTTGTGTCCAGCTCTTTGTGACCCCATTTGAGGTTTTCTTATCAAAGATAATGGAGTAGCTTGCCATTTCCTTCTCCAGCTCATTTTACAGATGAGGGAACTGAGGCAAACAGGATTAAGTGACTTTCCCAGGGTCCCACAGTTGGTGGGTGTGTAAGGCTGTATTTGAAATCAAGTCATCCTGACTCCAGGCCCCATGTTCTCTATCCACTTTGCCACCTAGCTGCACATCAACAGGACTACCATGCTATAGAAAAGGTACTTCTGCATATCATTGGTGACTTTCCCCATTGTGGTATTGATATATCACAGTCTGGCATAAGAAATTAAATGGGAATTTGGGAGGAGTTTTACGGAAGTCACAGATGACACATGAAGGTCAGCAGAAGACACACAAAGGTCAACAGGTAACACAGAGCCTATGAACAAATACTTAAGCCAAATTTTACAATAGGGTACTATAAACACCAATAAAAGAAAAAGAAAAAGAAAAAATTCAGACTTCTCTAGTTTGAAGGGAAGGCCAAAAAATTTTACATGCATTTTCCAAATTGTGAGGGTGCTGTACCACCTGACCCCCATCATGTGGAAGGAATAACTGAAGTTTTCCTTCTTTTCACCTTGACTGCAGTCTTCCATACATCAAAACAAACTTTCTTTTTTTAAGACAGCTTTGCCGTCATCTAGTCCCTCTCTGAACCTGGCCTATTAGAACTGTTGAAGGCTAATATACAAAGGAATTGAAGTAGCTGGAGAGGATAACAAATGTGTAATAGGCTTCCAATCATGGTAGAAGATGCAGAGAAACAAATTTCAGTGTAACAGAAGGTGGGAAACCAACTTTGGAATAGTTAGAGCTGTCCAAAAGTGAAACAAACTATCTCCAGAGCTAAGTGGTTGTCCACCACTGGTTGTCTTCAAGCAGAAGGTGGATGATCATTTATCAAAGACCATTTTCAAACCTTGGAAGTTCCTTTTCACTCTGAGATTCAATGGTTCTTGGAAATGACTTCATCCACATTAAATACAACTTCACTGTTGTTTATCTAGCTTACTCTCTTCCATTTGTTCAGCTTTTTATGACAGATCATGTTCAGTAGGACCCATCAATGATACTGGAAGCTCTTGGTGCCATCTGAACCTACTGAGTTGTGGAGTTGCATGGCCAGTCTCTATTCTATCAATCTAAATTTTCTCCTAGCTTTTTTCCTATCAGTATTCTTGATGTGTTTATTGTATACCCAACGCCATGCTGGGTAATGTAGGCAAGACATCAGAAGTAATAGATTTTATAGGAACTCACCCAAAGGAAAGACAAGGCATAGAGACAGGAAGCAATTAGAAAACAACAGAGAAGACTATATATCATTTAGTGCTAAAGTGGATGGTACAGACTATTAAGTGTTACCGGAACTCAGAGATGGGTAAGGTCAATGAGAACTAGAAAAGCTGGAGGAAATTACATAAAGGAAATATCACTTGAACTGCCTCATCATTATAATTGACAGGCATTTGGCTAGGTACCCACCTACCTAAATGCTGGAGATATAAGGTTTAAGATATGATCCCTGCCCCTAGAAGCAAGGGTAGGGTTTGAATAGGGATGGGGAGAGAGGAAATTGTTCAAGAAGAAGAAAACACCTTTCATCAGAGGCATAGAGGTCTGAGTAGCTGTGACACATAAGCAGGATGGTTAACAAGTTGATTTAACTAAAGTAGAAGGTCCATATTGGGGCATTGTGTGAAATAAGTTTGGACATCTAGCATGAAACCAGATTATGGAGGACTCTGGAATTCAGATAGGAGAATAAGACTTGATTTAATAATGTAACAAAGCCTCACAGTTGCCCTTCCTGATTCTGGTCAACCCTATGGGTGCCTATTGTTGCTCAGCTGTTTCAATCAACTCTTCATCACCATATTTGGTGTTTCTTGGCAAAGATACTGGGGTGGTTTGCCATTTCCTTCTCCAGCTCATTTGACAGATAAGGAAACTGAGGCAAACAGGCTTAAGTGACTTGCCCAAGGTCACACAGCTAGGAAGTGTCTGAGGCCAGATTTGAACTAAGGCTGATGAATATTCCTGACTCCAGGCCACTATCCTGTATGCTACCTAGCTGTCCCACATGGGTGCTTAGGGGTTGCCATGTATAATTCATCAGTGAGAGGCTTGCAATAGGATAATGAATAGACCCTCAGTTGTCTGTTGAGCTAGAAAAGTTGATGACTCAGTGGATGTGCAAAAAGCACAGACACCGCCACGGTAACATTTACATACCTCCTCTCCTTTCAAACTTATAGGCTCAGCTCCTGGATATATCTGTCATATCTTGGTCATGTACTGGGGAAAGGAAACGCAAAAGATGTGTCCTCAAGTTTACATGGGCAGGACATATGCTAGCAGATGCCTGGAGGTCAGGTATGGGGAATGGGCCAGCCTCCCCTCCCCCACTTGGCTTTTGGGGTAGAATCCAGTACTAGTCTTTCAGGAATCACAGCCAGAAAAGAAGAGAGCATTGGAGGGGCAGGCTTAGCCCTTTCGTATATCCACTGAATCATCAATTTTTCTGGTTCAGCAGCAAGTTATGGGGTTCTTCATCATCTCCTGTTGCAAACTCCTCATTAATTAAGTCATATATAGCAGGAAACTGACCCCCAAACTTCCACATGGTTGACTGAAATCAAGAAGGGCAGCTCTGATCCCTTGCCATACTTAGAAACAAGGAAATATTGTAGGTTTCTGAAGAGGGAAATAGTATGATGACATCAATGTTTAAGGAAGATACATAATGTGACTTTAGGGCAGCTAAATGGCTCAGTGGGTAGAATGCTGGGCCCAGAGTCAAAAAGACTCATCTTCCTGAGATCAGACACAACTGAAGTGACTGAACAACAACAAAAATAATGCAACTTGGAATAGGGAGAGAATGGAAATAAGGAGGCTGGACCGAAGGCTGTTTTAGTAATCTCACCAATTCCATGCTTGAACCACTCATATAAAAGAGAAGGTCTGAAAGAGATGTATCCAAAGGGATGGAAGATTCTTATTAACAATATTCAGATGATATGGTTGGAATGATCTTAGTGAAAAAGCAAAAGGGCAGGTGTCTAAAGAAATAAACATAGCATCTGAGCTCTAATAAGCTCAGGTTCTAAAAGGATACATTCCCCCCCCCCCCAAAAAAAAATAGAAACAGGAATACAACAAAGTTAGAATGAAAAAGACTACCTTGTAAAAATTGTGTGAGGGAGGTTAAAGTCCAGAATGAGCTAAAGCTGGTGAATAATGGTAAAGACAAAAAAAAAGGACTTTTAAAGCTATATTTGGGGCAAGAAGAGGAACGAGGAAGGTAGAGAGAGGTCCACTGCCTGGGGCAGATGTTATAATGTTAACAGATGGCAGGGAGAAAGCAGAACTATTCATCTGCTATTTTGCCTTTATCTTCTCTGACAAGGAGAGCGATTTTCAGACTGAGAAGGGTAGAACCAATATAATTAAGAGGGAATTAGAACCAAAGATAGGCGAGGACAAGCCGGAGTGTGTCTTGATGAGGGTGACTAGGATAATAGGCAACGTGGTGTAGTGAATTGAATGCTGGGCTCTGAGTCAGGCAGACTGGATGGAATCCTGCCTAACGTACTTGCCAGCTCTATGACCCTAGAACAAGGCATGTCATTTCTCTCAGCCTCAGTTTCCTCATTTGTAAAACCAAAAATGATACGTGTAGCACTCATCTCACAGGATTGCTGAGAGGCTCAAATGAGATGATATATAAAAAGTGCTTTGCAAACTTTAAGGTGCTACATAAATGTCAGTTATTATGGTGAGGGGACTTGAAACTATATCTTATGAGAGGTCGAAGGAGCTGGGAGCCCGGAGAAGGGAGCAATTAGGAGAAACATAACAGTTGTCTTGAGCTCAGATGTCTCCTAACTCTCAAGTCTAGCATTCCTTTCACTGTCCCCGGCTGACCCCCATGTATGCATTACATCTGATATATCAAATGGGAAAGTTCTTTAGCAAATCATATATGCACAGTTTCATAGAACCAAGTGTCAGGCACATAGATAGGCTTTCAGAGTGAATTCAACAAGCATTTATTAAGTGACTACTGTGTGCCAGGCATTGCATTAAGCGCTGGGTTAGATAGGTAGCTAGGACCTGAAGCCAAGGACCTAACTGAAGGCTTTCAGGACTCAAGGTATATTATAGGATTTTGCCAACTCTCTCCTAATGTATCTGGATATGGAGACTGGTATGACACAGTGGAAAAAGCTCCAGAGTTGTAGTAAAAGGACTCAGACTCAAATCCTTATTCCACACTACTCGTGTGACCGTGGATAAGTCACATAACTTCTTAGATCCTCAGTTTGCTTTACTATAAAATGAAGGGGTTAGTCTAGATTATCTCGAAGACCCTCTTCCTATTAAAACAGTAGGAATATCAACTGCAGAACCCAAAGACCTTCCCCCAATTGTATTTTACCCAGGTCACCAGGACCTGGTGTCTTCTCTCCTTACTACAGGCACAATGAGGTCAGAGCATCAGAACCAATAGTCTGAACAGAAAAACAATATGAATTTCTCCTCTCTACTGGGATCCAAGTCATTAAAAAAAGTAGGGTCCCTAGCAGAAAGAGAAAGTAAGACAGACAAATCTAACATTGTCAAAGCAATTAATCAGATAACCAGCCAGTTGTTCCCTGCTGTTCTGGTAGCAGACACATTGTTAAATAAAATGATTTTTTTATAGATTATTCTCGCTGCCTCTCCATAAGGGAGATTTATCAACTTTGGGGCTTGGGAATCATTTATTCCCAGACCAATGACTCCAATTTTTTCCTCTTGGCCTAGTGTTTCAGGGACAAATTGAGAGGGATAGAGTTGGAAGTCTCCCTCTCTGAGAAGACTAGGGGAATGGATTATATAGAACAGGAAAATTATGCCCCATGGGCTTGGGATCCATTTCCCTTCTGATGATCTGGAAACCCCAAACTATAACTGCTTTGAAGATAAGTAGGCAAGTCTTAGCGAAGCTCTTCTATGAGGTGGCCTAGTTTTCCCAAAGGTAGTTTGTTCCTAACGTGTGGCTGCTACTTGTAACCCCTGTGTCCTCAGTAAGAGCACTTCTGACTACAGAGCAGCATGGATGGAGATCTATCTTTTCCCCACAGGCCTCAATTTTTCCTCAGTAGGGTTTGTAAGTAATTTGGCCCCATAGATTAGTAAGGAAAAACTCTCCCCTTTCTTTTCCCTGATATTCAATTAAAAATTTATGACAATGATGGAGAACGAAAACCAGGAATAGCTTTGAGAAGACTATGTTTGATTGATGAATCCCAGGACTGATTTTGTCTGCAGAATCTTTCTTAGAGACTAGAGTGGTCTTTATTGTATAGGTGTCCCACAGGCTGGAAGAGGCAATAAGTGAAATGTCTTCTACACAGGAAAGTCATTAAGCACAGTGCCTGGCACACGGTAAGCACTATATAAATGTTAGCTATTATTGATATTAAGTTAAAGGAAAATATGTAAGTATATGACATAACTCTCAGCCTTAAGGAATTTAGAGTCAATCTGGGAGGTCAAAATATTAGACCATCAAGTGATACTGGAAGGAAGTCCAAAATGTGATCAGTTCAATTCAACAAACATATATTGAATGGCTACTATATGCAAAAATGAGTGGTAGAGACAATTACTACTTTAAAATTCAAAGACAAGAGACATCACTGTGGATTGCGGCAGTCAAAGAAAACTGGCCAGAAATAGTTGCCGAACTTGACCCTGAAGGATGGATAGGTTTTGGGTGGGTTGAAGGAAGAAGGGATATTAAGGCAAAGGCATACAACAAGTAATGACTGTGACCTCTTTGGAGGACAGTGAGACCACCAGACTGACTGGAGTGGAGGATTTATATATTGCGTTGTTGTTTAGTTAGTTGTGGCTGACTGTTTGTGACCCCATTCCAGTTGGTTGGTTTGTTTGTTTTGGCAAAGATACTGGAGTGATTTGCCATTTCCTTCTCCAGCTCATTTTACAGATAAAGAAACTGAGGCAAACAGGGTGAAGTGACTTGCCCAGGGTCACACAGTTAGTATCTGCGACTGGATTTGAACTTAGGTCCTCCTAACTCCAGGGCCAGCACCTATTGTGCCATCTAGCTGCCCTGCATACTTAGAGGTAGGAAGTAAAGCTGGATGGAGAGAGGTTGACCCAGATTATAAAATATCATAAATGACAAGCCGAGGAATTTCAACTCTCTAAGACTAAGTTGTTGAAAAGGTGCTGACCTGTGTTTGGAGAGAAGCTCTCTGCACCAAATGAAATCACAGGTCTAGTCCCCCTATCCTTGTATGATCTCTGCATGACAAATTCGTTTGATATTTTTGAACAAGGGCATGACATGCATGGCTTAAGGTCGGTACTGCTCTCAAGAGGATGCTTACTCCTGCAGATACAAACTTCACAGCTTTTCTGAGAGCGGTTATTCTAATACTTCTCATGGTTCATGACCGTGTTGCCCCGCTATTGTCTCCCAGAGCAGAAAAACACAGACTTTTATCAGAGGCACTGCTCCAAATTTTCCTCCTGCCCTGTAGCCATAGAAATAAAAAGCTACACAAGCAAGAGACAATGTGATAGCTAGGTGGTGCAGTGGGTAGAGTGTTGCAGTTAGAGTGAGGAAGACCTGCATTCACATCCTACCTTGGACCCTTAGTAGTTGTGTGATTCTGGGCAAGTTACTTTAACTTATTGTGCCTCAGTTCCCTCATTTGTAAAATTAGGGAATTGGACTTGATGGCCTGCTTCTGAGGTACCTTCCATCTCTAAACATATGGTACTAAGATGTTATGTCCTTGAGTGCCTTGGGATAACCAGGGCCATTCAAGCATGAGCTATGGTGAACAGTAGTGCCTGTGGATGTTCTGGTGTGAAGGAGATGAGTGGAAAATGACCTAAACATGCAGTCTCTGTAGGTATGCTTCCCATAAACACATCCAACAATTATGGCTGAATTGTCAGTGGAAACAATAAGCTTCTTGGCCAGATTATACTGTACAGTAATCCCACCTAAAGAATGTCGTGTCTTCGAGATTACTTCTGATTTATTTTTTAAATATATAATATTTACTTTTTAAATATATTTTTATTTTTAAAATTTATTTATTTTTTAATATGCAATATTTTATATTTCCTTGAATTATGTGTTAAAACTTTAACATTTAAAGAAAGTTTTGAGTTCTAAATTCTATCCTTTTCTCCTTCCCTCTACTCCCCCCCCAAGATGGTGAGCAATCAGATATAGCTTATATATGTGCAATCTTGTAAAACATTTCCATGTTAATTATTTTGTACAAGACGACTTGAATAAAAAAAAAGAATGAAAGAAAGAAAGTGAAAAATAGCATGCTTCAATCTGTATTCAGAAAATATCAGTTTCTTCTTTGGAGGTAGATAGCACGTTTCATCGTGAGTCCTTTGGGATTGTCTTGGATCATTGTATTGCTGAGAATAGCTAAGTCATTCACAGTTCTTCATTGTACAATATTGCTGCTACTGTGTACAACATTAGCCTGGTTCTGCTCACTTCATTTTGCATCAGTTCATGTAAGTCTTTCCAGGTTTTTCTGAAATCATCTTGCATGTTATTTCTCATAGCACAATAATATTCCATTACAATCGTATACCATAGCTTGCTTGTTCAGCCATTCCCCAATTGATGGCCATTCTCTTGATTTCCAATTTTGTCACTACAAAAAGAGCTGCTATAAATATTTTTTTCTTGCTACAAATAGGTCCTTTCCCCCTTTTACGAACAACATTTATTAAGTACCTACTATGTGCTCCTGACCAGACTTTGGCCCTGCTAGCAGAGTTGCTATGGAGAATGCGTCAGCATTATAGAGTCGATGACCTATTGGTCATTTAGGCAGCTAAGTGGCACAGTGGAGAGAGTGCTGGTTCTAGAGTTAGGAAGATCTGAGTTCAAATCCAGTCTCAGACACTTACTAGCTATGTGCCCCATGGCAGGTCACTTAACCTCCCTTTGCCTGAATTTCCTAAACTGTAAAGTAAGTATAATAAGAACACCTACCTCCCAGGGTTATTTTTAGGTTCAGATGAGATAATATTTACAAAGCTCTTAGCACAATGCTTGCTTGGAACATAGTAGGCTCTACAGAAATGCTCATTCCCTCCTCCCTCCTCCTTCGCCTCCCAGTTGTCCATTGACTGTTAACTTGTTCTCAGAAGCAAAGCATTCCTAAGCAAAACTAATTTTTTTTTCTGCCTCAGCTGTTCTTTCTCTTGGATGATTTTGTAGTTAGGGGAGGACAGGAAGGAAGAAAGATCATCTGTCTTGATGAAAGAATTTGATTAGATTAAAAAAAAAACTAGATGGGAACTCTAGGAATAATCAGAGAATCAGGTAAGCCCTATCAACACAATTTCCCTTAGGCTTCTTCAAAGGTTCATTTGAAAAAAAACCACATTTTTATTATATTATCACTTTTTAATGGTACATTGGAAAGTTGGTTGAAGCTGGAGTCAGAGGAGTTAGGTTCAGAATCTGGCTCTTTCACTTATGATCTCAGTAATCCTGGGCAGGCCTCTCTGTCTGTCTGTCTGTCTGTCTGTCTCTCTCTCTGCCTCATTTTCCTCATTTGTAAAATGAGGGGGTTGGATTGGTTGACCTTTAAGGTTCTTTACATCTCTAAAGCTATGATCCTCTGAAGATATTTATTCATTTACATAATCATTAATGTTTCATAAGGGAAAGTTAATCTATGATTCTGCTGGCTTCCAAGAACAAAATTCCCAAATTTCCTGACTGCATATTAGAACCGAAGTGGAGAGTCTTAGAAGCTATCTATTCTACTCTCCATCTAAAGTAGAAATGCTCTTCATAATATCCTTTGCAGATGGTCACCAATAATCTGTTGCTATGCACTCAGTGAAGAGGAGCTTACTACTTCCTAAGGCATATTTCGTTAGATAGCTCTAGATGTTAGAAAAGTCTTTATTAAGTTAAAATCTGCCACCTTGTAACTTCCAAACACTGATTCTACCTTCAAAAATAGCAGAGAAGTCCATTCCTTTTTCTTCGTGACAGCTTAAAAACATTTGAAGATAACAATCATGTCTGCCTTCAGTATTCTTCTCTCCTAGTATGTTATGATTTTCAGACTCCTCAACATGCTGGTTGCCCTCTATATCCTTCAATTCATCCATGTACCTCTCGAGATGAGGTGCCCACCTCTACTAAAAGTGATCATGTGACGGGCACAAAAAATCAGAAACAGATTCAGAAAATCACAAAATATTATACCCATCATTTACTGACCAACCCATAATAAAAACTATTCTCAATTAAGAAATTTTAATTAATTGATTGAATTAATTGAAGAAAAGATTCAAACTTAAATGGAAACTAAATAATTTAATCCTAAAACACTGGTGGGTCAAAGAACAAGTTGTAGAAACAATGTATAATTTCATCAAACAAAATGACAGCAATGAAGCCACATACCCAAACTTTTGGGATGCTGCGAAAACAGTCCTTGGGGGAATATTTCTATCTCTAAACACTTCTAACAACTAAGAAAACACCCAGCAAATTAATAAATTGAGCATGCAACTAAAAAAAAAGAAAAAACCAGAAAAGCATATAAACTAGATAGAAATTTTGAAAATAAAGAGATAAAAGTTAAAAACTATAAAAATTGAATTGATAATTGAAACTAGAATCTTTTTGAGGGGAGGGGGAATGAATAAAATAGGTAAACTTTCCTAATTTAGTTAAAAATAAAAGGAAGAAGAAAATAAATTTACAAAATTAGAAATGAAATAGGAGACTTTATAACAAATAAAGACATAAATGAAGTTATTAGAAACTTTTGCCCAATTACATACCAAGAAAGTTTATAACTTAAGTGAAGTGGATGGATCTTTATAAAAAAAAACTACCCACAGAATAATAACAGAAATAGATTATTTAAATAGCCTAATATCAGAAAAAGAAATTGAACAAATATATAAGAACACAAGCTTTTCCCCAACTGATTTGTTAAAGGATGCAAACACTTCAGGGAGAGGCACAGGGAGGTGGTAGAGAGAATGATACTGATACTACAAAAGGAAGAAAAGAAAGAAAAACATCAATCATTTAAAAATAAGCAAGGGAGAAAAACTTAGAAGGGTACATAGATAAGCAAGACAGTGTTTAAGCTACCATATTAAATTTGAAATATACAAAAACCTCAAAGTAGTAGAGAATCACAGTTTTATATACAGTCTTCTTTTTCCTTCTTTGTATAGGACAATGTTGATGTTTGTCATATTTATAATAATAATAAGGGAAAATTTTAAAGTTTTAATTATTTTATTTTATAATTTAATTTTAATTTTTAATTAAAATTTTAAGCTTTACATTTTTTAAAGTTTAAAAAATATATTTATGGAATTTAACTCAATACCTCAGATGCAGAGCACAGTGGGATATGAAATCCCTTGAGTATTACATTTAATATCTATTATATCTAGACTGCCAAGTAGCACATTGGGTTGAGTGCCAGGCCTGGAGTCAGGAAGTTCTGAGTTCAAATTTGACCTTAGATTAGCTATGTGACCCTGAGAAAGTCACTTAACCTCTGTCTTCCTCACGGCAGGGGGTGGGTGGGGGTGGGGTGGGGGGTGTTGTTGTTAGGATCAATTAAGATAACAGAAAAGTACTTAGAGTGGTACATGGCACATACTAGATACTATATAAATGTTAGTTATTATTATTATTATTAATTCAACCTTAGTTTGTGTTGACATTTTTAGTAGCTGTCTCACATGTGAATCAGATCATACAAAGTTAGAAATGCCTCTGAGAGAGTTCCAGAGGTCTTCATGTCCCTACTTATTCGCAAGAGAAAAAGCAATGAGTGTCAGTTTCAGTCTCCCAAGTCACAGCTAAGGAGACCCAGTGTGAGAACCTGAAACCACTCAGATTTGTCTGCCAATATGATATGTCTACAATAAAGCTCTCTTTCCCTGTTTCCCACAGACCCTGAAATCTGAGTTCAAGGGAGGTTGGAGATTGTTGGGTCTTAATCAGCAAGAATGTGGAGTCTAGGTGAAGAAATAGTAGATTAGGGTTTGAGATTTCAGAAAGCACCAGGGGAAAGCTCAGTAGTTCATTATCCATACTTTATCACTAGATGCTAGAATAAAGAAGATTTATGAGTTCTGGCTGGCCTGAAAAGAATGATAAATTTAGAACTAGTGAACCTTTCTTGATAATGTAAAGAGTTATACAGTAGAAATTAGAAGAAGGGAAGAAGTTATTAAGCATGACCCAAGGGCCAGCCTTGGAGGTTACTTTGAAAAATGGGAGTCATAAGGGTTAGTATGTCACCTTCTCGATGTGGGGGTTTGGTTATCTCTCTCTTAAGGATGAACTATCAAGATTCAAGAAATAGAGGTTCTTAACATCATAAATTCTTAGAGTTGGAAAGGATCTCAGAATTCATCTAGCCCAATTTCCATGGGAAACATATTTTCCATCTATATCATCCCTAACAAGGGGTCATATAGTCTCCAATGATGGAAAAACTATTTCATGACATCACTTATGCTATTTTTGGACAGCTTAGCTTTAGACGGTGAGAAATATTATCAGCCTGAGGTTGTAATTTGAAAACGATGTGTTTTGAGAAAGTCATCCTACCTGTCTAGTTGAAATACTTACCAAGACAAAGTAGGACTTGTTTTGAGGATTCACAAGGTTATACACAGTATTTTTATTATTTAGAGAGAGGAGGCCACCCCTTATGGCACTTATTTACTCATTCAGATAGATCTGTGATCTTATCATTTTGGGAATTGCATCCAACAATTTAGATTGCAGACCATCTATGTCCACCAATCTATTTCTTTCTTTCTTTTTTAAAAATTAGAGCTTAACAAATACAACATTATTTCCATATACCCTATAGAATGGGAGGAGGGGGAAACTGTCATTCTCTATTTTGTAGAATTTGGATTTCTTTTAAAAGACATAACAAATTCACCATGTAACTTTCAAAGCTATCCTGCTTGTCTGTGATTCCTTTCTGGATTACCTTTTGTTCTTCCCTTCTCATTTTTTGGGAACTCTATTCTTCCTCCATTCTCCTTCCTATCTCTATCTCCTCCCTCCCATTGAAAAGAAAAGCAAAACCCTTGTAACAAGCAAAACAAGTTTCCGTATCAGTTACATCTAAAATCTATATCTCATTCTGCATCTTGTGTCCATCACATCTCTGTAAGGAGGTGGGTTGCTATATATTTTATGTGGCTTTCATTCATGCCTTTCCATACTCTTGTCACAGGGCATCCATCCAGGTTTTTAGGGCTCTCAAATTATGAGGATTCTAGTGGAGCACAAAGGCCTTCTGTCAACTGATGTTCAATGGTGTGTGCAAGGTCTGGGGGAGAGAGAGAGAGAGAGAGAGAGACAGAGACAGAGACAGAGAGAGAGAGAGAGAGGGAGAGAGAGAGGGAGAGAGAGAGGGAGAGGGAGAGGGAGAGAGGGAGAGAGAGAGGGAGAGAGAGGGAGAGGGAGAGAGAGAGAGAGGGAGAGAGAGAGAGGGAGAGAGAGAGGGAGAGGGAGAGGGAGGGAGGAAAGAAGGAAAGAAAGAAATCTAGCCCATAAACCCCAAGTTAAGTGGGCAGCTTCTGCAAGTTATGTCATCATTTCCTTGACGCCAGGGCCCTCTTCGAGAACAAAGGACAAACACAATGGTTAATGGTCTACTCAGTATCCTTCCATTTTATCATGTGACCAGTCCATCCTCATTGTTGCTTATCTATTCCTTTGATAATCCCCTTTACTCTCCTTCTCTTTTGCAATGTTGCAGCCTGCTCACATCACTGCCCTCTGGGTTACTCTCAAATTCAATACCTCAAAACTCTAAAGACCTGTTAATAGTAACAATAGCTGACATTTATATAAGACTTTTAGGTTTATAAAGCATTTTACATACATTATTTTTTTAAACCCTACAAAATAAAACAGGTTTGAGTCTTGATTTTGCTTGAGGCTCTAAGACTATATCACATTCCAACTAAGCAACTAAATTTCTCAACTAGATATGAGAATATTATATATTTTTCATTTGGTTTTGTTTTAAACCTCATCTGCTCAATTCTGGGCTCACTTTTCAGGAAAGTTTTTGACAAATTGGGATATGACTGGGCTAGTAAGGGGACAATGCCAGGTAAATAAGGAATTTTAGATTGAAGAAGAGAATTGGAGGAGATGTGATAGTTGTCATTTTTTTTCTGCTTGACTCCAGAGATGAGACCTAGGAATAACATTTCTCTTATTGGTGAAAGTTGTAAAGGAGGAGATTTTGGCTTGATTTACGGAAAAACATTTTAACAATTAGTGATGTCCAAAAGTTGGATGGGTAGTGAGCCTCCTTATCACTGGAGACCTTTCAGTGGAGAGTAGATGCCCATTTGATAGTAAGTCACAGAGGAGATTCTTCTGGTACAAATTGAACTGGAAGTCCTTTCCAATTCTGAGATTCTGTTTTCTTAATTGTTCTTTATAGTGTAATGAAACCCACCTACCTGTAACTTTACCAATTGGTTCTTTCGTTCTGTGGGACAAAGCAGAGTAAAGTGGTTCTATGGTCATCCATGTTATCAGCAGCAATTAACTCATATGCTCTTAAGAATAAATTTCAGAAGTGCAGCAGGAGTATCTTTTCCCCACTGAAGGCTATGGGCTCCCAGTGATGAGAGAGGACTCTTTGCAGACCAGGGGTGGTCTGATCTGAAAGATAGTGTGTCCCTAGCACAAGGGAATCTGCTGAGTTATGATCCAGCCAACGTGGTAAGCACTGACTTAATCCCATCTTGGCTACTGATGCTATTATGTCATGGGAGCTTCTCTTTTTTCCATGGCCACAGCCAGATCTTGGGATCAAAACCCTTCATAGTCTGGCACTGGCTTAAGCAGAAAGGATTGTAGTGGAGGTGTGAGCAGGTGCTGGAAACCTCTGAAAGCGCTTTTGGCTCTTACAGTGCCAGATTAAATTTAGGACCAACTGCTTAGAATACTTTGGCTCCAGGGACATTGTGTAAATGGCCACAGAGATAGGAGGAGAAAGAAGGAATGGTGGATGAATTGGGTATAAAGAGCCTAAATTAGTAGATGGAGTCAGATTTCAAACTTCCTCATTTCAGTTCAACTTTGAGACCAAACGCGAGTTTGTAGGGTTAGAAATGACATGAAGAAACCTATGACATTTAGTGTATATATGTATGTGGAATTTGGAAGACCTGCATGGTAACTACTTCTCTGAGAAACATAGAATTTGGCAGGGAATACTGATGTCCCTCAGGGGACAGTGCCTAGGACCAAAGAAGCCAGCATGTTCAGTTTCTTTGTGTTGATAGGTTTCCTGTTCAGGTTGAGATTTATTTTTGCCTGGATTATAGATATAATGTATGTTTCATACAAAGATATTTATAATTAATTGTAGGTTAAAAACTCATGGGAAGCTAGACTATGTTTTTTTTGGAGGGGGAAAGGCAGAGCAATTGGGGTTAAGTGACTTGCCCAAGGTCACCCAACTAGTAAATGCGTCAAGTGTCTGAGGCCGAATTTGAACTCAAGTCCTCCTGACTCCAGGGCTGGTGCTCTACTCACTGTGCACCTAGCTGCCCCAAGACTATGTTTCATATTGATTTCTACTTGTTCCATATGACTTCACTTGAGGCTATGAGCAAAAATGGGGACTAGTTATAGAATTCAGTTT
Source organism: Phalanger gymnotis (assembly GCA_028646595.1). Lineage (NCBI taxonomy): Eukaryota > Metazoa > Chordata > Mammalia > Diprotodontia > Phalangeridae > Phalanger > Phalanger gymnotis. Next base: position 165,983,253 of record CM053624.1, on the reverse strand, counting down.
AGTAAGCCTCTAGGTAAAATAGCATCTCAAGGAATAGAGCAACAAGCCTCTCTACTCCATCCTTATGTGGGGAAAGGACATTTTACAACCTTCCTGGGAAACTTGAGGCAGCTTGTGGCACAGTGGCACTGGGGGGGGGGTTGTGAAGAATACAAGTTCAAATATGGCTGCAGATATTTCCTAGCTGCATGACCCTGGGCAAGTCACTTAACCTCTGTTGCTTCAGTTTCCTCAACCATAAAATGGGGATAAGGGCATTTACCTTGCAGAGTTTCGTGAGACTCAAATGAGAGTCTCACAATTTGTAATATCAATTACTTGTAAAACAAAATATTTTTATTTTGTAAATATTTGTAAAACAAAAGCACTTGGTGCCTGGCACATAGTAGACATTACATAAATGCTCATTCCCTACCCCCAACTCATTTCCCCTGAAGCCTAACTTAAGCCTTTAATTACAATTTAATCCCCAATCTCTCATCTCTGTTTTCTACAGGGTTGGAGGCTGGATTTCATAACTCTGCTCATAACAGAAGAGAGCATAAGAAAGGACATACTGTTTTAGACATATATTTTATTTAGTATTTTGGCTTAGCAAAAGGCACCAGGGGGATAATTTTAGGAGAATATCATGGCTACCTTTCATGACATCATCCTCAGAAATGATTGCATTTCCTCAACTCTCCTTAGTAATTTGGGGTTTTTTCTGCCACGAACTTCTCTTAAGACTGTCTTGAAATGATTTCAGTTTCTTCTCCATTGAAGTCCTGCTATAATGTCTCATTAGGCCATGAAGGTGAATTAATTGGTTCCTTGAGGACTATGCCAATGGAGAACAAACTCTGGCTGGTTCTATCAAATTGTGAAGATTTTGAGTAAGAGCCAGTGATGTACTAGCTGTCTGCCTTGGAACTTTTCAATTACAGCAGCTCTTGAAGCCTATCTATCAACCAAACTGTAGAGAGGCTGTAATCTGCAGCTGTGGAGATAATACTTACTGCCAGAATCACATACATATTACTAAAGTCCTTGTTTCTAGTCTATGCTGCTTCATGCTCTACAAATTTACTACCTTTTATCTTCTATGATTTAATTTTTAAAAAAAAGGGAAAATTTCCCTAGGATGACTTACCACCAAATCCTAAACAGTGGTTGAGAGACCAACTCTCTTCTCTGTAGCAAGGAAGCTCAAAGGCCACATGTCCTCAAAATTATGGTTTTTAAGGGCTTGAAAACCATCTTTTGTGACCTCTTTCCAGGTTGAAACTACTCTGGAGCTGGCTAGTCAGTATATGTAATTCTTTGTTCATGGTAAGGGCTTTTTGTTTTTTTGTTTTTTGGTGTAGTGACCATTGACTTTTCATGTTAAGAATGATAAAATTATAGATTTGACTTTAGGTAAACAGGATAAGCAATGGGTATTCAGGAAATGGACAACTAAGGGCCATATAACGACATCTTAGTTGAGCAGAACAGTTGGACCACATCATCCATTAAACCTATCAATGTTTTGTTTTTTTTTAAAAAATGGACAGAGAAATAGAAAGAAAGGACACTTGTACATAATGGGTGAACAAAATTACACCAGGATTTGGGAGTACACATTTCAATGACAGGTATGATAGAACTCCTAAATTTGTCCTTGAAAGCCTTTATCCCAATCCCTCTGCAAATGGAGAGGACATCATTCCACCCAACCAAACTAACAATGCTATCTCTGTAGGAGAGTCCTGGATGTCTTGAGGACGGTTCACAATTCAATTCAGTAAATATTTGTGAAACATGGACTATGTACAAGGGATTATGCTAGGCAGTAGAGGTACTGAGGTCTTCCCACCTCTCCCTTGACACCCCAAACAGTTTTTGCCTGAAAGGAATTTATAATTTGTTAGGGTTTTTTAAGACAAATAAATTAATTGATCCCAAAACAAGTCTGTCCTATAAACCCTTGACTTTTCACTCCCACCCTACCTTCTTTCCCAAGAAAGATTTCAGATAGAGCTTCAACCAACCATGCTTGATTTTAGTTGTCTATATAGAATTGAGGAGCTATTTTAGTTTCTCAGGGCTCAATGATAGAAATGGTAACTGGTCCCTTTAGAAGTTTAGGCTTAGGAGAGGCCTCAGCATATCCTTTTAGGCCACTTGAAATCGTATGGTGGTTGAGCTAACTTTGACCTTGTGGTCTCATTCATTTTTTTCCCTTTCTTTCTTCCTTTTAAAAAGACAATTCTTGCCCTCTCCTTCCCCGGTTGGCCTGCCCCACTTCTGCCTGCTTATGATACTTTTTTTCCATCCACAGCAAAACAATTCACATCAAGGTAATTGATGATGAGGAGTATGAGAAAAACAAGAATTACTTCATTGAACTGATGGGGCCCCGCATGGTGGATATGAGTTTACAGAAAGGTGTAGTACCCTGTCCTCCACACTAACATTAACACTCTTTTCTTCTTTCACCTCCTTTCTTTCCTCCTTCTTTCATCTCACTCTTGTTATCCACTCTCCCTTTTCCTCTCTTATTCTCCCTTCCTCTTCTCTCTCTCTCTGTTTCTCTGTTCAGTCCTTAACACTGCCACACATGTCAACCTGTCACATGGTACCCATAAGGGATCTCTTCAATGGCACTCGCTTTCTTTGTGCAGTCAGGGTGCGATCGAGGGAATGGGTGAAGAGAGAGAGAAAAGGAGAGAGACAAACAGAGAAAACAGGGAGGAAAGTAGGAAAGAAGAGATTCTGATCAATATCACATTGGAGGCTTTCTCCTGCCCCACCCCCAGATTTCTGGCAACCAGGAAAGAAATATTTCACTTAGGGCACAAAATAACCTATTTCCAGAGAAAATTGTTTGTATGATCTCTGCTCTTAAAGAGTTTACAATCGAAAAGCAAGGGTTCTTAACCTTGTTTTTTGGTGGTACTAATCCGGTTGGCTGATGATGCCTCCTCTCATTCTCCTGTTCCTCAACTTCTTCTCAAATGAATTCCTGAATGGTTGGGGAAAAGAAGGAAAAGAATGGGATGCTATGCATGTCTGTTCTCCCTTTTCCCCACTGCCTCACTCACTAGCTTGGATTAAATAAATGCTTCTCATGAGTTCTTTGGAAGCAGGTGAAACCTCTGGAATAATGTTATTATATGAAGAAAGTAGAGTAGAAATAGAAAAGGATTTCAAAGGAAACCAATTATACTTTAAAAAATAAACAAGTTCATGGTCACCCGGTTAAGAACTCTCAGTCTAAAGGAAGACAAGATAAGGAAAACACATAAGAACACATGCAACAAAAACCCATAAACAAACAAGCATCCTAGGTAGCTGAGCACAGATATGCAGAACCATCTACCTAAGCGATAGAAGCCTAGATTGCTGGCATCCATGTAGAACAAGTGATCCTTACAACAAAAAAAAAAGCAAGCCTACAAAATTTCGCTGAAATGAGGTAGGAAACCAATTCAGAAGGCACTACCTAAAGATTCAGGCTTATGAAATGTTCAAGTCCTCTCAGCCCCCAGGGCCATTTCAGCCTCAGTCAAATGCGAGCAGCTAAAAATAACTGAGGATGTGGCTGCTTCTGTATGTTGTTTGTATATGTGTGTGTGTATATGTGTGTGTGTATGTGTGTGTGTGTGTGTGTGTGTGTGTGTTTTAAAGGAACAGTAGTGCAACGGAGGCTGCCTAACTGTGTGCCAGTAGGTTTATAGTGGTTACAGTTCCAGAAAATTCCTGCCTCTGGCTTTTCCTTTAGTTTTACTTCCTTTTCTTTTTTTAAAAAACTATATATTTTGTTGAGCTACTCGGAGACAGAAAACAATCATCCTCCTGTGTCTCTATCAAGATAAGTGAAGTCAACAAGCAATTACTAGGCATTTGCTATATGCTAGGTGTTGTGTTAGGCACTGAGGGTATTTTTTTCTCATGGTGATTAATTGTGACATGCAGTGGAGCCAACTTTGGGACACAGCACCAGTTATATTAATATAATTATAATCTATATTATACATAATTACATAAGCTAATGGGCAGTTAGGATTCAATTTACATAATTCTGTTTTACAGGCAACTTTTAAAAGATGTGCCTGTTGCAACTGCAGAAGGGCATCTAAGACATGTCTTTTCTACTAACAAAGCTTTGAAACAGGAAAAAAAGGCATAGTATACAATCAGCCATCTTAGAGCCAGAGACAGTATAGGAAGGGTTTCTTCTCTCTCCTTCTCTCTTTCTCCAGCTGTCTATTTCCCTTATGTTTAGATCTTTCATGAAAAACAGGTATTAGGCTCATGCGAGTTAAATTATCACCTTGGCTATATTGCCCAATCTTGGCTGACAGTCAGCAGACAGGGTGCCATCAATACCTTGTGATGCCAGATGGAATGTGTGTGGCAGAAAGATACCTCCCACTAACTATCAGCAGGGACTAAATCTTCTCCCTGTCTTCTCCTGCCCCTTTCCTCCCTCTCCCCTCCTACCTATCATTCCTGCCTCCTCCAACTCCCCCACTCATCTGTAAGAATTACAACTGAGATGCTAAGAAAACCAGAGACCAATTGTTATGATGATTATTTTTAGAATGACAACCAAAAAACCCCAAACCTACAAAATGCCAAAACCACCACCAACAACAAAAACCACCATAATCCTGCCAATGGCCGTGGCGGGATGGGGCTGCATGTGATGAGAGCAATGGGTACTATATTGCTGAATGCACTCCAGGAGACCAGCCAAGCAACCCACTATACACACTGTCTCTCTTGTTGTCCCTACAGGAAAACCATAAGGGTTAAAATAGTAGATGAGGAGGAATACGAAAGGCAAGAGAATTTCTTCATTGCCCTTGGTGAACCGAAATGGATGGAACGTGGAATATCAGGTGTGAGATTCTTTAAAAAGAAAGAAAGAAAGAAAAATTTTAAAACGAAAAATTTAAAAACAAAAAAAAGCAAATGAAATAGCTCCATTTTTCTCCCCTTTTTCCTCCCTTCTCCTCCTTCCTCTTTTAGACCAATGGACTTTTTTTATTCTTTACTTGTCCTGTATTCTCGCTCTCACCCTGTTTCGGTATCATCTCTGCCTTTGTAGCCTTAGCTTATTTCCAGTCCTCCTTTCCACCTTCTGTGCAGCTGCAGCAGCCCCAATTTATGATTAATCCCCCTCCCCCTTTAGTTTTCTTTCCTTTGTGTTTCTGATGATGCATCCTTCCCTCCCTTCCCCCACTCTTCAATCTCTTCTCATGAAAACTCCTTGGTGGGTGGGGAAGAGAAGGAAAAGAAAGGGATGCCATGCATGTCTGTCCTCCCTCCCTCCCCACCCCCTCACCCACTAGCCTGGATTGAATGCTGCTCATGAGTTCTTTGGAAGTAGGTCTGGGCTGGGTTGGGGGTGGGGGTGGGAGAGGGAAGGAGTAACCCAGCTCTCTGGGTTTGTTATGAGGATGCTTTGATGGGCTTTTTTTTTGCTGCATTCCACCCCCTCAATTGAGTGCTCAGCAGGCTGACCACATGTTCCCTCTTCCTCGGATTGAGGTAAGTGTGCCTGCTTGCCTCTGTTTCATAGATGGTGAAACAAGGCAAAGAATAAAGATGCTACCTGCTGGATGCCATGAAAAGAAGGTAGCTAGGAATCCAGAATCCCCAGATGCCTCTGCCCAGCTATATTTCCAACTACCAGATGGTGTCTTAACACTTACTGTTTATTTTGGGGATAAAGTGGTGTCCCCTTGGTGATAAAGCTATGTCCCCCTGTCTCACCACCCTCCCAACATAATACAAAATCCAGATATGACAAAAGCATGGAAATTTCTTTTGTTGGATCTCTTAGCAAGGTCTAATGGAAATTGGAGATGGCTTAGCCTTTCTTAGGGTTGGCCCATTTTCTAGGGGATTGGTTTTCTGGATGGTGGAGGAAGATATGGGCATTGTAACTTTTAATTCTGCCTTTGCCTGTGGAGCAGGCAAGTGGAGACTGCTTTCAGGTACTTCCAGTTTCCATACTCCTCCCTCTACCACTCCTGGTAAAGGAAATAGGATTTTTGCTAATGAGGTGGTGAGCCAGAGTCAAGTACTACTGTTAGCCCACTGCCACCAAGACAAGGAGACTCCATGTTGGATGTGAGGAGGACTGGCTTTTGTGAAAAGCAGGGAGACTATTGGAGGCCGCTGCTTTGGAAGTCTGGGGAGAGATTAAAATGATAAGGGAATGTGAGTATCTAGGAATACACAAACCCCAGGACACTAGGTATGGTTTCCTTTTGGGAATAGTCCAGGTAGCTCCAGGCACCTGCTTACGCTCCTCTTTAAGAATGATAAGGTTTGGCAAGCCTCATTTGACAATGGAACAACAGGATATGTGTTCCTAGTCAAGGATGGGTCAATCATTATGGAAGGATTCTATTCTCCTAGAATAAAAGAGTGATACCAATATGGATTGGTACCTTCCTCCTTCCAAGAAACTCAAGGAAGAATGGAAGAAACCCTAAAACTGGAAATTCAGAGACCCACCTCCAGACCCTTATCTCAGGAATATCAATGCTCTTGCCTAACATTCAGATCTGATGTTCCTAATGCTCTGCTTTTTCTAAGGTGACCTTAACCTCATTTTTTATCTGTAGATTTTATACAATTGGTGATCTAAAGCTTTTATTTCCCTAGCCAGGATCCATGTTCAATTCTGCCCTTCCACATCTCTGTGACTTGAGCTGTTGTTGTTAACCTGACCTAACAATCCCACCAGAAGGAAGAAAGACCAGAGTATGGAGAAGTCCTTATTTCCATTGCTTCCCATCCAAGACTATATAAGATCCTACCTTTCTTCCAAAAAGTTTCCCAGCAGTGCAGATACTGCCCTAGCTGGCTGTTCCCTTGGGCACTTTATCCCAGCATTGTCATGGAAACACCATGGTTACCAGAAGGACTGCCACTCCCCTCCCCCAACCTCCAGAATGGAAGTTTATCTTAAGATATGGTACATCTTCAGCCCTAAGGCCCTTGGAAGCTGCTTCCCTCTGCTTTTCACAGTCAAAACTGCATAGGTAAAAATGAAAATGTCTCAACAATTCTTGTCAGACAGTTGGCATGAAGATGGTGATGGGTTTTGGCAACAGCTTAGAGTGGAAAGAAGCAAGGATGTGTTTTGCTATTCTTTCCCTTCATCTGATCAACCATTTCTTTTTTTCTGTTCCTCCTTCCCTCTCCACCTCAATAACAGCAAAGGGGTCAATAGTCTGAGTCAAACTTACCATAAGACCATCCAATGAGAAAGTAAACAGCTATCGAAAGCATCGCTGATCTCTTGTTAGCACCTTTCTTCTTGGTGAAGAACTTTAATTCCAGAAGGCAAATGCCTCAGAGTGGCTAATTTGGTTAGAGAAGTTAGGATGGAAAAGTGTCAGCAGAATTCTGATACACCTGAATCTTGCTGTGCTTGACAGCGACCAGAATACCAGAATGACAGAGGAATTCAGAAAACCCATCTTCCTGACAATAAAGGTTCAAGGCAATTTCTTTACTTTCTATTCTGTTGTCTGAGGGCCTGGTTTCTTGTTTCTTAGGTTTCTTCTAGTATTTGTATATAAGATCAGAAGTAAAAGGGATACAAGCCTCCTTTTGGAGCCTCAATAGCAAACTAACCAGCAAACCCTAAAGTCCAGAGTTCTCTGCTATTCTAAAAGTTTGAGGCAAAAATACAAGAGATGTTTTTCATTGTCACAATAGTTTAGGTGTAAAGTGTGTGTTTGAAGCGAGGGTCATAAAGTATTTAAAATGGTGCAGTTAGATGAACTTCAAATGTCACCCCTTCCCTGCCCCGCCATGTGGCCAAAATTACAATTTCCTTTATGGGAAGAAACTGGATTAGAAACAGAAGACCCTAGGCTGAGAGAACAGAGCAGATTTCAAAAGTAGGATTAAAAGCTCTGGATGAGCTGCTAGGATGGGGGAGGAACAAGGCACAAGGCACAAGGAATACAGCTGGCTCGGAGGAGGAGATGATTGTCAGGAGCAAGATCAGATACCTAAGAGGCCAGGATTGGAATTCTGAAAGGCATGCCCAATATTCATCATCAGAATTGTTGTAAGAATAGAGATGCAACTCGAGGCAGGGATGGGTACAGGGAGGGAGACTGTGTAACAGTAGAAAGAGCATTGGATTTAGACTTGTAGGACCTGAGTTAAAAATCTCACTTTTGCTACTCATCAATGTGTGACCTTGGGCCAGTCACTGAACTTCTCCAGCCCTCATTTGTGAAATGAAGGGAGTAGAACAGATCATCTTTAAGGTCCCTTCCCTGTTAGAATCCTATGAGATATGAGAGCTAGAGGGATGAACCTTACTTAGGCCTTTGCTAAATTTTACTTGTCTCTATATCATGTTATCAGTATCTATTTTCTCATCTGGTCTAGTCTAGTATTTCAGGGGATGGGTGCTTATTGTTTATCCTTTAAGTATTCCATGAAGTAGAGACCACCAATCTGTTACGCCATCTTTAGTTCATTACAGCCATTTGTGGGAATTTAGAAATTTCCATGGGGAGAAGCAGACTGGCCAATGATATTAAAAATACTAAGCCTTTATTTGATTTTTAACTAATACAAGGGAAAGCCGGGGGAACAATGGTTAGCGTTGGACTCAGAATCAGGAAGACTTGAATCTTTCCTCAGATACTAACTAGCTTATGTGACTCTGAACAAGACACTTCATGGGAATATTAATAAAAGGACCTACCTCACAGGGTCGTTGCGATGATCAAGTAAGATAACACATGGAAAGCATTTTGCAAACTCTACAAGGGCTATGCAAATGATAGCTATTATTAATATTATTACTTGGGGGCATGAGCAAGAGGGTATAAAGTACATTTACCACAGAGATGAGGATGCAACTAGCTCTGCAGAGGAGCAGGACATGTCTGAGGCATATGAGTCTCAGTTCAGGTTCTTCAGGGAGGAAGGACATCAATGATCCAGTAGGAAGCTGCCTTCCTGACCTGGTATCCAGGTTAGGCCAGGCTCTTTGAACTCCTATTTGTATGTGGCAATATGGGAACACCTGTGTTGTCCCATACAATAGGGCTGCTCTAAGATATGGATGAGGGCTGGGGGATTTTATAGGGAAGGCAGGTATCTCACTCAAGCTCCTCTGCTTTTCTATTTCTGATATCACAGGTAAGAAGGTGCCAAGGACTCCAAATATGAGGATTCCAGGAAGAGGCAGGCCAATGGTACCAGGCAGTAGGAGGGTCAGCTTTCCTCACCTTCCTTTGAGAATCGAAACATGTCACAAGAAAGGCAAGGCTAAGAAACCCAGAGCTTATATTTTTGGACTACTACATGTGGGCTTCTGGTATCCTTTCCTACCCTTTCAGGTTACCCTCAGTCCCATCATATTCCCGGGGAGCAGAGGTTCAGATGCCTTAGCAGGACTTTCAAACATGGAGAAAGGAGGAAAGAGACATAGCAGTAGAAATACCCTGGGTTCATGAGAAGCATTATCTGAACACCTCCCATGAAAAATAATAAGAAATGCTCATTGGCCTCCCCCTCCTCATATGTTCACCCTTCAGCTCCTCCCTGTAGAAGGATATAGTCCCAGAGAAAGAGGAAGCTGAAGAGATGCTTAGGATGACCCAAAACAGGAAGCTGCAAGATGACTGCCACTCCTAGGGTAACAGAAGATTCTGCCCATGCCAAGTTCCTTTGAGGTAACAGAGGCAAAGTGATCCCTTTTTTGGCATGTCCCACCACATGAACCTGGGAGCTAACTGAGTAGAGGTCATCGAACAAGTCTTCCAGAATCTCTCTCTGAGCTGTGTCTGACTCTGCTATCAGTCTCTGTTTTCATGTCTATGTGCTTTCTTCCAATTCAACAAATACTGTACCTATTCTATTCTAGCCTTAAATTTATGATCCTTTGATCTTACTTATAAATGTCATGCTTCGTAATGGAAATATAAAGACAAAAATGAGACAGCCCAGGCCTCAAATGGCTTCCATTTCTATCAGAGGGGGACACAAGATGAACAAAGATAAATGTCAGATAGGGCAGGAAGTGGCAAAGGTAAAGGTGAGATCTGACAAAAAGCTCTGGGGAGAGCTAAGAAGACAGAGGGTTAATAACTTTAGGGAGATGTAGGAGATCAGGAAAAGCTTCACTGAAAAGGTGACCTTTTAGCTGAGCCTTGAAGGAAGACAAGGCTTGTAAAATGTGGAGATGAGGGGGAAGTGCATTTCAGGGAAAAGGGGATGGCTTATGCAAATGTAGGAAGATGGGAGTTGATGTGTTTGTGCAAAAGGAAATGGCCCAGTTTGGCTGGAACAAGATACTACATGAGAGGGAAGTAACATAAAATAAATCTAGAGGAAGTTGACAACAGGTTGTGGAAGGACTCAAATGCTTGGTTGTGGAGGGACCAGGGAACTGTTGAAAGTTCTCGAGCAGGGAAGCAACATGATCAGACCTGTGACTTGGGGATATTAATTTAACAATTATGTCAAAGCTGGAGGATGGCTCATGAGTATAGTGGGGTCTTCTTCAACCCCCTCAATTTGCAGATGAGGAAAATGAGGTATAGAGAGTTAAGTAACATGTCCAGGGTCACACAAGTGGTGAGAAAGAAAGAGGGAGTGGAGATTTGTATTTTTGAAAAACTATGTGATGGCAAATTTGTTGTCTACAATGGGATTTTGCTTGCAAAAAAAAATGACTGTTCCCTGCCAATACTCTCATTGACTCAATTCCCTTGAAGCATGTGTAAATGATCTCATAAACTTAGATAGATGGGAAAGTTGACATATAAGTCAATAGATATTGATAGTCTCTGTTACCTTAAAAAATTTTGGTATTAATAACATCTAAGATATTTTCCATGTCTTTGGTATCTTCTTTGCCTTCAGTAACCTTGTGAATTGATTGCTCAACACCCTCCCAACTCATCCAGCACAGGCTTCCTTCATATATGTTGTCTAATTCAGCTGATTTTACTGTCTTTCTTCTCTTTAGTACTATTTCTACTTCTTCTATAAGTACATCTGAGGCTGTGATGTTAATGTCCAAATGTGGTGGCTCTACTGTCCTCAATGTTGAAGAGAATTTGTTAAAAAAAATCTTTGCAGGTTTTTTCCATTTTTTCTTGCCCTCCTTCTGTGGAATTTCCACCCTTAAATGCCTTCAGGACAACTTTGTTTAGTTGAATTTCTGACTAAACTCTCTTTAAACTGGTTTTAACTTCTAATATTTTCCTTCATTTTATGAAGTAGTACTGCTTATAATCTTAAATTATCCTTCTCCATAAGACTTTACTAATGAGTTTATATTCTAAACCAGTATTGCCATTGGTTGATATGTCTCTCTGCCTAGAAATGAGTGTTTTCTGAATAAGATATCAAAAGATTCTCTTGATCTCCTTGTTTTCATAATTGAGCTACATTGGTTAAACTCACATATGAAATTTCTATAGACTGTATCTCTAGCCTTTCTTCCGTCCATAATCCATTATAAATAACTTTGTTTGAATAAGTTAGTATTACATTTATTTGAAAAAGTTAGGATTAAATTGGTTCAACTGCCACATATTTTTCCAATCTTTAGTCTTTTTTGTGCTTTTGTACCAGTTTCAATCTTTGTCCTTATAAGTTGGTCTGACTATATGCAAACAGCTGAATCAAGAATGATTCCCACATTAGTAATGGGTCATTTTCTGTGTATTATAACATAATCATTTTTACATGGGCTATATTATTTATTGCTCATTATGTTTAGCACCTTCCTGGTATTGTCCCAAAGTATGAATGATGTAGAGAAATAAGGTTTCTGTGTCATCCAAAAGTCTTTTTGCCCTCTCTTCACCTTTACCTATTCTTACCTGTGAGTTGAAATCACAAAGTTTCAGTGTGTATTTTGATTTAATTTGGCAGGTGTGATCAAGTTATTCCTAGGATTTTCCCCCTTCTTAATTTTGCGCAACAAACGTTAGTGCTTATACAGTTATTTCATATTGTTTTGCAAATAATTACCATGAGCCCTGGGGGCCATCTCCAGTTGTTCTGATCTATATCTGGCCACTGTACCCAGATAGCTCCTGAGGAGAAAGTGAGGCTGGTGACTTTGCACAGCCCTCTTCACTTAAATCCAATTCACTTGTAAGTCATGGTATCATCTTCCTTATGTCATAGTCCTCTTCAAGAACAAAGGACAAACAACAACAAACATGAGTACTGTAATATGAGCTGTCCTATGAATTTTATTTCTTATTGCATTGGGACACATGAGAAAATCATCTCTCCCAATGCCTTTGTTTCTCCAAGGAGAACCTATAAGGCATCCTTGCTTTTAGCTGCAACTTCCTTCTTCCATCTTAGTTCATTTATAGCAAGAATGACAAGATCCATAAGATTCCATTTCTTGGAATCTCTTAGCCTGTTACTTGTCAATTGTTGTATGAGGATCTAACATTTAGTGTGCCAACAGCCAAGTTAAAATGTATAGACAGCCTAAAACCTGCATAATTCTTAGCACCCCTTGTTCCTTTTCCCACTACCCTACCACTATCACTGCAGAAGCAAGAAGAGGACTGCCCAGTACTGTGAACCATGTCTCATGGGTTTTCCATGACTAACTGATGATTAGTTTCTGGTTCTCAGAAAGCACATTCATTCTGTTGCCAAAACCATAGACAAAGCCTTGGCAGTAGGGAATCTGCCAGAACTTAATTTGCTTGCATTGTCTTTGACAGCACAGTCACCTCTGTGCCATGATAAGGCATCAAACTTGGAATTTGTGGAGGGTACTACAATGTTGTTCCTGACTGTTTACAGAAGAAATCAATTTTTCTTCTTCTTTCTTGGAACACTCTGGGAATGGATTCTTCCCTGAGCACAACAGGATCATATATATACATACACGCATATATATACACATATATAAATGTATATATACACTTATGTGTATACCTACATATACACATATGTATATATATGTGTGTGTATATATATATATATTATATGTATGTATATGTACATATTGGGCAGCTTCTGTTTTCCCTTCTCACAGGCTTTTTTTTTTCCAAATCATATGTGAGTTTGTTGACATTGACCATTAAACTTGAGTCAGAAGGCCTGAGTTCCATTCCTGGGGACTTTTATTCTAATATAATTCATAATCTCCTGTCTATTTTCCAATAGCTTCCATCAGCAAAATATCATAGACTACTTCTGTCCATCTCAGAGACCCTTTAGAAACAGTGCTTTGAATTCCTTAAAGTGAAATGCCAAAGAAGTAAAATATCAAACTGCAATGTCTTCTGTCAACAAAAAAATTGGTTGATTCTGGGTCTTGAAACACAAGGAGGGCTTTGTCCAGAAAGAGCTTACAATCTAGTTGCAGGGAAAACTGATTTAGTTGTTCAGTCCTGTTTGACTCTTTGTGACCCCTCGTGGAGTTTTCTTGCCAAAGATAAAAGAGTACTTTGCAATTCCCTTCTCCAGCTTATTTTACAGATGAGGAAACTGAGGCAAACAGGGTTAAGTGACTTACCCAGGGTCACACAGTTCGTAAATGTCTGAGGCCAGATTTGAACTCAGGAAGATGAGTCTTCCTGACTCCAGGCCTGGCTCTCTATTTACTGTGCCACCTAGCTGCTCGAGACTACTGTTACATCTACATAAAAGAAAGAATGAAAGGTAACATATACTATATGTGTGGTGCCTTGCACCACCTCTTCCTCCTCTCTGGACAGGAGTGTCTTTGACACAACAGCTAGGAGGCTCTTTGTTTTTTTTTTTTTTAATTTTTTTTTTATTAACATCTTTAGTTTTCAGCATTAATTTTCACATGCGTTTGAATTACAAATTTTTCTCCCCATTTCCACCCCTCCCCACTCCAAGATGGCGTACACTCTGGTTGCCCCGTTCCCCAGTCTGCCCTCCTCTCTGGCCCCCCATTCCCCTTCCATCTCCCCCTCCCCCACTTTCTTGTAGGGCAAGATAAATCTCTATGCCCCATTGCCTGTGCATCTTATTTTCTAGGTACATGAAAAAAAAAACTTTTTTACTTCTGAACATCTATTTTTTT
>CM053624.1:165936500-165968694 GCA_028646595.1 Phalanger gymnotis | reverse complement strand
CCTGCTTCCCTCTGCCCCTTTGTGGGTTCTGTAGTTCTAGAATTGGTTCAGAGCCATTTTTTCATAGGTTTTTGGAGGGACTTGGAGGGGAGCTCACGCCAGTTACTGCTTTCCAGTCGCCATCTTGGCTCCGCCCTCTAGAGAGCCAGCTAGGAGGCTCTTTGTAACAGTTTAGGTCCAATGGACAACTTGAGAGGCCATCCCATGGACTGAGCAGGAAGTTTGCCCCATAAGGCAAGGCATAGAACCATACTTCTATTTTACCAAGCTAGTATGTACGATCACCATTAGGGTTCATGTCTCTGATTATACCCACCACTGATGGTAAGTCCAGCACTGTTGCCTTCGGATTTTGATGGTGGCTTTGTCCTTACTTCCTCTTTTCAGTTCTGTTGAACTTAGGCCCTTATGTCTCATATGACCAACTCTTACTCTTCTCCTACCCTAAGCCTTCCTCTAGTTCTGACTCAGCCCTGGCCTCCATTCCATTCCCAGACGTACTGGGAATGGAAAAAAAGAGAGAATTTGGGATTCCAGGGCCCCCAGTGGCCACCCCTTCCTTATCAGCTTCAGTTGCATCTGCCTGCTTCTGCACAGGCTCACTTGTGGCTGCAGAGTTCTCACCTACTAACAGCACTGCTCTCCTTACTATGGCACCTTTAAAAAATCCTAGAAAACGTTTCCCTATGGGACATTAACTCTCTTCCGTTTTCTCTCTTTTTCCTGTATGGTTTCCATTTTCAAACAGCACTCCTGTTGTCTCCAGGTAAGAGGTTTGTTTTTCCTCTTCTTTCTTCCTGTCAGTTGTTAGATGGCTTCTGCCCTTTGCCCCTTTTTAAGGGCCCCTTGTGTCATAGTGGGGACTAAAGTTTGGCAGTCAGCTTGGGGATGTCAAGGATATTTAACCTTGGCAAGTTCTCCAAAGGCTTGGGGCCTCATTTCACTAATTTTACACAGTCTTGAATCAGAGGTGGTATCCTTAGCATCATTTTTACACGGACTCATAAGGGAAGGGGGCAGGAACATCACTGCAGTTTGCAAATATCTGAAGGGCTTTTCATATGAAATATGGATTAGCTGTATTCTGTATGCATCAATCTATGAATCAATCTATGCATCAGATGGGAAAAGTGGGACCAGTAGTTGGAGGTTAGAGGAAGGTAGATTTAGCTCAAGATAGGGTAGACTTTACTGACAGAGATATCCAAAAACGAAATGGCCTGCCCAATGAGGGAAGAAATTTCTCTTCATTGAAAGTGTTTCAGCAGACTTTGGACAACCACTTGTCAGGAACATTGCAGAAAGGCTTCATGAATAAAGAATGGGTTGGATTTGATGACTTCTAAGATCCCTTCCACATGTAAAGTTCTTTGGGCCTATTATTTAGCTTGTCCCTTCTGACTCTTGGATGGGAAATGAAAAATCTGAGCAAGACTCCTCCCTAGTCCTGATTCACCCTGATATCTCAATTAGGTAATGGGAGAATGAGAAATTGCCACAGAAAACAGGCTTTGGAAGATTAATTTTGAGGCTATCTTTTTGTTTCAAAAGCTATAGGAGCCTTGGCGGGGGGAGCCCTTAAACTGTCAGCCAGAATTTGAAAAGTCAGTTATGCAATAATTTGGGAACTTTATCAATGCTAGAACTTTTCTATCTCATTAATTCGATTCACTCCAACAAATAGTTATTAAGTGCCTACTATGTATAAGACCCTTTGCTTGGTGCTGAGACCCAAGCCGCTAGAATGTTTGGAAATGTCACCACTGACTTTCATACTCAGCTATAACAAGAATTGTGTAAGTAAAGTCAAAGAAATATTTGAAGCTTTTCTCCTGGCTGGAAATAGAAATGTTGCAATGCCCTAACGAAAGGAGTCAAATTAATTTAAAAGAGATTCTGGAATAAATTTTAGGCTTAGAATGTGATTTGTTCCTGAGTCTGAGGTATGCTTCTGTGAGTGGGATCCAACTATGAAATATTAGTCAGACTTAAGGCAAAAAGTTAGCATTGCCTTTCCCCTGGGTATTAGAAAAGAGCTGCAGCTAATAGCTTAGTGCAGAAAGGGTCAAGGCAAGAGGAAATGTGGTTTTATGGGAAGATGTTTTATTGCCTCTTAATAAAATTTCATATATATATATACATATATGTATATACATATATATATGTATATATATCTGGACCATTTTGTGAAGAACCATCTGAAGTCATGTGAGAGACAAAGGTCTTCTTCCTACCGTGTGCTACATTATTTTTCAGTAGCTGAAGTCACCCTTCAAACTTAATGCTGGGTTGTCAATGTAGATCACACATTTATTTTAGTGAGTTCCTTTTAATGGTATGGATTAATCTATCTGTATTTCTTTGAAAGGAAGGGAGGAAAAGAAGTAGAAAAGGAAAAGAAGAGAGAAGAGAAGAGAAAAAATGCAAGATGACAAGAAAAGGGAAGAAATAAATTTGGTTCCAGAAGCTTTATCTTCACTAGTCCCACTTTTCCCTCCTCTCATATAATCTTCATGGTTTAATTCTGTCACATGGAGTTCTACCAAAACTTTCTACCATTTTCACTAATTAAATTTTTTTTCAGGGTTTCAAGTTAGAGGAAAAGGCTTTTTCTCCAAAAGTTAATGACTTCCTAGTCTCACCCCACCCTAATCTCAACTTTGATCTGCCTATAAGCTCAAATTAGATGCAAGAATGCATTTTCATAGGCTTCTGAATTTGGGAATCTGTCATTCGGGAGAATGACTTAAGTTCATTGGGTAGCCTCAAGCTTTTTTTAAAACTGTTTTATAGGGTGGGCAACCTCGGCCAGTGGGGTAATGGAAATGAAACCTTTCTATGCCTATACTGTTTAATCAAGCCCAGGAATGCATTCTGAGATCCAGGAATTTCCTTTATCTACTTTTCCCATGTGAAGGAGTTTTTGAATTATTACCCATAACCTCACTGACTTTAAGCTTGACAAACTATTCTCTCTTCACAGGCTTTTCAAGCCTACATTTTATCTTCTCTTCCTCCTCTGAAACTTTCCTTCCTAGTCTTCGAAATTTGATAATTCTTGCTCATACATCAAGCAAAATGTCCAGGTCTTCATTAATCCCTACTTTCCTTTGAATCATGGGGGATTCCAGTCACATCATAGTGCATAATAGTGACCAGAATAATTGTTTCCTGGCTCAGCTTTCTCTCAAATAATCCTAGTCAGGGTTTGAATTCAATGGAAGGAAGAAAAATCTATAGTATCTATATGGTAGATTAAACTGAGGCTCAGTATCTATAATGCTTTGGAGACATGTACATTAGCAAATATTTATAGAGGATTTAATATTATAAAGCTCTTTTCTAGGTGCTACAGCATACACAAGGTACAAGGTTCTAGACAGAGATTCAGAAACAGGCGCAGAAATTGATATAGAAAGCTAGATAACAAACCTGATTGCCAGCACAGAGAAGTGGATAGGTCAATAGGTAAATCAATATTCTGCCTAATAGATACTGTACTAGATTGGCAGATAGACAAAGACTTACATAGGTACAATGGCATGTCACTAGGGAACTCATTATGTTGGCATAAGGAGCTGTGTGGCCCATGTACCAATATGACCTAGGGGAAAATAGCACATCTCTGCCAGACAGAGTATAACCCTTCTTTTGTGAGACAGTGACATCCACTAAAACACACACACACACACACACACAGAATCCATGCTCTTATTTCTGAGGAATCTGATGGAATGGCCCTAAGAGCCTAAGGAGACTCTTCGATCACTCCCTAAAAGAGAGGCAGGTCACTATTGTGTGTCCAAAGGACTGCCTTTCAGGTTTTACCTATACTCTAGCCACAGCCAATTATTGTCTAAAAGAATTAGCTATTGAAATGCTCAGATGATGGGTCCAGAGGAAATGAAAGCATTTCACCTCGCCTAGAAATTCAAGGAGACAATTTCCCACAAGAGAAGCCCAACCCTTTTTGGGAATAATCGAAGTCTGGCTGCATTTTAAACCTAGTAAGGAAAGACAGCACCATGGACAGTTCTGAGGCTGCTTGTATTAATGCTCCAACCTCCCTATTGAAGATTTTTAAAAAATCAGTTTTTCAGATTCTCCGTTAGTTGTTTGCCATCCTTGATGTTGGGGAAATCCCTCAGCAGATCACTCATTTTTTGATGCTTTTAATGGATCTCCACACCAACATGAGCTGAAGTTAGTTTTCTTCCCTCTCATACCAGTTCGTCAGGCTACACAGAAAGGAAAGGCCTTATACCATCTCTGTACCTTGAGACTCTCCAAAGCACAGGAATCCCCAAGGAAACTCAGCATGTGGTGTGGAAGTAATTAAGGTGCCAAATTAAAGAACTGATTTTATGAGCACATGTGGAACTAGATGTGTCTAAGTTAAAATAAGCTCTGGAACGAATAAGCTGCCAAATACTTCTTGTTCTTTAAGACAGAGAATATATCTGTCTGCATATTGAAGCTGCCTTAAAAGGGACTTGCCAGCATAATTGGGAAGAGCCTCTGACTGTTTCAACTCATGAAAGCCTCTATTGGTCACAGAGTCAGGATGCTAGACTTCCCAGGGGGAGCTCTGGAAGGAAGCAAAGAGACTGATTGGAGTTGAACAATCAGAATTGTTTTGCGAAAATTTTGCCTAGCTCCCATGGAGTTAGTTTTAGGCATCACTAGATGAAAACCCATGAAGTTTTTGGGAAATGTTCCAGATTCCTTATTGTGAGACTGGCATGCTCTTTAAATGCTGATATTCCTGGAAGCAGCCTCCTTATCTTTATTGGCACCATCCCAATTCTGAAGTGCTGTAAACAGCTGTTTATACAACAGGGCAGGCATTTCTACTGGGTCCAATGTTCTTTACTTTCCATCCAGGACTATGCCATGATGTTATGTTTCAGCCATTCCACAGTAGCACTTTTCCACATGAAAGATGACTGAATATGCATGTCAGTGGAGAGGAAGCTAGAGGCATCCTTGTCTAAAAACAGGAGCCAGAATGACTTGGGGATAGGTGTTGGGCAAGGATTTGGGACTTGTCTGATTCTGTCAGTAACTCACTGAATGACTTAGGGATGTGATTCAATTCCTTGATGAATTTCTCATATGCAAAATAAAATAGTAATCATTCTGTGGAAATTAATAGGATATCTATAAAGGGCCTGGGTCTTCTTGGTAGAGGTGTTAAATAACTAAAGGTGTTAATATACATAAGAAATATATGCTCTCTTATATTCTTTTCCTACTCTGTTCAACCAAAGCACTGAATTGTAGATTTCTGGGGAATATGTCCTGAAGCTTGGTTTTATTTTTTTTTGTTGCAGATGTGACTGACAGGAAGCTATCCATGGAAGAGGAGGAAGCCAAGAGGATAGCAGAGATGGGGAAGCCAGTGTTGGGCGAGCACCCCAAATTAGAAGTAATCATTGAAGAGTCCTATGAATTCAAGGTCAGGATGTCAGTGAGATTGAATTGAAATAGTGCTGGGATGGGAGGCAAGAGATTTGGGTTTTAGGTCCAGATTTTAGGGTTTTAGGCTGTGTAACAGGGGAAAAGAATTCAAATTGTGCTGTGTCTTAGTTTTCTAGTCTGGAAAATGGGTATAATTCTGCCACAAGGGGATGTTGTGAGGACAAATTAAAGAAATTAGAAGAAAGGGATTATAAAAATGCTACTTATTTAGTATTTGTATCCACTGACAAGTTTCCTAACCTCCCAAGGCTTCAGTTTCTTTTTCTTCACACTGAAGAAGGTGATCTTTGTGGTCCCTTTCATAGCTAAATCCTGTGATGCTAAAATCCTATGACCAGATGATCTCTAAAGTGCCTTTAAGTTCTAAATCTTATCTCATCATAATTATTATTATAATTTCATTTTTGAAGCCATATAGGTGGTAAAAACTCATTGCAATGGCACAGGGCCTATTAGAGATGGTTATTGTGACTATTATCATTTCTGGGAAGATGTGAGGAAAGAAAAAGAATAGAAAAAAGGGTCATTTGACATTTTTCAGTCCTCAAACTATGCAAATCCATTTGTAATTTGGGCATTCTCCCATCTTGCTGTCCTTCCCCCCCATCCCAAATAACACATGGAATTCCTCATTGGGCCCTGAGAATTCTGACCTCATGGCTTCAGGTTTCTCTTTCTTTGACAGAGTACAGTGGACAAACTAATCAAGAAGACAAACCTGGCCCTGGTTGTGGGGACACATTCTTGGCGTGATCAGTTCATGGAGGCCATCACTGTCAGTGCAGGTGAAAAGGGTTAGAGTTACGGGTGCTGAGGAGGTTGGGCAATACTGGTAAGAAAGAAGCCGGGGCGTGGCCAGTGCGGGAAAGAAGCAACATTAGGAGAAGATGGAAATTCCTATTTCTGAGACACCTGTATGCCAGGATTTGCTATACTATCCCCAAATGTGTAGGTGATTAGTAAACTTGGTGAAGTCACACACCTCTCTGTATATTGGTTTCCCCTTTCTGTAAAAAGGAGAGTCAACGCATTCTTTGCCTATTTATTTCTGAACTTTGAGAATTAATCAAATTGAGGGGGTTCTTTTCAAAAGAATTCCATTTATATCTTTTGTTTTTGTATCACCTTCATTTCTGAATATATCCCTTCCCCTTCTCCTAACCAGCAAATCACCCCTTGTAATAAATAATAAAAAAGGAGAAGAGAAACAATTCAACAAAACAAACCAATGTATCAACCAATTTTGACAGCATATACAGTGATATAATTCTCTACCTGTGTATTTCTTTAACTCTTCTCTGAGGTCAAGCTTCATTATAAGGTGTTTTTAGCTCCTTAAGAAGACATTCTCCTGTCAAAACTGGAAGCTGGATGTTACACTTTTCTTTCTGTTGGCCTGAGACCAAAAGACTACCTTTAGTGATATCCCATGGCATTGCTGTAGACCACAACTCGTAAATTCTGCCATGAGGTAGAAAACCACAGCGCTTTCTCTCTCTCTCCCTCTCTCTCCCTTTCTATTTCAGCAAAGCATAAGTGCGTTTGCCTCTCAGCAAATGGTAAACAGAGAGTTGCTGACTAGCCATAGTTGCTTTCAGAATTCTTCATTGCCATAGCAACCCACAAGGTCATATCCCACAGGTCCCAGTGTCAGAGTAAAGTTATAGCCCTGGAGAGAAGACTCGCTGTTGACCCACTTTCCAGCATCAGTGGCTAAGGATCTATCCTTTCCTTCTGTTACCCTGTGATCACTACTTTGGTCCCTTGATAAAAAGAGGCCAAAGGGGAAGGAAAACAGAGGAGTAATGCATTTCCTGGTGTTTAAGAGAACTCTTGAAAAAAATTTAGCATTGAATTACAGACTGTTAGAGCTGGGGGGAAACTTAAAGGTCTATTCCAATCCCTTTATCTTACAAATAAGGAAACCGAGGCCCAGAAAGATATGATTTTCTAAAAGTCACATAGAGTGCAAAAAAACCCCCAAGAATCCATGCTTTTGCTTTTTGACAGAGCTTGGTGATTTTCTTCCCATAAGACACTGCCTATTATGAAGCCCAGACTACTCCAAGTGGTATGCTATGCCATCATAGGGTGAATGTGCCAAATGTATGTAGGTAGAGTGTATCTTTTCCTAATAGACTATCTTGGCCAGTTCAAAGTAGAATCTACCTCCCTTGTCTTTAGGTCTTGGGGACAGCTCAACAGAGAGGTGTTAAGTGTAATCAGTAGAAGAACTGTGATTTGAACACAGATCCGCTGATTCCAAATCCAGAATGCCTCCATTAGTAAAATTAGACAATTGGACTACATGACACACCCCTTCCAGCTCTAAACCTAGGATCCCATGAACTCTTCCTCCTCTTTTTTTAAACAATTCCCTCTTCTGAAGCTTTGATGTCTCTGTTTTCCCTGACAATGAATAGTGCTGTTAGCTTTCTTTCTTACCCACCTATCCTGGTCCATGAAAGATCAGGTTCTTTCTTTCTTTCTCTTTCTTTCTTTCTTTCTTTCTTTCTTTCTTTCTTTCTTTCTTTCTTTCTTTCTTTCTTTCTTTCTTTCTTTCTTTCTTTTTCTTTCTTTTTCTTTCTTTCTCCTTTTTTCTTTCCTTTCTTTCTCCTCTCCTCTCCTCCCCTCCCCCCCTCCCCTTCCCTCCCCTCCCCTTCCCTCCCCTTCCCTCCCGTCCCCTTCCCTCCCTCCCTCCCCTCCCTCCCTCCCTTCCTTCCTTCCTTCCTTCCTTCCTGCCTTCCTGCCTTCCTTCCTTCCTGCCTTCCTTCCTTCCTTCCTTCCTTCCTTCCTTCCTTCCTTCCTTCCTTCCTTCCTTCCTTCCTTCTTTTTCTCCTCCCTGGAGGATCCACTTTGGGGTGATGAAATCTGCCAAAGCTTCCCCCATCACCTCTGCATTTTATTAATCATACTGTGATGGCCCCAGAAAAGGGGAGAAGCACTGATAAGATACAGTTTTGTCTTTTCTGGGTATCTGTTAATATCTCATAAGTGCAGATGACCAATTCCTGGAATTTATGATCAGTTTGGCATCTTTTGTTTCACTACAGTAGAGAAGCAAATGTAGTTCCCTCCCACACCACTTCATCCCGGCCTCTGACCTAGATTCTGTTTGAGATTGCCCAAGAGATAGCAATCTCAGTCTGTTGTGGTATAGAAGTAATTAAAGGGGCATTTTCTTGGGTCTGCAGGACTCTTCTCCTGCTCCCTTTGGGAAAAGGTCTAAATACCAATGTGTGCGTGCACATGCATGCACACATGCACACACACACACACAAACAAACAGAGGAATATAAACCCTCTGCTAGTTGGTTGGATTTAGAAAGAATAAGGAGTGAAAATATGATCTTCTGTTCACTTTACCTGCCCCCACTTTTTTTGCTTCCAGCAGGAGATGAGGATGAAGATGAATCGGGTGAGGAGAGGCTGCCTTCCTGCTTTGACTATGTCATGCACTTCCTCACCGTCTTCTGGAAGGTGCTATTCGCCTGTGTGCCCCCCACAGAGTACTGCCACGGCTGGGCCTGCTTTGCGGTTTCAATCCTCATCATTGGTATGCTCACCGCCATCATCGGCGACCTGGCTTCCCACTTTGGCTGCACCATTGGCCTCAAGGACTCAGTCACAGCTGTTGTTTTTGTGGCCTTTGGCACCTCCGTCCCAGGTGAGAAAGTGGGAAGGGGATTCTGAGAAGATGGGGTTGTGAGGAGAAAATGCTGTATGACTCATCTACGGTGCTGTACTTATCTGTGCTCCTCAGCAAAAACAGCCATTTGAGGGCTCAGACCATTGGTTCTCAACCCCTTCTCTTAGTCATATTGACCAATAATTTTGCACAATGCTTCACGGTGAGGAAATGGGAACTTTATGCATGCCATGCCCCATTCCCTTAGAATCCTGCCTAAAATGGCCCTTTAGGACTTTGAGCCACAAAACCTCCTAGATGACCTTCCGCAAGTCATTTAACTCCCTCTAAGCCTCAGTTTGCTCATCTGTAAAATGGGGCCAGTATTACTTTTATAGCACAGTGACTGTGTGAGAATCCAACAACATAATGCATACAAAGTGCTTTCTGAAAACAAAATGTTACTGTTATCAAACCTATCCCATTATTGATTTTGCATACTAAACACTACAAAAGTTAATTACAGGGTATACAGAAGAGGGAAATAAGCATTTATTAAGCATCTACTGTATGTCAGGTACTGTGCCAAGCACTTTACAAATATTAGATCCTCACAACAACTCTAGCAGGTGGACAATGTCATCATCCTAATTTTACAATTACTGAGGGATAAAGAATATAAGATATATTATGATAATATATATCTGATAATATATTAGACATATATCTAATACATATATCTAATATATAATATATATCTAATAATGATATAATAATAATAACCCAGGATCACACAGCTTCTAGGTCTGGTTTTGAACTTGGGTCTTCTTGACTCCAGGCCTAGAGCCCTCTCCTCTTTGCCATCTAGCTGCCTATAACACAAAACAGCTGTTCTCAAAGAGCACAGGGTCAAGGGTTTTAGACTCCTTTGTGTCGCTCAGTGACCCTAAATAACTTACCCTGGTCTAGCTCAGTCCATCCCACGGGGCTGACAGAACCTTGAGACTCAGTTTAATCATCTCCCTTTGCTCGCTCACTGACAGCAAGAGTCCAAGGATTTCCACAGAGCAGATTGGGGAATACATCAGGGTTTCAGAGCTAGGAGACCCAAGAGATCATCTTGTCCAATCACTGGGCAGACTCTGAAGGCCTAGAATACCTCATGCTGGATAAGTGTCCAAGGTGAAGATCATGCCGGAGAGCCACGCCATTTTACCAATAAACACCCTGAGTCCCCAGGAACTGAGCTGGCTTGTCAGAGGTCATGCAGCTGGTTTGTGTCAAAATCAGGACTCGGGGCTCAGGTAGGCCATCAAGTGTTGAAATGTAAAAATGAATTTTAAAAATGGCCCCAGACTTCAAGAACAGTCACAGACTCATGATTTGGAGAAGTAAATGGCCTTAGGGATAATTTAATCCAACCTTCTCGTTTTCCAGATGTGGAAATTGAGGCCTAGAGATGTTAAGTGACTTATCCAATTCATGTAGCTAATGACCATGAGAGCCAGGACTTGAACTCGAGCCTCCTAATTCCCAACACATTGTTATTTTCACTATATTTCATTCACCACACCACTTTTTGAAGTTCAGCAGCTAGGTGTAGGCCATTCCTAAGTATAAGTCTCAGTTTTCCACCCCACTTATTCCAACCATTCTTTTCCCTGTTCCAGACACCTTTGCCAGCAAAGCAGCTGCCATCCAGGATGTATATGCTGATGCCTCCATAGGCAATGTCACAGGGAGCAATGCAGTTAATGTCTTCCTGGGCATCGGCCTGGCCTGGTCAGTGGCTGCCATCTACTGGGCCCTGAAAGGACAGGAATTCCACGTTTCAGCTGGCACCCTGGCCTTCTCTGTCACCCTCTTCACAATCTTCGCTTTCGTCTGCATCAGCGTCCTCCTGTATCGGAGAAGGCCCCACCTCGGTGGGGAGTTGGGCGGCCCCCGGGGTTGCAGGCTGGCCACAACTTTGCTCTTCGTGACCTTGTGGCTCCTGTACATTCTCTTTGCCACACTGGAAGCCTATTGTTATATCAAAGGGTTCTGAGCAGCCAAGGGCCGGTAGATCCAAGGAACCTCTTAGCCTCACCACCCCCCTCCAAGTGACCACCAGGATGTTTGGCTGAGGAGAGAAAGCACCAGACATCCACGTCACTGGAGCACCATCTTCTGCTTGAATCTCCCCCAGCTAGGCCCTGGGACTAATGGACAACACGAAGGGTACAGTTGTAACCAATTAAACAGAAAGACAAAAGAAGCCACAAATTATCAAGTATTTAAATACAAGCCAACAATAGCAACAAAGTCAACTTCCACCTCCTTCCTACCCACAGTCCCAGCCTTCAAAGCAGAGGACCACACTCATCTTACTGCTTTTCAGCTCCATTGTATTTGGTTGTTTCATGTTCTCCACATTGAGATTTCTTTTGTGGGTCTCAACTGGATATCAAACACACACACACACACACACACACACATACACACACACACACACACACACACACACACACACACACACAAAATGTTTTTGCATCCAGCTGACAGGTTTGGAGGCAAATCAGATCACAATCATTAGAGTTGGCCTCTTTTTCTAATCTATGTTATTATTATTTATTCTTATTTGGTGTCAAGTTTACCTCACTGTTTATTCTCTCTTCCTCCTGACATCCTTGATAAAGGTGAAATGGAGCAACACTGGGCTGTTGTATAGAGAAAGAAAAGTGTGAATTTTTCAGCCACAAACAATGTCACTCTCCCTAACAGACATCCGTCATGATTCTGTCCCTGTTTCCTTTTTTCCCCCCAGTCTTTTATAGGACTGATAATACTTAATGTGAAAAGACGCATGCGCATGTGTGCGCACAAACACACACACACACAGCCACACACATTTGTTGGGGGAAAAGTTGAATATTAGAGTTTTGAAAAAGAAAAAAAAACCTTAAGACAAAAATCTTTATTTCCTGCCCCTGTTGCTGCATTTTGAATACAACATGTCTTTTGTATGTATATCAGTTCCTTCACAGCCATGGTATTTTATGAAGAACTATCTAGATATAGATTTCCTGGGGAAGCAATGGGAAGGTAAGGCACAAGATGGAAAAGACCTAGCAGAAGAAGGTGTTATGCATGACTTCTTGATCTCCTTTGATTTGCTTTTCGAGGTAGGATGAGAGGCATGTGCATATATCAAAAAAATTTTAAGGCAAAACAAAAACTTATTAGTTATTTGGTGTTCTCACCATTTGGTGCTTTTGAGAAACGTCAACTTCTCCATGGTCTTACCACCTAGAGTATCATTGTTCTAGAGTTCACCAAATTTCTTAAAGTCACATGAATTTGGCAGAAGTTGGGAGGAAGAGAGACTCCTTCCGCCTGCTACTCTAATTTCTCTGTGCCTGTGAGGGATGAGCACTGAGTCCTGCGTGGTTCTTGTAAGTCACCAATATGAGATATGTTGGACCGGTATCTCTTACTGGGCTCTTGTTGTTTTAAAATTTCATGAAGATATTCTTCCATCTGTATCTGAGTTATCCTTCTGTGATCATAACCTTCTGAGGTCCTAGTTTGGGGAGTGACACATTATCACGTCATTCAGATCTTGACAAGGTTTGAGAGGTCTTGTCTCTAAAAACACATACACACAATCACCATAAAACTGCCGCAATTCTTCAGGTTTCTTCATTGACATAAGTACATTTTTTAAGAGTTAAAAAAAGAAAAGAGCAGAAAGCACCCATTTAATTTTAAACCCATTTTTTTAAAGAAAAAAAGTGCTCATGTCATAATGTCTCTTGACAGTCACCATTGGAAATTTTGGGGTGGTTAAAAAATAAAAGCTATACTCTATCTCTTTAAAAATACATGCCACTTATTCTTGTTTTTCTTACCTGCAAAAGGCCGAAGTGCCATTTTGGGTCCTCTCCTCAGTCAATGTAATTGAGACGAAAATGTCATTTATGGTGAAGTGTGCTTCCAATTTATGTCATATTTGATTTTGAAAGAAGACAGGCTAGTGCTGCAGAGGTAGCTGTAGTTGGGCCAGACTAGAACTGAAGACGCTGGAGGGTAGCAAGGGTTGGCGCTACAATTCTTGCAGAAGGAAAAGGGAGGAAGGAAGGAGCCTTTGGTAATGGGAAGGAATGTAGAAGGTTGTGAGGACTAATCTCAAATGGGGAAAAATGAATCTTTTTCCTAACCTAAGGCCACATAATTATCTTTCATGAACACACTCAAATACACCAAGTTTAGTTCCAAGTTTGTATGTCCTATAGACCATGCCTATGATGGAATTGTTATGGTCAGTATCAGAAAATCACAGACAAACTTGGTGTATTATACAGTAAAACAGAGTTCAACTTAATATCTGGGATTTGCAAAGGAGGTGGGATCAAGCAATATCAACCAACACTTGAAGGTGGCTCACTTGTGTAAGATGGGCATATATATATATTTCTTAATTTACATTTGTCAGATGCAAATCTACAACAGTGTTTAGCCAGTTAAACAGCAAAGAGGAGTTACGAAATCCATATGGGACCTGATTTAACTCTAGCCTTTGTTTGGATAATTATCAGGTTATCTGGATGTTCAACTCAGGATATATTGTTTGTATTTCCTGTGTATAGAGTACCATGGAGATGTCAAAAAGCGAAGTCAACAAGCATTCATTAAATGCCTACCATGTGCCAGGCACTGTGCTAAGCACTGGGAATACAAAGAAAGCACCCCCCCCCAAAAACTCCAAAATAAAAAAAACCCAGATGCTGCTCTCAAGTATCTCATAGACTAATGGAGGAGACAAGATACAAAAAAATTATGTACAAATTTATCATATACATGGTGTGTGTGTATATGTGCATGTGTGTGTGTGACAAATTCGTGATTAATATCTGGAAGGAAGGAAAGTATAAGAAGACAGGATGTATAGGAAGGAGCCAAGTTATGAAAGCCTTTAAAAGTTAAAATAGAGAATTTTATGTTCCTGGGGGTAATAAGGAGTCACTGGAGTTTATTGAATTGGGTGTGGGGGAATGGAAGACATGGTCAGCCCTATAAGATCAATTTTCAAAGCTAAGTGAAGTATGGACTGGAGTGGGAAGAGGATTGTGAGAGGAAGACCAACCAGTATGCTAACGAAGATACAAACAGGATAAGACACAGTCTGTGTCCTCCAGGAGGGAACAGTCTAGTAAGACTTCTCCTAATACTGCATGCTGTGGGTGTGTGGGCAGAGAGGTTAAGCAGGGGGAATGTTCCCTATTGAAGTGACCTCCAGGAAAAGGGAAGAATTGTGTTGAGAATGATACCAGAGTTAAATCAACAAGGATGTAAGTGTTTACTGTGTTCCAGGCACCGGGCTATGTATTGAATCTTTTGTTACAGACCTTTTATCAAACCCTCTTGGCTCCATGCATCTCACCATGCATCTCACCAGAGAAGACTTTATAATTAGGTGTCAGAAGGGGGAAGGAAGGGCACAGTAGGCCTGGGAAGTCCTGCTCCTTCCTATTGAGAAATCTGGTTGCTTTTCTCCTTGTATTGTCAGACTCCCCATCTTACCTTCTTCAGCTCCAGTATGACAAAGGGCAAAATGGCTGTTGGATGAAGAATCATTAAAAGGAAGAAGGATGAATTTAAGGGCAAAAGTTGTCAGGGAGCCTTTCGGATTTTTTCTGAATCAGGCATTTTGTATCTCAGAGGGAGGCAGTATGTTGTAATGGAAAAGTCACTATAGTAAGAGTAAACAGAACTGAATTCTGGTCCTGGCTGGACCTCTCTCTAACTGGGCGGCTCTAGTTTCCTTATCTGCAAAATGAAGTAATTGAACTAAATGAACTCTAAGGCCCCTCCAAGTTAATTCAATAAACTTTTATTAATCACCTACAAGTGAACAAGTGCAAGACACTGTTAAGAACTAGAGATACAAATGTAACCCAAGTCTCAGCACTCCAAGCTCTGAGTTTATATGGACTGAGTTGCATCTTGGTGGCTTTCCCTCAGAATCATTCTCTCTTTAGCTTAAATTGCTCCTACCCAGAGTTTCCTCTGGAAACCTCAAAACTATAGCTTGTGTCTAGGTATTTACACACAGGTAAAAGGACCCTATACTAACTCAGGATAACAATTGCATTTATTGGGTTTAGGACAACCTTCATTTCACCTCACAAATATGCAGACAATGAAAAGGGACCCTCCCTAAAATTATGCAGAAAGCCCTCTAAAGCAGTGATGTCAAAAGAAACAGCAGCCCCCTAAACCATAGCCCACACATGTTTATATATTTCTTTTTTTAATTAATGCATTAACATTAAAATCAGATAGGAACTACATTTTAATCTGGTCTTGGTGGAACTGGCTTGTGTTTCATGGGGTTCACAAAGTCCATAGGACTCACAATAGTCCATTAACAATCAATACAATTCTCCCAACAGTGCATCCCACTTTTCCACAGGGCCTAAAATCCTCTGACTCATCACTACCTCAGGGTTCGGACTTCTCTATTTAATTCAATAAACATATATTAAGCACCTGCTATGTGTCAAGCACTGGGCTAAGCCTTGGAGGTACAAAAAAGAAAAAGAGAGACAGTTTCTGTTTTCAGAGAGCTTACAATCTAACATGGGAAGACAACACACAAAAGGAAGCTGAAAGGGGAGGGGGGGAAGAGGAGGCGGAACGGCCATGGGTACCTGGTACAGGGGCATCCCAAAGAAGCGAAAGCCAGCCAGAGGAAAATGAAGCCCCCTGGAACGGGATGAGCCCTTAGGCTATAGGCGTTTA
This sequence comes from Phalanger gymnotis, assembly GCA_028646595.1. Lineage (NCBI taxonomy): Eukaryota > Metazoa > Chordata > Mammalia > Diprotodontia > Phalangeridae > Phalanger > Phalanger gymnotis. The sequence goes on along the minus strand of CM053624.1, from coordinate 165,952,802 downwards.
ATGCTCCGCCCACCAGCTCTCCAATGAGAAGGGAGAAACGACAGAGGACGGGTCGAGAAGGTGCAGATTATCGTAACCTAAATCAATCCGCGGAGGGTGAGGAGATTTCAGGTGTTCAGCTCGTCCTGAGGTAGGGCGCATGTCCCGTGGAGTCAAAGCCAGGTCAAGCAGCTGATGGAAAGCAAATAAATGTGGAAGAGCTAGAAAAGCGATCCCCCACCAGACTGTCATCTTCTGCAACATAGGATAATCCCTTTCCTGTTTACCACGCAAGGTTGCTGGGAGGATAAACTGAGGCAATGTACTTGTGAAAGCCCTTTGTAAACTAGAAAATACTTATGTACATGTAAGGTTGTTATCTCTCGTCAGTCAACAAGCATTTATCAAGCGCCTTTCCAGGCACTATGCTAAACTCTGAAGGTTCAAAGAAATGCCTTCAAGGAGCATACATTTTAATGGGATAAGACTAGTAAAAGTCTAGCTAGAAAGCAATCTGGGTGGGAAAGACACTTAGTGTTGGAGGCGGCCAGGAAAGGCTTCCTGTAGAAGGTAGTTTGAATGGAGTCTTGAAGGGAGTAAGGCAGCTTATTCTGTTCTTCTAATGTTAAAATATTCTTCTTTGTGCTCAACTCAAGCCTGATTCCTATATTTCCACCCACTGATCCCTGGTCCTTCACTTTGGCAGGACATAGAAAAAACGTCACGTCCATTCCATGGGGCAGCTCTTCAAATATTTGAAGACAGCTACCATGTTCTTCCCAGATTATCTTTTCTCTAGGCTAACTATCCTCAATATGTCAACCATTACTCATAAAATACAGTTTTTAGACCCTTCACCGCCCTATTCAGTTATCCTCCTGTAAACATTTTGCAATTTGTCAATTTTCCCCTTAAAATTTGGTTCTCAGAGCTGAACACAATGTGATCTGACCCGCACAGATTACAGTGGGAATGTTAACTTGCTTGATCTGTATCCTCTAATTTTATTAATGGATCCTAAAAGCATGTTAGATTCTTTGGCGGCTCTGCCACATGATGTTGGCTCATACCGAGCTGGCAGTCTACTAAAGTCTCCAGGTTTTATTTACTGTTAATCCAGGTTTATCTAATCACAAACCTTTAGGAATAATGAGGCTATGAGAACTTAATTTAGTGGCTAAGCAGGAAATTGTAAATGTAGAGACTGTTAGAAGTTTATCTAGATTTTAATTCCGTGAACAAGCCGGGTCATAAGGAGGAGTGCAATTTAGGCAGGCCACATTCATGATCTGTGAGTAGGTTCTGAGAGACAAGGAATCAATTCCTCTAGTCTCTCCAAATTTGGTTGTGTTTTCAACCAAAGCTTAGTGTGTGCCTGTGTCCTAGAACATCAGCTGGCTACATACCTCATTCATTTAGTACTTAACTAGTTGGTTTTTTTTTAAATCTAAGTATTAGACTTTTTCATTACCTCTGTTAACTTTCATCTTATTGGGGTCGGACCATTACTCAAGATCTGAAAGAATTTTTTGCATCTTGCTTCTGTCATTCTGTCATACTAGTGATCTCCCCCAGTTTTGTGTCATCTACAGATTTCATAAGTAAGTAGTCTGTGTCTTCACAGACAAAATTATTGAACAGGAGAGGGCAAGGTGCAGATGGACCTCCCTTTATGGCCAATAATTGGGTTGGACCTCTGCTGTCATTAATAAATTGATTCATTAATCAACACACTTTGGATAGAGTCTTTCAACTAGCTACATTTCTCTGTTCAAAAAAAGAGATTAAGAGAGCCTTTATCCATCATATTACTGAAACACAGGCATACAATGCAGGAACATACTGGTAAGTGTTTAACGACCTGTTTTCTGAAAAGGCAGAATACACGTTTAATCTGCATTATTCATATTTTCTCTTTTACTTTCTTTAGTTGTTGTTTAGTCATTTTGTAGTCATGTCCAACTCTTTGTGACCCCTTCTGGAGTTTTCTTGGCAAAGATACTGGAGTGATTTGCCATTTCCTTCTCTAGATCATTTTACAGATGAGGGAAATGAGGCAAACAGGGTTAAATGACCTGCCCAGAGTCACATGGCTAGTAAGTGTCCAAGGCTAGATTTAAATTCAAGAAGAGGAGTCTTTCTGACTGCAGGCAAGGCACTCTATCCACTGTGCCACTTAGCTTCCCCTTCTTAAGTTTAAACAGTCTACAAAACAGCAAATCAAGCCCTGATTTGTAGCCTTTGTTGATTTTCAAGGTGTAAATGTTCATGCTGAAAATTTAATAATGGACTCTCAAGCCAGTATGAGCTGGCTCCAGCATGTCCCTGACACTATGTCTCAAATCCCTGGGACTGGCATGCCAGTCTTGTAACCTTATCAGAAAAAGGAAATCAGTTTACTTTCATATGGCTTCTTAGTGAATCCATGTTATGTTCAGTAATAGGTAATTACTTTCTTATCTTGTTGCTCACAAGCCCTTTAGAAATATATTCTATAATTTTTCTTAATAACTTATAATTTCTACACTCCTTCCCCTCACCACCTCCCCCCTCTTTTGTTCCATTTTCAAAAACAGAAAAAAACATTTGCTTGTCTTTAGTCTTTTCGGACTTCTTTATTTCTTCATGATTTCTCAAAAATGCATCTGCAAATTTTTTTTTCTGTACTCTGAGATGTAATTCATCTGGGACTGTAGTTTTGAAATCACAGAAAGAATCTAAATTCTCTCTTACAAATCTGCCTATCTTGGTCTTCCATTCTCTCTTACCAATGTGTGTTCCATCCTCTCCAGGTTAAAGATTATACTCCTTGGTAGAGAAGATATAAGCAAGATGAAGGGCTGTGTAGTGCTGTGTTTTTTCTGTAATCTGTTAACACCATCCCAGCCCTTACCCTGCAAAAAACCCCAAAAAACCCCCAAAACAAAACCAGTAGATGTAACCTTGTCTTGTTATTCTGCTTGTTCACAACTCTTATTCGTATTTTTTTTTCATAAGTCTCAGGTCATTCTGTACTTTATTTTTTCTGGGGACTGTTCTTAAAGGTCTGTGACTGTACAAGTATTTTTGGTCATGCTTGTGTATCCTGTCTCCTGATCTTGTAAGAACTGAGTTAATTACAGAGCTCTCTTAACACTCTTCTTCCCATTAGATTGTAAGCTCCTTGAGAGCAGGGACTAGGGAGTGGGGTGGATTGTTTGTTTTTGTTTTTCATAGTATTCCCCAGTGCCTGGCATATAGAAGGTGCTTAATAAATAAATGCTTGTTGACTTGACTTAATTGGGCTCCTTTGTGATATATATCGTTTAATTTTTTGATAAGAAGAAGTCAAAGTATTTGATAGATTTGCTTCCTGTAAATACTATGAACTTCTTCTCTGTGAAAGAGATGGAGCACAGGGAGTCACATATAGAATATGAGAAAATTGAGGCATAGAGGTGCTGTGATGAGCCCAAAGTCACACAGCTGATATTTATATAGTTGAGAATAGAAGCCAATCCCTTGACCTCTATGGTCCCAAGTTTATTTAGTTTTGTATACAAAAAGGACACCACATAGCAAGACTTGGGTAATATTTCATTGATCCCTTCCCATCCTAACTTGGTTCCACTTCAACAATTCACTTCATACCTTCATAAAATGCCTGTTAAGAGCTAAGTGCTGAGGATATGATGACCAAAATGAAATAGCTCCTTGCCCATAAGGAGCCATTTGGGGGTAGGGAGGTGACCAATAGATATGAAATACAAAAGGAACTTCTGGGGTGGAGAATGCATGAGGAAGTACCAGCAATGGGTGTGTGTGTGTGTATGTAGGTTCAAGAAAGGCTTCTTGTAGAAGCTGGCACTTGAGTTGAACCTTCAGTGGAGCCAGGGAGCTTACCAGAGGAAGAGATAGAATGTCCTACACAAGGAACATCAAGGAAGTCATTTTGAGTGGAAAGTAGAATTCGTGACTAGGGACGAGCATTTTTGAGGCCAATGGCCAGGGCTGGAGGTATGTCCAAAAGCAGGAACAAAGCAAAGCTAACTGACCCACTGAGAACTCAAAAGGGTCAAGAATGAACCCCATAGCTTTGACTTCTTTAGGCCAATTTTGCTAACCCTTCTTGATGGTTTCTACTTTATGCTGTCTTTGACTGCAGAGGATAAATCAGTAGGCCAACCCATAAGTCCCTGTTTCCTTTTTCACTGAAGTCTATTCTCTGTGGGGCAAATTTGAAGAGGAGGGAGCAGACTAAGCAGGTCACCCCAGTAGCCAAAAGCATATTTCTAAAAGAGAGCTTTCACTGGAATGAAGTGGTTGTAACTGAGGACTCCAACTGATCATCAAAGGAGTCCAATTTCAAAAAGAGCTTTCCCAAGGGTACTTGATCTAGGAAAGCCTGGAGTCAACTGGTGTGTGCAAAGAGTCAGAAACATCTAGAAAGCTGGCTACATCAAGAACAGGTTATGTCAAACTAATCTCAATTTTATTTTTGACAGGGTTATTAGAACAAGTGAATGCTATTAACGTGGTACATCTAGATTTCAGCAAGGCATTTGGCAGAGTCTCTTTTGATATATTTGTGAATAAGGCAGAGGGATATGAGCTAGATTAAAGTATAAGTTAGCTGCAACCAGAACTAATGGAATGACCAAGCCCAAGAGTGTTGATTAATGGATTGATTATCAACCTGAGGGAAGTCTTGAGTGGAGTGGGAGTGCACCAGGGATATGACCTTGGCCCTATGCTTTCCGATATTTATATCAATGACTTGGATAAAAGTGCAGATTGTATGTTCATCACATTTGTATAGGGCGCTAAGTTGGGAAAGATAGATAACATGTTGGATGACCAAGGCAGGAGCCAAAAAAAATTCAAAGCTTGCATGATAGACCTATTAAAATGAAATTGAATAGGGATAAATGTAGAGCCTTATACTTAATACTAAAAAAATTGAACTAATTTGCACACAAGGGTGAAGTGTAGCTAGACAGTAGTTTGTAGGAAAGATAATTGGGGACTTTAGCATACTGCAACCATAATGGGGGTCAACATGGTGGTGTCATGAGAGTCACAAAAGGTGATGTGATTTTAGGCTATATTAATAGAGGAATTAATGTCCAAAACAAGGAAACAAATTTTCCAGGCCAGATCATATTTGGAGTATTGTGTCTAGTTCTCTTTGCCACGTTTTAGGAAGGACATAGACTAGTCAGAATACTTGTCCCAAGGAAGACAACCAGGATTGCCTGGGTTTTGGAAAGTCAGTTGAGAATGAGAATCAATTGAATGAACTGAAGATTTTTAGCTTGGAGAAGAAAAGAATTAGAGGGAAGGTGACATAATAACTGTCTTCAAGTATTTGAAAAGAAGTAGTATGGAATACAGATTAGACTTTTATAGCTCCAATGGGCCAAACTAGGGGTGATGTGTGGAAGTTGCAAAGTGATATATTTAGGCTTGATTTCAGAAAAAAAAACTTATAATGAAGCACGCTTCCTGCCTCTTGGCATAGAGGCAATAGATTATAGATGCACAATGAATGATACATACTTCTTCAGACATGGCCAATATGTAGATTTATTTTGCTTGACTAAACTAATTTGTTAAAAGAGAGGCCATCTATTGTTCAGGGGTATGGGTAGATGTGGGGGTAGGAGAATTAGTGGGTACAGATAGTGTTGGGGGAAGGTAGAAGGAGGGAAGGAGAGAAGTGGATGACACTCCAAAGTAGATCGCTTCAACAGCTAATGGGTTTTCTCTTTCTCTCTCCTACTAAAATTCCAGCTTTTTTGCACTGTCCTCAGGAGAGACAAGTATTTTTTTTCAGCTACATGTTTAATTAAGATTAATATACACCTTCCCTTCCTCCCCCATCATTGTCATGAGCTACTATGTCTGAGCTTATTTTTGTCATTTGGTATAACAGTTGGTCCTCTTTTGGTTGTGGGCAAGTACTTCAGATGCTTAATGCAACCATTCTCCATTTTATTGGGGTTTTCAGTATACCTGTTTGTAGTTTCTTTGAGCCTTCCTTTCCAACCAATAGCTTCTTTTCCTTTCTTTATCACACAGAGTCTCTTAAACTCCAGTCTCTCATGCTTTCTGTCTGTTGGGGGCTTGGAATCTAGTCTGTTAGAAAGTGCCTGTGAGATGAATGGACCAGGCCTGACTGTTTCTTAGAGTAGTCACAACACAGTTAGCTGACTTTAATTAGCCTGCCTTGTAAAGAGCCATAGAGAGGAAAAAAGTCAGTCCAGAGGTGTTCCTTTCCCTCCTTTTCACCTCTTCTCATTTTATTCTCAATAGAATGTGCTTATCCACATCCCCTATACCTCACCCCCTCTGCTCCCAGGCCCCTTGGCTTTTGATTTTTAATGGCATCTTGGCTAGGTGGGTGCAAAAGGTTCCTGGTCACCATAATCCCTATGTTATCACCAACAGGAGGCTGGAAGATTGTGGGGAATGACAATCTGTCATTCCTCTTCCTCCTGATTATCTGTTCTTCTTTCAAATGGAGGAATTTCTGGGAGCAGGAGATGACAGTGTTCCTCAGGATATTTCCTACTGAGTCTTTTAATAAGATACCACACAACTCTGCCACTCATCCCTACACGAGGAAATGGACAAATGGCCACTGGAGAAAGACTGCCAACACCCACTCTTTCATATCCTTCTTATATTTACAATAGGGCTGTAGGAGTTAGCCACACGACCATTTCAGAAAGACTGCCAATGGCCAATCTATCATAAATCTCCTTTTATTTAAAACTGAAGTTTAAAATTGAGATATTTGAAGAAGAATGTGTGAAAGGGTATAAAAATGAGAGATAGAATGGAGTGTTACATATATTAAATAATGGAATATATTTATGTTGGAGTTGTATGGACTGTAAGTTTCAATGGGATATTAATATTCAAAGTGTATAGCATTGTGGAGCTGCTGAGGTGGCTCAGCACCAAATTTAGGCCCAGAGAGGGGAAGGGACACACAGGTACCATGCGACGGAAACAGGTTCCATGTGATTTTAAATCTGAAACTTTTTTCCACTGGACCATGCTGCCTTCCTAAAATGAATCAACTACTACCACCAAGGTTAAATTCATAGGCGTGGCCAAGACCTCAATTCTTCTTCAAATATCTTATTTTTACACTTCAGTTTGTTCTTCTAGCAGATGCATTTCTTATGCCTTCCTGTTACCCCCTCTAAAAGTATGCTCGTGGAATCACAGAACTGGAAGGGACCTTAGGTTATTCAGTCCAAATTCTTTTCCGATTCATTCGTACTTTCATTTAGTGAGCATTTCCCCCCCTTGTAACAATTCTCTTTTTAAACATGAATTTAACAAACAACAAACATGAACATTTAATAAACAAGCAAAGAAAAATGGTTGTATTTGAAACTGTGAACTTCTATTATGTACAGTTTTTTTAAAAATGTATATTACATTTAACATGATAGCAACAAAACTGCCCTGCTAGTCTCTGTCTTCTTCTGAATTTCCTTTGGCTCTCTTCTGTGTATTTTAAAAAATTCCCATTGATGTTCATCCACTTCTCTCCCTCCCTCCTTCCACCTTCCCCACATCACTAGCTATACCTACTAACTCCCCTACTTCCATCTCTATCCATACCCCTGAGCGATAAATGGTCTCCCTTTTAACAAATTAAATGCAAATTCAAAGCAAAATGAATCCACATATTGGCCATGTCTGAAGAAATATGTATCATTGTGCACCTATACTCCATCACCTCTATGCCAAGAAGGAGGAAGCATGCTTCATTATAAGTGTTCTGAATTCATGATTGATTGGTTATTGCATTGATCAGAATTCTTGTCCTTAAAAATTGTTTTTCTTTACATTATTATAGTCTTTATATAAATTGTTTCCTTGTTCTGCTCACTTCACTCTATATCAGTTCATAGGAACCTCAGATTTCTCTGAAACCATTCCTTTTATCATTTCATATGGTACAATAATATTACATGATGCCATACCATAATTTGTTCAACCAATCCCCAACTGATTGGCACCCCTCCTATTATAAATATGTTTGTACATATAGGTCTTTTCTCTCTTTCTTTGACTTCTTTGGATTTTTCCCTGGTCAGTAGGGGTGTCTATTCCAAATTGCTTTCCAGAGTGTTTTGACCAATAGTTCCCAGCTCCACCAAAAGAGCATTAGTATTTCAAGTATTTATTAGTAACCTGCTGTCTTCTGGGCTAGGCACTGAGATACAAAGATAGAAATGAAATATGAAATAGTTCTTGCCCTTCTTAAATTCTAATGAGAGCAAAAGCACAAAAAGGAATACAAAAGATATCCACAGGGTGTCCCTAAAGTCTGGACACATAGGCAAGAGTACATATTTTTAAATATTTGGAATATTAACAGACCTTAGCCTTCTTGACTTCTTTTTCTGGGGTATGCTAAAGGAGAAGGTATACTCAATGAAAATCACAGATGCAACATACTTGATTGAACGCATAAAGAGTGAATGTGCTAAAATTGATGGCAATGTGGAGTTATTACATCAAGTTAACATGAATCTTGCAAAGCACATCAACTTTGCATCACAAATGATGGAAATCATATTGAAGATATTATTTGTTAATATTCCAGTTAAATAAAATGCTGTTGAAAATTTCATTCATTTCATTTCTTAAAAATATGCATTTTTTTGCCTATGTGTCCAGACTTTACAAAACCCTGTAGAGTTAATATAGGAGGCTACTAACTAGGGAGATTAGGAAAGGAGAGATGGGTACTGCAATATGAATCAAACTAATGCAAGAATCATTCTTGCATTGGTTCTCCTTTACAGGAGAGATTCTTGCATTGGTTCAATTCATATTGCATTTATTAACCTCCTACTATGTGTTGGGCACCGTGCTAGACAAAAGTGAAACAATTCCTGACCTCAAGGAACTTGTATTCTAATAGGAGGTGATACCATATGAAGGAAAGTGATGACTAGAGAAAGGAGTGTGGTCTAGGGAATTGCAGGAATATTGAGTGGAACCATAGGGTAGTTAATAGTCAGACTCTTTCCAGAAGCAATGGCAGCTTTGTTTTGATTAGCATTGCTGAAGAAAGTAGTGAAAAGAGTTGAGAGGAGGGAATATACATGCAGGACGGATGGAAAGATGTCCTGGGTGGATGGATGTGAAGGACGGTCTCGGGTTGACTAGATATCGAGGGTTCTGTGAGCATCTCTGACACATGGTTATCCAGCTTATGCTTATACAGCCCCCAAAACAGGGAACTCCATATCAAGGCATTCTGTTCCATTGTTGGACAAGTCTGATTAAAAGGCTCTTCCTTCAGCACCCTGTGACTCTCACTCATGGCTCTCAGTTCTGCTCTCTGGAACCACACCAAATTAAGACTAAATCTCCTTCCAAGTATCAGTCCTTGAAATTTTTGAATAAAACTATTATGTTTGCCCCAAGCTCTCTTTTTTAGGCTTAAATACTCCCAGTGCCTTCAACCCTTCCTTATGTAAGGGAGTTTACAATCCTACACTCTGTTGGTTGTTTCCTTCTCCACGGGTTCCACTTGTCCATTTCTCTCTTAAAACATGGTACCCAGAACCAAACCTGATACTCTCAATGTGGTCCGACTAAAGTAGAGTACAGCAGGAATAGTACCTCCCATAATCTAGACACATACTTTATTCATGCAGCCTTGAATTATGTTCCTTTTTTTTTTTTGGTTTTTATGTCAAAAAGCTCACATTTACATAGGATTTTAATGTCTCTAGATCTCAGTAGACTCTCCTGGCTAGCTGTTCACATAATTTTCTCTAGGTGTCTCATTATGCCTGCCCACTTACACATTTGTCACATTATCTCATTTTCAGATATTATTCTCCCAAAATGTACTTTTCTGTAAATGCTCCTAGCCATTTTCTGTATTACGATTAAAAAAACTGGGTTCTAGAACTGATTTTGGAGCTAACCAGCTGGTGACCTTGACGTATTACTCAGATCGTAGATTATGGAAGGAATTGTAGGTGTAGCCTAATTCAACATCCTCATTTTATCAATGAGAAAGTTGGGGCCCGGGGAGGACCTGCCCAAGACCCCAAAAGATTTAAGTGGCAAAGCTGAGATTCAAACTAAGGCCCTGTGCGCCTAAATCTAGCATTCTTTGGGCCTTGGTGTGCTGATAAATGTTTAACAACCAGCTCTCCAAAATGTACGCAAGTCATACTTTTAAGTTGAATCAGCATTACTAGCCCTTTCTCCATCATTCCCTCAAGTCTAGAAAATCAACAAAACAATAAATCGAACCCTGATTTATAGCATTTGCCAGTTTCTAAGGTGTAAACTCTCACACTGAAAATATCCTCATCTTTAAAGTGAAGAGACTAGACTAGATATTCTCATAGACCACGGGATCAAGAGCACGAAGGGACCTCAGAAGCCATCTAGTCCCATTCCCTCATCTTATAGAGGAGAGAACTGAGATCTAGAGGAGTTAACTGACTTGACTTTGATCAGTTGTTTTTTGGTGGTATCTGACTCTTTGTGACCCCATTTGGGGTTTCCTTGGCAAAAATACTGGAGTGGTCTGCCATTTCCTTCTCCAGCTCATTTTACAGATGAGGAAACTGAGGCAAACAGGGTTAAATGACTTTTCCAGGGTCACACAGCTAGGAAGTATCTGAGGCTGAATTTGAACTTGAGTCTTTCTGGCACGTTAGCCACTACGTCACTCGGCTGCCCAATTGATTTGACTAAGACCACAAAAATACTAAGTGGCAGGATTAGAATTAGCGCCTCTCACTTATCAGCTTTCATCTCTTGATGTGGTCAGGCAGGAGATTGCCATTATGGTTCCCTAAATAGGGCCTTTGAGTCATTTCTTGCCATTTCCTATTTCACTATAACTTTCTCTACCCATATGCAGTTCATGATGTCCCTGAATCATTGATTTCTTTCCTCAGAACACAGTATCAGAAATTTAGAGCTGAAAGGGACCTTAATGATTATCTAGTTCAGACTCCTCATTTTATTGATATTCAACCCTCTCATCTTGTAGACAAGGCAGCAAAGTCCGAGAGAGATAGATAGGTAGAGAGACAGAGAGAAAGAGAGAGAGAGAGAGAGAGAGAGAGAGAGAGAGAGAGAGAGAGAGAGAGAGAGAGAGAGAGAGAGGTACATTCTCTGTCCTCAAGGAGCTTAGGGAGGTTAAATGGATTCCCATCGATTGGTGAACCTCAATCAGTCGGCCTGTGTGTGAATACAGCCTTGGTGTCTCTCCCTTATGTGTGAGTCCCCTGAAATCTACCCCTGGGTTTTTGGGTAAGCATCCACCCCTAAATAAGCCCCCAGTGATGTTTCTTTTAAACACTCCAACCAGAGGACACTAGTTCAAAGCAAAAGACATTAAACAGCACAGAAAATCAGTGACACAGAAAATATACCACACCCAATCAAAAGGTATGTTCTCCCATGGTTGGTAGAAGAACACATGGGCTAGGGCAATTCAGCCCTTCAGGCTGCATCTCCCTTGGAACTGCTCTTTGGCCTAGAAATGCAGCTTGCTTCCAATATAGCCAGCAATGTCATCCAGCCAGTCTGGCAGTGTCATCAGGATGTGAGCTGCTTTCTCCACTGCCTTAAATTGCTGGAGCTCCCAGTTGGAATATTCTTTTTGCTCTTGTGACATCTACTGGCAGCTTTGCTGAGTTTTCTAAGAGTTCTTCACCGAATGAGAGCTTCTATGTGGCTTTGTCCTATGAGGGGAACTATCTCAGCTATTTTAGTTGATCGCCCAGGGTCTATCAGTTCTTTTTTGACTCAGACCCCCACAGTTAGCCAGCTATGTAGCCACCCAGCCATCTGGAGAAACCCTGGGATGTTAAGCCATTCTTTTTAACCGTTTTTCTTCTGCCTAAGTGGCTGTTTTTGAATTAAGTCTAATCTCTCAGGGTGAGAAAATTCCTTTTATTTGCCATCATGCCTCTGGTCACTAACTTGAGTCCATACAGTCATTGCATCTTTGTTCTGCTTTCTTACCAGCAGTGAAATCCCTGCTCTCCCTACAAAGATATCAATGGATATATGATCTCATCAATGTGGACATTCTCTCCCTAAGTACAAACAGGTACCCACTGGTTCAATCAATGGAATCTTGTCTAGTCCTCTCATAAGTCTTTTATAGAGTATCTGTTCAACATACCAGAGGCCTTTCTCTAGATTTATAATAGAGACCAGCTCTGATGTAAAGGGGAAAGAGCTCTGGGATCAGTGGGATAGGGTTCAAATGACTTCTCTAGCACTTCCTGTGAGACCATGAGCAGGCCATTGAACCTCTGTGGGTCCAAGTTTTCTTACCTGTAAAATCTTAATTAGGGTTGACCGTGATGACCTTTGATGTCACTTTCACTAGATCCATGTTCTTACCCCTCACTCTGGCTATTTTCTAATCATAAATGTCCTGGATGAATTTTATGCCATTTTTAGCACACTAATAGTCATTAGTAACAGGTTGCAACCTGATTACACCCACCTTTGTCCTTTGGGTCACTTGCCTCAATTATGGACCTAAATGTTGTTGACTTTAGGTGTTAGTAGGTCAGTAAACATTTATGAGATGCCTATCATGTGCTAGGCACAGTGCTAAATTCTGGGGATATAAAAAGAGGCAAAAAAAAGCTCTCAAGGAGTTCACAATCTAGTGGGAGAGATGATGAGCAAACAAATATGTACAAATAACTCTATGCAGAATAAATAGGAGGTAGTTAGAAGAGGGAAGGCATGATATTTAAAAAGCATTGGTAAAGGCTTCCAGAAGAAAATGGGTCTTTAGCTGAGATTTAATTGTTGCTGTTTATCCTTTGTTCTCGAAGAGGACCAATGACATCAGGAGGGTGATGTCTTGACTTGCAAGCGAATTGGACTTAAATGAGGCAGGACTGTGCAAAGTCATCAGCTTCACTGTCTCCTCCAGAATCACTGGAGTCCAGTGGCAAGATATAGGTCAAGACCACTGGTGATGGCCCTGGACCTTTTCAAGCTTAGACCTCAGTCTTTCCCAGTTCTCGGTTTGTCTGAGGCAACACTAATTCAGTAATTAAAGGCTAGGTAAGAATTGAGGCAAAAGATGGCCTAGTCTGCCTTCACAAAAGTATCAGTCTGGGAGGGGAAGACCCTCAGAGTTTCTGTCCAGAAAAGAAACCATGGCTGTTTACACTCACTCCGAGCCATCAAAACCCAAGCAGATGAGGCTTGGACTGGAAACTATTATTGGCCAATCAGCGAAAGCCAGAGTGATTTGGGTTCAAAGGCATAGTTGGGTAACTCCATTTGAACCCCAATGGGCTTTATGATTTCTGGAGGTGGGACTTAAATTCCAGGGAGGGCAGTAGGTGGAACTTAGGAAGGAGAGCATTCCAGGCAATAGGCAATGAGGCAATAGCCAAAGAAAATACCTGGAGTGGAGAGATGAAGTATCCTGTTCATGGACTAGCAAGGAAGACAGTGTCCCCAGATCATAGTAGGGGAGTAAGGTGTAAGAGAAGGAGAAAGGTGATGGTAGGTTGATTCAGTGGGAGACTACTTGACAATATAAGATCCTCATTCTGCTTTTGGCCCTGATGTTCTGAATCCCTAGAGAGATCTGGTTTCATTACGTCGGGGGCGCTCTTGAAAATCTCTAAAATTTTATGATCCAATTCATAGTAAACAAGAGACCTCAGAGGTGCACCTTTGGGAAGGAGGTCTGGCCACTGTGGTGATGATATGGCGGGAGAGCAAAGCCTAAGAGGAATCAGAAACAGGAATAGTGACTGCCCTGTTTTGCTTGGATTGGGCAGGGTGGGGTAGGGGGAGGGAATGAGATAGATGAGATGATTGCAGAGAGGTGTGAGAAAGTGTTTAACAACCCTGGGGAAAAGAATGTATACAGGACACACTTTTAAGTTTAAGCTGTATTTTAAACATTTTCTCCATCAACTTTCTCAAATCTTCCAGGAGAGGGGAAGTTGCACTCTTAAGGCCACATGTGGCCTTCTAAACCCTTAACTGACCTTGACTTAACTGACCTTAACCCTTGACTGAATCCAAATTTTAGTTCTGTAAGGATTAAGGATTAATTAAGGATTTAGATCAATTAATTAGTTAAGGATATAATTAATTAAAGATTTAGAAGGCCACATGTGGCCTTAAGGTTGCAGGTTCCCCACCCCTGGTAGACAATCAAGAAAATATGCTTTGTAACAATAAAGTATGCTTTATAATACAGTTCCTTTGGGGCCCAAACACTCAGGGACTCAGTCACTAATTAGTGACTCTGGTTGAAGCAATTCAGATGATTCTAACAAAAACCAGCTGTCTGACTAGTTCCAGGCACGGGGCATAAAGGAAGGATGAATGTGCAGGCTAGTTTCTTCTAGGTCTTAGTCAATGTTCCTATATAACAGAGCTAGGATTTCATTCCCAAATTCTACACCACATCACTTTTAGATATGTCTCTTTGGGGAAGAAGAGGGGAGGTCTATACTAGACCACATGAGAGGATGGCTGGGCTCTCTATTTGTTTATCCTGTAACATCTTAATGGATTTTATCTTTCTGAAGGATAGTAAGAGGCCTTCCATAAAGGATTTTTCTAGTAAGGTCTTGTCCCACCTCGTAAGTTCCACTTGTTAATGAGGACTCTTGAATTCGGGATTTGGAGATAGGGGTTATTGATGAGTGAGAGATACCAAAAACCAGTGAATGATAGCAAGAGCCAACAGAATCACACTTTTGGCTTCCATGCCCTTCTGTACTCACTGAGAAGAGCAAACCAGTTTCTCTGAGTCTGTCGTTTTATAAAGGGGCTGGGAGGGGGCAGTGAGTGTGTGTTCTTCAGACCAAGAGACTATATACCATTGGGAGCACAATCCCTAGAAACCCCATGACAAGAGTATCAAGGTAGTATGATCTTTTTTCTGATTTGCAGATATTTTAGATACCATTAGATGATCCCCAAATTATTTCAAATGGAACTAAAAATAATGCAGTGTTGAATAGTGTTTAAAATCGGTGGGCTACCGGTTAGAGTTTAGAACTTTTCTTTATACAGGGATGTAGACCATCACTGTCCATTGTAGCAGGATTTGACCCATGAAAGGAGGTTTGGCTAACGAATTAACAATGGAGGAGTGAGACCAGAGTTAGGGAGCAGGGAATGTTGGCTTCTGAGAGTGTTATCTAGAGGGGTACCATTCATATGCCACTGTCTCCAGGAAACCTCGACAGTCACTTCCTCCATACCCACAACATTTGTTCATCTAACCCAGATGTTCTTAGCCTTTCTGTGTTTGTCATGGATTTGCAGTCTGCTGAAGCCTATGGACCTTTTCTCAGAATATTGTTGTTGATTCCTATATTCATTACCAAAAGAAATAACTAAATTTCAGTTAAAGTTGGTGAAAACAAAGATGTAATTTTTTTCCCATCCCAGTTCACTGACCCTCTGAAGTCTCTCCACTGAGTCTATGGATTCCAAGTTAAGAACCTGTGAATCGAGTTTCCTTCTAGGGGTGGGGAACCTGTGGCCTTTTGACCGAGTCCAAGTTTTACACAACAAATCCTTTTATTAAGGGGATTTGCTCTGAGAAGTTTGGATTCAGTCAAAGGGTTGCACTTGAGGACCTAGAGGGCCACAGACTCCCCAACCCTGTCCTACCCCCTTACTAGCTCCAGTTTTCCAAGTGAGAATGATGGCATGTAGAGTTGCAACATCATAGTATCAGGTGGGGCAGCTGCCAGCCTTGTGGACTATTCTAGTATGGTGTGAAAACTTAGGGGTATGTATATGATGAGGGAGGCAGAGAAGTACCAGCATTCAGAAACATAGTTGGGAGAACAAGGATGTGGCCTAGAGAGAAGCTCTCAGGAATAGGAATAGGATGGGGGCTCAAGGGAGGTTTGTGGTAGAACTATTTTTGCCCCAACGATTTCTTTTTTTAATTGTTTTTTCAATAAACAAAAATCATTTTTTCCTTCTCCTTCTCCTCAAACACACCTAAAGCCTTCATTTTTTAAAATTTATTTTTAATATGTTTAGTTTTCAGCATTGATTTTCACATGTGTTTGAATTACAGATTTTCTCCCCATTTCCACCCCCCCCCCGAATCCAAGATGGTGTACACTCTGGTTGCCCTGTTCCCCAGTCTGCCCTCCCCTTCGTCCCCCCATTCCCCTCCCATCCCCCTTTCCCTTACTTTCTTGTAGGGCAAGATAAATCTCTATGCCCCAT
This sequence comes from Phalanger gymnotis, assembly GCA_028646595.1. NCBI lineage: Eukaryota > Metazoa > Chordata > Mammalia > Diprotodontia > Phalangeridae > Phalanger > Phalanger gymnotis. The sequence goes on along the minus strand of CM053624.1, from coordinate 165,936,578 downwards.
TGCCTGTGCATCTTATTTTCTAGTTGCATGAAAAAAAAACCTTTTTTACTTTTGAACATCTATTTTTTTAAAACCTTG